>JARQOD010000004.1:185392084-185498873 GCA_033576555.1 Oophaga sylvatica | reverse complement strand
GGACGGCCCAACATTCATAAGACTTAAGATGCAATCGGGCACCTTGTCAAGGCCCAATCCTCCTTCTCCCTCGATATAATAATAATATAATCTTTATTTATATAGCGCCAACATATTCCGCAGCGCTTTACACTTTAACGTTTCAAACACAAGTCATAGTTAACAACGTTAACACATACAATAATTAAAGCAAAAAAGCCGACCCTGCTCGTGAAGCTTACAAACTACAAAGAGGTGGGGGAGATACAAGTACAGGTGTGTATATATAATGGTGCATTTCCAATGATGGTCCAGCCATCTTGAGGGAGTGAGGCATGGAATGGAGGTATGAATGGGCTCCCATACACACTTAAACATAGAACGACTTTGCTTATGAATGTGATAGGCCACTCGAACAAATGTGTTTTGAGGGAGCGCCTGAAACCAGCAAAATGTGGATAGTCCTAATTTCTTGTGGTAGAGCATTCCAGAGGATTGCGCAGCGCGGGAGAAGTCTTGGAGTCGGGAAGTGGGAGTACGGATTACTGCAGAGGTTAGTCGAAAGTCATTTGCAGAGCGCAGCAGTCGGTTAGGCCATAGATAGAAATGAGGGGGAGTGTAGGGGGGTGCTGCACTGTGGAGAGCTTTGTGGGTGAGAACCAGTACTTTGAATTGGATCCTATAATGAATGGGGCAGCCAGTGTAAGACGGCGAAGAGCGGACGCGTCCGAGTACCGATTAGCCAGATGGATGACCCTGGCTGCTGCATTAAGATGGACTGGAGAGGGATAGTCGAGAATGGGGAGGCCAAGTAATAGGCATTGCAGTAGTCCAGGCGGGAGTGGATCATGCTACAGTGAGGTTTTTGTTGTTCCATGGTGAGAAAAGGGCGGATTCTAGAGATGTTCTTTAGGTGTAGACGGCAAATATCTAACAAACAGGTCAATGCTGGAGAGACTTGCACCTACTGCCACTCAGGGTCTTCAGCTCCTTTGTGGAAAAACAATGTTTGGCCAGCCAGTAATATCAAATAAAGTCATGGAAATGGGAACTGTGGTTGGCTTCACTTTGGTACTGGGTGCTAATACCAACCATTGTGTGCCATTCAATGAATATTCCTGGCTGGTTGGAGACAAGCCATTCCCACAGAAAAGTACCAGAAAGCTAAGGAGATGGTGGCCTCTCTCAACATGAAGGAGTTGCTCGTTGTCTAGGAGACCGACCACCCCTGCTGTGTACCTTGTCAACGTTGTGTTGAAGCTTGCAAGGAATAAGAGGTTACAGTGGTAAGTCTGGTTTTTACTAAAGATCCTGCTGTGTATTATTTTTTTGTTTAAAAAAAAATTTTATCTTAGGAATGTTAAATACATTTTTTTTTTTTTTTTTAAAATACAATGTATCTTATGAATGTTTAAATATTTATTTTTTTTTGATTAAAATAAAATGTATCTTATGAATGTTAAATAACCATTTTTTTTTTTTTTTTTTTTCAGGTATTTGATCTACCGTAGCTAGTTGCTGATCGTTGACTCTACACCCCTCTCCCCAGAATGTTACTCGGTTATGGGGAGAAAATCACCGCTATTCCGACTGATTTCATGTTAATGTGTCTGGCTCTTACCAGCACACGCACTTGATGTTAGTTTATCTTTTTCCTAAATTATTTGTTACCACTGCCCTTCTCACATTTAATTTGCACTTTTTTTTTAAGCACAAGTTTTTTTACACTTCCTTGTTCTGTAAGTAGGCTTAATGGTTAAATGTTTTATACTAGATGTAAATATGTAACATGTAAATTTTATATTAAGATTTTGAAAATTATTAGGTACACACCATCAGGCTCTTTCGTCCCCTCTCCCTTAGAGTAGCGGTAATATATCGGACCCCAGGCTCGCCCACACAGTTCCTTGACCACTTCTCTGCCTGGCTGCCGCACTTTCATGTCCTCAGAAGTACCAACCCTTATCCTTGGGACTTCAACATCCCCATTAACACCCCTACTTCCACACTCAAAACACATTTGTTCAAGCGGCTATCACATTCACTAATCAAAGTCATTCTACGTGTAACTGTGTGTGTGTGTAGCCCATTCACTATCTCCATCCATCCCTCACTCCCTGAAAATGGCTGGACCATCATTGTAAATAAACCATTGTATATAAACAACTGTACTTTGTAGCTCCCCCTCCTCATTGTAGATTGTAAGGTCTCACGAGCAGGGCGGCTTATATGCTTTAATTATGTATTGTTAACGTTGTCACTTATGACTTGTGTTATGAAACTGTTAAACTGTACAGCGCTGCGGAATCTGTTGGGGCTATATAAATAAAGATTATTATTATAAGGCCCACTCAGTAGTGGTGAAGTGAACGGCGCAAATTGCGAGTTGATTGCAACTGATGCAGCTGATACTCCATTAAAATGCTGGCTGCTGCTCACACAACCGCTCCAACATATGTAACGTGGAATTCCACCTGGTGGGTACGTCACATATGATGCGATGTTCAGGAAGGCAAAACTGCGTTGCAGAGCTGCAATGCGCAATCTGGCCATGGTGGAACGTCGCAAGTTAGCGCACTGTAGGCGGACCTTGTGCAGCAGTGCATCAAGATCCGGATAGTCCCTCAAAAAAACTCTGGACGACCAAGTTTAGCACCCTGTGCCAGACATGGTTGTGAGTGACGTTGCCTAGGCCCCGACCTGCCACCAGATTTCGGCCATTGTCAACACTACCAAGCCTGGCTGGAGATTCGCTGGCAAAATACACATGTCGCTCTCTTGCTTTATGGGCATTCCAGAGCTCCAGCGCTGGTGTGTCTTTGATTCCCCATGGAAATTAATTTCAGGACGGCCCGTTGACGTTTGGCCACGTCTGTGCTCATATCGGTCAACAGGCTCGCTTTCTGGTGTTTATGTTTGACACCAATCTCTCCTTCACCTCCCATATACAATTTGTTGCCCGCTATTGCCACCTACACCTAAAGAACATCTCTCCCGAATCCAAGATTCTCCCGCGCTGCGCCAATACTGTGGAATGCTGTACCCCAAGAAATTAGAACTATCCACAATTTGCATGTTTTGGGGCGCTCACTCTAAAAACATTTTCTTCATAGCGGCCTATCACATTCACTAATCAAAGTCATTCTATGTGTAAGTGTGTGTGTGTAGCCCATTCACTATCTCCATCCATCCCTCAACTCCCTCAAAATGGCTGGGGCCATCATTCTAAATACACCATTGTATATAAACACCTGTACTTTGTATCTCCCCACATATTGTAAATTGTAAGCTCTCACGAGCATGTGTGGATTATATTGCTTTCATTATGTATTGGTAACGTTGTTAGTTATGACTTGTGTTCTGAAACTGTTAAAAATGTAAAGCGCTGCGTAATCTGTTGGCGCTATATAACTAAAGATTCTTATTAAGCGTTCACCCGGGGCCATGTGGAGGTAGACCGTGACGGCTCCTGCAACGATGTTTCTGAGGAAATGGAGAAGGAGGAGTCAATGTGTACAGACTGATTCCCGCAATCCTTGTGTTGCCTGAACACGTACAGCGCCACTCGCAAGATCTGTACCCCGGCTCCACAAAAATTGACCCAATGGGCAGTAAGGGAAAAAGGGATCGTCCCTGGCCATGGATACTGGTCCACGCAGCGGTGGTCAGGGGACATTGCTAATGACGGAGTTTAGTAGCGCATGTTTAATTTTAACCTCAACAACTGCTTTTACAGACAGGGACGGCTTGCCTGCTGAAATAAAATCAGCTTGGCACATTGTATTGTGGGACTGCCAATGCCATTAAGTTCCGTAAACTGTCAGTCTCCACCAGCCTGAATGACAGCATTTAAGGGGCAGGAGTTTTGCAATGCCAGCATTCAGAGCCTGTGCTCGTGGATGGTTTGCCGAGATTGGGCCTACACCCGATACGCCACAACCTGACACCCACAGATAAACAAGCCATAAAAATCTCTGAAAGATAACCCCAACATTATTATTAAACCAGCAGATAAGGGGGGTGCTATCGTTATTATGAATAAGACCCAATCTATTGCCGAAATTCATAGACAACTGTCAGTTAACCTAACCTACAGACAACTCAATTGTGACCCTACATTTTACATCTGTCAAAAAATTGATCGTATCCTGACAAAACATCTTTAATTGATCACCATAGACTGTAAGACTATGACATTCCTTAATATTCAATACCCCATCACCCCTGTTTTCTACACACTCCCAAAAATCAACAAAAAACTACATTATCCACCCGCATACCCTAGAGGGATAATTCTCCGTGTTCTACAGTATCACCCAAATGTTTAACATGTTGCCTAATTCCTATGTATATATATTCTTCACCCTATGTATTTATTGTATATATTGTATATATTATACATTGTCATTGACTGTAAATTTTTCTATCTCTTCCAGCGACTATTTGATAAAGGCCACTGCGTTGCCCAAAACGTCAGTCAGTAGTCTCATAGCTATTTTCTTTTTTCACATCAAGTGTGCAATAAAAATTTCAAATTTAACCATGACATATGCAGTTAAACTTGTGCAGTGATTCTCTATAGACTGTACATCTTCAGTGTGTCTTTGTAACTCAAGTACATGTTTTCTCCCGCACATGTTTACACATATTTGTGGTATTGAGGTTACTGACACTTTACCTCTTTTTACTTTTTGATTACACAGCTTGCATTTGACATAGCAAATATCATCTGCAAGTGTGTGAAAAAAGGACCACGCAGTGCAAGTCCTGGGAGCATCCGTTTAGACTTTTGGAAGAGAAATCCGAACAGGTGCCAAAATGGAGGCTACAGGCAACAGAGTATGCAGCCTAACTCTCCCTCCTGTTTGTACCGTTGGGGCAATCGCTTCCTCAGAGCTGCTACCACCACCTTCCTGTTCCTCACGCCATCTTGGGTCTTGGACCTCATCATCTCCACTAACCTCTTCCAACACCTGCTGCTGTTGGGTGGTCTGGCCACCACCATGCTCAACAGAAACTGGCACCTGAGTCTCATCATCATCAGATGCGTTCTGTGGTGTGCTGACCATCGGCACTGTCTCACCCGCCTCTTCAGATTCAGAGAGACACAGCTGTTGCGCATCACTGCATACTCCCTCTTCTTCACATTCCAGAATGCTGCTTGGCTGTGCCCCTGTTTGCAAACCAACAGATTCTGAGAACAGAAGCAGAGACTCAGCTGGCTCCTGTACAGAACTCTCTGACTGACTGGGCAATTTGGCAGGCGGTGAAGAGACAGATGGTTGATCAACAGTGCTGTGTTCCTGAGAGGAGGTGGAAACAATTGAAGTCGATGCATTGGACCCTGGGCTCCAACACCGCCAGTTGTTGCCTGTAAGTGCTGTTAGCACAGTCAACACTTGCTCCTGTGTTACTGGGGTTGAGTAATGGCAGCTGTTCCCCTGCTGTGTGTACGACAAAAAGTCATGCTGCCTCCACCCTGTCCTCCTCTCATCCCTGGGCTCCAACACCGCCAGTTGTTGCTCGGAAGTAATTGGCACGGGTACTGACTCATGCCCACCCTGGTTACAGCACCACAGCTGTTTCCTGGCAGTGTCAACGTAAATTAGCCTCAAATAAGTTGTCCTGTCATGTTGCATTCCGGTTATCCGACTCTATGGTGCCTGCAGTTTAGGTGATTCCTATGTGTGCTGTGGGATATGTAAATAAAGGCTCTTTCCGTTGTGAAAATAGGACAAGCACCCACTGTAGGACTGTGTGATTTGGTAACTGCAGACGGCTTGCGGCCTGTCAACTTACATTTTCATGGGTGCCTTATGGTACCCGTCCGAGTTCCAGTACCGTCAGCTGGTTCTCCACAGTGCCTTTGGCCTAGGTGCCTCCATCTCGGTATCCGAGTTACTGCAATGTCTGCTTGTCCTTGGTAGTGCTTTGGAGCACAGGTACCTCCTGCTTAGTAACCGTGTCCCAGTAACGTCAGCTGGTCCTCGGTTGTGCCATTGGCTCTTTTCCTTCTGCTGCCCCTCCGGGTTCCAGCACAGTCAGCTGGTCCTCGTTACTTGCATTGGCTCTTGTACCTTCTGCTACACGTCGGGGTTCCAGTGCCGTCAACTGGTTCTCCGCAGTTCCTTTGGCCTAGGTGCCTCCATCTCGGTATCCGAGTTCCTGCAGTGTCTGCTTGTCCTTGGTAGTGCTTTGGAGCACAGGTACCTCCTGCTTAGTAACCGTGTCCCAGTAACGTCAGCTGGTCCTCGGTTGTGCCATTGGCTCTTTTCCTTCTGCTGCCCCTCCGGGTTCCAGCACAGTCAGCTGGTCCTCGTTACTTGCATTGGCTCTTGTACCTTCTGCTACCCGTCCGGGTTCCAGTACCGTCAACTGGTTCTCCGCAGTGCCTTTGGCCTAGGTGCCTCTATCTCGGTTCCGAGTTCCAGCAACGTCTGCTGGTCCTTGGTAGTGCTTTGGAGCACAGGTACCTCCTGCTTAGTAACCGTGTCCCAGTAACATCAGCTGGTACAAGGTTGTGCTACAAATACAAGATACAGAACAAGAGACACAAGAACAATAAGCAGAAGATCTAAAGGCAGAAGAACATGAAGTATAAGACCAAAATGAAGAGCAAAATATATGCTCTAAATTATAAGCAGAAGAAGACTAAGCAGTGTATGGGGGTGAGTCCGTTCCTCCTCGTGGTGCCCCTGGTAAATGCCTGATGCTGCAGGCTAAACTGAACACGGACAAATACTGTTGTAATTTAAATCTTTTGTGGCAGCAAGAACGGAACGATGAAAAAATCATACTTTTACAGATTACAAGTACAGGAATCTATGTCACAAATAAGAATATGATGAAGAAGATGAAGGACTATAATATGAAGAACAATAATAGTTTAAAAAGAACAATATGAGTAATGTTAACAAAAACATGAAAAGCAAGAAGTTTTAGAAGAAGATAAAGAAGGTGAAAATGAAGAATAATTTGATGACAAAGATGATGCTGCTGAAGATTATGAAGGAGAAAGTGTGTCAAAAGTTAAAAAGGTGAAGAGCATGGAAGTTGTGAAACATACATATTTGCCAAAATAGAAAAAAGGTTAACAACATTGTCAATTTCTTCGTCAATCCGAACGTATTTCCTAAAAAAAAAAAAATTAATTGCTATTCCATTGGATTGGGTTAAACATCTATGCCTTTAATGTCTCCTCAACCTCCCCAAATACATTCTACATTACTCTTTGTTGTTTTCCTTCATATGCAATTAACCTACAAGGCTAGAATGGGTTTTTTTAATTTCGATATTTTGTTCCCATAGACTTACATTGGACTTCCGGTATCGGTATCGGGTATCGCCGATATTTTTTGGGTATCGGCGATACCATTCCGATTCCGATACTTTTGGATATCGGAAAGTATCGCTCAACTCTAGTCCCTATTACTACACCTGATACCCCAATACTGAGCCGCTGCTGCTGTATGTGCCCCTATTGCTGCACCTCATACCCCAATACTGAGCCGCTGCCATATGTGTCCCTATTACTGCACCTGATACCCCAATACTGAGCCGCTGCTGCCGTATGTGCCCTATTGCTGCACCTCATACCTCAATACTGAGCAGCTGCCGTATGTGTCCCTATTACTGCACCTGATACCCCAATACTGAGCCGCTGCTGCCGTATGTGTCCCTATTACTGCACCTGATTCCCCAATACTGAGCCACTGCTGCCGTATGTGTCCCTATTACTGCACCTGATACCCCAATACTGAGCCGCTGCCGTATGTGTCCCTATTACTGCACCTGATACCCCAATACTGAGCCGCTGCTGCTGTATGTGCCCCTATTGCTGCACCTATACCCAATACTGAGCCGCTGCCGTATGTGTCCCTATTACTGCACCTGATACCCCATACCCAATACTGGGCCGCTGCCGTATGTGTCCCTATTACTGCACCTGATACCCCAATACTGAGCCGCTGCTGCCGTATGTGCCCCTATTGCTGCACCTCATACCCCAATACTGAGCCGCTGCCGTATGTGTCCCTATTACTGCACCTGATACCCCAATACTGAGCCGCTGCTGCCGTATGTGTCCCTATTGCTGCACCTCATACCCCAATACTGAGCCGCTGCCGTATGTGTCCCTATTACTGCACCTGATACCCCAATACTGAGCCGCTGCTGCCGTATGTGTCCCTATTACTGCACCTGATTCCCCAATACTGAGCCGCTGCTGCCATATGTGTCCCTATTACTGCACCTGATACCCCAATACTGAGCCGCTGCCGTATGTGTCCCTATTACTGCACCTGATACCCCAATACTGAGCCGCTGCTGCCGTATGTGTCCCTATTACTGCACCTGATACCCCAATACTGAGCCGCTGCTGCCATATGTGTCCCTATTACTGCACCTATTGTGTGGTTCTCTGAGCCCTCTAAATTCTAAAGCAACTCTCTAGAATATAGTAATGCCGGGTGCAAGTGCCCTAGAAAACAATGCCCACATTTTGTCTCCTAGAATGTAATATTGCCCCGTGTGCCCAAACCAGACACAAAGACTACTCAGCACGCGCCGCAACGGCACTTTCCCTTGCCTTAGCTGCGCTTCTTGTTCAAATGTCATTAAGGCTGATTGTGTGACCCATCCAAGGACTGGCAAGACATACCCTATACGTGGTTACTATACGTGCAATTCCAATTTCGTCGTATATCTGGTAAAATGTCCCTGTGGTCTCCTCTACGTAGGGGAGACCACACAACACATAAAAGATCGAATAGCAAGCCACAAGTCCACAAAAAGCTGTGGCAAAACTTGGCTCCCACTTCCTGAACATTTCACCAATGCTAGACACACGGTGGCTCAACTTAAATTTCAAATTATAGAACATGTACCACGTCCAAGAAGAGGGGGTAATCATATTAAATTACTGAAATCTAGGGAAACCTACTGGATTCATACCTTAGACACCCTTTCTCCCAAAGGTCTAAATAGGGAGATTGACTGGTTAGTCTGATTGATTTATGGTCTCTAATCTCTTTTTTTTATTTCCTAGACTCGTTAAAATATTGTGATATTGGTGAGTTTCTATGATATAGTTAGCCCTATCTCATACATATATAACAATTACCTCTCCACCATATGTTTTGTTACCAAGTTTCTTCCCCGCCCCCTTCCCCTTTATTTAGGTCCCCTCATGTCACTTTAATTGTACCATTTCCTAATCCCATTGTTTAACCCCTTCACCCCCAAGGGTGGTTTGCACGTTAATGACCGGGCCAATTTTTACAATTCTGACCACTGTCTCTTTATGAGGTTATAACTCTGGAACGCTTCAACGGATCTTCGCGATTCTGAGATTGTTTTCTCGTGACATATTGTACTTCACGTTAGAAGTAAAATTTCTTCGATATAAACTTGCGTTTATTTTTTAAAAAAACGCAAATATGGCGAAAATTTTAAAAATTTTGCAATTTTCAAACTTTGAATTTTTATTCCCTTAAAACAGAGAAATATATCACACAAAATAGTTAAGAGATAACATTTCCCACATGTCTACTTTACATCAGCACTAGTGTTGAGCGATACTGCTCGATATCTAAAAATATCGGATCGGAATGGTATCGCCGATATCACTAAATATCGTCGATATCCGATTCCGATTCCGGAAGTCCAATGTAAGTCTATGGGAACAAAATATCGCAACTAAAAAAACACTTTCTTTCGTTGTAAACACAAAATATACACACATAGAATACATATATATATATATACATGTCATTGTGACATATATATATACATATATTTATAGTTTATACACTTCTACATAGTAAAATAGACTCTGATTCAATTGCCGGGTAAAGCCGTGACATACCCCATAGAAGTCGACGGGCTCGGTGCCGAGTACCCCAAAAACCTCTGGCTCTGTGCGACTCAACTTGGGCGTCACAAACAGGATTCTGTAGCTCGCTATAAGCGAGTCCTGTGTGCCTGAATTGAACTGGTTTTGTGCTTGAGAATTGCTAAAATCATCAGAGAATGTATTTGCCATTTTTCCGCCATATCTGCGTCACGACGAGGCACTGGTGAAGAAGAAGGGCGTGCTCTTCGTGGGTGTACACTCACTCAGTGGCTCGAAAACGATGGCCGACCACTCTAAATGGTACTGCAATGTAAGATCGTGCCCCACAGCTCTTGAGTTCCGCCTCCTCATCCTCCTCAGTGTGCGGAAACTAACGCAAAGGTCCCGCCTCCCTACAAAAGAGGGGCCCTCTCCAGATGCTAATGACACATGTGACTTGGCAGAGATGGCTAATGGACATGAGCAGAAGTGTGAAGGGATGGAGCAGTCAGAGCTCTCCCCCCACGGAAGCGAACCGATCGCCACGGAACCACCGTTGGGCACCCGGCCTGGAAACCCTCCTACGCTGCAAGAAGCGGAGGATACCCTAAGAGGCCTGGCCCGGCACCGGGAGGAGGTCGCCAGGATGGAAGCCAGCTGGCGTGCCCTAAAACTAAACTTGGAGCGGCGCCAATCCCTCTTACCTGAAGTGTCTGTACCGGAAGGTGAGGCACCCGTTCTAGTAGAGGAGTCCGTGCGGGCATCCCAGCCCTTGCAATGTGATCCGGTTGACGTTGTCGCAGTGGAGGCACCCGTTCCTGCAAAAAACGCTGCACCAGCACCCCAGATCCCGCTGTCTGCCCCCGTCGCTGAGACAGAAGAAGCGACACCCGTCCTCATGGAGGAGGCCGTGCAGGCACCAGAGGTCTACCTGTCTGTACCGGAGCCCCGACTGTCATCTGTTCCAGAGCCGGCTGCTTCCTCCGCAGGTGAGCGCCGCCAGGACTGTCGGGCGCCAGGAGAGCTGCCGCAAACCGGACATCGTAAGCTGCAGTTTGATGGTGGAGACATGGAGATGCTGGTGGAGGAGAATTACAACCGGCGTCAGGAGGAAGAGTGGAGACGTTGGGAGCGGGAAGCAGAGCGACAAAGGGAGCAGCGAGAATCTCAAAAGCTTCGGCAACGTAACCTGGAGAAGGACCGGGCAGATAAGGACCGGATGAGAAAAGATAAAGGAACCCTGTGGGAGCCGCGGCGTAAGGGTGCAGTACGGAGCTTTAAATTGAAAGGTGGTTGGGGCTTCATCCAGGAGCCTGGACTTTATTTAGAAGTGTTTGTGACCCGGCGGGACGTGGAGACTCACCTCCCAGAAGGACACCCGGGGAGGGACCTGTTGCCAGGAGACTTGGTAACTTACACCCGACACTGGGGTTACAATGGATGGTATGCCCTAAATGTCACCAGGTGCGACCCCTGGTCCCCAGAGTGTCAGGAACCTGTGAGACCCTCGGAGCCTTCAGCCTCCCACATCCAGGCCTCTGCACAAGTGCCCACCCCACGCCGTAAATCTCCCCAGCCTCCCTCAGTGGTCTCCTCAGCAGCCCAGCTATGGACATGATAACGATAGCTGGCCCGTACCCGGCGCCTGTTAGGCCCCCTGGGGTTCGTTCAGTCCGGGACATAGGGCTCCAGACCCGGAGGGAGATGAAAGAGGTGGCCACACAGACACAGATAGCGGGTCACGACTTGACTGTACAGGCCACACGACGTCATCAGGTCCTGGTGGTCCTTGGTGTCTCGGATGTTTGGCAAGCATCAGAAGAGTACCAGGTGGTACCTGGAACACCCCTGCCAAAGAATTATAAATAACCCGGACAGGGTCCCTGTATGTAATAGTTAAATTGTTGATGTAGCCGGACGGGTGAATGTTCATAAAAAAGTTTTTTAATTTAATAAAAAACACAACACAGTTTTCATTACTTTTATTACAGTCTCATCCTGCGACGCCATCGATCTCCTGTAAAAAAATGAAAAAAAAAAAACAGCAGTATACCACCTGTCCGACGCAGTCCATAGTAACGAGTGTCCCACGACGATCCAGCTCTGCTACATCAGAATGACATCAGAGGCAGGCAGGCAGGCAGGAGCACTGTCTGATTACCTGCTTCCCCGGCGGTGACGTCATCGGACTGGTTTACGGCCGGGATTACCCTGCAGTCACTGCAGTTATCGCGAAAAACTGCATGTGACCGCCAGGGAGAAGATAATGGCGGCCATCAAGCAGTCCAGGACGTGACCGCCGGAGATCTTCTGCCAGGTAAGTGCCGCTGACTCCTGACAGACCCGACCGACGGACACTCACAGTGACAGTGACAAATCCGATTCCGGTATCCGATATGACGAAAATATACCCGATATTTGCAGTATCGTATCGCTCAACACTAATCAGCACAATTTTGGAACCAAAATTTTTTTTTGTTAGGAAGTTATAAGGGTTAAATTTGACCAGCGATTTCTCATTTTTACAACAAAATTTACAAAGCCATTTTTTTTTAGGGACCACCTCTCATTTGAAGTCACTTTGAGGGGTCTATATGGCAGAAAATACCCAAAAGTGACACCATTCTAAAAACTGCACCCCTCAAGGTACTCAAAACCACATTCAAGAAGATTATTAACCCTTCAGGTGCTTCACAGGAACTAAAGCAACGTGGAAGGAAAAAATGAATATTTAACTTTTTAGCCACAAAAATGATCTTTTACAAACTTTTTTTTTATTTTCACAAGGGTAAAAGGAGAAAATGGACAGATAAGGTTGTTATGCAATTTCTCCTGAGTACGCCAATACCCAATATGTGGGGGAAAACCACTGTTTGGGCACACGGCAGAGCTCGTAAGGGAAGGAGCGCCGTTTGACTTTTTCAAACTAAAATTGGCTGGAATTGAGATTGGACGCCATGTCGTGTTTGGAGAGCCCCTGATGCGCCTAAACAGTGGAAACCCCCACAAGTGACACCATTTTGGAAACTAGACCCCCTAAGGTACTTATCTAGATTTGTTGTGAGCACTTTGAACCCCCAAGTGTTTCACAAAAGCTTATAATGCCTGGGTGTGAAAAAAAAAAAAAACAATTTTCCACAAAAATGATTTTTTGGTCCCAAATTTTTGAATTTTCCCAAGGAAATTGGACCCCAAAAGTTGTTGTCCAATTTGTCCTGAGTACGCTGATACCCCATATGTGGGGGGGGGAAACTGTTTGGGTGCACGGCAGGGCTTGGAAAGGAAGTAGTAACGTTTTGGAATGCAGACGTTGATGGGGGTCATGTTCCGTTTGCAGTGCCCCAGATGAGCCTAAACAGTGGAAAACCCCCACAAGTGACCCCATTTTGGAAACTAGACCCCCTAAGGAACTTATCTAGATCTTTGGTGAGCACTTTGAACCCCCAAGTGCTTCACACAAGTTTATAATGCCCGGGCATGAAAATAAAAAATCCTATTTTTTTCCCACAAAAATTATCTTTTAGTCACTAATTTTTTATTTTCCCAAGGGTAACAGGAGAAATTGGACCACATAAGTTGTTGTCCAATTTGTCCTGAGTACGCTGATACCCCATATGTGGGGGGGAACCACTGTTTGGGCGCACGGCAGAGCTCGGAATGGAAGGAGCACCATTTGACTTTTTCCAACCAAAATTGGCTGGAATTGAGATTGGATGCCATGTTGCATTTGGAGAGCCCCTGATGTGCCTAAACAGTGGAAACCCCCCACAAATGACCCCATTTGGGAAACTAGACCCCCTAAGGAACTTTTCTAGATCTTTGGTGAGCAATTTGAACCCCCAAGTGCTTCACACAAGTTTATAATGTAGAGCCGTAAAATTTAAAAATCATATTTTTTCCACAAAAATGATCTTTTCACCCCAATTTTTATTTTTCCAAGGGTAACAAGACTCCAAAAGTTATTGTGCAATTTGTCCTGAGTGCGCTGATACCCCATATGTGGGGTAAACCACTGTTTGGGTGCATGGCAGAGTTTGGAAGGGAAGGAGCGCCGTCTGACTTTTTCAACGCAGAATTGGCTGGACGCCATGTCGTGTTTGGAGAGCTCCTGATCTGCCTAAACAGTGGAAACCCCCATAAATGACACCATTTTGGAAACTAGACCCCTCAAGGAACTTATCTAGATGTGTGGTGAGAACTTTTAACCCCCAGGTTATAACGTACAGCTGTAAAAATAAAAAATCCTTTTTTTTTTACAAAAATGATTTTTTCGCCCCCAATATTTTATTTTCACAAGGGTAACAGGAGAAATTGGACCACAAAAGTTGTTGTCCAATTTGTCCTGAGTACGCTGATACCCAATATGTGGGAGAAAACTACTGCATGGGCGCACGTCAGGGCTCGGAAGGGAAGTAGTGACGTTTTGGATTGCAGACTTTGATGGAATGGTCTGGGGGAGTCATGTCGCATTTGGAGAGCCCCTGATGCGCCTAAACAGTGGAAACCCCCCACAAGTGACCCCATTTTGGAAAATAGCCCCCACAAGGAACTTGTCTAGATGTGTGGTGAGCACTTTGAACCCCGAAGTGCTTCACAGAAGTTTATAACGCACAGCCGTAAAAATAAAAAATCTTTTTTTTTTTGCAAAAATGATTTTTTGCCCCAATATTTTATTTTTACAAGGGTAACAAGAGAAATTGGACCCCAAAAGTTGTTGTCCAATTTGTCCTGAGTACGCTGATATCCAATATGTGGGAGAAAACTACTGTATGGGTACACGTTGGGGCTCGGAAGGGAAGTAGTGACGTTTTGGATTGCAGACTTTGATGGAATGGTCTGGGGGCGTCATGTCGCATTTGGAGAGCCCCTGATGCGCCTAAACAGTGGAAATCCCCAACAAGTGACCCCATTTTGGAAAATAGACCCCACAAGGAACTTATCTAGATGTGTGGTGAGCGCTATGAAGCCCCAAGTGCTTCACAGAAGTTTATAATGTACAGCCGTAAAAACAAAAAAAATAATTTTTTTTGTACAAAAATGATATTTTCGCCCCCAGTTTTTTATTTTCCCAAGGGTAACAGAAGAAATAGGACAAATTGCACAATAACTCTTGGGGTCCAGAGTACGCTGATACCCCATATGTGGGGTAAACCACTGTTTGGGTGCATGGCAGAGTTTGGAAGGGAAGGAGCGCCGTCTGACTTTTTCAACGTAGAATTGGCTGGACGCCATGTCATGTTGGAGAGCTCCTGATCTGCCTAAACAGTGGAAACCCCCATAAATGACACCATTTGGAAAACTAGACCCTCAAGAACTTATCTAGATGTGTGGTGAGAACTTTTAACCCCCAGGTTATAACGTACAGCTGTAAAATAAAAAATCCTTTTTTTTTTTACAAAAATGATTTTTTCGCCCCCATATTTTATTTCACAAGGGTAAACAGGAGAAATTGGACCACAAAAGTTGTTGTCCAATTTGTCCTGAGTACGCTGATACCCAATATGTGGGAGAAAACTACTGCATGGGCGCACGTCAGGGCTCGGAAGGGAAGTAGTGACGTTTTGGATTGCAGACTTTGATGGAATGGTCTGGGGGAGTCATGTCGCATTTGGAGAGCCCCTGATGCGCCTAAACAGTGGAAACCCCCCACAAGTGACCCCATTTTGGAAAATAGCCCCCACAAGGAACTTGTCTAGATGTGTGGTGAGCACTTTGAACCCGAAGTGCTTCACAGAAGTTTATAACGCACAGCCGTAAAAATAAAAAATCTTTTTTTTTTTTTGCAAAAATGATTTTTTTGCCCCAATATTTTATTTTTACAAGGGTAACAGAGAAATTGGACCCCAAAAGTTGTTGTCCAATTTGTCCTGAGTACGCTGATATCCAATATGTGGGAGAAAACTACTGTATGGGTACACGTTGGGGCTCGGAAGGGAAGTAGTGACGTTTTGGATTGCAGACTTTGATGGAATGGTCTGGGGGCGTCATGTCGCATTTGGAGAGCCCCTGATGCGCCTAAACAGTGGAAATCCCCAACAAGTGACCCCATTTTGGAAAATAGACCCCACAAGGAACTTATCTAGATGTGTGGTGAGCGCTATGAAGCCCCAAGTGCTTCACAGAAGTTTATAATGTACAGCCGTAAAAAAAAAAAATAATTTTTTTTTGTACAAAAATGATATTTTCGCCCCCAGTTTTTTATTTTCCCAAGGGTAACAGAAGAAATAGGACAAATTGCACAATAACTCTTGGGGTCCAGAGTACGCTGATACCCCATATGTGGGGATAAACTACTGTTTGGACGCATGGCAGAGCTGAGAAGTGAAGGAGCACCGTTTGACTTTTTCAACGCAGAATTGGCTGGAATTGAGATCAGACGCCATGTCACATTTGGAGAGCCCCTGATGTGCCTAAACAGCGGAAACCCCCCAATTCTAACTCCAACCCTAACCCCAACACACCCCTAACCCTAGTCCCAACCCTAACCACAAACCTAACCCTAACACACCCCTAATCCCAACCCTAACCCTAATCCTAACTTTAGCGCCAACCCTAACCCTAACTTTAGCCGCAACCCTAACCCTAACCCTAATGGGAAAATGGAAATAAATACTTTTTTTTAATTTTATTATTTTTTCCTTAGTAAGGGGGTGATAAAGGGGGGTTTGATTTACTATTTATAGCGGGTTTTTATGATTGGCAGCTGTCCGCTAAAAGACGCTTTTTATTGCAAAAATAGTTTTTGCATCATCACATTTTGAGAGCTATAATTTTTGCATATTTTGGCCCACAGAGTCATGTGAGGTCTTATTTTTTGCGGGACGAACGTTGACCGCTTTTTATTTCGATTTTTGGGAGGTTAGAATGAACAAAAATCAGCAATTCATGAATTTCTTTTGGGGGAGGCGTTTATACCGTTCCGCGTGTGGTAAAATTGATAAAGCAGTTTTATTCTTCGGGTCAGTAGATTATGGCGATACCTCATTTATATCATTTTTTCATGTTTTGGCGCTTTTACAGAATAAAAACAATTTTATATAAAAAATAATTATTTTTGCATCGCTTTATTCTGCGAGCTATAACTTTTTTATTTTTTCGCTGATGATGCTGTATGATGGCTCGTTTTTTGCGGGACAAGATGAGTTTTCAGCGGTACCATGTTTTTTTATATCGGTCTTTTTGATCGCGTGTTATTCCACTTTTTGTTCGGCGGTATGATGATAAAGCATTGATTTTTTGCTTCGTTTTTTTTTTTTTTTTTAAGAGGTTCACTAAAGGGGTTAACTAGTGGGACAATTTTATAGGGGGGTCGTTACGGACGCGGCGATACCAAATATGTGTACTTTTATTGCTTTCTTTTTTTTATTTACAGGAAGAAGTGAATTTATTGGGGAATATATATATATTTTTTTATTTATTTTGGATTTTTTTTTAAAACATGTTTATTTTTATTTTTTTAACTTTTTTACTTTGTCCCAGGGTGGGACATCACTGTATTTTATCAGATCGCTGGTGTGACAGTGTGCACAGCACTCTGTCACACCAGCGATCGCTCAGGCAGTGCAGCAGGCTTCTCAGTGCCTGCTCTCGGCAGGCACTGAGGTAGCCGCCTCCCTCCAGGACCCCGGCGCCATCTTGGATCCGGGTCCTGGGAGGGAGGAAGCCCTCAGAACAGCGCGATCACATCGCGCTGCTCTGAGGGTCTCAGGGGGGCGCGCAGGGAGCCCCCACCCTGCGCGATCCTCCCCTGTGCCCCCAGTACACCGCGATCATGTTTGATCGCGGTGTGCAAGGGGTTAATGTGCCGGGAGCGGTCCGTGACCGCTCCTGACACACAGTCATGGGTGTCAGCTGTGATAATCAGCTGACACCCGGCCGCGATCGGCTGCGCTCCCCCCGGGAGCGCGTCCGATCGCACGAGACGTACTATCCCGTCCATGGTCATACGGGCCCAGGTACCATGGACGGGATAGTACGTCCGATGGCAGTAAGGGGTTAAACTCCCTTTTCATTTCTTTTCCTTTCAATGCTCCTGCTATTTTTTAATAGGTTGGTATTTACTCTCCAGAGTGTATAATGACTCACAAACCATTCCAGGCTTTTGCGCTTGCGCAGAGTTGCCTTGACAACAATAAACACACACAGTTCATTCACCGCTCGCTCAGCAGCATCACTTCCGGTACCGGATGACGCACTTCCGGTCCGGAATGCTGCGATGCTATTTATAGGGATACTCCATGCAGCTGCTACACGCCACACAGAGCTGGGCGCGGGAGCGCCGCTGATTCAGGACACCCAGGAAGGTAATTCTAAGCTGTATAATCCCTATTTTGACTTTATTTAACACCAACGATTTTTTTACTTATATAACACTGCTGAGCTCGGCACTGTTACCTAATAAGGCTTATTTAGTTAGAATATTCTCCATACAAACGGCATAGTTTTGGTCCCTAACTTAATATAATATTACGCTCTATTCCATGCCTATTATATATGACACTGCCTGAATGAATATAGGACTCGTCCCTTCCTTTTCATATTATACTTGTTAGCCAATATCTATGAGTAGTGTTGAGCGATACGATACCGCAAGTATCGGGTATCGGCCGATATTAGCTCTATCGGCCTTTCGATACTTAGTTTCGATATTTTCCATATATCGTATACCGGAATCGGAAGTTCCCATAATTCTTTGAGAGGCAATGTGATTTTAGTCAGCCAATGAGGAATCCTAAGAAGTGTGGGCACATCCTGTACTGCTGCGGTCATGTTAACTAATGGCATGGCTGTGATTGGATGCTGAAATGATGTCAGAATGCACTATAAAAGGCGCCGCCCCCATTTTAGTGTCACTGTGCTGTGAATTCAGTAAGGGACAGAACGCTGCTGTGCTGACTCTGAGGGACAGTTAGAGATTGCGATTTAGTGTACTGTGCTGTAGGCAGGCTAGCACCAACCGCTGTGTAAAGCTTCCTTTTGCCTGCAGTGTTGTTTTAACAGCTCTGCAAGGTGTGTGTGAGTGCAGGTGACGCTGCAGTTTGCTCTGCATGCAACGATGTCTGTAGGCATCTGCACGTGTCACTCACAGACTCTTTTTTTTTTCTTCAGTGTAATTCTTGCAGCTCCATGCAATTTAACTATTAGTGTGACGCGCTTCCATCCGTATCCAATACATTGGTTGTAAACACTATAGAAGTAGACAAAGGAGTAGCCTTTCACAGATTGTGAACAGTTGTGTTTCAGTGTTCACTTCAGTCTGTGTTTTTTATTTTTTGAGTGCACATCACGCTCCAGTTACTTGTTCAAGCACTGCTGCTTGTACTCTGCTGAGCGTGTCTCAGTGCCTCATCCTTTTCATTTATCTCCAATTGGTTCTGCTCCATTCCATTTAAAATATAATCTATTAGTGTGATGCGCTTCCATCCGTATCCAATACATTGGTTGCAAACACTATAGAAGTAGACAAAGGAGTAGCCTTTCACAGATTGTGAACAGTTGTGTTTCAGTGTTCACTTCAGTCTGTGTTTTTTATTTTTTGAGTGCACATCACGCTCCAGTTACTTGTTCAAGCACTGCTGCTTGTACTCTGCTGAGCGTGTCTCAGTGCCTCATCCTTTTCATTTATCTCCAATTGGTTCTGCTCCATTCCATTTAAAATATAATCTATTAGTGTGACGCGTTTCCATCCGTATCCAATACATTGGTTGCAAACAGTATAGAAGTAGACAAAGGAGTAGCCTTTCACAGATTGTGAACAGTTGTGTTTCAGTGTTCACTTCAGTCTCTGCGTATAACACACTTAGGCCTTATAACTTTTTGACTTTCTTTATCAATCTACAGATGAAGAAGCAGTGAGTAAGGCACGTTGTCATGGCGTGGAGTTTCAGCAGGGAGAGGACGTGGTGACTTCTGTGGCTGCTGCCGCCCTCAGTGACACAGCATCCACCATTTATCCCGTGAAGCGTTCCTTTATGCGCACTTTGGTAGGAGCTCGGCGTGCCCCCCTGCTGCGGGAAGAACAAATTGAAGCCGTTGTTGGTTGAATGGCAGCCAATGCATCGACTTCAATTCCTTCCACCTCCTCTCAGGAACACAACACTGTTGAGCAACCATCTGTCTGTTCACCACCTGTCAAATTGCCCAGGCAGTCAGAGAGTTCTGTACAGGAGCCAGCTGAGTCTCTGCTTCTGTTCTCAGAATCTGTTGGCTCGCAAACACGGGCACAGGCAAGCAGCATTCTGCAATTTGAAGAAGAGGGAGTATGCAGTGATGCACAACAGCTGTGTCTCTCTCAATCTGAAGAGGCGGGTGAGCCAGTGCGATGACAGCACACCCAGAACGCATCTTGATGATGATGAGACTCAGGTGCCAGGTTTTGTGGAGCATGGTGCTGCCCAGACTATCCAACAGCAGCAGGTGTTGGAAGAAGGTAGTGGAGATGATGAAGTCCGAGACCCAACATGGCGTGAGCAACAGGAAGGTGGTGGGAGCAGCTCTGAGGAAGAGATTGTCCCAACGGTACAAAGAGGAGGGAGAGGTAGGCTGCAGACTCGCTTGCCTGTAGCCTCCAGTTTGGCACCTGTTGGGAGCAGTTCTTTTAGAAATGTCAAAATTGGCGCTCCCATGACTTGCACTGCGTGGTCCTTTTTTGACAGACTTGTAGATGATATTTGCTATGTTCAATGCAAGCTGTGTAAGCAAAAAGTTAAAAGAGGTAAAAATATCAGTAACCTGAATACCACAAATATGTGGAAACATGTACAGACAAAGCACGTAGCTGAGTTACAAAGACACACTGGAGATGTAGGCCAACCTACAGCAGCACCTACATCTTCAGGTCGTGTTCGAGCCTCTACCTCCAGCTCACACACACCTGGTTCGGCTTCCTCACAGGATCTCCATGGAAGAACCTCGGTCACTGTTGTCCATAGACAAACTGTTATTCCACCCACAGCAGCAAGTTCACAGTCATCGTCACACTCCCAGAACAAAAAACAGCCATCGGTACCACAGGCATGGGATAAAAGACGGCCATACTCGGCAAACCATCCACGAGCACAGGCTCTGAATGCTGGCATTGCAAAACTCCTGTCCCTTGAAATGCTGTCATTCAGGCTGGTGGAGACTGACAGTTTCAGGAACTTTATGGCATTGGCAGTCCCACAATATAATGTGCCAAGCCGATTTTATTTCAGCAGGCAAGCTGTCCCTGCTCTGCAAAAACATGTCGAGGGAAACATTAAACATGCGCTACTAAACGCCGTCAGTAGCAGGGTCCACCTGACCACCGATGCGTGGACCAGTACCCATGGCCAGGGACGATACCTTTCCCTCACTGCCCATTGGGTCAATGTTGTGGAGCCGGGTACAGATCTTGCCAGTGGCGCTGTACGTGTTCTGCAACTCCAAGGATTGCAGGAATCCAGTCTGTACACATTGATTCCTCCTCCTACTCCAGTTCCTCAGAATCATCGCTGCACGAGCCGTCACGGTATACCTCCACATGGACCCGTGAACGCTTACCTGTTCGACCGATATGAGCACAGCCGTGGCCAAACGTCAACAGGCCGTCCTGAAATTAATTTCCATGGGGAATCGAAGCCACACAGCGCAGGAGCTCTGGGATGCCATCAAGCAGGAGAGCGACGTGTGGTTTTTGTCAGCTAATCTCCAGCCAGGCTTGGTAGTGTGTGACAATGGCCGAAATCTGGTGGCAGCTCTGGGCCTTGGCAACCTCACTCACATACCATGTCTGGCACATGTGCTCAACTTGGTCGTGCAGAGTTTTTTGAGGGACTATCCGGATCTTGATGCACTGCTGCACAAGGTCCGCCTAGAGTGCGCTCACTTGCGACGTTCCAGCATGGCCAGATCGCGCATTGCAGCTCTGCAAGTCAGATTTCGCCTTCCTGAACATCGCATCATATGTGACGTACCCACCAGGTGGAAATTCCACGTTACATATGTTGGAGCGGTTGTGTGAGCAGCAGCCAGCAGTAATGGAGTATCAGCTGCAACAGGCGCAATCAACTCGCAATTTGCGCCGTTCACACTTCACCACTACTGAGTGGGCCTCTATGAAGGACATCTGCGACGTTTTGCGTGCGTTTGATGTCTCAACGCGGATGGCGAGTGCAGATGATGCACTAGTCAGCATGACTGTCCCCCTTATCTGCCTGCTTCAGAAATCACTGAAAGCACTAAAGGAAGAGGTTTGGAAGAGGTGGAGGATGAGGAGTCACAAATTCAATTACCTTCAGGACAGTCAGCGCAACGTGGTTCCTCACAAAGGGCTGGGCAGGGCTCACTTTGTGAGGAGGATGAGGAGGAGGAGGAGTCAATGGAGGAGGAAGAAATCCCTACAGAGGGAGGTACAGAACGCTCTAGTCAGTATGTAGAGCGAGGGTGGGGTGATGCAGAGGAGGCAGAGATGACGCCTCTTCCAGAGGACAGCCTTTGTTGGCCAGTTGGGAGTCTGCAGCACATGGTTGATTTCATGCTTCAGTGCCTGAGAAACGACCGCCGCATCGCCCACATTCTCACCACGTCAGATTATTGGGTGTACACCCTCCTAGACCCTCGCTACCGGGACAACTTACAAACCCTCATCACACCGGTGAACCGGGACCGTAAAATGCAGGAGTACCAAGACACACTGGTGCAATCCATACTGTTGTACATTCCAGCCAAGAGAGCTGCTGCTGCTGCTACTGCTTTACAAAGCAGCTCTGTGCGTCGAGGCAGTGTAGACACCTCTACAACAAGAGGGAGCAGAAGCAGCGCCTCTGCACAGGGCAAGAGCTGTATGTTACAAATGTGGCAAAGTTTTGTGACAGTGCCAGCAAGGTCTACACCATCCGAGACGGCTCCAGTCACCAGGAAAAACGTTTCCGTAAGATGGTGACAGACTACTTGGCTTTCCCTCTAAGTGTACTCCCAGATGCCTCTTCCCCTTTCAAATTTTGGGTCTCTAAGTTGGATACATGGCCAGAGCTTAGCCAGTATGCATTGGAGGTGCTGGCTTGCCCTGCTGCCAGTGTATTATCTGAGCGTGTCTTTAGTGCTGCAGGTGGTGTAGTAACAGACCGTCGCATGCGACTATCCTCAGAGAATGTAGACCGGCTTACTTTTCTGAAAATGAACAAGGCATGGATCTCACCTGAATTTGCCTTCCGTTTTCAGATTAAATAACTGTTTGGCAACGTTTTCCATGTCTCCTGTTATGTTCATCTTTCTACCACCTGAACTGTACTCCCTGGGCTACAACACCGCCATTTGTTGCTCGTAAGTAATTGGCAGGGGTACTGACTCCTGGCCAGCCTGGTTACAGCACGACAGCTGTTTCCTGGCAGTGTGAACGTCAATTATCCTCCAATAAGTTGTGCTGTCGTGTTGCATTCGGGTTAGCCGACTCTATGGTGCCTGCAGTTTAGGTGATTCCTATGTGTGCTGTGGGATATGTAAATAAAGGCGGTTTCCATTGTGACAATAGGACAAGCACCCACTGTAGGACTGTGTGATTCGGTAACTGCGGACGGCTTGCGTCCTGTCAACTTACATTTTCATGGGTGCGTTCTTCTACCCGTCCGGGGTCCAGTACCGTCAACTGGTTCTCCCCAGTGCCTTTGGCCTAGGTGCCTCCATCTCCGTATCCGAGTTCCACCAATGTCTGCTGGTCCTTGGTAGTGCTTTGGAGCACAGGTACCTCCTGCTTAGTAACCGTGTCACAGTAACGTCAGCTGGTACTCGGTTGTGACATTGCCTCTTTTCCTTCTGCTACCCGTCCGGGTTCCAGTACCGTCAACTGGTTCCCCAGTCCTTGCCAGGTGCCTCCCTCTCCTTATCCGAGTCACCACGTCTGCTGGTCCTAGTAGTGCTTTTGGAGCACAGGTACCTGCTTAGACCGGTCACAGAACGTCACTGGTACGTTGTGACATAGCCTCTTTTCCTTCTGCTAACCCTCCGGTCCAGTACCGTCAACTGGTTCTCCCCAGTGCCTTTGGCCTAGGTGCCTCCATCTCCGTATCCGATTCCACCAACGTCTGCTGGTCCTTGTAGTGCTTTGGAGCACAGGTACCTCATGCTTAGTAATCCTGTCACAGTAACGTCAAACTGTACTCGGTGTGAATTGCCTCTTTTCCTTCTGCTACCCGTCCGGTTCCAGCACATCACTGGTCCCGTTACTTCCATTGTCTCTTGCTCCATCTGATACCCGTCAGGGTTCCAGTAACGTCAGCTGTTTCTCGGAAATTAGACGACCTTAAAGACCACCCAGAAGAAGATGACGACAACAAGGACGACGAGCATGAAGCCAACCAGCCTGAACACCATCACAAAGAAAAAATAAAAGATTACCCAGAAGAAGATCACCAACAGGACAAAGAAGGCTAAGACAAACTACAAGATGCAGAACAAGAGACAGAAGAACAATAAGCAGAAGATCAAAAAGCAGAAGAACATGAAGTATAAGACCAAAATGAAGAGCAAAATATATGCTCTAAATTCTAAGCAGAAGAAGACTAAGCAGTGTATGGGGGTGAGTCCGTTCCTCCTCGTGGTGCCCCTGGAAAATGCCTGCTGCTGCAGGCTAAACTGAACACGGACAAATACTGTTGTAATTTAAATCTTTTGTAACAGCAAGAACGGAAGGATGAACAATTCATACTTTTACAGATTACAAGTACAGGAATCTCTGTCACAAATAAGAATATGATGAAGAAGATGAAGAGGAAGAAGATGAAGAATTTGAATATGAAGAAGATTAATTAGTTTAATAATAACAATATGAGTAATGTAAACAAAAACATGAATAGCAAGAAGTTTAAGAAGAAGATTAATGTGAATACTTTTCCATCCAATTATGACAAGAGCATTCTTAAGGTGATACCTTTATTGGCTAACCAGAAAATTATATGTTCGCAAGCTTTCAGAGCGCAGAGGCTCCTTCTTCAGGCAAGATTACATTTCCAAATGTAATCTTGCCTGAAGAAGGAGCCTCTGCGCTCTGAAAGCTTGCGAACATATAATTTTCTGGTTAGCCAATAAAGGTATCACCTTAAGAATGCTCTTGTCATAATTGGATGGAAAAGTATTCACATCGATTTTTCTGGCTACCACGGTACCACAATATAATTTATTATTGTACACCAAGAAGAAGATTAAGAAGGTGAAGATGAAGAATAATTTGATGAGAAAGATGATGCTGCTGCTGAAGATTATGAAGGAGAAAGTGTGGCACTGGCAAAAGTTAAAAAGGTGAAGAGCATGGAAGTTGTGAAACATACATATTTGCCAAAATAGAAAAAACGGTTAACAACATTGTCAATTTTTCGTCAATCCAAACGTATTTCCAAAAAAAAATATATTAATGCTATTCCAATGCATTGGGTTAAACATGTATGCCTTTATTGTCTCCTCAACCTCCCCCAATACATTCTACATTAGTCTTTGTTGTTTTCCTTCATGTACAATTAACCAACAAGGCAAGAATGGTTTTTTTTAATGTCGATATTTGGTTCCCATAGACTTACATTGGACTTCCGGTATCGGAATCGGATATCGACGATATTTAGTGATATCGGCGATACCATTCCGATCCGATATTTTTAGATATCGAGCAGTATCGCTCAACACTATCTATGAGTATTGCAAGGGCTTTACACACCCAGTCATTTTATAAAACTTAAAACTTATTATATTGTAAGGAACCTTTGTAATTTTTCTTTGGAACATATTTAACCCTATGCAACCTTATTAGTCTTATATAACAGATACCTGGCCATACTAATTACGATATTTTCATCATGTTTCAATACTACAGGTCCTCTTACCTGTGAAAAAAACTCTCTCCACTCTCACTTATTTCTACGCCATTCAGGTATTTATTATATCTTTTCTATTCAATTATCCATCATTATATATGCTGGTTTCTTATCTATCATTATTTTCTACAGTTACTCTGCTATATATTGTGAAAAATAACACATGATCTCTCTCGCATTAATCCTGAGGTAATTGTTTTTTAATTTTAACTTTTACTTTTTCTAATTTTTCATTAGACACGCAATTGGTGCCTCTCAACTCCATGGTTTTGTACTTTTTTCTTTTTTCCTTCTCCCGTGTTATTCAGTTTCCTTTTATGTATGGTAATTTTCACAGAATGTGGATTTAGTTGTTGTTTTTTTCTATTTTTATTTTCATATCTAACTTCATTTTATGTAATTTATGTATATTAATGCAATTTTATTTATGTTTTTCTATAGCGACTTATGTTGAGAAAGACCCGGGCAGGGTCGAAACGTTCTTCTTTCCGTATTTAGTCGCCTCACATGTAATCATTGGCTCCCACATATTTGTTTTCTGTCACAATAAAATTTGTTCTTTGTTTGCATACCTACTCTATAGTGTGCGGTGTATATCTATATATCACTTCTTATATTGTCAGCACTGTCACGGTCACCTATTGGACTATTCTCAACCTCCACAAACTCCTCATCCTGCTGATACCCCAATACTGAGCCGCTGCTGCCATATGTGTCCCTATTACTGCTCCTGATACCCCAATGCTGAGCCGCTGCTGCCGTATGTGTCCCTATTACTGCACCTGATACCCCAATACTGAGCCGCTGCTGCTGTATGTGCCCCTATTGCTGCACCTCATACCCCAATACTGAGCTGCTGCCGTATGTGTCCCTATTACTGCACCTGATACCCCAATACTGAGCCGCTGCTGCCGTATGTGCCCCTATTGCTGCACCTCATACCCCAATACTGAGCCGCTGCGCCGTATGTGTCCCTATTACTGCACCTGATCCCCAATACTGAGCCGCTGCTGCTGTATGTGTCCCTATTACTGCACCTGATACCCCAATACTGAGCCGCTGCTGCCGTATGTGTCCCTATTACTGCACCTGATTCCCCAATACTGAGCCGCTGCTGCTGTATGTGTCCCTATTACTGCACCTGATACCCCAATACTGAGCCGCTGCTGCCGTATGTGCCCTTATTGCTGCACCTCATACCCCAATACTGAGCCGCTGCCGTATGTGTCCCTATTACTGCACCTGATACCCCAATACTGAGCCGCTGCTGCCGTATGTGTCCCTATTACTGCACCTGATACCCCAATACTGAGCCGCTGCTGCCATATGTGTCCCTATTACTGCACCTATTGTGTGGTTCTCTGAGCCCTCTAAATTCTAAAGCAACTCTCTAGAATATAGTAATGCCGGTGCAAGTGCCCTAGAAAACAATGCCCACATTTTGTCCCCTAGAATGTAATATTGCCCCGTGTGCCCCTTTGACAGTCACAGTAACCCGAGTTCCCCTATAACAATAAGTGCCCACTTTACATTTAATAATGTCCCAAGTCTCCCCCCTGTACAGCTCCCCTATACACCATATAATGCCCGTCACTGGTATATACTGACCCCTTAATATCCCCAAACTATTTAATGGCTCCCACACTGTATGATGGCCCCTAGATAGCATAATACACCAGATAGTCCTCAATATAGCATAATGCACCTCCATAGGCAGCCTCTATATTATAATGCACCCCCATAGACAGCCTCTATATTATAATTCACCCCCAAAGGCAGCCTCTGTAATATAATGCACTCCCATAGGCAGCCTCTGTAGTATAATGCACTCCCATAGGCAGCTTCTATATTATAATGCAGCCCCCCATAGACAGCCTCTGTAATATAATGCACTCCCATAGACAGCTTCTATATTATAATGCAGCCCCCCATGGACAGCCTCTGTATTGTAATGCACCCCCATAGGCACCCTCTATATTATAATGCAGCCTCTATATTATAATGCACCCCCATAGGCGGCCTCTATATTATAATGCACCCCCATAGACAGCCTCTGTATTGTAATGCACCCCCATAGTCACCCTCTATATTATAATGCAGCCTCTATATTATAATGCACCCCCATAGGCGGCCTCTATATTATAATGCACCCCCATAGACAGCCTCTGTATTGTAATGCATCCCCATAAGCACCCTCTATATTATAATGCAGCCTCTATATTATAATGCAGCACCCCATATGCAGCCTTTGCATTATAATGAACCCCCATAGGCAGCCTTTGTATTATAATGAACCCCCATAGGCAGCCTTTGTATTGAAATGCACCCCCATAGGCAGCCTTTGTATTATAATGGACCCCCATAGACAGCCTCTGTATTATAATGCAGCCCCCCATAGACAGCCTCTGTATTATAATGCAGCCCCCCATAGGCATCCTCTTTAGTATAATGCACCCCCATAGGGAGCCTCTGTAGTATAATGCACCCCCATAGGCAGCCTTTGTATTATAATGCAGCCCCCATAGACAGCCTCTGTATTACAATGCATCCCCATAGGGAGCCTCTGTAGTATAATGCACCCCCATTCACAGCCTTTGTATTATAATGCAGCCCCATATGGAGCCTCTGTATTATAATGCACCCCCATATGGAGGGTCTGTAATATAATGCACCCCCATATGGAGCCTCTGTAACATAATGCACCCCCATATAGAGCCTCTGGAGTGTAATGCAGCCCCATATGGAGCCTCTGTAATATAATGCACAACCATATAGAGCCTCTGTATTATAATGCACCCCCATATGGAGCCTCTGTATTATAATGCACCCCCATATGGAGCCTCTGTAATATAATGCACCCCCATATGGAGCCTCTGTATTATAATGCAGCACCATATGGAGCCTCTGTATTATAATGCACCCCCATATGGAGCCTCTGTATTATAATGCACCCCCATATGGAGCCTCTGTAATATAATGCACCCCTATATGGAGCCTCTGTAATATAATGCACCCCAATATGGAGTCTCTGTATTATAATGCACCCCCATATGGAGCCTCTGTAATATAATGCACCCCTATATGGAGCCTCTGTATTATAATGCACCCCAATATGGAGCCTCTGTATTATAATGCACCCCCATATGGAGCCTCTGCAAAATAATGTACCCCCATATGGAGCCTCTGGAGTGTAGTGCAGCCCCATTACAAAAATAATAAATCCAGTACTAACCTCTCTTGCTCCCGGATCCTGCGCTGCTCACTGGTCTCCCTTTCTTCTGACAGCGGGCGCCGGGCAGTGACGTCATCGCGCCCGCTGTCAGACACTGAGAGGGGGATTATGGGAGAGAAGGAGCGCTCGCCTCTTCTCTCTCAATGCGGTCAGCTGTATCGGCTAGATGCCCATACAGCTGACCCTCCGATGACGGGGGGGGCCCACTGCTGGCACCGGACCCCCCACCGCCTGTTCAGGCCTCATAGCGGCCGGCGGCAGAGCAGGGAGATCGATTCTCCCTGCTCTGCCGCAGAATATAACTGTATCGGCGCGCTGTGCACACCGATAGAGTTACAGTAGCGTAGCTCCGGGTGGGCCCCCTCCGAGCGCGGGGCCCGAGGCCACCGCACCCTCTGCCCCCCCGGTAGCTATGCTACTGCGACACATATTTCCCTGAGATGCGAGTCAAGTTACCATTCTGACTGATATCCCTGATTTGGAAAATGGCACACTTCCACAGTGGTGTACCTCCGATGCATTCCATGTCTGCATTCCAAGATTGCGTTTCACTGCCTCTCCAGCAGGCAATTCCGGTTTTTGGACGCTCACCACTAGAGATGAGCGGTGTTCGAATCGAACTGTTCGCCAATCTCAAATTCGAGCTGTTTTGGGCGGTGTTCAAGCCATTCGACGAACCTGAACTATTTGGAAAAAATCCGGCTGTTCGAGGTTATGTTTGATAACTGTTTGTGCACCAAAATCGTAACTGGATTTTTTCACAGTAATGCTGAGAATCACTGTTAATACACAGTTTGAATGTACAGCAGGGCGGGGGAGGGGCATGGGATGGATCTCTGCAGAAATAATGAAGAACTCCATTTTTTTTTCTCTTTCCCGCATTTCCAGTGGGAGGTGCAGTCTGTCAGCCTATCAGCAGCGCTCACACGGAGCGAAGTGCTTTTTTTTCACACAAGCAAGGGCATGTGTCATTGGCTGTGTATGTCACATGTCCTTGCCCTATAAGACCCAGCCATTTTCCCCATCACCACCATTTTCACACTGCTGCAGCAGAGTGTTAGACGGCACTGCTGCTGCTGTGAGTGCTATATTGTGCACCAGCAAATTTGAAGCGAAATTTCACAGAAATCGACAGAAAGGTTTAGGGAGTAAGAGTGGGACTAATTTGTAATTGCAGCCCTTTTGAGGGCTAGGTTACAGCAGTTCCTAGCACTTTTAGCAGGCAGGTCTGTGCTCTTAAATAGACAGATAGGTCAACTTGGGAGTAGTGACTATTTGTAATTGCAGCCCTTTTGAGGGCTAGGTTACATCAGTTCCTATCACTTTTTGCCAGCTCCACCAGCGTTCAAATAACTACGAATTTATTGCTGCATCTTGCCTGGACAATAATTTTGGGCATAGTAGCAGTGTGTGGTACTCATTCTATTGAGCCGTCTATACAAAGCTCCACCAGCGTTCAAATAACTACGAATTTTTAGCTGCATCTTGCCTGGACAATAATTTTGGGCATAGTAGCAGTGTGTGGTACTCATTCTATTAGGCCATCTATACAAAGCTCCACCAGCATTCAAATAACTACGAATTTTTAGCTGCATTCTTGCCTGTAAAATAATTGTGGGCATAGTAGCAGTGTGTGGTACTCATTCTATTAGGCCATCTATACAAAGCTCCACCAGCGTTCAAATAACTACGAAGTTTTAGCTGCATCTTGCCTGTAAAATAATTTTGGGCATAGTACCAGTGTGTGGTACTCATTCTATTAGGCCATCTATACAAATCTCCACCAGCGTTAAAATTACTAATAATTTTTATCTGCATCTTGCCTGGACAATAATTTTGGGCATAGTAGCAGTGTGTGGTACTCATTCTATTAGGCCATCTATACTAAGCTCCACCAGCGTTAAAATTACTAATAATTTTTATCGCATCTTGCCTGGACAATAATTTTGGTTATAGTAGCAGTGTGTGGTACTCATTCTATTAGGCCATCTATACTAAGCTCCACCAGCGTTCAAATAACTACGAATTTTTAACTGCATCTTGCCTATAGAAATTAATTGTGGGCATTAAGTTAAGCATAAGTGTGCTTGGTAATTCATTCATTGTTCATCTATAGGCCATCTATACAAAGCTCCACCAGCGTTCAAATAACTACAAATTTTTAGCTGCATCTTGCCTGTAAAATAATTGTGGGCATAGTACCAGTGTGTGGTTCTTATTCTATTAGGCCATCTATACTAAGCTCCACCAGCGTTGAAATTACCGTATTTTTCGGAGTATAAGACGCACCGGACTATAAGACGCACCCAGGTTTTAGAGGTGGAAAATAGGGAAAAATATATTTGAAGCAAAAAATGTGGTAAAATATTTAATAACATACAATTATATGTGGTGTTATTATATATAATAGTATGTTATTATGTTGGAAGCTATGGGTAGGAGATGGTGCTGTGGGACCAGTGTGGTGTCTGTAAACTACTATGTGAAGACGCTGGAGGGTGGGTATAAGGGCGGGTCACACATGCGAGAAACTCGCACGATTTCGTGTGAGTCTCTCGCATGAACACCCGGCACTGCCGCCGACACTCAGACTGGATCGTGCGGCTGCATAGAAATACATGCTGCATAGAAATAGAGACAGATGATAGAGACAGAGTTGATAGAGATAGATGATAGAGACAGATGATAGAGACAGAGATGATAGAGACAGAGATGATAGAGATGATGAGAGACAGATGATAGAGACAGAGATGATAGAGATGATAGAGACAGATGATAGAGACAGAGATGATAGAGACAGATGATAGAGACAGAGATGATAGAGACAGATGATAGAACAGATGATAGAGACAGAGATGATAGAGACAGATGATAGAGACATATGATAGAGACAGATAGAGACAGATGATAGAGACAGAGATGATAGAGACAGATGATAGAGACATAGATGATAGAGACAGAGATGATAGAGACAGAGATGATAGAGACAGAGATGATAGAGACAGATGATAGAGACAGAGATGATAGAGACAGAGATGATAGAGACAGATGATAGAGACAGAGATGATAGAGACAGATGATAGAGACAGAGATAATAGAGACAGAGATGATAGAGACAGAGATGATAGAGACAGATGATAGAGACAGAGATGATAGAGACAGAGATGATAGAGACAGAGATGATAGAGACAGATGATAGAGACAGAGATGATAGAGACAGATGATAGAGACAGATGATAGAGACAGAGATGATAGAGACAGAGATGATAGAGACAGATGATAAAGACAGATGATAGAGACAGAGATGATAGAGACAGATGATAGAGACAGATTACAGAGATGATAGAGACAGATGATAGAGACAGAGATGATAGAGACAGATTATAGAGACAGAGATGATAGAGACAGATTATAGAGACAGATGATAGAGACAGATGATAGAGACAGAGATGATAGAGACAGAGATGATAGAGACAGAGATGATAGAGACAGATGATAGAGACAGATGATAGAGACAGATGATAGAGACGAGATGATAGAGACAGAGATGATAGAGACAAGATGATAGAGACAGATGATAGAGACAGAGATGATAGAGACAGAGTTGATAGAAATGTGACACGTATGCGTTTCATGTGCGCATGATGCGCTGCACAAAAAAACGCAAGTGTGAAAGTAGCCTAACCTTTTAATTAATTCTCTGTTGTACAGTGGGTCTGAAGGACCTGTGAAGACATCATGAAGAGGCAGGGCTTTGGTCATGTGATGCTCCAGCCCACCCTCTTCATGACCTCATCACAGGTCCTTCACAGGAGCATTCAGCCTCCCATCAGCACAGCCCCAGGCTGTCAGGTATGCCAGCTGCTCCTGCTGCCTCCTTCTCCTTCAGACACCGATCTGCCCAGCTGCTGCAGGAATCAGGCGCTGGGGAAACTGTGTGGCTCTGTGATCTGCTGCTCCCCGCTCACTGCTCAGCTAATAGGTGGGTGGGGAAGCGGCTGATTAATATTCACTGCACTTAAGTAGGGACCAGGGGTTTCCCCAGCGCTTGTTTCCGGCAGCAGAGGGGATATTTTCTTGCCTCCTGCTGATCCCACTCCACCGCTGCCCCTTGCCCCCCTCCCCACATGTTACATTCCGACCATAAGACGCACCCACACTTTCCTCCCAAATTTGGAGGAAAAAAAGTCGTCTTATGGTCCAAAAAATACGGTACTAATAATTTTTATCTGCATCTTGCCTGGACAATAATTTTGGTTGTAGTAGCAGTGTGTGGTACTCATTCTATTAGGCCATCTATACAAAGCTCCACCAGCGTTCAAATAACTACAAATTTTTAGCTGCATCTTGCCTGTAAAATAATTGTGGGCATAGTACCAGTGTGTGGTACTTATTCTATTAGGCCATCTATACTAAGCTTCACCAGCATTGAAATTACTAATAATTTTTACTGCATCTTGCCTGACATAATTGTTATAGTGCATGTGTGGTACATTCATAGGCCATCTATACAATCTCCACAGTTGAAATTACAATAATTTTATCTGCACTGCTGGACAAATTTTCGGCTAGTAGCTGTGTGACTCATTCTATTAGGCCATCTATACTAAGCTCCACCAGCATTAAAATTACTAATAATTTTTTTCGCATCTTGCCTGGACAATAATTTTGAGCATAGTAGCATTGTGTGGTACTCATTCTATTAGGCCATCTATACTAAGCTCCACCAGCGTTCAAATAACTACGAATTTTTAGCTGCATCTTGCCTGTAGAATAATTGTGGGCATAGTAGCAGTGTGTGGTACTCATTCTATTAGGCCATCTATACTAAGCTCCACCAGCGTTGAAATTACTAATAATTTTTAGCTGCATCTTGCCTGGACAATAATTTTGGGCATAGTAGCAGTGTGTGGTACTCATTCTATTAGGCCATCTATACAAAGCTCCACCAGCGTTCAAATAACTACGAATTTTTAGCTGCATCTTGCCTGTAAAATAATTTTGGGCATAGTAGCAGTGTGTGGTACTCATTCTATTAGGCCATCTGTACAAAGCTCCACCAGCGTTCAAATAACTACGAATTTTTAGCTGCATCTTGCCTGTAAAATAATTTTGGGCATAGTAGCAGTGTGTGGTACTCATTCTATTAGGCCATCTATACAAAGCTCCACCAGCGTTCAAATAACTACGAATTTTTAGCTGCATCTTGCCTGTAAAATAATTTTGGGCATAGTAGCAGTGTGTGGTACTCATTCTATTAGGCCATCTATACTAAGCTCCACAATCATTGAAATTACTAATAATTTTTATCTGCATCTTGCCTGGACAATAATTTTGGGCATAGTAGCAGTTTGTGGTACTCATTCTATTAGGCCATCTATGCTAAGCTCCACCAGCGTTGAAATTACTAATAATTTTTATCGGCATCTTGCCTGGGCAATAATTTTGGGCATAGTAGCAGTGTGTGGTACTCTGTTATGATTTGGTAGCTGAGGAGAGCAGGCAAAAACGGCAATACACCAGAGAGGTTGGAATCTACTGGATTGCAGTACCCTGACTAACCACCACAACTAAAGGCAGCCGTGGAGCGTACCTACGTTGGTCCGTAGACGCCTCGTCACAGCCTGAGAGGACTAACTACACCTAAAGATAGAAAGAAGAAAGCTATCTGCCCCGGAGCAGATCCCCAAAGAACATAGGAAGCCCCCAAAAATGTAATGGCGGTTAGACAAGAGAAAATACAGACACAGACAGAAAATAGTATGAGCAAACGTTGGGGCCCAATCTTCCTAGAAAGAAAAGGATAGGAAGGACACTTACTGCAATCCAAAAAACCCTAAAAAAAATACCAACTCTACTAATTGCAAAAACACCTGAGATCACACGACCTCTACCACCTAAATTAGTTCTCTGGTGTAACAAAACTAAGCCGCAGCCACTGAAAAAACTGGAAAAGGCAAATGAACAAATAACAGTGGCTCAGATAAACTGAGAGGAGCACAAGCCCCCGGAGGGGACCTGGCTGACCTCCACAGAAGTGCAGGAAAAAATGCAAAAAGCAAGCACAAAAATAAAAGCAGAAAATATCTTATCTGTTAGCAGAAGATGCAGGCAAGACACAGCAAGCTTCCAAGTGAACCAGGAACCAAAATTGAGACAAGAACAATTGATCACCGCAACCCTGAAGGGAGGGAACATCCCTTATATAAGACCAGTCTGTAACTCCTGATTGCCAATCTTCACAATCTTCATTGAATGGTTCAGTACTGTTTGTAACCACCAGAGGGAGCTTCTGCTCAGAATTCATTTCTAACACATTCACAACAGTACCCCCCCTTGAGGAGGGGTCACCGAACCCTCATTTGGGCAACCAGGTTGGTCAGGATGAGCTCTGTGATACGCACGGATCAGTCTCCTAGCATGAATGTCCGAAGCAAACACCCAAGATTTGTCCTCCTGACCATAACCTCTCCACTTAACCAAATACTGGAGTTTCCGTCTAGAAAAACGAGAATCCAATATTTTCTCAACCACATACTCCAGATTGCCCTCAACCAAAACAGGGTCAGGAGGCGCAGCAATAGGAACCACTTGCTCGACAAACCTCTTCAATAAGGACTTGTGGAACACGTTATGGATCTTAAATGTCCCTGGAAGAAGTAAACGAAAGGAAACAGGATTACGAATCTCCATGATCTTATAAGGTCCAATGAACCTAGGCTTAAACTTAGGAGATGCAACTCTCATAGGGATATTTCTTGAGGACAACCAGACCAAGTCCCCCACTTCAAACCGAGGACCATCAGTCCTATGCCGGTTGGCAAACCGCTGGGCCCTCTCCTGAGAGAGGGACAACCTCTCCACTACCTGGTCCCAAATCTGCTGCATACGCTCCATAACAGAGTCAACACCTGGACAGACAGAAGCCTCCGTCTGTCCCGAAGAAAATCGAGGGTGAAACCCAAAATTGCAGAAAAATGGAGACATCAAAGTGGCAGAGCTAGCCCTATTATTAAGAGCAAACTCAGCCAAAGGCAAAAAAGAGACCCAGTCATCTTGACCAGCAGACACAAAGCATCTCAGAGTCTCCAATGTCTGGTTTGTTCTCTCAGTTTGTCCATTGGTCTGAGGATGAAAAGCCGAGGAGAAAGACAATTGAACACCAAGTTTAGAACAAAAAGTCCTCCAAAATCTGGAAACAAACTGGACTCCTCTGTCAGACACAATGTTCTCAGGAATGCCGTGTAACCGAACCACGTGCTGAAGGAACAAAGGCACCAATTCGGAGGAGGAAGGCAACTTAGGTAATGGCACAAGATGTATCATTTTGGAAAACCTACTACAAATCACCCAGATAACGGTCATTCTCTGAGAAACAGGGAGGTCGGAAATGAAATCCATAGAGATATGGGTCCATGGTCTCTTTGGGCACAGGCAATGGCATCAACAAACCACTAGAGCGAGAGCAAGGCTTGGAGCGAGAGCAAGTCCCGCAGGACTGCACAAATTCCCTGACGTCACGAGACAAAGTAGGCCACCAAAAGGACCGACTAACCAAGTCTCTGGTACCAAAAATTCCGGGATGACCGGCCAACGCGGAACAATGAATCTCAGACATCACACTCTTTTTCCACCGGTCTGGGACAAACAATTTCCCAATAGAGCAGCGTTCGGGTTTATCCTCCTGACACCCTTCCAGAGCCAGTCTCAAATTGGGCAAGATTGCGGAAAGAACTACACTCTCTTTCAAAATAACAGCAGGATCAGATAACTCAGGAGAGTCCGCAAGGAAACTCCTCGAGAGGGCATCCGCCTTAACATTCTTAGTGCCAGGAAGAAAGGAAACCACAAAATTAAAACGTGTGAAAAACAAGGCCCACCTGGCCTGTCTAGGATTAAGTCGCTTGGCTGATTCCAGATAAACCAGATTCTTATGGTCCGTGAGGACCACCACCTGATGTTTGGCTCCCTCCAGCCAATGTCTCCACTCTTCAAAAGCCCACTTCATGGCCAATAACTCCCGATTACCCACGTCATAATTACGTTCAGTTGGAGAAAATTTTGAGAGAATAAGGCACAAGGGTTACTTTTGGAGGTCTCTGGATCTCTTTGGGACAAAACGGCACCTGCCCCAATTTCAGAGGCATCAACCTCCACCTGAAATGGCAGAGAAACATCAGGCTGCCGTAGAACAGGAGCAGAAGTGAATCTCTGCTTAAGTTCCTGAAATGCAGAGACTGCCTCAGGAGGCCAATTCACCACATCAGAACCCTTTTTGGTCAAATCAGTCAATGGTTTAACAATAACAGAGCAATTACCAATAAATTTACGATAAAAATTGGCAAAACCCAAGAATCTCTGAAGAGCCTTTAATGAAGTAGGTTGGACCCAATCACAGATGGCCTGAACCTTGACCGGGTCCATTTCAATAACAGATGGGGACAAAATGAATCCCAGAAATGAGATCCTCTGTACGCCAAAAAGACACTTAGATCCCTTCACATACAGAGCATTCTCTCTCAAAATCTGGAACACAGTCCGAACATGTTTCACATGAGAGTCCCAGTCATTGGAAAAAATCAAGATATCATCCAAATAAACAATCAGAAATTTATCCACAAAATCCCTGAAAATGTCATTCATGAAGGACTGGAAGACGGAAGGAGCATTAGTGAGCCCAAAGGGCATCACTAGGTACTCAAAATGCCCCTCTGGGGTATTAAATGCCATCTTCCATTCATCCCCGTGCTTAATGCAAATAAGGTTATACGCCCCCCTGAGGTCAAGCTTGGTAAACCAAGTAGCACTTTTCACCCTGGAAAACAGGTCAGAAATCAAGGGTAACGGATATTGATATTTCACAGTGATATTGTTCAAGAGACGATAATCACTACACGGCCTTAATGAACCATCCTTTTTGGCCACAAAGAAAAAACCGACCTTTAGGGAATTTACTACCAGGCACTAATTCAATAGTGCAGTCATAGCTCCTATGGGGGGGCAAGGATGCAGATTTACTTTCGCTAAACACATCAGAAAAATCAGTCAAAAAGTCAGAAACATCCTGAGCCTGGGGAGAGGCAGAAAAAACAGGAGTTTGGCATTAACACATTGGCAGCCCCAACTGGTTACAGACACAGATTTCCAATCCAAAACAGGATTATGAGACTGTAACCAAGGGAAACCTAGTACAATAATGTCATGCAGATTATACAGCACCAAAAATTTGCAACTCTCCTGATGATCAGGTTCAACCCTCATTATCACCTGAGTAAGAACTGGGGTTTATTCTCAGCCAAAGGGGTAGAATCAATCCCCAGTAGGGGAATAGACTTCCGTAGGGGTATCAAGGGAAACCCACAACGTTTAGCAAAATCAAAATCCATCAGGTTAATAGCTGATCCCGAATCAACAAAAGCCTGAGCAGAAAATGTGGACAGGGAGCAAATCAGGGTAACAGTCAACAGAAATTTAGTCTGAACACTACCCAAGACAACTGAGCGTGCAAAACGTCTTCCCCGCTTAGGGCAGACTGAAATAGCATGAGAGGCGTCACCACAGTAGAAACATAGCCCATTGGCTTTTCGAAACTCATGACGCTGTGCCCCGGAAGCCACTCTATCACACTGCATGGGTTCAGAAGCTGGTTCACAAGGCAACACTATTCCACGCGTACCTCTACGCTCACGCAAACGTCTGTCAATTTGAATCGCTAATGACATAGAATCATTGAGACCAGAGGGAGCAGGGAAACCCACCATAACATCTTTTACATTCTCTGACAGACCCTTCCGAAAAAGGGCTGCCAAAGCATCATCATTCCATTTGGTCAGGACTGCCCACTTTCGTAATTTCTGACAGTATAACTCAGCGTCCTCAAGCCCCTGATTTAATGCCAACAATGTTTTTTCAGCTTGATCAGTGACATTAGGTTCATCGTACAATAACCCCAGAGCCAGAAAAAATGCATCAACATTACTCAAAACAGGATCCCCAGGTGTCAGGGAAAAAGCCCAATCCTGAGGATAGCCGCGCAGGAGAGAGATGACAATTTGAACCTGCTGTGCTGCGTTCCCTGAGGACTTAGGTTTTAAGGCAAAAAACAACTTACAGTTATTTTTGAAATTCAGAAATTTAGCTCGATCCCCTAAAAACCAATCTGGCATGGGGATCCTAGGTTCCACAACCGGCAACCCTGCAAGATAGGTAGCAATACTCCGAACTTCAGTGGCAAGCTGATCCACACGGCCAGACAACTGTGCAAACTCCATTGAGAGAAAAATAAATCCTCAGCACCCAGAGAAAAAGAGGGAAAAAAAAATGCAACAAACAGAAAAAAAAAAAAAAATCTCTGACAACTCTGACAACTTTTTTTTTTCACACTATTTTTCCCTTCTGTGAGTACCATATAATTTTCAGTTTGGCCGTTGATACTGTTATGATTTGGTAGCTGAGGAGAGCAGGCAAAAACGGCAATACACCAGAGAGGTTGGAATCTACTGGATTGCAGTACCCTGACTAACCACCACAACTAAAGGCAGCCGTGGAGCGTACCTACGTTGGTCCTAGACGCCTCGTCACAGCCTGAGAGGCTAACTACACCTAAAGATAGAAAGAGGAAAGCTATCTGCCCCGGAGCAGATCCCCAAAGAACATAGGAAGCCCCCAAACATGTAATGGTGGTTAGACAAGAGGAAATACAGACACAGACAGAAAATAGTATGAGCAAACGTTGGGGCCCAATCTTCCTAGAAAGAAAAGGATAGAAGACACTTACTGCAATCCAAAAAACCCTAAAAAAAATACCAACTCTACTAATTGCAAAAACACCTGAGATCACACGACCTCTACCACCTAAATTAGTTCTCTGGTGTAACAAAACTAAGCCGCAGCCACTGAAAAAAATGGAAAAGGCAAATGAACAAGTAACAGTGGCTCAGATAAACTGAGAGGAGCACAAGCCCCCGGAGGGACCTGGCTGACCTCCACAGAAGTGCAGGAAAAAATGCAAAAAGCAAGCACAAAAATAAAAGCAGAAAATATCTTATCTGTTAGCAGAAGATGCAGGCAAGACACAGCAAGCTTCCAAGTGAACCAGGAACCAAAGTTGAGACAAGAACAATTGATCACCGGCAACCCTGATGGGAGGGAACCTCCCTTATATAAGACCATAATTGAATAATTGAATAATTTTGGGCATAGTAGCAGTGTGTGGTACTCATTCTATTAGGCCATCTATACTAAGCTCCACCAGCGTTGAAATTACTAATAATTTTTATCTGCATCTTGCCTGGACAATAATTTTGGGCATAGTAGCAGTGTGTGGTACTCATTCTATTAGGCCATCTATACTAAGCTCCACCAGCGTTGAAATTGCTAATAATTTTTATCGGCATCTTGCCTGGACAATAATTTTGGGCATAGTAGAAGTTTGTGGTACTTATTCTATTAAGCCATCTATACTAAGCTCCACCAGTGTTCAAATAACTACGAATTTTTAGCTGCATCTTGCCTGTAGAATAATTGTGGGCATAGTAGCAGAGTGTGGTACTCATTCTGTTAGGCTATCTATACTAAGCTCCACCACCTGTGTATCTAATAAAATTGTTTTACTGCTTCTAACCCAGCCAATCCTTTTGGGCTAGTACCACAAATTGGCCACTCAGCTCTGCTCGGTTTCCATCCATCGTTTTTTGTGCAAACAACTCCAGAGTTCTCAATTAGGAGGGTGGGGAGAGGGATTAACCAGGGCGCATGGTAGCAGCCAAACTAGTGAGGAAGGTGCAGGAGCCCAGGAAGAAGTGGAGGACGAACTGGTGATGGGCATGGAAGACTCATCAGATGAGGGAGACCTTGATCACATTTCTGTTGTGCGAGGTTGGGGGGAGAGGGCAGAGGAAGGAAGCATGATTCTTACCTCGCCACCAACACAACACGGACTTGGTGCTCCTGGATGCGCAAGACACATGAGTGCCTTCTTGCTGCACTACCTGCAACATGACCCTTGAATTGTCAGAATTCGAAATAATCCTGACTACTGGGTAGCCACACTCTTAGATCCCCGGTACAAAAGTAAATTTGCCGAAATAAGTCCTGCCATAGAAAGGGATTCACGCATGCAGGAGTATCAGCAGAGACTGTTGCATAATCTTACATGTGCTTTTCCACAAAACACCAGTGGTGCACGTAGTGAATCTCACAGTTGTAACTTGCCAACCGTGGGACTGTCGAGTCTTCAGCACTCAAACCATAACAGAAACACAGTATCTGCTGTTGTTAACAGCAATTTTGCGGAATACTTTCACCACTTTTTTAGCCCATCCTTTGCAAGGCCAGAAGAGACAAGAAGTCAGACACATAGGCAACGCCTAGAGACGATGGTACAGGAGTATCTCCAGGTGAACATCAAAGCCATGACTGTGTCACTGGACCCTTGCTCTTTTTGGGCTTCCAATCTGGATAAATGGCCGGAGCTCGCCACTCACGCCTTGGAGATCTTGTCATGCCCTGCAGCCAGCGTTCTCTCTGAACGTGTGTTCAGCGCTGCTGGTGGTGTGCTGACAGATAAGTGCACGCGGCTGTCCACTGACAATGTAGACAGACTCACGTTCATAAACATGAACAAATCATGGATCTGCAAGGACTTTTCTACCCCTGTGTCATCCTGGGGAGAGTAAAAGCTTGAGGATTTGTTAAAATCACCTCACCAACCGTTTTAAGCAACTCTGGGGCAATTGATGCCACTTAAGTGTTGTCTGTGCCCCAAATTTTTGGAAAAAATGGAGACTCTTTTTGGAGTCCCCTTGCTGTGTTTTACGTGACGTTACAAAAGCAAGACACATGCACATAAATGGGGATCACCAAAAGAAATCAATCACAAAGGAATAAATATTGTATAACAATTTATTGAAGTACTACAAAAAGAAAAAACACACACCTAATTAAAAACAGTTAAAAAACACACATAGTGTAAAGAAAGTCCAACGCAATAGAGAGTAAAATACTCTAAATACTCATATGCCAATCTTAGTACCTAACAATAAAAGATAACACCCCAATCAAAAATTAGCTGTGCATCTAGACTCCTGTTGTCACCATCATTAATTGCATGGAAAGAGGAAAATGATAAATTGTCCTAAAATGCAAGTATGAATAACTGAGCAACCTAACATACCTATATCGATCATTAAATAACCTGACCATCTTGTGTAGAGATCTCAGAATAGCCCAGAAGGACGTAATGCAACCAAAAGTCAGATAGACAAATAAGGAGAAGGGCAGATCAAAGTATAACTACAGGAAGGAATGATAACCCCATTGAGGCCGGCATATGAGTACCAGGACCCACTACTATTTTCTCACATGCAAGGAGTGATCCCAATTATATTGATACTTAAGGTGGTGCCCGCTTATTACAATTGTTTCCGTTTTACTTGACGTTGGCATCGTCAGTTACAGGTGGGTTGGGTTCCCCCCCTTTTAACCGTGAGAAACTACAAACACTATGGCTTGGGGTAACACAGATGGTTGAGTCTGAAGAGTTGTTTACTGATACTATAGCCTGGAATCAGAGGTCTGCTCCAAAGCTTCAGTGTCTGCTAGTCAGCGGAGTAGCCACTGGCAGTAGATCTAATTACAATTTTTATTTCAAATTCCATTTTTTTTTTTTTGTGGTGAAAAACTACAAGAAAATACAATATACATAGTAAAAGGAGTAGTATAACTATAAATCTATGCATAACGACAGTACATTGGTGGTACAGGCCAGGGAGGGTTTTCCATCAATATCCAGATCAAGCATGTATTTTTCCATATGAAAGATAGAGAGAGATGGAGCGGACCACGGCAGACCACCAATCAATAGAGTGCGATTATGATCATTGTTGTGCCGACATCACGGATAACTTTAGTTGGGGGCTAGATGGTAGGCGTCAGTTTTGCAAATCAATCCAATTCATCCAAATCACATAGTATCTATCAACATCAGCCGGTGAGATGGCAATCAGATGCTCCATCCTATTAAGGAGGAGATCTGCGCAAACCATTCCTCCACAGTGGGTGGGTCTCTGCTTTTCCAGTGTCGTGGAATGACATTCTTAGCCGCCTGTATTAGGTAGCCTATTGATGACCTTTTATAACTATGTTTACTTATTGGTAACATTGATAGAAGGAGGGCTTCTGGGGTATTAGGGATAGTCAAACCAGTTATTTTCTCAATCATGGGAACCACCTTTGCCCAAAATGCATTTATTATAGGGCATGCCCACCATATGTGTGACATTGTCCCTTCCCCACATCTCCAACATCTATCTGAGACCACTGGATACCATCTATGAAGGACTGCTGGTACCTGGTACCATCTAGAGATAATTTTGAAGGAGGTTTCCTGAGCTTTGGACCCTATTGAGGTTTTATGTGTTAGGAAGAAACATTTATCCCATTGAGAGTCAGAGAAGGACTTCCCCAGTTCCCTTTCCCATGCACCACATAATCCTGGCCTATTGTCAGTTACCTGGGCAATGAGGAGATTATACAGTAGGGAGATGGAGTGTGTAGGGGTGACAATGATAGGCTCAATTTTTCAAAGTTTGTGAGATCTCTATGAAGATGTGTGCGCTTCTTCACAGTTGAATAGAAGTGTTGTAACTGGTTATATTCAAAATTTGCCTTCGGGGAACAGGCTCTTCCCTGTAACAGGTCATTGAGGGGAGCAGCAAAGTATTGGAGATGACATGAGAAAATAATATCGGATGGGATTTATTTGAACTAAGCAATCTATTTGCAGATAGTCCTGGTGGGAAATCTGGATTATCTGAAATCGGGAGCAAGGGGCCCTGGGGGTCGATTGAGGATAAGATTTTTTTTGGGATCTCAAAGCCAAACCAGTGGCATAAGTACTATATGACATGAGGTCAAGAGAGGGGACAATTAAATGGGCGCACCATGGGAGAGTGCTAAGAGCTTTAGGACAAATGGATTGAGCTATTTTGACCCACAATTTCCCCTCCGAATGATGGAAGAAGTCGAGGATTCTAGCGTGTACTGCTGCCATGTAATACCTTCTACAATCCGGAAGGCTAAGACCCCCCTTTTGTTTGTGTCTGATCAAAACGTCCCCCCAAATGCGTGGACGCCCACATGCCCAGATAAATCTGCAAAAGCTACTGCGTAGTCTTTTCCAAAAATTTGAGGGAATTACCACGGGAATGGTTTGGAAGAGGTATAAGAGTTTAGGTAGGACGTTCATTTTAAGTATATTTATTTTGCCGAACCAGGAAAAATCCTTCACTATCCAAGAAGTAAGATCTCTATGGAGTTGTTCAATAAAGGGCCCAAAATTAAGAAAAAATAGATGGGAGAGGTCTCTATGAATACTAATTCCTAAGTATTTGATACCCTGTGAGGGCCAGGCAAAGGGAAAGTTGGACTGGATGGAATCCTGTATGGATTTGGGGAGGGAAACATCGAGGGCCTCAGACTTCGCTGCATTGATTTTAAAATTTGACCATGTACCAAAGTGATCTATTTTAGCCATAACAGCAGTGATGGATATATGTTGTTGAGTGATATATACTAGGACATCATTCATCAGCTAATGCAGAGCACTTGTACTCGGTGCCTCCCACCTCAATCCCCCTAATATTGGGGTTATCGTGAATTGACTTTTTTGGTTTTAGAAGGGAATGACATGCCTATATCTGTGTCTCCCCCTCCTTTTACTCCTCCACCTCTTTTCTTTTCGTTTGAATATATGTACTTCTCACTTTTCCATGTGTTAGTTGTGTCTTCTGAGCAGTTTGTCAGCTTTTGGACACCTTTAAAGTGTTTTCTATGTGTTTTCTATGTGTTTCTATGTGTTTTTGTTTGTCTGCCATTGGTTTTAACGGTGTTCGATGAACGGTTCGACAAACAGTTCGTCGAACACACAGGTGTTCGGCGAACCAAACCGAACTCGAACACTACAGGGTGGCTCAACATACTCACCACTGACACTTCCGGTGCGTTCCACCATGCGTTCCAAGGCTCTGACAGCTTCAATTCTGGTCACGGACAGGCGAACACTGGATATTCTCACTACACAGGTTTTTGTTATCACCACACTATGATCACAGGTATAAACCATACGGGCTCACAATGCACTAGTGCTTTCCCACTACTAACACTGCGCTGCCTTCCATTGAAGTTGAACAACCTGTAGCAATCTGGCAAGCTTCTCATAGACCTGCCTTTAACCTCTCAGTACACATAAACAATATGTTTACATGGCTTTTCCTATATGTTTTAAATTGCTTCTCCTTTTTTCAAATATTTTTGAATAAAAATGACAATTTCATACTTGCTTCCATACTACCCTTGCTTAAAGTTACCTGTTTCAATTTTTTTCTCCCTTTTTTTGAAATAAATTTTGGACCAAAAAACATTTTTTTACTTTTATTTTTTTTTTGTTTTATTTTTTTACTTTTACCTCCATGCCAGCCTTGCTTAAAGTGACCTGTTCAAGTTCGCATCTGAGTTAATGCGAATTAGCTAAATATTCACAGAGGTTAATCGAGAGTGTTTACTTGATTGTATTTTATTTTTGTTGTAGGCTATATTTTGCTTAATAGTATATCATGTATGTTTACATCTTTTTCTTTTAAATTAATCTTGAAATATGGTCTGTTTTCATTACATGTCCAAAGTCTGATGAAGGTCCAGGTTATGTGACCGAAACGTTATACATGAATTTTGTGGGATTGCTTCACTTGAATAAACTTTCATTTTTTCACATTTTGAAAGAGTGCCAGATTTTGTTCATATTTAGGAGTTAACTCTTTGACCTGTAATATAGCTGCTGAAGTTACTTGACCAGGCTCTGGTAGTTGACCTCCATGGCAGCAAGCTATACACTATGTAAGATGAAAGAATGTCAGCAGATAGAAAAAGCAAGTAAATTGAAAACTTCATTTTCATGTGGTTTAACTAACTGTACCAATACCATAACATGAGAATACCCTTTTAATGTCTACAAGCATATATCATAATGCCTATATCTATAGACAATGATGGCTTTCCAAGTGATAAACTAAATAAAAAATATACTGAAGAAAAAATCTTCCGAATGTTAAGTATGTCGACCATTTATATAAAGCTTCTGTACATTAGGAATTAATATAAATAAAATGCGGAGACTGCCTAGTATCAAGGTACCAAATTCTTAAATCTCTTTTCAGTGCTACACATAATACATGATGAAAAGGACTGCTACTCAGATCAAACAACAGTGCTTACATTAGTAACATCATAGTAAGTAGCTAGTAAAAGTACAGATACTTCTTACAAAATTAGAATATCATCAAAAAGTTAATGTATTTCAGATCTTCAATACAAAAAGTGAAACTCATATTATATAGAGTCATCACAAACAGAGTGATCTATTTCAAGTTTTATTTCTGTTACTGTTGATGATTATGGCTTACAGCCAATGAAAACCCAAAAGTCATTATCTCAGTAAATTAGAATACTTTTAACACCAGCTTGAAAAATGATTTTAAAATATGAAATGTTGGCCTACAGAAATGTAGTTCAGTAAATGCACTCAATACTTGGTTGGGGATCCTTTTGCATGCTTGGAAATTTAGTTTTTGTCATGTGGGGATTTCCTAACAAACAGGCAATCCCCACATGTATTCAGACTGTTGGTTTGGCGCCAGACACAGTGTTTACCTTAGTGGACCAAAAGTACGATTTTGGTCTCATCTGACCACAGCACCTTCATCTATGCATTTGGGGAATCTCCCACGTCTTTTTGGTAAACTCCAAATGAGCCTCATAATTTTTGTGTGTAAGTAAAGGCTTTTTTCTGCCCACTATCCTATAAAGGCGACCTCTATGGATTGTATGGCTTATTGTAGTCGTATGGACAGATACTGTCTCTGCTTGGAAACTTTGCAGCTCCTTAAGGGTTAACTTTGGTCTCTGTGCTGTCTCTCTGATTAATGCCCTCCTTTTCCAGGCTGAGAGTTTTATCTCTTTTGGCAGGTTTGCTGTGGTATCATGTTCTTTCTATTTGATGATAATGGATTTGATGGCGCTCCGTAGAATCATTAGAGATTGGGATATTTTTTATAACTCAACCCTGACTTGTCGTTCTCACCAACTTTGTCCTTGACTTGTTTGGAGATCTCCTCAGTCTTTATGGTGTTGTTTGGTTAGTGGTGCCTCTTGCTTAATGGTGTTACAGCTGCAGTGACCTTTCAGAAAAAAGTGTGTACATGCTAACAGACCATGTGACACTTAGACTGTACACAGGTAGTCTTCATTTCACTAAGCATGTGTGACTTATGAAAGTAATTGCTTGCATCAGAATTTTCAAGGGGCTTCATCGCAAAGGGGGTGAATACATATGCACATGCCAATTTTTAGTTATTCGATCCCATAAATTTATTTTATGCCTATATTTTTCGAACTTCACTTAACACACTTAGACTTTTTAGTGCTGATGCATTACACACAAATCGGATGAAAAAATATTTAAACACAGGTTGTAATGTAACAAAATAGGTAAAAGACAAAGACGGTGAATACTTTCACAAGTCACTGTAGATAGATAGACAGATATTGAAAAATTCAAAGATAGAGAAGTGAACTTCAAGTGCATATGATACATGCACAAAATCCAGAAGCTAATAATACGTGCGTGGACAAGCATAATGGATTGGGACATGAGAAAATGGCTGCTGATCTCCAATATGTGCAGACATGCTAGACTCCTTCCTTTTTCCCTCTAGTGCTGATTTACTTTGATCATGAGCAGTTTGTAGTTCTTGGATGCTGATTTCAGCATTGAGTTTGATCATTTTAATTGTCTAGTGAATTTGTCTTTTTATAAATATAATCACTGACACATGAAGATTAGTGGATCAGTTAAGCTGTATTTTCATGTGTTATGATTAAAGATGAGCAAATATTTCAATATTTGGTTCTGATTACGATCGCTGAATTTGCAATATTCACCGATTAATTCAACGAATATTTGCTGAACATAACTGAACACCATTCATGTCAATGGGAGGCAAAAATCAAGGCATGCAAAACACCTTATAATGGCCCCAAATGCTGACAAAACACATCAAATGAGGGACAGACACCAGGTGGTCTCAATTCACTCACAGTACAAATTGTAGCTTTGCATGCAGCAATCAGCCAGGCATGAGGTACCGGGGTCTGGGACAGCATTTACAGCTTTCAATTGAACGTCACAGTAATACGAGTTGGGTGAGGGATCAATGAGGGACCTTTGCTGGGAGCCCTGATACCACATGCCTGCTTTCATGCTGAGCCACACTCAGGTGGCACAAATATCAGTTTCGTAGACTACCATTGTCAGAAAAACTTAAGGATAGTAACACGGGCAGTTGAGTCCAAGGAACTGGAAGCCTGACAGTCTCAGAGGCCTACTGCTACAGGCAACATGCATGAAGGAGACCCAACCAGGAGTCTACACAATTAGTGGCCGACACTACCAAAGTGGCATCAATTTTACAAGAGTAGAAATAGTATAATAGGAACAGGTCTGCCACTGTACCCAATCCAACAGCTGGACATCCAACCAGGAGTGATCACATTTAAACAAATGAGGGCCTTACACAACAGAAGTGACATAAATTTCACGAGAGTAGAAATAACATAATAGGGACCGACAGGTCTTCCACTATGCCCAATCCAGCAGATGGACACCCAACCTGGAATTTTCGCATTTTTAAAAAAGGAGGGCCTGACACCACCAAAGTGGAATAAATGTCATGAGAATAAAAATAGTATAATTGGGACCGACACGTCTTCCGCTACAGCCAACCCAGCAGATGTAGACCAACCATGACTCTTCACATTTCGCCAAATTTATGTTAACATCAGCTGCAGCCACAGCAGGCACAGAAGCCACACTAAAGATATCACAGAGTGACATTAATACAGCACACTAAAAAATGCAATATAACATAGTCTGTACAATGCAATTGGGGAGCAAAAGTCCTTGGAGATAAATGACTTGAAAGTTAGACAGTCTACATTTTCAGGGGACTGCCGGCTGTGCTTATTTGTAAGGATACCACTGGCAGCACTGAAGACACGTTCTGAGAGAACGCTGGCTTCCGGGCACTATAAAAACCTCCTAGGAGTGTGAGGTGAGCTCAGGCCACCCATCCATTTTGTAAGACCAAAATGTGAAAGGGTCCAAACCCTGCCTGATGGTATTGATATTCAGTTCTAGATACTCCTGCACCATATTCTCCATTCATTAACCACGTGTAAGACTTGGACTCTGTTGTGCTGGTGCATGAGTTGGTCTAAAAAATATGTCAAAGGACTCAGAAATTGCTTCGTCCACTTACAATACTGCTGCTATTGTTTTGGCATTGATGAATTGACGTGCCAGAGGTTGGAAGTCTAGAGCTGCGATGCGAACTGTGTGCTTCACTGCTGTCTTGGGGAAAAGATCTCTTAAGGTTGTGTAAAAGCGTGTTTCCATACTGCAGCATTCACGGGTCCCTTTCAAGGCGGGAAGCATTTGGCAAAATTTGATTTTATAATGTGGATCTAACAGATTCACAACCAAGTAATTAGCTGTATTCCTAATCATAACTATACGAGGATCATGTGCAGCAAGAAGGCACTCATATGTTGGGCTCAACCATGAGGTCCAAGCCCATGCTGTGTTTTCAGCTGGGCAACAATGATGCTTGTTTCTTCCATCCCCTCTTGCAAACCACTAACAACAGAGAGGGGAAGATTATTCTTTTCATCTGACAGTTGCTCGCCCATCACCTCTTCCTCCTCCATTTGTTCCTCGGATCTTGAACCTTTGAGAACAGTTTGTCTGTTATCACCAGCCCCTCTCGATCCCAGTAATCCACCTTCCCTTGGCACTCGCCTATGTGACGACAGTCTAGACCTTAGAGACAATGTTACCCCTTCGCATCATCTTCTGCTTCCTCCTCTTCTTCTGGACCACCATCTCCTCCTGCATTCTATTCAAAGTCTGCTCCAGCATATAGATGACTAGAATAGTAATGCTGATGATGGCGTCGTCAGCACTAACCATCTAGTAGCCATTTTGAAACTGTGCAGAAGGGTGCAGAGGTGCTTAATCTGTGCCCACTCTGTAAACATGATATGTGCCACATCCGTATTGCATTCGCTCAGGCTATACGACATGGCATACTGCGTCAGGGCTCGTTGCTGCTGCCACAGTCGCTGCAACATGTGAAGAGTGGAATTCCATCGTGTCGGCACATCACATATCAACCTGTTAACTGGCATGGACAAAGACCTCTCTATATTGATGCAAGGGGGTGCAAATGGCAGATATGGGCACACAGCTTCCGTGCTTTCTGGAGCAGCTCACTCAGGCAAGGATAGTGGCGGAGAAAATGCTGTACCACCAGGTTGAAGACGTGAGCCATGCAAGACACGTGTGTGAGCTTGCCTCACCATAGGGCTGCCACCAGGTTCACAACATTCTAGGATGCAGCTTTCCCTGGATGCAGGTTCAGCAGAGACAACCATTGATAAAATTTAGCCTGGAGAGCTGTCCACAACTCTTCAGCTGTATGACTGCGATCTCCAAGGAATATCAATTTTTACACTGCCTGAATACGGTGAGCCCTGGCTGTGCAGTACAGAGGTGGTGGGGATTCGCTCTGCACCATTGGAACGCGTGTCTCATTAAGGCTGAGGTTGAGTGCACAGATGAAGTACCTAGAGGAGATAGAGGAGAAGGCAGAAGCAGTGGTGGAAGTGTAAAATGTAGAGGTTAGTCCTGCAAAACTTGGGGATTCTAAGACTTGTGGAGCAGCGCCTGCCCCCACAACCACCAGAGCCACCCAGTGCCCAGTCAGCGAGATGTAACGTCCTTGGCCATGCTTTCTCGTCTAAGTGTCTGTGGTGAAATGCACCCTGGCGGACAGAGATTTAGTCAAGGAACGGGTGATGTTGTCTGCGACATGCTGGTGTAGCGCCGGCACAGCTTTCTTAGAAAAGTAATGGCGACTGGCAATTGGCACTGGGGGACTGCGACCCCATCACTTTCAGAAACTGTCTTTATCTACCAGGCAGAAAGGCAACCATTCCATGGCCAACAGATTGGAATGGTGGAATTCGACCTCTTAGCTTTGTCATGCATAGGAGGAAACACTCTTTTACATGACCACAACTGTGGTACCATAGTCTGGTTGCAGTGCTGAGAGAGGGCGGAGTATGGTCAACCGGACAAACTGCTGGACCGTGAGAGAGGTGCAGGCGGAAATGTTATGGTGGATTGCTAAAGTTGTGATATGCTCATTCTCTGAGATGAGTCTAAAACAGCAGGCATGTCAGCATCCATTACAGCTGATGGCGGAATCTCAACCAGCATGACTGGAACGGGTAAAGAACCCAGGGTTCTGCGGTTGAAGACCTGCATCTCAATACTTGGCACAGTAATAGAGGAGGAAGAAGCAGCAGGTGTGATTGATGGGGTGGTTGATAGTTGTTGAGGTCCTCTGGTCCCTTTTTTTCGCAGTGGGATTGCCAGAGTAACGCACCTTGATTACACATGTGAAGGTTCATACATGTAGTAGTAAAATTATTGCACTTTTTAACTCTTCTCAGTTCTTTTGCAAAGTCAGAGGCAAAGGCAGATTTCGTGAGTTGGCTCATCCTTTGCTGTGTCAAAAAGGGCCCAGGCAAGGCAACCCTTACCACCCCTGCAAGCTAAAGACCCACAGACGCTGCTGGTCACAGCCACAGTTGTGGCTGAGGATGGATTGCTTGTCGTGGCTGCATCACTTCGTGTTTGCAACATATGACGCAACCTAACCTCCTTGTCATCCTCATCAGATGACCTACTCAGCTGTGTGCCTCTATGTTCACGCTATCTGGGATCTAACACCTTATCATCCTCTGTGTTGTCACATTCCTCGCCCTTGGAGTCGCCCTCTTCCTCTTCCTGCCTTGACAGGAGAGTACAGTCCATGTGAGCCTCAGGGGTTAACTTCTGATGACGAGGGTCAGGATAATGCTTGGACCCTACTTTGTCCTACCCTGGATCCAAGCTAAAAAATTTGTACATCGGTGCAGATTTCCTCCTCTTGACTCTGTGAAGCTTTTGAGTACTCTTCTGATGACCATGATATAGAATGTGTGAACAGGTCTTCAGACTCACCCATCTGTGATTCCATACAGTCAGTTGTACGGTTGGAGAGTTGGGATATGGAGGGGAAGCAAGAGTAATTTGGGTGCCACATCCTCTTCCTGATGTTGAGGTGGAGGAAGAGGAGGAGAGGCCCACTTGAAGCTGTGCTTGCCATCCACTCGAGCACATGCTCTTTCTGGGCCTTATCAACAAGGCATACCGCTATGCGTCTGTCAAAAAAAGGTAGTGGAGTAGCCCGTCCAGTAACAGAAGTTGTCAGATGTCTTTGCATAGGACGTGACATTGTTGGTTCACTAGCACATTCACTAACCTTACCACCTACCCCACGGACACCTTGAAAACCAATGCTAATTCGCCGCGGCCTCCTTTTTTCGCAGGCATGTTGATCAGACAGTAGAAGCACAGTATTAGCAACAAAAAATTAGATTTTAAACTCTGCACCACCTCTGCAAACAGCTGAATTTCAGTGGCAGTATATTCCAAGGTGAAATATGACGGGCTGTATTGCGTTAGTCACAGAAGATATCATCGTTTAAGTGTGGATGAGGCTTATATGACAAAGAAGATATGCTACAAACAATTTGAAAGTCAGATGCCCCTACTGTATGACGTTAGGAACACAATAATTTTTTGTGGCCTGTGGATCATGATGTCATGCTTTACTGGATTCTTGGATCAGGTAGTCGCGGGGTTAACTTGGCTGGCCTCTTTCTGGGTCCTGGGAGGCTTTTTATAGCCTCACTGTGAAGCCAGCCTTTGTCGTTTATACTCTGACCTTTGGCTGAGTGTGTCTGACCCTGTGCTTGTGCCAGTCGTTGTGCCTGTGCTTCGTTTTGTCTGTCTGGTTCTGATTTGGTTGTGTCCCTGTTACGAGTTTTGCCTGTCCCTTTTGTACTGCGTTGCTCCGTCTGTGTATGACTCCTTGGCTGTGTTCTGGTTATTCTCTGCCTGCTCCTTTTGTACTTCGTTCGCCCTCTATGTGTATGACCTGGCTATCCTGACCATCCATTCTGTCTATGCCCCTTGGTAACTTTATTTCGTAGTTACCCTTCTAGGAGTTTTCCTTTACCTCCCTGATCTCTGTAACCAGCTCTCTGGGGCCAAGTGGTTTTCAAAATTGGACCTCAGGGGGGCTTATAATTTGATAAGAGTACGGGAAGGGGATGAGTGGAAAACTGCTTTTCTTACTACTGAGGGGTTATTTGAGAATCTCGTCATGCCTTTTGGTCTCACCAATGCTCCAGCTGTGTTTCAAAATTTCATTAATGTAGTTTTTTCGGACCTCATTGGCCGTTTTGTTGTGATCTACTTGGATGATATACTGATATATTCCTCTGACAGACATTCACATTTATCACATGTTAAAACTGTGTTTCAAAGACTCAGGGAAAATCATTTATTTGTTAAGCTGGAGAAATGTTCTTTCTTCGCTCAGGAGCTATCATTTTTGGGTCTCATAATCTCTCCACAGGGGTTTCGTATGGATCCCAAGAAGGTGCAAGCCATTATGGAGTGGGTCCAGCCTCGGGACCTTAGAGGACTCCAGCGCTTCTTGGGATTTGCGAATTACTATCGCAGGTTTATCAAGGGTTTTTCTCAGATTGTGAAACCCCTCACGGATCTCACACGTAAAGGGGCAGATGTTAGGAACTGGTCCCCGTCGGCCAAACAATCTTTTTTAACTTTGAAAAATTGTTTCACATCTGCTCCTGTTCTGGTTCAACCTGACTCATCCAAGCCATTTGTGGTTGAAGTTGATGCTTTGGAGGTTGGGGTGGGGGCAGTGTTGTCACAGGGACCTACTTCTCTGACTAACCTCAAACCTTGTGCCTATTTCTCGAAAAAATTTTCTCAGGCTGAGAGAAATTATGACGTTGGTAATAGAGAACTCTTAGCAATCAAATTGGAGGTTGAGGAATGGAGGCATTTTTTGGAGGGGGTGGCTCACCCCATCACAGTCATCACTGACCACAAAAACCTAGAGTATATCAAATCTGCTAAAAGACTGACTCCTAGGCAAACCTGTTGGTCACTTTTTTTTTCCAGATTTCAATTTTCTATAACTTTTCGCCCAGGGTCTAAAAACGTGAAAGCTGATGCTTTATCACGTAGTTTTGAGCCGCTTTCCTGCCCCTGACCCGCCGTCCCCCATTCTTCAACCCAATGTCATTATAGCTGAAGTGTCGTCGGAATTGGAGCGGAGATTGTGGGGGCTCAATCTTTAGCTCCAAGGTCCAAACCCGAAAACAAATTGTTTGTTCCTCAGCAGTTACGCACCAGGCTCCTGCGGGAGTTCCATGATTCAAAACTGAGTGCTCACCCAGGCATTTCTGCCACACGAGAGGCAGTGGCTAGAGTTTTTTGGTGGCCTTTGATGGCTTCAGATATTAAGAAGCATGTCGCTGCGTGTGGGGTATGCGCTCGTTCTAAGAGCTCTCATTGCCGGCCGGCCGGGGAATTGGTGCCTTTGCCAATTCCAGGAAGGCCATGGACCCACTTGTCCATGGACTTCATTACCAACCTTCCTTCTTCTCGGGGTAACACGGTTATCTGGGTAGTTGTGGACAGGTTTTCTAAGTTAGCGCATTTTGTACCTATGGCAAGTCTACCTACTGCAGAGACTATCGCTAAGCATTTCCTCGCACAGATTGTACGGTTACATGGGGTACCTATGAATATTGTATCGGACAGAGGAGCACAATTTGTGGCCAAGTTTTGGCTGGCTTTTTGCAAAAGGGATATCTTTGTCCTTTTCCTCAGGCTACCACCCAGAGAGTAACGGGTAGACGGAGCGCACCAACCAGTCGCTTGAACAAATTCTTCGATGTTTGGTTTTTACTCTGCAAAGCGACTGGTGTGATGCCTTACCGTTAGCGGAGTTCGCCTTCAACAACCGTACCAATCAATCTACCGGTAGGTCACCGTTTTTTATTAATTATGGTTTGAACCCTCATTTTGGTGAATTCTCACGTTTAGATTCGGGCTGTCCAGGAGCTGAGGACTGTGTTAACCGAATCAGGGATCTGTGGTCAAAAGTTCGGTTGAATATGTTCAGGGCTCAGGAGACTTATAAGCGTTTTGCAGATAAAAAAAGGAACCCTGCCCTGGTGTTGCAGTGTGGGGACAAGGTGTGGCTCTCCACGCGAAACATAAGTCTTCGTCTACCCTCCGCCAAACTGGGGCCCAAGTTCATAGGTCCCTATGAGATCATTGAGGTAATTATCCCTGTGGTGTATCGCCTTCGCCTCTCCCCGCTTTGAAACTCCATAACGTATTCCATAGATCTTTGCTAAAACCCTTGGGATCGGTAGTAGAAGAACCAGCTGCTGTTCCCTCCCCAGTCTTGGTTGATGGGCACATGGAATTTGAAGTACAACATATTGTAGACTCCCGGAGGTCTCGGGGGTCCTTACAGTACCTGGTGCATTGGAGGGGGTACGGTCCAGAGGACCAGTCTTGGGTGCCGGCCAGATCGGTACACGCTGACCGTCTGGTTCAGGCATTCCATGCTCGGAATCCTGGGAAACCTGGGGGTCCAGAGGCCCCCCATTAAGAAGGGGGTACTGTCATGGTTTACTGGGTTCTTGGATCAGGTAGTGGCGGGGTTAACTTGGTTGGCCTCTTTCTGGGTCCTGGGAGGCTTTTTATAGCCTCACTGTGAAGCCAGCCTTTGTCGTTTATACTCTGACCTTTGGCTGAGTGTGTCTGACCCTGTGCTTGTGCCAGTGCGTTGTGCCTGTGCTTCGTTTTGTCTGTCTGGTTCTGATTTGGCTGTGTCCCTGTTACGAGTTTTGCCTGTCCCTTTTGTACTGCGTTGCTCCGTCTGTGTATGACTCCTTGGCTGTGTTCTGGTTATTCTCTGCCTGCTACTTTTGTACTTCGTCGCCCTCTATGTGTATGACCTGGCTATCCTGACCATCCATTCTGTCTATGCCCCTTGGTAACTTTATTTCGTAGTTACCCTTCTAGGAGTTTTCCTTTACCTCCTAGATCTCTGGAGCTTAGGCCACGCCCCTAAGCAGTCACGTGCCTGCAGGTCCTTCGGCCTGAAACATTCTCTACCTGATACTGCTGCCTCTGAGAGACGTGTGGCTGGCTCCGCCCCTTGGCAGTCACATGCTGCGGAAGGTCCTGTTCCTCAGAAACACACGTCTTCCCTGCTGCGGTTCTACTATACAGGTATCTTTGGGCACAGTTTGTTCACTCAGGACACACGCACTGGCTCAGTGAGCAAGTGCAGTGCGGTGTCCCTGACACATGAAACTATAAAACACTAGATGCTACAAACTATTTGAATGTGAGATGTTCCCTACTATATGACACTAGGAACAAAATAATTTTTGGTGGCCTCTGTATCAGGCCTTTATAACATAATCCCCTTTTTTATTTGATATTGGTTTGTGGCTGACCACCACTGTTGCCGTGCGCGCTGGGTTATGCACGCCATTCTTTCTGTCTTTATTGTGATTGATCTAGGCTGCTGTACACACATACAGCAGCCCTACCCTGCCCCAGGCTCTATTTGATTATTCACCTGTATCTGGGCCTGTTTCACCCTTCATCTGTGGTTGCTGGTTTGGCAGTGTGGAGGTTAGCTCTGAAATGTCCATATCCGGACCTGGTCGGCCTTTACCTGCGCTTGCACTTCTGGCACCATGGAAGTGATTCAGAAACGCTTCAGGTACTTTTGCATTTTATACAGTCTTGCTTTTAATACATTTAGGAGGCCGTAATGGGACAGCAAATATAAAAAACGTAGAGAAGGACTGCCCCATATGAGAATGCCTTGGTGTGGCAGGGTGGCTCAAAGAATTGATCAATTGTTTGCTAAATGTCTCATTTTAAAGTACAGTAAAGATGTATATCTTCGTACCGTGTTAGCCAGTAGATAGAAAAATATTTAGAGTTGAGAGTCCTCAGTGGTTGATACCTTTTAATGGCTAACTGAAAAGATGGTAACAAATTGCAAGCTTTCGAGACTACTCAGGTCTCTTCATCAGGCTGAACTAATACAAAATCTGAAGAATCACATATTTATACACAAAAACACAGAAAAAATGCAATAGGTAAGACAAGTGACGTGAAGCAGAATAGTCATTATGGCAGAGGGATGAGCATAAATATTGGAACAATTCATAGATAAGGAGAGAAAGTTTTATTACCCTCTGATTGGGGTCTGGTAATGTTTTGTGATGTTTTCACAGGGTATTTGGAGTAAATTCCTTAATTGATGTAATGTAATGCTGGAATGAACCTGTCACATGGTTTTATGGCCTATTACATCAATTAAGGAATTTACTCCAAATACCCTGTGAAAACATCACAAAACATTACCAGACCCCAATCAGAGGGTAATAAAACTTTCTCTCCTTATCTATGAATTGTTCCAATATTTATGCTCATCCCTCTGCCATAATGACTATTCTGCTTCACGTCACTTGTCTTACCTATTGCATTTTTTCTGTGTTTTTGTGTATAAATATGTGATTCTTCAGATTTTGTATTAGTTCAGCCTGATGAAGAGACCTGAGTAGTCTCGAAAGCTTGCAATTTGTTACCATCTTTTCAGTTAGCCATTAAAAGGTATCAACCACTGAGGACTCTCAACTCTAAATATTTTTCTAAAGTACAGTAAGAAATCAATATGTGCATATGCACTTTATGTATTGCATTCTGACCATAGGCAGCGCTGGCTTCTCCCCTCTTTTATGCTCTATAACAAACTAGATGATACAACCTATTTTAAAGTCAAGTCTCCTACTGTATGACATTAGTAACATAAGAATTTTTTGTGGCCTCTGGGTCAGGCCTCTATGATACCCTAGATGCTACAAACTATTTTCAAGTCAGGTCCCCTACTGTATGACACTAGGAACAGAAGAATGTTTTGTGGCTCCTGGATCAGGCCTCTATAACACACTAAATGCTACAAGCTATTTTCAAGTCAGGTCCCCTACTGTATGACATAAGGAACAGAAGAATTTCTTGTGTCCTCTGGATCAGGCCTCTATAACACACTAGATGCTACAAATTTTTTTAAAGTCAGGTCTTCTACTGTATGACCATAGGAACGGAAGAATTTTTATTGTGGCCCCTGGATCAGGCCTCTATAACACACTAGAAGCTACAAACTATTTTAAAATCAGGTCCCCTACTGTATGATTCTAGATCAGGTCTCTATAACACACTAGATGCTTCAAACTATTTTAAAGTCAGGTCCCCTACTGTATGACATTAAGAACACAATAATTTTTTGTGGCCTCTGGATGAGGCCTCTCTAACACACTAGATGCCACAAACTTTTAAATTCAGGTCTCTTACTGTATAACACTAGGAACAAAATAATTTTTTGTGGTCTCTGGATCAGGCCTCTATAAAACGCTAGATGCTACAAACCATTTTAAAGTCAGGTCTCCTACTTTATGACGCTAGGAACAGAAGAATTTTTTGTGGCCTCTGGATCAAGCCTCTATAACACACTTGATGCTACAAACTAATTTAAAGTCAAGTCCCTTACTGTATGACATTAGGAGCATAAGAATGTTTTGTGGCCTCTGGGTCAGGCCTCTATGACACCCTAGATGCTACAAACTATTTTAAAGTTAGGTCCCCTACTGTATGACACTAGGAACAGAAGTCACAGAAGAATATTTTGTGGCCTATGGATCAAGCCTCCATAACACACTAGATGCTACACACTATTTTAAAGTCAGGTCCTCTACTGTATGACATTAGGAACAGAAGAATATTTTGGTTGTCTCTGTATCAGACCTCTATGACACACTAGATGCTACAAGCTATTTTCAAGCCAGGTCCCCTACTGTATGACACTAGGAACAGAAGAATGTTTTGTGGCCCCTGGATCAGGCCTCTATAACACACTAAATGCTGCAAACTATTTTAACCTCTGACATCAGACGTAATATTCCATCCATATGACCTGGGCCTATTTGACCATGGACGGAATATTACATCCAAGCTATCACCCAAGCACTCGGGGGTGCTTGGGCGATCGCTGCCAGGTGTCAGCTGATTCTAACAGCTGATATCCTGGCACTTTAAATCCCGAAATGCTGTGATCGAACACGATCACAGCTTTCCGGAAGCCGGCAGAGGGCTGACAGCGGGATCTCACCGAGGTCACAACAGTTCAGCTCAGCGAGGAGCGCAGCCACAGTGACTTAAGATAACCTCGGTGTTGTCACCGCCGGTCACTGATGCTGTGCCGCTCATTCCCCAGTGGTTCTCAGCCTTGACAGTCTCATCTTGGCACCATCTAGGTTGAAAACTATTTCTCCTCCAGACATGGATTACTGCGTGTGACAGAACGATGGCGAGGGATGTGGTGGTTTTTACTTTTGTTTTTATTACAGGAGACGAGGGTTTTGGTGGAAAATGCATTAGATTAGTATAACTGTGTTTATTTTTAAATAAATATGGAAAACTGTGCATTTTATTTCTAATAAAATACATTATTCTGGCTGTGTTTTTATTTACCATACAACTATAGGATTAGTAATAGATAGGTGTCTTATAAACGCCTCTGCTTTACTAAGCCGTGGGCTTGATGTTACCTGACAATACAAAGGTGACATCAACCCCACTAATATGAACCCCATTTGCCACGGCTAGAGGGCAAGTGGGAAGAGTTGGGCAAAGCAACAGAATTGACGTATCTAATAGATGTGCCTTTTCTGGGTCGCTGCGGGCTGCTATTTTTAGGCTGAAGGGGTCGATATCCATGGTCCCTTATCAGCCTGAGAATGCCAACACCCAGTTGTAAGTTTTAGCAAGGCTGGATGTCAAAAATGGGGGGAACTCCACACCGTTTTTTTCAATTAATTATTTAAATAATTAAGAAAAAACAGCGAGGGGACCCCTCTATTATTGATAACCAACTTTGCTGAATCTGCAGACCCCAGATGTGAGTTTTGCCTGGCTGGTTATATAAAATACAGGGGAACTCACGCCGTTTTTTTCATTTATTTATTTATAATGCAGGTGGCGTCTCATGAATATCCCCATCAACCACTGCCTGCTGTATATTTTATCACTTAAATATGACTCTCATCATTCTCCTCTGCTCGCCCTGATCGCCAGTAGAGCAAGGGAGAATGATGAGAGATGTGTTCAGCACCCGGCGACGGAGTACAATGCTTACTGTAACGATTCTTCCCCGGTGCCGATGAAAGTCACATGGATGACATCCATGTGTGTTATCCATGTACGGGACATTTTGTGGCCCATGCTGATATTAAAAAACGGACATGTCAGCGTGTTTTGGCCATGGACACAAACTGATATTTATTAATTACTTTGTAGAGGGCATATAGAGTAGAATTCCAATATTTGCAGATGACACTAAACTCTGCAGGGTAATCAATATAGAGGAAGACAATTTAATATTACAGAAGGATTTATGTAAATTAGAAGCTTGGGCTGATAAATTGCAAATGAGCTTTAATGGGGATAAATGCAAGGTCATAAACTTGGGCAAAAGAAATAAGATGTATAATTATGTGCTAAATTGTAAAACAATGGGCAAAACTGTCACTGAAAAAGACCTGGGTGTATGAGTGGATGACAAACTCACATTTAGTGGCCAGTGTCAGGCAGCTACTGAAAACGCAAATAAAATAATGGGATGCATTAAAAGAGGCCTAGATGCTCATGAGGAGAACATAATTTTACCCTTATACAAGTCACTTGAGTGAATCAAGCACTTGGTTCCTTAAAAATTCATCTTTTATTGGAGTAAAAAAATTTTTTTTAAATCCAACTTCATAGTTACAGTGTCACCAACATCCCCAGGGATACATAAGCAGACGTGTTTCGAGCTTAAAGGCTCTTATTTATTGCTTTGAAAAAATTTTTACTCCAATAAAAGTTTAATTTTTAAGGAACCAAGAGCTGGATTCACTCTTCTATCGATCACTAATCCTGCTGCACTGCAGATCTTCCGAGCTCAGGCTCCTGGATGTCTGAGGGGTGAGCTGACTTTTTTCTTTATTACTTATACAAGTCTCTAGTGCAACCACACAGAATAATGTGCACAGTTCTGGTCTCCGGTGTATAAGAAAGACATACCTGAACAAGAGCGGGTACATATAAGTGACCAAGGTTATTAGAGCACTGGGGGGGTGTGCAATACCAAGACAGGTTATTACACTTGGGGTTATTTAGTTTGGAAAATGAAGGCTTAAGGTACTGTCACACTAAGCGAGATCGCTAGCGAGATCGCTTAAGCGGCACCGATTTTATGACGCAGCAGCGACGTCGTCAGCGACGTCGCTGTGTGTGACATGTAGCAGCGATGTGGCCCCCGCTGCGATGTCGCTGATCGTGCACGAACGTTCTGGGCCGTATTTTGATCATTGGCGTCCCGCTGGTGAGCCTGAATCGCTGAGTTTGACACCCTTTATGGACAACGAGCGACCTCATTGGCAACTCATATGTCAGCGGTGCAGGCGGGACTAGGTTTTCTTTCGTAACACCCCTCAGCTCCGATTGGTGGCCACAACATCACCTCAGCAATAAATGAAAACGTAACTGCGCCCCCACATCCATATTTCCAGAGCACTTTGTGGATGACTCCAACGTTCTGGTGATAGTCCTTTGTGCGTTGTTGCGAGGATACTATTGTGTGTGGAGGTTTTGCAATCCTGTCAGAGTCGCTACAGCGCTTCATCTTTGCCATTTATACCTTCTGGATATTTGGATTTCCCTTGCAAGGTACATATTGTTTGTGATGTTGTGTGATGCGTTTTTTGGTTAACACACCTTTTCTTTTTGTCTGCTTACCTCCAATATATATACAGACGTGTTGCCGGGATTTTTTAAATTTTTTTTTGCCGCGCCCACCACTGCAATTTTAAGATCTTTGTTGCTTTTTGAGGTAATTTTTTTGTTATATTTGATCCTCCATAACAATGGATAACCTAGCAATCTTTTGACAGCCGCGCCCACCCCCCGTCATTTTAGGCTTTTGTAAACTGTTTTTTCAATGTTAACTAATGCAATGTTAACAAGAAACAATTACTTTTTTTTTTAAACACTTTATTAATTAACTTTTCTCTTCTTTACCGGACAGGTTGAAGATAATGAACATGACCACTGTGGAGAATGTGATTGTGGCAGCTGCATTACTGATGGAGGGAGATCGACAAGAAGAGGCACGGATGGAAGAGAGGTACTCCAAACGAAAGCATCACATGTGGACCAGAGAATGGCTGGAGCAGAGGTCCAAATTCACCCACATGCATCTAGTGAGGGAGTTGCAGGAGAAGAATCCGCAGGATTTCCGAAATTATCTATGGATGTCGGAGGATTCATTCAAGCTCCTACTGGAATGTGTGAGGCCACTCATTGAACGGCAGGATACACGGATGCGTGCAACTGTTTCAGCAGAGGAACGTTTGGCAGTAATGCTGCGATTTCTGGCAACCGGACGTTCAATGAAAGACTTGCAATTTTCTGCTGCTGTTTCTCGATCGCTCCTTAGCATATTAATTCCAGAGACATGCAACGCCATCGTCCGCAGTTTACGGAGCTACATGCCTTTTCCAAAATCCGTGGTGGAATGGCAAATAATTGCCTCTGATTTTGAACGTATTTGACATTTCCCAAACTGTGGTGGTGCCTTGGATGGCAAACATGTGCGGATCACGCAACCAGCCAACAGCGGATCCTATTACTATAACTACAAGGGCTACTTCAGCGTGGTCCTCATGGCCCTTTTTAATGCCAATTATGAATTTATAAACGTTGATGTTGGCATGAACGGAAGGGTTTCTGATGGTGGCGTTTTGGAGCACACTATTTTTGGTGAACGCTTGAATAACAGTGAACTGCACTTGCCAACCAACATGGACACCACCGCCAACCTTATCTTTGTTTTTGTGGGCAATGAAGCCTTCCCCCTTCATGCACATCTTGTGAAACCATACCCACAAAAGACTTTGACAGAGGAAAGGCGTATTTTTAATTACAGACTGTCAAGGGCATGGCGCGTTGTTGAGAATGCCTTCGGCATAATGGCCAACCGCTTCAGTGTTTTCCACACTCCAATAAACATGAAGCTGGAATCTATAGACTCTGTGGTGTTGGCCTGTTGCATGCTGCACAATTTTCTTCGGCAACGCGATGCTGTTGCTTACAGTCCGCCAGGCTTCATGGACTCTGACAGCAATGGTGACGTGGTGCTCAGAGAATGGCGTGAGAATGATCCCGCTATTGCAGGCCTTCAACCTGTCAATCAAGGCAGGAGCAAGGACGATGCGAAGGCCTGCCGAGACTAGTACTGCTAATACTTTAACGGGCCTGGTGCAGTGAGTTGGCAGCATCAGATATAGTTTGCATTTGAAAATTTTTTAGTTTAGCCCTTTTTTTACTTTCTGTTAATAAAAAAAAAATATTTTAAAAATGCCTTTGTGTTCTTTCAATTATTTGACCATTATGGGAGAAGGGCAAAAAGTGAGTGAGAAGGAGAAGTAATGGTGAGAGGGCTAATGATGGGTGAGATGTGGGGAGGGGAGTAATGGGGATAAGGCAAAATGAGGGGTGTGTTTGGGGAGGTGGGAGTTATGGGTGGAAGGAAAAATAATGGAGAGAAGGATAATGATTGCAGTAATTGGGATCAAGGATTAATATTAATGATTTTCAGGGCGTTACTCAAGCTCAAGATGCCCAGATATAATGGGTGTGTTTTCAATTGTGTATTTTTTTAATTTTGTTTCTAAATTTACAAAAAGAGTTTTTATAATGTTTTTTAGGTTTTTGCGGTGTTTTCGTTTTTGTTTTCATTGATGAATTTGGGCCTTTGGAAAAAAGTCGACACTGCAACAGTTATAAACGTTAACTTTCTATTTACCTTCAACAACAAAAAAAGAGAAATTATTGACTGGCCCCCCCCCCCTTTGGAGGCCAGCCACAAACCTCTCCAGCATCACCCCGTGGTCATGCATAGATGCCATAGTTGCGGTCATCGCTGACATCAGCCGCCTGTGCGATGCCAACAGGTCCTGGGCAGTGAGGATTTCTGTGGAGGTAATGATAAAAATTAATCAGGGAATTCTGTTGCAACATCACATGTACATGTCACATGTTTGCTGTTTAACACTTACGGTTTTGGGGCAACTGCGCATCGACAGATGAGCCGCTTAACGCCCACCCAGAACCTGTGGCACCACTGGCTAGGGAAACACAGAAAAATACATATATCACTCACTACTGGTACTCCCGTCACTGCCGGTACTCTCGTTACTGCGGGTGCATTGATCTCCAGATACCCTCACCAACACTCACCACGATGCCTGCGAAGCTGTGCACGGATGCTGGCGACCCTGTCGCTTGACGACGTACGCGCGACCCGTTCATGTCGCACTTGCATTCATGCGGGCTTTGTGTCGCACTTGCGTGTTCGACACCGACGCAAGATGCCATTGCGATCGCAAAGTGACGCTTCCCAGTATGGTGCCCCTGCCACGCACAGACATGAGACACCATTGTGATCACAAAGTGACGGTTCTCAGCATGGTGCCCCTGCCACGCACAGACATGAGACGCCATTGCGATCGAAAAGTGACGGTTCATAAAATAATGACAAAGATTATGTACAGTTACAATGTAAACTTTATTACAGAAGTAATTACAGTGAATGAAAAACATTTGTAAACATGGTAAAAATGCGGTCTGTAGCCCACTAGATCTGATGCTGCCAAATAGCCCCAGTCACGTTAATCGCATCGTCCTTGCTCCTGCCTTGATAAGGCTGGGGCGCCTAGCTGGGAACCATCACTTAGCGATCGCAATAGAGTGTCATGTCTGTGCGTGGCTGGGGCGCATAGCTGGGACTGGTCACTTTGCTATCGCAATAGCGTCTCGCATCGCAAGTGCGACCCGTTCGTGTCGCGCGTACGCTGTGACGTCATGACGCTGGCGTCGTTCATGCGGCGTTGTTCATATGTGAAGAAAATGGCGGCTAGGCAGCGCTGTGCTCCGTGGGGCGACGCTGAGGTGCGCTACCTTATACGGAAATGTGATGCATGGCACTATAAATGCAGCCTTCCTGTTGCGCATCCCATGGTTCAGTATGCCTTCAATTTTGAATAAATCCCCAACAGTGTCACCAGCAAAGCACTCCCACACATCACACCACCTCCTCCATGCTTCATGGTGGGAACTAGGCATGTAGAGTCCATCTTTTCACCTTTTCTGTGTGCAAAGCAGTAATCAAAGCAAAAGATGGCTACTTTGAAGAACCTAGAATATAAGACATATTTTCAGTTGTTTCACACTTTTTGTAAAGTGTAATGTATAATTCATCATGTGTTAATTCATAGTTTTGATGCCTTCAGTGTGATTCTACAATTTTCATAGTGATGAAAATACAGAAAAATATTTGAATGAGAAGGTGTGTCCAAATTTTTGGTCTGTACTGTATATCAATGCACCTGCAGTGATGGGAGTACCAACAGTGATGGGGTTACAGGCAGTGATGGGAGTACCAGTAATGAGGGGGTTACAGGAATTGATGGAAGTAGTGGCAGTGACGGGAGTCCCAGCAGTACCGCCAGTACCAGTAGTGATGGGGTTACAGGCAGTGACGGGAGTACAGCAGTGATGGGGTTTGTAGAAGGATTATTTCACTCAATTGTATTTTTTTTTTGCAGCACCACCTTCACCAGCTGCACCACCATCCCCCGAAGCGCCATCACCACCTGCACCACCATCCCCAGCTACCCCTTCGCTGGCAGCTACCCCCCTCCACTTTTGGGGTCATCTATCCCTTCACCCATTGGATTCTCTCCAGCGTCACTTCGTGACATTTATGCTGGCTCGCCTTCAGGTAATTTGCGCACATAATATAAGCTTCCGACAAGTTTGACAACATTGTTAGGTCTTAAAATGTGTAAGGGCTGTCGTGATATATATATATATTTTTCTGTATTTCCCTAGCCAGTGGTGCCACAGGTTCTGGGTGGGCGGTAAGCGCCTCCTCGGGTGAAGCGCAGTCGGCCCAAAACCGTAAGTGTTAAACAGCAAACATGTAACTAAAGTTGATGTTGCAACAGAATTCCCTGGTTAAATTTTACCATTAACTCCACAGAAATACTCACTGCCCAGGACCTGTTGGCATCGCACAGGCGGCTGATGTCAGCGATGACCGCAACTATGGCAGCTATGCATGACCACGGGGTGATGCTGGAGAGATTTGTGGCTGGCCTCCAAACGGGGGGCAGTCAATAACTGTTTTTTTTTTATGTTGTTAAACGTTTAAAAAAAAAAGTTATTAAAAATAATTATTTATATATTTTAAGTTTATATACACAGCTGTGCTGTATTATTTGTTATTATTTTTTATTATAAGGTTTTAGCGTTATTGTGACCAAGGCCTTTAAAAGAAATGTTAATTTTTGAAATTTTTATTCATTTAATTTTTTTAACAATGCTGGAACTCCTATGACTGCTGGTACTCCCATGACCCCGTGTGTGCCAAGTAGAAACAAGTTGATGGAATAAAAATAAAACATTTTAATAGTTGTCAACAATGTTGTTGACATTAATAACAAACACAAGAATAAAAGACCACAATTCACTAGATAAATAAGATTTTTATTAAAATAAATGTAACAATGTAAAAAAATATATACACAACAAAAAACTTTTGAAAATATTTGACAAACTACAACTGTTGGTAAAATGTTTCGTTGTCATTACCACGTTGCCTTGGCGGTGTATAAAAAAAAGGTGGTGGAACAAGGTTTGGGTTCGGCTGATCTATTCCTCTCCTCATTGTTGTGTCGAGAGGCTCAGGATTGTGCGTCCAAGAGTACTGCGGGTAGTGCTGTCTGTCCGTGACACCAGACGTGTCTGTAAGTTTTCCAGTTGCCGCTTGACTCAACACCTCAAGCATCACTCTTTCAGCATGAACACGCTGTATCGGATCCAATGTTGGTAGCTTCTCATTTGCATAGTAAGCAAAGCCTGTGATATGTGGTTGGTTCTGTGATGTCGTTACGACTTTTTTGGCTATTTCGATAAATTCTGGAGTAGCTGAGGTGGGGGCCTTCCTTTTTCTGCCTGAAAATGTAAGTCGGCTCCGCACAGATGAGGATGGTGGCTCAAATGTTTCATCCTCTTGTACCAACGCCATGCTGTCTTCTTCAGTCGTGTTTGACGGAGGTGTGGAGACAGCCTCTTCTGTGTCCTGCGTGAACAAAAAACGAATGTTAAATCACAAAGAAAATGAAATTTATCTTCACACTATAACACTCAAATACAGCAAAAATGTGAGAACGGGACTTGTATCAATGGTTATTAACTGTCCTTCAACGGTATGTTAAATGGATAGGCCTCAACCGTTGAACTAGATAAATTATCAGTACGTGACGGGATAAATTTAGCTATTTTATCTACATTTTACAATTATATTTTTAATTTCAAGTCCACTTGGGCATGTACATTCAAATGTGTTTTAATACAAAGGTACTTACATGTACGACAGGGAAGTCCTGCTGGATCAATGGATCTGGTGCCAACATGGAAGCCATTTGTCTTGGTACTTCCTGATCCCTTGTGAAAGCAAAAAGATCAAAGTACCTCAATTTGGGGACATAAACATCTTCAGACCTGGCTCCAGACTTGCTAGAATTCTCTACTTTATTAAGTTCCTTCTTGTAAACTGTGCGGAGGGCCTGAATCGTTTTTTGACTGATGACTCATCCACTGGATTATTGGGGTAACGGTTTTTGCAAAGCTCCACCAGTTTTTGGTACGCCTCCTTCTTTTTCAGCCTGTTGCTGTAATCCGCCGACTTTATTTTCCACAGGCAAGGCATCGAGCGGTACATCTCTATGAAGTCACGCAGGAAATCTTACTTATCGGCCATCTGTAATAAAAAAAGGATTATGTGAGAACGGCAGAATGGTTAAATAAAATGCGTACATAGTCTACAACATAGAACACAGCAGGGATTATAAAATGGTGGTGGTGGGCGCGGCAGGACAAAACAAAGGCAGACCAAAATAAAATTCATAGATGGACAACTACGGTAAAAATAGCAGGGATCATAAAATGGTGGTGGTGGGCGCGGCAGGACAAAACAAAGGCAGACCAAAATAAAATTCATAGATGGACAACAACGGTAAAAATAGCAGGGATCATAAAATGGTGGTGGGGCGCGGCAGGACAAAACAATAGCAGACCAAAAAAAAAAAAATGATGGACGACAACGGATAACAACAGCTGGGGTCTTAAAATGGATCATTAAAATTAAATGTGACAAAAAAAAAAACAGTACCTACCTTACAAGACATTTTTGGGATACTGAAAAAATGAATCCGGGGCAAACGCAATAGCGGCACAGACTGGATCGCAGTAGCTGCAAAGCAGAAGGCTAGCAGGACACAGTATGGAACGATGCTGGAAATTCGAATGAACCACTTCCGCTCGAGAACAATGGAAGAGAGCACTAATACGTCGTCTTTTATGATGCGGTCGTCCAATCACAAAGCGAGAGAGCTGTGACATAAACAGTCATGACATACAGTGACCACCAATCTGTGCTGAGGGGCGTGGAAAAGGTTGCGCTCAATCACGCCTATCGAGGTCGGGATCTTTAACAATACATGCTGTGTGACAGGCCTCAATGACTGCCGAGGTCGTTATACAGATCGCTGATCGCTGATGTGTCGTTGATGAGATCAACCTGTTTGGAAGCTAACTAGCGACCATATAGCGATCACACCAATGATCTCGCCAGGTCGTGCATTGTCGTGATCGCTTAGTGTGACAGTACCTTTAGGCAACCAATGGTCAATACAAAATGCAAAAATAAATAGTAATTATAATTCATAATCCAGACGAGGGCTTCAATATCCCCCAATGGCTGATAGTCAAATGGCGCACATAGCATTTTACTATCCGCCATTGGGGGATCTTGAAGCCCTCATCTGGATTACCTGATGAACCCTAGATCGTTAAGAAGGGGTAAACGCGTTGGGAATAAGACTTACTCATGGCTGATAAGTACCCTGATTTTATTGGTCTTGCCAGCATTGCACTGCTATGAAATTATGCTTACTATTTGTTTTTTCATGACTTTTTGATGGAAACTGGAGGGAATGGGTATTAACCATTGGGTGCCTAACTCACATGGGAGCACTGGGATTTAAACTTACTCATGGCTGATTAAATACCCTGACCCTACGTATACTGACTCTATTTGTCTTACCAGCATTGCACTGCTATGAAATTATGTGCACTATTTGTTTCTACATGACTTTTTGATGGAAACTGGAGGGAATGGGTATTGACCATTAGGTGCCTAACTCATATGGGAGTACTGGGATTTAAACTTACCCATGGCTGATGAAAAACCCTGACCCTATTGGCTCTCTCTAGTATTGTAAAATATTTTCTTTATTTATTAGATGGCACTGGAGTGAACTATTAAATGGTTGCTGGGTGTCCAATATACATGGGAGTACCTTGGGGTTTTCTTGAGTATCATTGTTAACTCATATGTACTTAGATTTTTTCTTTCAAATAGATATTTACATACATTGTTGGGTTATTAGGGTTGTTGAGGTATGTCCATATAATACTGTGGCTATTTAATCTTCCATTTTTATAGCTGTTAACTTGTGTGTTTTTAGGCACACTATTAGAGGATTAGGATTGATATACCTCTTATGCTAGTGTGGACTCTGGCTCTACCTCACAACAGCCGCATGCAGCACAACAGCGATTAGCACACTGAGATGCTTAGATATAGTATTTTTATGGTTTCTATATGTTTATGTGTGTGTGTTTTTTCTTGTGTCCAAATTTTTGGTATGTCTAGGGTGGTCTGGGTTCATAGGGCTACCGACGTTGAGCGAGGGCGCCATTACATCAACAACTAGGGTGCCAACCTCCGCTGGTAGGTAGGGCTGCTTTCAGGGTCTTTTAGGGAGAAAGTAGCCCCTTTCTTTTCTATATTTGGTTACTATACCTTTTTGCTGTGTATATTGTATTGAGTGGTTCCTGTTTGACTCTAGCCCCTTTTTTAGTATTGAGTACACTTTTAATATACCAATAAAAGTTAATTTTTAAGGAGTCTGCATCCTCTCTATTGGTTCTTTTCAGAAAAAAACACTTGAAATAGATCACTCTGCTTGTAATGACTCTATATAATATATGAGTTTCACTTTTTGTATTGAAGAACTGAAATAAATTAACTTTTTGATGATATTCTAACTTAGTGAGAAGCACTTGTAGCTAGACATTAATTACTGGTATATGTATTATATACTCTATTACCTACGTTTTAAATTTATGTTCTATTGTTGGAGCTCCTTTTACCACTGGGGTTCCAATAGTTGCTCACCCACCAACTTGTCTGTATATCTGTATGTTGAGATTTATGTAAGTTTTTTAATATTTACACTTAATAAAACTTCATTAATTTTTTAATCAAATACTAGCTTGGCCCATGCAAAATTTTCGCACATTGGTCGTCGAGGGCGCAGGCAATTTCAGAAAAAGCAAGCTGGTCAAATGTAAATGTATATCATGAGATGATGAACACAGATGGGTATTTATATATGTAGATTGGTAATAAATTGGTTTGATAAGTAGAGGCCAAAAAATGTCTTTCGGTTGAGGTGCCATCTGCAGGTCATTGTTTCTTTCTGCAAGTTTATGAAAATGAATGTTTAAACTGTATTTATTGATAAAATCGTGAATGTTGGTTTGTTTGGCTCTTTTCTTGCTGAAGAGGGCAAGTTTACCTTTCAAATTGTGTATCATTTGTGTGTGTGTGGAGTGAAGTATAAAGTGAAAAAGCAGTGCATGTTTAGAAATGTGTTTGCATATATGACTCACAATTTGTGTGTGTGGGGCGAAGTAATCACAGAAAAAGCAGTGCATGTTTACAAATATGTTTGCATATGTGACTCACCTGCAGTGAAATGTGCAATCATCCAATGTGCCTGAAATAAGCTGGGCAAGCTCTTGGACAAGCTGGAAAGACCCCAAGGCAAATGTTTGGATTTGTTTGTGATGTCAGAAAGCAGCTTTATGGTAGTGTGCTTTGGGGTAGTGTGGTGCCACCTGCAGGTCATTTTTCCTTACTGCAGGCTTATGAAAATTAATGTTTAAACTGTATTTTGTGATCAAATCGTGGATGTGTGGTTTGATTGGCTATTTTATTGCTGAAGGGGGCAAGTTAACCTTTCAAATGTTGTTTCATTTGAGTGTGTCGGTGCAGTATGAACGGAGATACAAAGTAATCACCGAAAAACAGTGTTTAGAAATAATAGAATAGATTGTTATAATTTACTTCTGGTACATGTGTTTCTTTTGGTTTTTCTGATGTACAATAATAAATTATATTGTGGTGCCAGAAAAATCGATGTGAATGTTTGCAAGCTTTCAGAGCGCAGAGGCTCCTTCTTCAGGCAAGATTACATTTGGATGTAATCTTGCCTGAAGAAGGAGCCTCTGTGCTCTGAAAGCTTGCAAACAAATTATTTTCTGGTTAGCCAATAAAGGTATCACTCTGAGAATACTTTTGTCATCATTGGACGGAAAAGTATTCACATCGATTTTGGTTTTTCTAAAACATCTGCAGTTGATAAAGAAAAATAAAAGACTTAAAAAAGAGAGACAACTTTAAAAATGTATGGGAAATAAGGTGAAAGTACTAAAGCCAATAAGGAGCAAATTACTCCAATGAACTGGAGAAACAACAATGAAGAATCAGTCCGTGGATAGGGTATGAACTACAGTAGATGACATATTTCCTTTGAATATAGAAAATACATAAGAAGCAGTCATTTCAGTGCCCTGAATACTTAAATGAAACTTTAAATTAGGTAAATATAATGTGGCAAAAATACTCAGTCACTGCACAAACTAGAATTAATGTAAAATTCTAAAGCATTTTATTTTAGCTCTCCATCAATTTAAAAATATTCATTCGCTGTCAGTGCATGGCGCCTGTTATGTTTCGGTAGCTGAGGAGAAAAAGCAAAAATAGCCAAAGTAGCAATACACCAGAGAGGCTGGAAACTATTGGGTTGCAGGACCCTAAACTAACCGCAACACTAGAAGTATCCGTGGAGCGTACCTACGGTGATCCTAGACGCATCGTCACAGCCGGAGAGATAGCTACACCTAAAGGCAGAAAGATGAAAGCCCCGTAGCAGAACCCCCAAAGAAATAGGAAGCCCCCACACATGTAATGGCGGTTAGACAAGAAGAAAATACGAACACAGACAGAAATTAGAATGAGCAAACGCTGGGGCCCAGTTCTGTCTAGATAGAAAAATATAGGAAATAATTCTGACTGCACCCCAAAAAACCCTGACAAAAATACCAACACTTCTGATTAACAAAAAACCTGAGATCACACGATCTCTACCACCTAAATCAGATCTCTGGTGTAACACACAGCAACTCAGCAAATAAAAAGTGACACAGGAACAGAGCAAAATTGCAAACACAAACTGAGCACAAATGCAGCGCCAGGCCCCAAAAGGGGACCAGGCTGAAGTTTAATGCAAGGCAGCAAACCAGCAAGGAAAATCCAACCAGAGGAAAAAAAACAGCAAATCACTTATCTGAATGAAAGCAGGAACGCAAGCTGAGCTCCAAGCAAGACCTGGAAGAACAATTGATTACCGGCAAGGCTGATGGGAGTTCAGGTCACTTATATCAGACCATTCAGACCCAGCTGAAAGCCATTCAGCAATTGGTTCATTACCCTCAGCAACCACCGGAGGGAGCACCAGCTCCGAAGTCGCCTCCAACGTGTTCACAATATTACCCCCCCTTGAGGAGGGGTCACCGAACCCTCACCTGCGCAACCAGGCCGATCAGGATGAGCTTGATGATAGGCACAGATCAGTCTCCTAGCATGGTTTTCCGAAGCAAACACCCAAGAATTGTCCTCCTGACCATAACCTCTCCACTTAACCAAATACTAGAGTTTCCGTCTAGCAAAATGAGAATCCAATATTTTCTCAACCACATACTCCAAATTGCCCTCAACCAATACAGGGTCGGGAGGCACAGCCATAGGAACCACTGGCTCAACAAACCTTCAATAAGGACTTGTTGAACACGTTATGGATCTTAAATGTCCCTAGAAGAAGCAAGCGGAAGGAAACCGGATTAAGAAATTCCATGATCTTATAAGGTCCAATGAACCTTGGCTTAAATTTTGGAGATGCAACCTTCATAGGGATATTTCTTGAGGACAGCCAAACCAAGTCCCCCACTTTAAAATGAGGACCATCAGTCCTATGCCGGTTGGCAAACCGGTGGGCCTTCTCTTGAGAGAGAGACAACCTCTCCACTACGTGGTCCCAAATCTGCTGCATTCGCTCCACAATAGTCAACCCCCGGACAGACAGAAGCCTCCACCTGTCCTGAAGAAAATCGAGGGTGAAACCCAGAATTGCAGAAAAATGGAGACATCAAGGTGGCCGAGCTAACCCTATTATTAAGAACAAACTCAACCAAAGGCAAAAAAGAGACCCAGTCATCTTGATCAGCAGACACAAAACATCCCAAATAAGTCTCCAAGGTCTGGTTTGTTCTCTCGGTTTGTCCATTGGTCTGAGGATGAAATGCAGAGGAGAAAGATAACTGAGCACCAAGTTTAGGACAAAATGTCCTCCAAAATCTGGAAACAAACTGGACTCCTCTGTCAGACACAATGTTCTCCAGAATGCCATGTAAACGAACCACGTGCTGAAAGAAATTTGGAGGAGGAAGGCAACTTAGGTAATGGCACAAGATGAATCATCTTGGAAAACCTATCACAGATTACCCAGATAACGGTCATTCTCTGAGAAACAGGGAGGTCGGAAATAAAATCCATAGAAATATGGGTCCATGGCCTCTTGGGTACAGTTAATGGCACTAACAAACCACTAGAGCGAGAGCAAGGCTTGGAACGAGAGCAAGTCCCACAGGACTGCACAGAGTGTCATGTATAGTGTACAGTTCCTATAGCGTCTTGTGCTTGGGTGCGAGGAAAACACATGAGACATAGGTTGATATGAAATGACTTGTATTACTTCATACAAGCATGCAGAAAAGGTCACACAGTTTGCAGGAACAGAGGCAGGAGAACACAGCAGGCCAGAGTAAATTCAAGCTCTACAATAACTCTCCAAGCAGGTTCAGGATCTCTTCTCTGTACCGTAATTCCTCTGCAAACATGGAATCACCAGACAGCAGGTTTCCAAAGTCCAAAAGTGTTCCAAAGTTCCTCAGTAGGAAATAGCTGGAGTCCAAAATCCTAGGTTTCCAGGAGTCAGGTCACAGGCTGACTGAGGCTTGATTCAGGAGCACTGATTGTTCAGCTGAGGCTGCTTAAGAAGCAAGAGGGAGAGAATCAGGGCGGGAACATGAAAACTGGAAACTCCATATTAACTGAGGGCAAGAGCTGCAGAAAGACAGAAAGCAAAATGGCCGACGGAAAACTGAGTTTCAAGGAACATGTCAAAAGAGACAAAGAACCTTACATTACTCCCCCTTAAGGACAACCTCCGGTTGACCTCAGACCAGGCTTGTCAGGGTACCTCTGATGAAACTGGCGGAGCAGGCGAGGAGCATTTACATTATTGACTGGTTCCCATGAGTTGTCCTCCACTGGGTAGCCCTGCCATTTAATCAAATATTGCAACTGATTTCTGTACAACCTGGAATCTAGAATCCTTTCCACCATAAATTCTTCCTGACCATCGACCAGCACTGGGTCAGGGCAAGGAGAAGAGCGTCCAGGAAACGTATTGGGTGTTGCAGCCTTTAGTAGGGATACATGAAAGACAGGGTGGATTCTCATAGTTCTGGCAGTTGAAGACGACAAGCAACAGCACTTATAATCTTACTGATCTTATAAGGTCCAATGTACTTATGTCCCAATTTAGACGATGGAATCTTTATTTTAAGATTTCTGGTTGACAGCCAGACCAAATCTCCTACCTTGAAAGCTGGTGCAAGTTTACGAAATTTATCTGCTGCTTTCTTGTACCTTTCCTGAGCCAATTCTAGATTTTCCTTTAGAAGATCCATATTCTTTTGTAAAGAAGTGATTCTTTCAGCCACTGCCGGCAAGGGCGTATCTATGGGAAATCGAGGAAGAATGTTAGGATGATAACCTAGATTGGAGTAAAAAGGAGGCTGCTTAGTGGAGGCGCTCTGAGAGTTATTATAAGAGAAACTCAGCCAGTGGAAGTAGATCCACCCAATCATCTTGTAGGTGGCAGATAAAGCAGCGGAGATACTGCTCCAGGGTCTGATTGGTTCGTTCTGTCTGTCCATTAGTCTGGGGAAGAAAAGCAGAAGAAAGGTTTACTTTAATGTCCAATGCGGCACAGAAATTTTGCCAAACCTTGAAGTGAATTGCACCCTCGATCCGAAATGACCTCATCCGGTACTCCATGTAAGCGAAACACATTCTTAATCATCAAGTCTGATGTCTGTTTTGCAGTGGGTAAGCCGACACAAGGGATAAAATGAGCTGCCTTTGTTAGATCAACCACCACTAGAATGGTGTTCTTCCCTTGAGAGGTTGGTAACTCCACAATGAAGTCCATAGAAATGGATCCCCACGGCGGGACGGGGTGGGAAGAGGTTGTAACAGACCAGTTGGTGAGGAGCGAGGTGTTGGAAAGTGGCTGGAGCGGTACTCAGACCAAAAGGCATAACTAGATATTCGAAGTGTCCATAGCGTGACCTGAATGCAGTCTTCCATTCATCCCCAGGTGTAATACGGACCAAGTTATAGGCCCACGGAGATCCAGTTTAGAGAAAATTTTGGCGTGCCGCACTCTCTCCAACAACTCAGGGATTAAAGGCAATAGATAACGGTTTCTAATAGTAACCTTATTGAGTTCCCTATAGTCTATGCAGGGTCTCAGAGATCCATCTTTCTTCTTCACAAAGAAGATGGGTGCACCTGCGGGAGATGAAGAGGGGCGTATGAAGCCTTTGGCTAGATTTTCATCTATGTAGTCCTTCAAAGCTTTTAGCTCGGGCCCCGCTAGGGGGTAGATCTTACCAAAAGGTATCTCGGCTCCAGGCAATAATTCGATTGGACAATCATATGGACGGTGAGGAGGAAGCTGATCAGCGTTCTTCTTGTCACATAAATCCACATAGTCCTGGTATACAGCTGGTAGTTCAGGAACTGACATGGTTCCTTTAGGAACAGAGCAAGCTGAAACTCCTTGACTCATCTGTTTCTCCGGAAAGTGTAATTCTTGGTCTCCCAGTTAATCGTAGGATTCTGCGCCTGCAGCCATGGTAGCCCTAGAATAATGGGAAAGTGGGGAGAAGAGATAAGCATAAAAGACATTTTCTCCTGATGATCTTTACCCATAAGGACCCTCAAAGGCTCTGTTTCCTTGATCCACTGGTCCAGAGGTCAGCAGGGAGCCATCCACAGTCTCCATCTGTACTGGAGTAGCCTTCTTCACTGAACGTATCCCCTGTTTCAGAGCAAAGGAGATATCCATAAAATTTCCACTTGCTCCTGAGTCGATCATAGCAGAGCTAGACACCCAGACTGAGTCCACCCAGAGTTTGATGGAAAGGAAGCAATGAGAATTATTTCTTTTACAACTCAGCTGGGACACCGCTGAGGAAACTTGAAAAATTGCAGCGTTTATACCGTCATTGTCCCCAGAACTAACACAGTTTAAGTCCGAAAATCAAGATCTCTTGCAGCAGATCTCTCTGGAGCCCTGAGGCTCGGACATGACAGAGCTCCTCTCGCAACACTCACAGTGAATGACTGCTGCAGTAGTCTTACGAGAACGGCTGGGGCAGTTTATAATGAAGTGCCCTGACTTACCACAGTAAAAACATAGATTTTCCTTTATACGATGTTCTTTGCGTGCATCACTAACCCGTCTTTGTAAAGAGTCCACCTGCATGGGTTCAGGTTCTGGTTCCCTTGTGATCCTACTCAAAGGTTCCTTAGCTGAGGAGGGAGGTAGAAAAGGTTAGTGCGATTATTTTCGAACCATCTCTCTTGTCTGCGTTCAGTCAGAGAGCATCAATACGGATACAATAGTTAATAAAGTCACCTAACGCAGTGGGAGGGTCGGCACGAGCAAGTTCATCCTTAATCAGTGGAGACAACCCTTTCCGAAAAATAGATTTTTTGGCGGAAGTGTCCCAAGTGGTATCAAGAGCCCATCTCCTGAAATCCAAGGCATATTCGGCTACTGAACGCTTACCTTGGCGCAAAGTTAACATGGCTGCTTCAGCTGTTGCACCTCGATTGGGGTCATCAAACACCTGCCCCATGGCTGAAATAAAAGCATCAAGGTGATTCAAACAATCATCCTCAGTCTCAATCAGAGGGTTTGCCCACATCAAAGCCTTATTGGTAAGCAACATGATTATAGTAAGCACTTTGGATCGTTCAGTGGGAAATTGTGAAGCATGTGCAGAGAAAAATAGATTGCATTGGTTAATAAATCCCCTGAATTTCTCACGTTCACCGCCAAAACGAAAAGGAGGTAACTTGGGATCCCAGAACTCGGGGTTATGGCAGGAGCCTGGACTCGTTCCTCTAGAGCCTCAATCCTGGCTCGTAATTCCTGAGTAGTTTGTCCAAACACTTGCAAATTATGATTAGTGAGGTCCTGTAGGCTTGCAAAACGGGTCTTTATAGTCTGTATATCTGCAAGGATTGTATCAGTCACTCCGCAAAGCTCCTTTATGCGGGCCTCCATCTTCCAGATCTTTTAAGGCAGAAGTGCTGGAAGGAGAAGAGGAAAGAAAAAAAAAAAAAAAAAACAATAGTGTTTACCTGTGGTAACACTCCAGAGTAACATTTAAGGGAATGCGCTCACCTGGAATGGTTGTGAGAAGTCACAACCACTGTCATCACAGAAGGTATTAAACAGACATCTGATATCCACAGTCACAGCAGACACGGCTTTCCCAGATCCAGCAGACACTAAACATTGGCTCCTGAATCTTGTCATGTATAGTGTACAGTTCCTATAGCGTCTTGTGCTTGGGTGCGAGGAAAACACATGAGATATAGGTTGATATGAAATGACTTGTATTACTTCATACAAGCATGCAGAAAAGGTCACACAGTTTGCAGGAACAGAGGCAGGAAACACAGCAGGCCAGAGTAAATTCAAGCTCTACAATAACTCTCCAAGCAGGTTCAGGATTTCTTCTCTGTACCGTAATTCCTCTGCAAACATGGATTCACCAGACAGCAGGTTTCCAAAGTCCAAAAGTGTTCCAAAGTTCCTCAGTAGGAAATAGCTGGAGTCCAAAATCCTAGGTTTCCAGGAGTCAGGTCACAGGCTGACTGAGGCTTGATTCAGGAGCACTGATTGTTCAGCTGAGGCTGCTTAAGAAGCAAGAGGGAGAGAATCAGGGCGGGAACATGAAAACTGGAAACTCCATATTAACTGAGGGCAAGAGCTGCAGAAAGACAGAAAGCAAAATGGCCGACGGAAAACTGAGTTTCAAGGAACATGTCAAAAGAGACAAAGAACCTTACACAGAGTCTCTGACGTCATGAGACAAAGTAGGCCACCAAAAGGACCGACTCACCAAGTCTGACCAGCCAACACGGAACAATGAATCTCAGACATCACACTCTTCTTCCACTGGTCTGGGACAAACAATTTCCCAACAGGGCAGCGTTCAGGTTTATCCTCCTGACACCCCTACAGAGCCAGTCTCAAATTGGGCGAGATGGGGGAAAAAACTACACCCTCTTTCAAAATAACAGCAGGATCAAATAACTAAGGAGAATCCGCAAAGAAACTCCTCGAGAGGGCATCCGCCTTAACATTCTTAGTGCCCGGAAGAAAAGAAACCACAAAAATAAAATGTGTGAAAAACAAAGCCCACCGGGCCTGTCTAGGATTAAGTCGCTTGGCTGATAAACCAGGTTCTTATGGTCCATGAGGACCACCACCTGATGTTTGGCTCCTTCCAGCCAATGTCTCCACTCTTCAAAGACCCACTTCATGGCCAATAACTCTCGATTACCCACGTCATAATTACGTTCAGTTGGAGAAAATTTTGAGAGAAGAAGGCACAAGGGTTACTCTTAGAGGTCTCTGGATCCCTTTGGGACAAAATGGCACCTGCCCCAATCTCAGAAGCATCAACCTCCACCTGAAACGGAGCGAAACATCAGGCTGCCGTAGAACAGGAGCAGAAATGAATCTCTGCTTAAGTTCCTGAAACGCAGAAACTGCCTCAGGAGGCCAATTCACCACATCGGAACCCTTTTTGGTCAAATCAGTCAATGGTTTAACAATACTAGAGAAATTACCAATAAATTTATGATAAAAATTGGCAAAACCCAAAAATCTCTGAAGAGCCTTCAATGCAGTAAGTTGAAACCAATCACAGATGGCCTGAATCTTGACCGGATCCATATCAATAACAGATGGAGACAAAATGAATCCCAGAAATGAGACCTTCTGTACGCCAAAAAGACACTTTGATCCCTTCACATACAGTGCATTCTCTCTCAAAATCTGGAACACAGTCCGAACATGTTTCACATGAGAGTCCCTGTCGTTGGAAAAAATCAAGATATCATCCAAATAAATAATCAGAAATTTATCCACAAAATCCCTGAAAATATCATTCATGAAGGATTGGAAGACGGAAGGGCATTAGTAAGCCCAAAAGGCATCACTAGGTACTCAAAATGCCCCTCTGGGGTATTAAACGCCGTCTTCCATTCATCCCCGTGCTTAATGCAAATAAGGTTATACGCCCCCCTGAGGTCAAGCTTGGTAAACCAACTAGCACTTTTCACTCTGCAAAATAGGTCAGAAATCAAGGGTAACGGATATTGATATTTAACAGTGATTTTATTCAGGAGGCGATAGTCAATACACGGTATCAATAAACCATCCTTTTTGACCACAAAGAAAAGCCGGCACCCAAGGGTGAAGAGGATGGTCTGATATGACCCTTCTCCAAAGACTCCTTGATATAAGATCGCATAGCATGTGTTCAGGTACAGATAAATTAAAAAGGCGACCTTTAGGAAATTTACCACCAGGCACTAACTCAATAGCGCAATCATAGATCCTGTGAGGAGGCAAGGACGCAGACTTACTCTCGCTAAGCACATTAGAAAAATCAGTCAAAAAGTCAGGGACATCCTGAGACTGGGGAGAGGCAGAAAAAACAGGAGTGTCAGTATTAACACATTGCAGCCCCAACTGGTCACAGACACAGATTTCCAATACAAAACAGGATTATGAGTCTGTAACCAGGGAAACCCAGTACAATAATGTCATGCAGATTATGCAACACCAGAAATTTGCAACTCTCCTGATGATCTGGTTAACCCTCATTATCACCTGAGTAGAAAACTGGGGTTTATTCTCCACCAAAGGGGTAGAATCAATGCCCAGTAAAGGAATAGATTTCCGCAGGGGTATCATTGGAAACCCACAACCAGGGCCGGCTCCAGGTTTTTATGGGCCCCGGGCGAAGGAGCCTCAGTGGGCCCCTTTAACACAGACCACGATTCATGATGCACAGATACAGCAGAGAAATATGGGTACAGTACAATGCCAAATACTTCTCTTCTTACATTACATGACTGATATCTATTGTAAATTGTACAATAGCTCAAAAACCGCCAAATCCTCACAGCCACAGAACAGACTGGACAGTACAGTCCTCCATACAATATTATGGGCACCACAGTCTCCCCCTCATCACCCATATAATACCCCATGCAGGATGTCACCCCCCATATAATGCTCCATACAGAATACTGGACCCAATATAATGCTCCATACAGGATACTGGTCCCCATATAATGCTCCATACAGGATACTGGTCCCCATATAATCTCCATACAAAATATGGAGCTCTCCTCTGCGCTGTACTGCGTTCTGCACTGTTACGGCTCAGGAAAGGGCGCTGTGGAAAGACTCTCCATTATCATCATGATTGCCTCCCCATCATCATCATTGCCTCCTTATCATCATCATTGCCTCCCCATCATCATCATGGCCTCCCCATTATCATCAATGCCTGCCCATCATCATCATCTCCTCCCCATCATCATCAATGCCTGCCCATCATCATCTTCTCCCCATCATAAATGCCTGCCCATTATCATCAATGCCTGCCCATTATCATCATCTTCTCCCCATCATCATCAATGCCTCCCCATTATCAGCAATGCCTGCCCATCATCATCTCCTCCCCATCATCAATGCCTGCCCATTATCATCAATGCCTGCCCATTATCATCTTCTCCCCATCATCATCAATGCCTCCCCATTATCAGCAATGCCTGCCCATCATCATCTTCTCCCCATCATCAATGCCTGCCCATTATCATCAATGCCTGCCCATTATCATCATCTTCTCCCCATCATCATCATCAATGCCTCCCCATTATCAGCAATGCCTGCCCATCATCACACACAGACAGCACACAAGCACTCTCTCACATACTTATACACACACATACACACACACACACACCACACCACACAAAGCACCGCACTACATACACACAGACACACACAGAGACACACACACACACGTCTTACCTGTCCGACATCCACGCGCTCTCTGCCACAGCCGGCCGCTGAATGATGACGTCATTCAGCGGCGCTGCTGTGAGAGGAAGCGCCGGCCGGCGCCCCCTGGAGCCCGGAGCTGCGGCAGCGGAGGCACGGGAGAGGTAAGTATTGTGCCAGCTGATGCCAGGGCCCTGAGCAAGCGGGGGGGGCCCAGTGGCGGCGCTGACACCCTCTCCTCCACTAACGGGCGCGGGGGTGCCAGACGGCGAGTGTGCCCCCTCGCCTGCTCAGGGCCCCGGCACTTGCCCGGGTGTACCGGGTGCTGACGCCGGCCCTGCCCACAACGTTTGGCAAAGTCAAAATCCATCAGGTTAATAGCTGCTCCTGAATCAACAAAAGCCTGAGCCGAAAATGTGGACAGGGAGCAAATCAGGGTAACAGTCAACAGAAATTTAGTCTGAACACTACCCAAGACAACTGAGCGCGCAAAACGTCTTCCCCGCTTAGGGCAGGCGGAAATAGCATGAGAAGCGTCACCACAGTAAAAACATAACCCATTGCGCTTTCGAAACTCATGACGCTGAGCCCCAGAAGTCACTACATCACACTGGATGGGCTCAGGAGCTGGCTCACAAGGCAACACTATCTCACGCATACCTCTGCACTCATGCAAGTCTGTCAATTTGAATAGCCAAAGACATAGAATCATTGAGACCAGAGGGAACAGGGAATCCCACCATAACATCCTTTACATTTTCTAACAGGCCATTCCGAAAAAGGGCTGCCAAAGCATCATCATTCCATTTGGTCAGGACTGCTACTTTCGGAATTTCTGACAGTACAGCTCAGCGTCTTCACGACCCTGATTTAATGCCAACAAGGTCTTTTCAGCTTGATCAGTGGCATTAGGTTCATCGTACAATAACCCCAGAGCCTGAAAAAATACATCAACATCATTCAAGACAGGATCCCCAGGTGTCAGGGAAAAAGCCCAATCCTGAGGGTCGCCGCGCAGCAGAGAGATGACAATTTGAACCTGCTGTGCTGCGTTCCCTGAGGACTTAGGCTTCAAGGCAAAAAACAACTTACAGTTATTTTTGAATTTCAGAAATTTAGACCGATCCCCCAAAAATAAATCTGGTATGGGGATCCTAGATTCCACAACCGGCAACCTAGCAAGATAGGTAGCAATACTCTGAACCTCAGTGGCAAGCCGCTCCACACGGCCCGACAACTGTGCAAACTCCATTGAGGAAAAAAAAAATCCTCAGCACCCAGAGAAAAAGAGGTAAAAAAATGCAACAAACAGAAAAAAAAAATTCTGACAACTCCCTTTTTTCTTTTTCCTTTTTTACTATTTTTCCCTTCTGTTGAGTACCATATAATTTTCAGTTGGGCCGGTAATACTGTTATGTTTTGGTAGCTGAGGAGAAATAGCAAAAATAGCCAAAGTAGCAATACACCAGAGAGGCTGGAAACTATTGGGTTGCAGGACCCTAAACTAACCGCAACACTAGAAGTATCCGTGGAGCGTACCTATGGTGATCCTAGACGCCTCGTCACAGCCGAAGAGATAGCTACACCTAAAGGCAGAAAGATGAAAGCTAACTGCCCCGTAGCAGAACCCCCAAGGAAATAGGAAGCCCCCAAACATGTAATGGCGGTTAGACAAGAAGAAAATATGAAAACAGACAGAAATTAGAATGAGCAAACGCTGGGGCCCAGTTCTGTCTAAATAGAAAAGTATAGGAAAGAATTCTGACTGCAACCCAAAAATCCCTGACAAAAATACCAACACTTATGATTAACAAAAAACCTGAGATCACACGATCTCTACCACCTAAATCAGATCTCTGGTGTAACACACAGCAACTCAGCAAATAATAAGTGACACAGGAACAGAGCAAAATTGCAAACACAAACTGAGCACAAATGCAGCGCCAGGTCCCAAAAGGGACCAGGCTGAAGTCTACTGCAAGGCAGCAAACCAGCAAGGAAAATTCAACCAGAGGAAAAAAAAACAGCAAATCACTTATCTGAATGAAAGAAGTAATGCAAGCTGAGCTCCAAGCAAGACCAGGAAGAACAATTGATTACCGGCAAGGCTGATGGGAGTTCAGGTCACTTATATCAGACCATTCAGACCCAGCTGAAAGCCATTCAGCAATTGGTCCATTACCCTCAGCAACCACCGGAGGGAGCCCCAGCTCCGACGTCGCCTCCAACGTGCTCACAACAGGCGACATTTGTTATAACATTTAGAGCCTGCAAACTGGAGATACCAAATCCTATCCTCAGCTGTTGATTTTTATAGTTCTATTCTGTCTGTGAGCTGAATTTATTGTTATCAATTGTACATATCTCAATGACAGCTTGCTGCAATGTCATAGATTCTTATCCAAACTGTTTACTGATGTAGGGATCATTATATAAACACTAGCCAGACTGCTCTACATAATTTGTGTACTGCAGAATATAGACATGCTACCTGAAAGGGAACATTAAATGTAAAAAAAGTTATTAACCTGCAAATATGGGGTTAATCCGCAGGTTAAAAGAGAACCTGTCACATAAAAAAAATGCTATTAACCTGCAAATGTGGGGATAATCTTCAGGTTAACCCCTTTCCAACATCAGGTGCAATAGTACACTGATGTTGGACTCCTGGAGATCGGACTCGGTCTCGGACTGAAGTGTGCGGCTGCATAGAAATATATGTAGCCTCACACTTCGGTCCGAGTGCCCGCGACAGTGCCGGGTGTTGATGCGAGAGACTCGTGCAAGTTTCTCGCATCACACATGCAAGTGTGTTACCGGCCTGTGAGAGAAGAAAATCATTAAAGGAGTGATATATTTACATTGGAAGAAATTGTCAAATGTATAACTTTAGGCACATATTTATTAATTTGTACCTACAGAATTATGATACCACATTATGATTTCAGGAATATCATTACTTTTAGCCGTTTTGTTTTTATATTTGTTTGATAAGTTTAAGTACTTGCTAAATAATAAGAAACAGACTTTACCTATTCTAAATAATTCTCTCTTAGCAATTCTGATCCAAGTTTATATTCCATTGGAGAAACAATGTCCCTGTAGTGCTATTAAAGCTGCAAGTTATATTTCATTCTAAAAAGCTTTGACAAGTGTTCAATTCATATCTGGTTTTCAAGCTACACACAATTCAGTTCATTTTCCTAAAACTATAAAGATTTTGCTGATTGAAAGACGTGCGAGTTAATTTTACTTAAAACAGCAGATGATCCAAATTTTATATGTAAAATATTCAAAGTCATTTTATGAATCCCAAGGAGATTCTTTCATCCCAAGAGCTAGCCAGATAAGATGTGAATGACTTTCCCTGAGACTAATAAAACTAAAGTTCCAACTTTAACACAGGAAATGCTTTTCAAAAATAACTCTCAATATGGTAAAATTGCATGTTTACAACAAGAATTACATAATTTTCATTGAAAGTAACAAGTAGTTTACATGTGATTTTAATTGCACAATGCAAAAAAACTGATCCAACGCTTTCCTTCTTAACATTGCTTAAAGGGGTTGTCTGGTACTGTATATTGATGGCCTAACCTTAGGATAAATCATCCATAGCAGATCTGTGTCTGTGTCAATTAGCTGTTGTCAGTGCGAGTGCTGTCCGGGAGTGAACAGTTCCAAAGCGGAAATACACAGCTCCATCAACTTTATCGTTGCCACAGTGGCTATTCAAATGAACAGGTTTGGATGTGCAGAACAGTTGATGAAGCTGTGTAGTACTGCTCCGTAACTGGCCACATGTGGTCACTGCCCTCACAAAGAATAGATGATAGGCGGGAATGCTGCAATCCCTGCCACTAATATAGTTAAACCTTATACTGTGGTTTCTTCTGACCCTAAAGTATAATAAACATAAGGTTTAAAAAATATACTCACCTCACTTATTACCCATTCCACTGCTGCCACAGCTCACCATCTGGTCCTCCATTATGTTCAATCTCTTCTTTCCTTCTTTTAGGCCTCTTTCACACTTCAGTCGTGCGACGTCAGTCAAAATCCGTCAAAATGTGAAAAAAGCGGATCCGCCATTTTTTTTTGGCGGATCCGTTTTTTCCCATTGACTTGCATTAGTGACGGATTTTGACGGATGGTCGTCCGTTAGGTCCGTTTTTTGACGGATCCGCCAAAAAATTGGCGTCCGACATTACAGAAAAACGTCCAATGCAACATTTTTTTGGTCCGCCAAAATGGCGGACTGTGGCAGATCCGCAGCATCCGCCATTTTGTATAATGGTCGCCTATGGGCGGCGGATCCGCTGGCATCCGTTTTTGACGGAATCCGCCTGCGGATCTGTCGCCTCCATAGAAAACCATTGAAAATGCAGAAAACACTGTCCGGTCTCTTCTCTCTCTCTCTCTCTCTCTCTCTCGTCGTCCGGACATACATTTCGGGAACAAAATTTTCATCATTTCCGGGTGAAATCTTCTTGGCGGATCCGTCAGAAAACTGACAACTTTTGCATCCGTTTTTACACTCTTCTGACGGATCCGCCATTTTCACGCTTGGGCGGACGTCACACAACGGAAGTGTGAAAGAGATGCATGAGAGATGCACATTGTGACATCAGAATCTTAATCAGCGACGGAAGCCCAAGGGCAAATGATGAGGTGAGTAAAGATGCCTGAAGAGGAATTTGTGCGCCAGAGAAAAGAGGAGGTGAGGCAGAGCAGAAAATAAGATGATGGGCTGCAGTGATGGCAGGACAAGTGAGGGATGGTGTACGTAATCATTTTTTATCCCCTTCCATGCCCTCTACAATTTAGCAAAATTGGAGCCGGCCACCTGCATTTCTGCTAAGTTTGTTCAAAATGAATTGTAAAATAGTATCAAATTCAAGAAAATCCATTTTTTTTGTAAAATTTGAGACAAATTAAATTTACCTTGAGCAAATTCGCTCATCTTTACATGTAGTACTTCTGCAATATTGTGTACATATTAATTATAATATACCTTTGATAGGCGTTCAAATATAAATTTCTGTTAATAAGAGTGAACATGTCTGCTTCCATTTTTTATACTTAAGTGATAAAACTTAGATTTTATGCTATTGCCACTGGGAAAAGTTAGAAGCACTGCACATTTATTATTAAGTGGTGCTATGGAAATTGTATAAATTGACATACAGTAATCTACCCCTTGTGTTAACTACAGGCTGCTAGAAATTTAGCATTTATCACAATAGCTATACAGGGGATTTGCAGATCTGTAACAATAAAATGTAGCACCAATTCTTTTAAAGCTATAATATAAAATACTCAGGAATATAGAATACACAAAATGAATCAAATAAAATATAAATATATATACATAATAAATATATTAAGTGCCTATATAACCTAAGAAATTTTGGATGGCACGTTTTCAGCAGGCACATACATCTGATACTTTTTGCTCCCAGGTATATCGTTTTTCACTTGGTGCACTTTTTTTATTGATATCCTTTTTTTGCACTGTTTGGTCGGTTTTATTTGTTACACATTTTTATCCCATTTGATTGATTTTTGCAGTTATTTGCACATGATTTGTAGTGGGTAGAACAATTTTCCTGATTCAGTGCACACACTAATGTATGTGGTATATTTTACACAGCATTTTATTTATATATATTTTTTAGATTTAATACACACACAAAGTATTTGTTATATTATATACAGTAATTATTTACATTATATACACTACTGTGTGTTCACTATATAATTATGTTTTGTATATAGTTTGTTTACCTGGTTTTTATTTTCTGAGCATTACATTAATATATATATATATATATATAATATTATTATATTAATTGAGTATATTTATTGATTATAGTGTCTGTTTGTTATAAATCATTTATTACATGGTTATATTATACGTTGTCAAGCGTAATTTTGTTTAATAAAGGCATTTTGATTAAGTTGTTTTCTGGTCTCGTTGTCCTTTTCCACTCCATTAGGCATTTTTCTTTCCAGCACCTGGGTGATCTTGTTCAATTAAAGCTATAATATGAAGAATAACAGTTTAAAGCTACAGAAATAACAGTTTAACCCCTTCATGACCCAGCCTATTTTGACCTTAATGACCTGGCCATTTTTGCAATTCTGACCAGTGTCCCTTTATGAGGTAATAACTCAGGAACGCTTCAACGGATCCTAGCGATTCTGAGAAGGTTTTTTCATGACATATTGGGCTTCACGTTAGTGGTAAATTTAGGTCAATAATTATTGCATTTATTTGTGAAAAAAATCGGAAATTTGGTGAAAATTTTGAAAATTTTGCAATTTTCAAATTTTTAATTTTTATTCTGTTAAACCAGAGAGTTATGTGACACAAAATAGTTAATAAATAAAATTTTCCACATGTCTACTTTACATCAGCGCAATTTTGGAAACAACAATTTTTTTTGTTAGGAAGTTATGAGGGTTAAAAGTTGACCAGCGATTTCTCATTTTTACAACAAAATTTGCAAAACCATTTTTTAAGGGACCACCTCACATTTGAAGTCACTTTGAGGAGTCTATGTGGCAGAAAATACCCAAAAGTGACACCATTCTAAAAACGGAACCCCTCAAGCTACTCAAAACACATTCAAGAAGATTATTAACCTTCAGGTGCTTCACAGGAACTAAAGCAACTTGGAAGGAAAAAATGAACATTTAACTTTTTAGTCACAAAAATGATCTTTTAGCAACAATTTTTTTATTTTCCTAAGGGTAAAAGGAGATAGTGGACCACAAAAGCTGTTGTCCATTTTGTCCTGAGTACACTGAAATCCCATATGAAGGAGGAACCACTGTTTGGGTGCACGGCAGGGCTTGGAAGGGTAGGAGAGCCATATGACTTTTTGAATGAAAAATTAGCTCCAATTGTTAGAAGACACCATGTCACATATGGAGAGACCCTGTGTTAGGGATCGAGTTCCCGCTGCTGCACAAGGGGAATCTCAAACCAGTCCCGCTGCGGTCCCCCATCCATCTCCGGCCGCAGTGGAACCTGCTCAGCAGAGACGTCGGTCACAGCGTCTCGACCGGTATAATACTGTGCAGAGACTTGCTGCTGCCGCTCCTGGATCCTCTGTTGTAACCAGTGTTGGAGCAGGCAGATTTGGGACTAAGTCCTCTGTTTCTCCATCTGAGCATGCCCAGGGCAAGATTTTCCATTGGAGATCAGGGGTCACATGCTCGGATACAGTTACGACTCCTATTAGTCCTCCAGGATGGTCCTGAAGCTGTTGGTGTTCTGAAGCAGCTTCCTATTGGTCCTTTCTGAAAGGTCTCGTGCTCATGGCTACTATAAAAAGGTGACATAACCGCACGGCCCTGCGCTAGTATCATTTCTGTTACGTGCTTGCACCAGTGTGGTTATGCATGTGTTTAGGGACCCGGCTGAAATAAGCCCCTAGAATACCGTACCTCCGGTGAGGAGTTGTGTGTATGGGTTCAGGGCTCTGGCTGAAATTAGCCCCTAATATACTGGCGTCTCTGGTGAGGAGTTTGCTGTGTGCATTGCTGACTACTTTATATTGAAGCTGCGCACTCCGGACGTAACCCGGTGGCAGCACGCGGACATCGCTATTAGTCAGCGTTTAGGTTGCGACTCTGTGGAGCAACAGAGTTCTCTTATATCACCATATAGCGCCACATCCTTTTGTTTAACGGCTCTGTGGAGTAACAGAGTTTGCTCACTTTGCCATATAGTGCTACGGCGGCCATATCTGCGACTCTGCGGGATTACAGAGTTCGCTCATACCACCTACTGCGCCATTTTACTAGCAGCAGGTTCTGCCTGCACGGTGGACCCCGGGCTGGAACGCACCTTTTATTTATATTATTTGGTGCGTTCCACAACCCTAACACCCTGTGTGCCTAAACATTGGAGCTCCCGCACAAGTGACTCTATTTTGGAAACTGGACCCTCCAAGGAACTTATCTAGATGTGTAGTGAGCACTTTGAACCCCCAAGTGCTTCATAGAAGTCGGGGCTTGAAAATGAAGTAGTGACGTTTTGAAATACAGACATTGATGGAATGGTCTGCGGGCGTCATGTTACGTTTATGAGCCTCTGATGTGCCTAAACAGTAGAAACCCCCCACAAATAACCCCATTTTGGAAACCCCCAAGTGCTTCACAGAAATGTATAACGCAGAGCTTTGAAAATAAAAAATCCATGTTTTTCCACACCAATAATATTTTAGCCCCCAATTTTTTATTTTACCAAGGGTAACAGGAGAAATAAAAGTTGTTTTGCAATTATTCCTGAGTACGCTGATACCCCATATGTTGGGGTAAACCACTGTCTGTGCACACATCTGGAATACCACTGTGAAATTCATATGGTGGCGCTATGTTACATTTGGAGAGCCCCTGATGTGCCTAAACATTGGAAACTCCCCAATTCTAATTCCAACCCTAACCACAACACACCCCTAACCTAACCCAACCATAACCCAAACCAACCTAATCCAAAACCCCTAACCCAACCCTAACCCACACACCCTATAATTAACCCTAATCCATAACCTAACCCTAATCCAACCCTAACCCTAACATACCCCAACCTAATTTAACCCTAATCCAACCCTAACCTAATTCAACCCTAACCCTAATTACCAACCAATCCTAACCTTTATTTTCAACCCTAACCCATAAATCCCTTACTCTAACCCTAACCCTAATCGAAAAAATAAATAAAATATATATATTTTCTTTATTTTATTATTTTTCCCTACCTATGGGGTTGATAAAGGGGGGAAAATATTTACTATTTTTTTATTTTGATCTCTATGATAAGGTTTATCACAGTGATCAAAATGTACCTGGAATGAATGAATGAATCTGCCATCCGGCAGATTCAGTGGGTGCACCGCGTATGCGCCCACCATTTTGGAAGATGCGGCGCCCATGGAGGAAGACGGAGGGTCACCGGAACTCAGGGGGTACCGGGGGGAGGGGAGAGCGGAGGGGAGAAAATGGGATGGGAGCAAATACTGACGGCGGCGGCAGATCGTCGTTGTCAGTCGGTGGCGGGGGCAGATGGCCCCCGTCAGTCGTGAGGGGGCAGATCGCGGACTTCAGCCATGGCCGATGATATTGCGGCATCGGCCATGGCTGGATTGTAATATTTCACCAAATTTCATTGGTGAAATATTACAATTGCTCTGATTGGCTGTTTCACTTTCAACAGCAAATCAGAGTAACTGTAGCCATGGGGGGAAAAGCCACCCCCATGGGGTGAAATACAAGTCCTCTTGTACCTGCGGGTCGGGTGACCTTTCAGTGACTCCGGTCACCCGACCCACAGGAACGCGATTTCTGACATGACGCCTACGTAGGCGTCACAGGTCGTAATGGCATGAATTTTCATGACGCCTACGTAGGCATCATAGGTCGGGAAGGGGTTAAAAGGAATCTGTCAGTATTATCAACCCTCCTAAGCTGTCAACATATGGCCCCAGAGTGTGCACAACTTGTTCTCACGTTGCTTGAGTTAATCCTCAGGAGGAATTATTTCCTCTTTGGGGATGATTACTTTTTGCATCGACGTGGTACCGCCATGGGGTCCAATGTGGCCCTCACTTATGCTAACATCTATATGGTGGTATTTGAGAGCAGGTTTGTGTACAGGTCCATCCTCTGGCGCCATGTGATGGCACTGTAGATGAATTGTCTGACTTTCATTTTGAGCTAAATCAGATTTACCCTGAGTTACAGTTTACTCTGTCACATTCGGATTTACAGATGCAATTTTTGGACTTTGGTGTATAAGGATGGTCGGAGGCTTGGAACTGATATTTTCATTAAACCAACTGATAGGAATGGGTTATTGCGTTTTGAGAGTAATCACCCAAGGAGGATGGTGAGTTCCTACAATGGAGTCAATTGCTAAGGGTTTGGAGGATAGTGGCTAATGATGATATTGTAGATAGTAGGTTGGAGGAAATGTGTACTAAATTTATTGCTAGAGGGTATCCTAAGAAGGAAGTTTATGAATACAAGGGGAGGGCGCTGAATCTCACACGATGAGGATACACGGGGTAGGAAGTTACCTAGACTGTTATGTAAGCGTATCCCCTTTGTTTCTACATATAACCCAGTTTGCAATCGTATTGGTATGATTTGAAGAAACATTGGTCTTTGTGACATTGTGGACTAGCCTCGGTCCCAGAATTTGAATATCCTCCCTTGCTGTCATACAGGAGGGGTGGTAATCTTAAGGATAGATTGGTAAAGTCAGATCTTGGCCCAGTTAAATTATCTATACAAAGGACCTTAAGCGCACCTCGGCATGGGAATTTCCCATGCCTTCGGTGCGCTTGTTGTAATAATATGTTAAAAGGTGACTGTTTTTACCATTCTCACACTGGGAGAAAATTTATGCTTAAGGAGAGGTATACCTGTACATCTGACTATGTAGTTTATATGATTGTGTGCCCATGTGGGTTGATTTACGTGGGAGAAACTACTATGGAGGTAAAAGCCCGGATCAGTAAACACAAAAGTACCATTAGGACAGGACTGACGGAATTGCCCATACCGAAACATTTCCTGGAGAGTAAACATTCAGTGAACCAATTGACGTTCAGGGTTATTGACAGTGTGCCGGTTCTTAGGAGAGGGGGGGGACAGACTTAAGATACTAAAGAAGAGATGAGATGGATCTATGTATTGGATTCTTTACAACCTAGGGGTTTGAATTTAGACTTTAACCTAGCAGTTTTGTAACTTGTAGTGAATCTGTCGTACCTCTTCCTATTGGGGTTTCTCATTGGGTGTTAGGTATGTAGTATATAGGGTATATATTTTTATTTTTTTATTGTTTTGTTATATTTAATTATTCTGTTTGTGTTTTTTTTAGGTATTTTTCAGCGTGATCGGTGGACACAAGGAGTGGATATTTTACATATCTCAGATTTTCTGTGATTATCGATTATGGTTATGGTACATTGTGTTCTCTTTACTCCTTTTGTCCCTCGATTATATAGCTTGATTTGGTGGGGTTATGTTTTTTGTTTGATTAATCATCACTTGGGGAGTTAATGTAATAATGAGAGACTTATAATTGTATTTTTACATGTTTGATATGCTCTACTATAACTGCGTGAGAAGTGATTGTTGCTATGGTAACAGCTACGCTAGCGTGGGCCACGTGACACTCACTGTTCATGTGGTGTGTGCTGTTGTTGTCGGTATTTGGGCTGCGGTCATGTGACACGGCCCTTCCTGATGACGCATGCGCGTCTACCTGACTGTGACGTGTCATGTTGATCACATGCTGCGGGGCGGTACTTCCGGAGCAGGAGACGCCGATTACTGGGACTCTCCAGAGTGTCAGCAATGATACGATTGGTATGTAGACACATTATAATTTCAGAGGCGGTTATGGATTTGCTGTAACGCTTTCTGGCGCCACTGCATAGAACCGATGTGATTGGGAAGCTGGAGACTGCGTCATAAGAGCGGCTGATGGGAGCAGAAGAGGATTGGAGAAGGGTTGCTATGACGATGAGGACGCAATAACAATGTGTTTATATTAATGAGTCTGATGTGCGATCCACATAAAGGCTGGATTTTTTTCAAGCAATTTATTAGTAGATATACTTGTTTGTATTAGTATCATATGTATTTTTATATGTATTATGTAACGGATTGTACTATATGCTGTATAATTTGCGAGTGGGCTGATACCTGATTATGATTGGTGGATTTTGTACACCATGACTATTTAAGGCAAGCCCTGACATTATTGTAACATGCTTGAAAAAGACCTGTTATGGGTCGAAACGTCGCTGTTATATGGGGGAATAAACCTTATTGAAATATATTTCACCTGGATGGAGCGCTGTTTCTTCTGTTTTGCTTTGATTGACACATCCAAGAAGGTTCCTTGTTTTTGATACGAGCGCCCCAGTGCAGTGAGTGCTGTCAGTCTGTTTTTTATTTTTTTTTTTTATTTTTCTCATGGAGACCTATGTCCCACCCATAGATCTTACCAACTCATTTACATATTAAAAACATGGATTTTTCTGGAATAAGATAACCTTGATAAGAATGCAGATATCAAGGTATCTTTTTATTCAGCTTTCTATGATCGACATGCCCATATAGACAGCTTAAGATGATTGATCATAATGACAGATTCCTTTTATTAGATAGACGATGCAAAGGTATAAAATATTATAAGGTAAATCTTTGAGCACATCAGTTAAGGAATTACTATGATAAAGTTCTTTCAGAGAAACATCTGCTTACTATTTAGTCAAACACATTTTTTGGCAGAGAAATCCTAAAAGAATTCACAGTCACTTATGCCAGCTACAATTATTTGCGTTACTTGTAAATTTAATTTTGATTTTTCATTTTGGGATGTGTGTGTTCAAAATGATATCACACTCTTGAGAGCAATTTTATGTCATTAGTCTTATAATAAAGATCCAGAATATTGTCATACTATTAAAAATAAGTTAGCCATATGCCTTTGTCATACTAAACAAACAAAGGAAAGCTGGATTTATGAGATTTTAAATTATAAATATCTTACAGTTTTTGCTAAGCTGAGGTCACACACTGCAGGCTGTGGTTTATTGTCCAAAACTACGATGGGAATAAGTCAAGAAAACAACTTTACTTTTAACTTTTTGGCAGAAGAACCTCAAGTGTTAAAGTACACCAGGTCACAATCAGGATGACCTTGTAAGTCCACCAATGCACAGTTCATTAAATGGATGTGCACATTGTATACATTTATCGCTAGGTGGCGCTGTACTATGTAAATAATGATACTCTTCCGTGGTTCATATTTTTTATGGGGTTTGTTTATTTAACAATATGCAAATTCTAAAAAAGAATCATTTTTATGGCCTACATATAGTAAATGTGATTTTTAATGTTGGGCCCATTCCTTACATAGAAATTAGAAAATGATAAGGGGGAGATATTTTTTATTAGTAACATGCCAATACTATCTAATTTTTCAGGATGTCAGGCCTCACTCAGTACACTTGCATTGAGTGGGGCCATGCATACTAGTGGGTACGTGACCACATGTATTCAAATCGCATACTTGAAGTCACGCTCCCATCACTCCCGGGCCGGATCCAGAGATTATTCACAACACACACATTGAGTGACTACAGACTGGCTGTCATGTATAGTGTACAGTTCCTATAGCGTCTTGTGCTTGGGTGCGAGGAAAACACAGGAGACATAGGTTGAAATGAAATGACTTGTATTACTTCATACAAGCATGCTGAAAAGTTCACACAGTTTGCAGGAACAGAGTCAGTAGACACAGCAGGCCAGAGTAATTTCAAGCACTACAATAAATCTCCAAAGCAGGTTCAGGATCTCTTCTCTGTACCGTCGTTCCTCTGCAAACATGGATTCACCAAACAGCAGGTTTCCAGAGTCCAAAAGTGTTCCAAGGTTCCTCAGTAGGGAATAGCTGGAGTACAAGTTCAAGGTTTCCAGGAGTCAGGTCACAGACTGACTGAGGCTTGATTCAGGAGCACTGATTGTTCAGCTGAGGCTGCTTAAGAAGCAAGAGGGAAGAATCAGGGCGGGAACATGAAAACTGGAACTCCATATTAACTGAGGGCAAGAGCTGCAGAAAGACAGAAAGCAAAATGGCCGACGGAAAACTGAGTTTCAAGGAACATGTCAGAGACAAAGAACCTTACATTATTCCCCCCTTAGGGACAACCTCCGGATGACCTCAGACCAGGCTTGTCAGGGTACCTCTGATGAAACTGGCGGAGCAGGCGAGGAGCATTTACATTGTTGACTGGTTCCCATGAGTTGTCCTCCACTGGGTAGCCCTGCCATTTAATCAAATATTGCAACTGATTTCTGTACAACCTGGAATCTAGAATCCTTTCCACCATAAATTCTAAAAGACAAGACTTACGTCCCTTGGGGGTTGAGCCAACAAAGAATCCGCATGGTATGCTTCCTTGATGTCCTTAAGTAGGTCTTGATTATGAATCACTCCCAGGAATCTAGAGTCAGGAAGAATAGTCTTAGGAGGAGTAAGTGGACGTGTCTCTGCTGAATGAATCCTAGAGAGTGCATCAGCCTTTCCTTGCGCGATCCTGGTGTATAAGAAATGACAAAATTAAATTGGTTTAGGAAAAGATTCCAGCGAGCCTGGCGAGGAGTCAGGCACTTAGCCGACCTGATAAATTCAAGGTTACGATGGTCTGTCAGGACGACTATTTGCTGTGCAGTTCCCTGAAGAAGGTGTCTCCATTCCTTGAAGGCGGCAATAATGGCCAACAATTCTCTATTGCCCACATCGTAGTTCCTCTCAGCCGAAGACAACTGCTGGGAAAATAAGGCACAGGGATGCAAGACATTCTTCTCACCTGTTCTCTGAGAGAGTATAGCTCCAACGGCACAGTCTGAAGCATCCACCTCTATTATGAAGCCAAGCTTGGGGTTGGGATGTACTAAGATAGGTGCGGTGGTAAATTTATCCTTTAAACAGGAAAATGCTTCCTGAGCTTGTGGGGTCCAGGAGAACCTAGACTGTTTCCGGGTAAGTTGGGTGATAGGTGACACTACCTCAGAAAAATTTTTTAATGAAACGTCTATAGAAGTTGGCAAACCCGATGAAGCGCTGCACCTCCTTCACATTTCTAGGAATTGACCAATCCTTGATGGCTTGGGTCTTGCTTCCATCCATACTAATCCCTTGCGTAGATAGTACATACCCCAGAAATTGAATTTCGGTCCTATGGAATTCACACTTTTCAAGTTTGATGTAGAGATGGTTTTGTCTTAGGTGTTCTAAGACCATTCTCACATGTCCATGATGTTCCTCTGTGGAGTTAGAAAAAATTAGAATATCATCCAGATAAATCACCACAAATGTATCTAGGAGATCCCTGAAGATATCATTCACGAAGTGTTGGAAAGTGGCTGGGGCGGTACTCAGACCAAAAGGCATAACTAGATATTCAAAGTGTCCATAGCGTGACCTGAAAGCAGTCTTCCATTCATCCCTAGGTCTAATACGGACCAAGTTATAGGCCCCACGGAGATCCAGTTTAGAGAAAATTTTGGCATGCCGCACTCTCTCCAACAACTCAGGGATTAAAGGCAATGGATAACGGTTTCTAATAGTAACCTTATTGAGTTCCCTATAGTCTATGCAGGGTCTCAGAGATCCATCTTTCTTCTTCACAAAGAAGATGGGTGCACCTGCGGGAGATGAAGAGGGGCGTATGAAGCCCTTGGCTAAATTTTCGTCTATATAATCCTTCAAAGCTTTTAGCTCGGGCCCCGCTAGGGGTAGATCTTACCAAAAGGTATCTCGGCTCCAGGCAATAATTCAATTGGACAATCATATGGACGGTGAGGAGGAAGCTGATCAGCGTTCTTCTTGTCACATAAATCCACATAGTCCTGGTATACAGCTGGTAGTTCAGGGACTGACATGGTTCCTTTAGGAACAGAGCAAGCTGAAACTCCTTGACTCATCTGTTTCTCCGGAAAGTGTAATTCCTTGGTCTCCCAGTTAATTGGGATTCTGCGCCTGCAGCCATGGTAGCCCTAGAATAATGGGAAAGTGGGGAGAAGAGATAAGCATAAAAGACATTTTCTCCTGATGATCTTTACCCATAAGGACCCTCAAAGGCTCTGTTTCTTGATCCACTGGTCCAGAAGTCAGTAGAGAGCCATCCACAGTCTCCATCTGTACTGGAGTAGCCTTCTTCACTGAACGTATCCCCTGTTTCAGAGCAAAGGAGATATCCATAAAATTTCCACTTGCTCCTGAGTCGATCATAGCAGAGCTAGACACCCAGACTGAGTCAACCCAGAGTTTGATGGAAAGGAAGCAATGAGAATTGTTTCTTTTACAACTCAGCTGGGACATCGCTGAGGAAACTTGAAAAATTGCAGCGTTTATACCATCATCGTCCCCAGAACTAACAGAGTTTAAGTCCGAGAAATCAAGATCTCTTGCGGCAGATCTCTCTGGAGCCTGAGGCTCGGACAAGACAGAGCTCCTCTCGCAACACTCACAGTGAATGACTGCTGCAGTAGTCTTACGAGAACGGCTGGGGCAGTTTATAATGAAGTGCCCTGACTTACCACAGTAGAAACATAGATTTTCCTTTATACGATGTTCTTTGCGTGCATCACTAACCCGTCTTTGTAAAGAGTCCACCTGCATGGGTTCAGGTTCTGGTTCCCTTGTGATCCTACTCAAAGGTTCCTTAGCTGAGGAGGGAGGTAGTAAAAGGTTAGTGCGATTATTTTCGAACCATCTCTCTTGTCTGCGTTCAGTCAGACGAGCATCAATACGAATACAATAGTTAATAAAGTCACCTAACGCAGTGGGAGGGTCGGCACGAGCAAATTCATCCTTAATCAGTGGAGACAACCCTTTCCGAAAAATAGATTTCTTAGCGGAAGTGTCCCAAGTGGTATCAAGAGCCCATCTCCTGAAATCCAGGGCATATTCGGCTACTGAACGCTTACCTTGGCGCAAAGTTAACATGGCTGCTTCAGCTGTTGCACCTCAATTGGGGTCATCAAACACCTGCCCCATGGCTGAAATAAAAGCATCAAGGTGATTCAAACAATCATCCTCAGTCTCAATCAGAGGGTTTGCCCACATCAAAGCCTTATTGGTAAGCAACATGATTATAGTAAGCACTTTGGATCGTTCAGTGGGAAATTGTGAAGCATGTGCAGAGAAAAATAAATTGCATTGATTAATAAATCCCCTGAATTTCTCACGTTCACCGCCAAAACGAAAAGGAGGTAATTTGGGGATCCCAGAACTCGGGGTTATGGCAGGAGCCTGGGCTCGTTCCTCTGGAGCCTCAATCCTGGCTCGCAATTCCTGGGTAGTCTGTCCAAACACTTGCAAATTATGATTAGTGAGGTCCTGTAGGCTTGCAAAACGGGTTTTTAAAGTCTGTACATCTGAAAGGATTGTATCAGTCACTCCGCAAAGTTCCTTTATGCGGGCCTCCATCTTCCAGATCTTTTAAGGCAGAAGTGCTGGAAGGAGAAGAGGAAAGGAAAAAAAAAAAAAACAATAGTGTTTACCTGTGGTAACACTGCAGAGTAAAATTTTAAGGGAATGCGCTCACCTGGAATGGTTGTGAGAAGTCACAACCACTGTCATCACATAAGGTATTTAAACGGACATCTGATATCCACAGTCACAGCAGACACGGCTTTCCCAGACCCAGCAGACACTAAACATTGGCTCCTGAATCTTGTCATGTATAGTGTACAGTTCCTATAGCGTCTTGTGCTTGGGTGCGAGGAAAACACAGGAGACATAGGTTGAAATGAAATGACTTGTATTACTTCATACAAGCATGCTGAAAAGTTCACACAGTTTGCAGGAACAGAGTCAGGAGACACAGCAGGCCAGAGTAATTTCAAGCACTACAATAAATCTCCAAAGCAGGTTCAGGTCTCTTCTCTGTACCGTCATTCCTCTGCAAACATGGATTCACCAAACAGTAGTTTCCAGAGTCCAAAAGTGTTCCAAGGTTCCTCAGTATGGAATAGCTGGAGTACAAGTTCAAGGTTTCCAGGAGTCAGGTCACAGACTGACTGAGGCTTGATTCAGGAGCACTGATTGTTCAGCTGAGGCTGCTTAAGAAGCAAGAGGGAAGAATCAGGGCGGGAACATGAAAACTGGAACTCCATATTAACTGAGGGCAAGAGCTGCAGAAAGACAGAAAGCAAAATGGCCGACGGAAAACTGAGTTTCAAGGAACATGTCAGAGACAAAGAACCTTACACTGGCGCCAGGGCCAGACAAAATATTTAAGAAATGGATTTTTGTAGACCAGATTATACTGGTGTATTAACTGCATAAACCAATTTCAGAATCACCCTATAATCCCGTTTTATATTATTGTCAAGATTTCTTCAAATAACTAGCCTCATAAAATGTTTATAACATGCTGCTATAGTGCAGTACAGTGCAACCTCCACCAGGGGGTGCTAGTGAGGGAAGAGCGGTTACAAACACACAGCGTAATAACACACAGCAGCCACACAGGTGCCACGTGTAAAGAAAGAGTGGTCAGACTTGCCAAAGTCAGCAACTGTCAGGAGCAGAAGTACCAAGGGAAACAGCAATTGCATAGTCAGGGACAAGCAAGAAGTCAGGGCCTACCGGGAACATGGTATCCAAAACTTAAGACATAATACGTAGTAAGGGTACAAGCCAGAAGTCAGAGTCTACCGGGAACGTGGTATCAGAAACGGAAAACCAGAAGCAGAGTCCCGAGAACAAGCCAAGTCATACACTAGTACAGGTAGTCAGGGGCTGAAGGATCACTAAAGGAATACAGGTCAGAGGCACTAGCTTGGAAGCTTGAAGTATAGCTGATGCTGGCCCGCAGGCTGCAGAGGACTGAAATAGCCCTGCCAGCTCCAGAACGAGGCAAAGGTGATTAACCGCCGCATGACCAGTCCAGAGAGAAGACAGCAGAAAATAAACTCTGGACTGGATCATGACAGTACCCCCTCTATGGGGGGCAACAGGACCCCCAGGCTTCCCAGGACAATTAGCATGAAAGGCCCGGACCAACTGATCCACATGGACCGAACGTGCCAGCACCGATGACTGGTCCTCAGGACCGTCACCTTTCCAATGGGCGAAGTACTGAAGTTAACGGTGGAGCATACGTGAATCCACCACCCGTTCCACCTCATACTCAGTCTTACCATCTACCACAACAGGCCGTGGGTGTGAGGGAGACTCATCTGAGGAAGGCACCGACGGCTTCAGAAGCGCCTTATGGAATACATTGGGGATCCCAAAATTTCATAGGGGCCAATAAACTTGGGACCCAACTTAGCAGAAGGAATCCTCAATCTAATATTCTTGGTGGATAACCATACCTTATCCCAGACCTAGTAGGCCGGCCCCACAGAACGTCGTTTATCTGCAAAAAATTTATACTTGCCCTGAGCCTTCCCAATGTTTCTCTGAACCTCGCCCCAAATCTCCCCAACTGCAAAAAGGCCAAATCAGCCCCTGGACACCCCGAATCCAGCCGGAAAACTCAACAAAGTGAGGGTGAAATGCATAGTTGCAGAAGAATGAGGAAGTACCAGTGGACTTATTACCACGATTATTTAACGCAAACTCTGCCATGGGTACCGGAGAGCACCAATCATCCTGTCTGGAAGTAGCAAGATACCGCAATATCTGCTCCAAAGACTGATTAGTCCTTTCAGTCTTACCTTTGGTCTCGGGATGGTAGGTCGATGAAAAGGTCAGACTGATACCAAGCCTTTCACCAAAAGCCCTCCAGAATTTTGCAACAAATTGCACCCCTCTATCAGACACCATGCTGACAGGCACACCATGCAATCGGACCACATGCTCAATGAACAGTTTAGATAGAGTCTCAGCATTAGAGAAGCCTGCCAAAGGTACAAAATGTGCCTGTTTGCTGAACCCATCAACAACTGAAGATGGGTGATAAAATCCATGGACAGATGAGTCTACGGTCTATCTGGAATTGGCAGTGGCACCAATTCCCCTGCTGGCCGGTTACGAGAGGATTTAGTGCAACCACACGTTTCACATATAGACACAAACCAAGTGATGTCAGAAGCCAACAAAGGCCACCAAAACAGGCTAGTAATGGCTTTACGCATGGCCGAGTTTCCAGGATGCCCACTCAGAGCTGAGTCATGGAACACCCGAAGCACCCTTAACCGATACTGAACAGGCACAAAGAGCTTATTATCAGGTATGGATGAAGGAGCAAGAGATTGGGCCTCACGAATCTCTCGTTTCAATGTCGAGGACACCACAGCCACCACCACTCCATGCTGAATAATGGAGGAAGGAGGTTCAGGAGGTGAAACTGGATCCAGGCTAAGAGATAAAGCATCAGCCTTCACATTCTTGGACCCTGGTCTGAAAGTAATAGAAAACTGAAATCGGGAAAAAAGTGACCTGTTGTGAACACTTTAAATCCGGCTTCTGAGTTTGTGCTCCCTCTGGTGGTTGCTGCTGCTAATGGAGCTGGTCTGGTTGACAGAAGTCGATCACCTGAGGAGGATGATTGGCCATCAGGTGTTTCTGATTGGGGAGATATAAGTGAGCAGCCTGCCCATAGTTGTTGCCGGTGATTTATTTCTTCCTGAGCCTTCTGGAAGTCAACTTGCTCCCCGCTGTGTCCTGCATCTTTCAGATAAGTTATTTGGCTCTTTAAATCTGTGGCACTTGTTTTCCTTTTGCTTTTCTCAGTTTTCTGCCTTGCTGGAGTTAGTCCAGCCGGTTCCCCGGGGGACCCATGCTGGACTCTGCTTTTCACCTGCCACAGCTTGTGTCAGTCTTTTTTTGGTTTCAAGTTCCCTGTTATTTCAGTATCTCTTTGATTTGCGCCCAGTTCACACCAGAGTTCTGATCTAGCGGGGGCGAGATTGTGTGATCTCAGCATTTTTGGATTTAGAAGTGTTGGAATTTTTCCTAGGGTTTTGCTGGGTTGCAGACAGTATTCTTTTCTGTCCTGTTCTATCTAGATAGTTTTTGGCCCCAGCATTTGCTTACTCTATTTTCTGCCTGCGTTTGTATTTCATCTTGTCTAACCGCCATTATATGTGTGGGGGCTACCTATTCCTTTGGGGTGCTACTCCAGGGCAGTTAGCTTTCCCCTTTCTATCATTAGGCTTAGCTAACTTTCCGGCTGTGTCGAGGCGTCTAGGTCATCGTAGGTACGTCCCATGGCTGCTTCTAGTTGTGCGGTTAGTTTAGGGGTCTGCAACCCATTAGTTCCCAACCTCTCTGGGTGTTTGGCTGCCTTGGCTATTTTTGTTACTGTCCTCCTCGGCTACCAAATAATAAAAGAATCACCGGCCTGACTGTAAATTCTATGGCACTCAAAAGAAGGAAAGAATACTGTCTGCAACCCAGCAAAACCCTAGGAAATATTCCAACACTTCTGATTCCAAAAATGCTGAGATCACACGATCTTGCCCCCGCTAGATCAGAACTCTGGTGTGAATAAGCAGCTACCCAGCAGCCACTGAAAAAACAGGGACAGAGCAAATGAATAGAAATAAATGCAAAACAGAGACCAGCGCAGGCCCCAGCAGGGGACCCGGCTGACCTCACTCATAAGGGCAGCAAAAACAAGGAAAGCAAAACCACTGAAGCAAGCAGAAAATAACATCTGAATTTTCGCAGGAGACAGCAGAAGACAAGCTGACTTCCAAACTGGACCAGGAAGAGAAACTAATCACCGGTGAGGATCATGGAAGGTAGCTCACTTATATCTGCCCAGTCTGTCCCCCCTGATTGCCACTCCTCTCTCCCACGTGATGGACCTCTGTTAGCCAACACCACTTCAATACGATCAGCAACCACCAGAGGGAGCCCCAACTCAGAAGTCATCTCCAAAGTGTTCACAACAGCCCAAGTTCAGTACCTGCAAGCCCAATATCCATTCTTATATCCAAAAGCAAAACAAAAAGCTAAACATGGCACATGGTAGCCCACCACCAGGAAGCTGGAGTGTTTAAGAGGCCCCATCCCTGATCACTAACACAAGCACCCTGCCCCTCTTCAACTAAAGCTGTCCCTAAAAGGCTGACCCTAACTATCCCTACCTATCCCTACCTGTCGCTACTCTACCTAACTTAGCAAACTATCTATCTATCCCTGAACTGTCCCTATCTGCCCTACTTCTCTCCATCAACACTCACACCAGCTTATCTCTCCCTACCGACAATCACACTCAGGCCCACTCAGGCCCGCTCTCCCTAGTATACGTTAAAGGAGAGGCCCCTCCAAAGCCAAGAGGCCCTCCTCGCACACAGCCTCTCAAACTCCAAAGAACGCACCTTCCCTAGGTTACCCAAGATGTTGCTACTCTTTTTTATTATAAAAGTACAAAACATTACATTATTTGCAAAGGACTAAACATTACACCATAACAGAAAAACAAAAACTGAAAACATGGAAACAGAAAGTCCTTAATACCAGCTTAAAATCCATACGGCCAGAGTCCAAAAAGCTTTCCTGCTCAAGGCACTCCCAGCAAGGACTTTACCTTAACCTATCACTTCCTACACAAAAGGAAAAAAAAACTAAAAGAAAAATTTTCCACATTCACCCACATTCACATATATATATATATATATATATATATATATATATAATATATATATATATATTATTTCTTAAAACAGAAAACAAGCATAAAGCAAAAAGTCTGGCCCATCTCTGCCCAGAAAGAAAACTGAAAGCCACCTTGGCAATAACACCTACACCACACCCCTTTTGTTTTGTTTTTTTCTTTTTTCTTTTTTTTCTTTTCCTTTTTTCACAGCAAACCGAGGTCCATGCAATGTTCATGCCCTTTATTTCCACACTTTTCAGGTCCATGAGAGAGTTTTCATGCCCTTTATTCGGGTCCATATGCCCTTTATACGGGTCCATACGCCATTGCTTGATACCTTTTCCCAACACACAACCCCCACCCAACCTAAACTGTACCCCCCACATCATACTACCTACAAAATACAATTACACAAGCATACATAAACATAAAAAGAAAATCACTATCTTTACTCCACATTAACATTAACCTACCTAATATTACTAGTTAATATTACACAACACGTACAAATAAGCAATATGACAACAGAACTTTGCAAGACCCAAGTTTGGCGCCTGCAAGCCCAATATCCATTAAATGTCCGTTCAAACAAAACAAAACAAAAAGCTAAACGTGCAACACAGCAGCCCACCACCAGGAGTCATAAGAGGCCCTGACCCTGACCATCAACACAAGCACCCTGCCCCTCTTCAATTAAAGCTGTCCCTAAAAGGCTGACCCTAACTATCCCTACCTATCTCTACATGTCCCTACTCTACCTAACTTAGCAAACTAACTATCTATCCCTAAACTGCCTCTCCCTGTCCCTATCTGCCCCAACTTCTCTCCCTCAACACCCACACCACCTTATATCTCCCTACCGACAATCACACTCAGGCCCGCTCTCCCTAGTGTACGTTAAAGGAGAGGCCCCTCCAAAGCCAAGAGGCCCTCCTCTCACCCAGCCTCTCAAACTCCAAAGAACGCACCTTCCCCAAGTTACCCAAGATATTGCTAACTACCTCATCCCGGGGGAGGACTTTCTGCCGGTGATAACTAGACACCGTGCGTTCCAAGTGTAGAACCTGACCACTACGCTGACTAAGAATAAAGTCCACTCCAGAAAGGAAGGGATGCCAGCCTAGGCCAGCCTATGGAAGCACCCACCCTGTTACAGACACCGGTATTAAAGGGACACTGAAGGAGGAAGTGCTCCATGCTTTCCAGCATGTTGCCACACTCCTCACGGGGACAACCCCGGTCATCGGAGTTCCTGTACTTCAGATTGTCCCTTACATACAGTTTCCCGTGGAAGCAGCGCCAGGCTAAGTCCCAAAACTTCAAGGTGATCAGCTTGGAATTCAATAACTCAAGCCCCTCCCCCAGATCCCGGCCTGGGCAATCTTTGAGCGCAGGGGCTTCTGGAAACCGGTCAACAGAACCCTACTGTCAAGGGATTTCCTTGACATATTCCTGATTTCCCACATTCCCAGACCTCACCGCGGATCACCTTCAGAACCGGGTTAGCATAAGCCCAGAGATGTCCATGCGGTGTGCGCAGGTCCTTCACTCGCCACCCTGTCTCCCATTCCTGAAAGAAAGGCCCAAACCATCCCCTGCAGGAGAACACCCACGGAGGAGCCCTCTCTGAACAGAGGTTTGCTACATTGATCTTAAGAAAGGTGTTTGTTAAAAACACCACAGGGTTGATCATATCCAACCCACCTAGTCTCCTCGTGCGGTACGTAACCTCTCTCTTAATTAGTTTAAGCCTGTTCCCCCATAACAGCTGGAAAAACAGGTTATAGACTCTTGTCCAGAGAGATTCTGACAAGATGCAGACACTGCCCAAATATATTAGCAACGGAAGCAGAAAGCCTTTGGCCAAGTTGACCCTTTCCTTCAGGGTTAAGGACCAACCCTTCCATTGACCCACCTTTTGGGTGGCGATCTTAAGCCTGCCCTCCCAATTTTGCTGGGGATAGTCCCCGGGCCAAATTCGATGCCTAGAATTTTGGCAGAGGTCTGAGGCCCTGGAAGGGTGTCCGGGAGATTAAAACTAGGATCTCCCCCTCCCAGCCAGAGACTTTCGCACTTTTCCCGGTTGATCATGGACCCAGAAGCCTCCGAGTAGCGCTCGACCTCAGACATAACCCTATCTGCCTCCTCTCTCAAGGATACAAAGAGGGAGACATCATCGGTGTACGCTACCACCCTCAGAGTAGCCCCCAGCTCTGCCTAGCCCATCCTGACTCCCACCAACGGTCCACGATCTACCCTCCTTAAGAAGGGATCAATCGCGAACACGTATAAGTGTGGGCTCAGAGGACAACCCTGGCGGACCCCGGAACTCACCTCAAAAGGGTGACCAACCCAACCGTTCACCAGTGGAAAAGTCTCAGCCCCCTGATACAAGGTCTCTAACCAATTTACAAACCTCCAGGGCAGACCGTACCTCAAAGGGACGGACCAGAGGTACTCATGATTCCCTTGGTCAAAGGCCTTCGCCTGATCTAAGGACAGCAGGTACCCCTTCCAGCGACCCGCTCTACCCTGCTCCACTGCCTCTCAGAACACCGAGCGCAGCACTAAAAGTACTGCTGCCTGGAACAGAGCAGTGCTGAGTCTCCGAAAGGAGCCGGGGTGCAAACTTCACAAACCGATTAAATAACACCTTTGCTAGAACCTTCCGGCCCGTATTGAGAAGCGCTATGGGATGCCGATTCCCAATACGGGACGAGTCCTTACCCTTTGATAAGATAATCAGGGCTGACCTCCTCATTGAACTGGGAAGAGTGCCCGAGGAAAGACACTCATTAAATACCTCAGTCAAGAGGGGGACTAAGGAGTCCCTAAAGGTCTTATAAAACTCAGATGTTAAGCCATCCGGACCTGCCGATTTTTTGGCTGAAACCCAGTAATGGCCAGTCTCACTTCCTCTTCCCTGATTGCCTCTATCAAAACATCAAGGAGGGGTCATCTCCTGGCTCAGGAATGGTCTCAGCCAGGAAAGCCACATCCTGCCTCGATCCAGATCCCTCTTTCCCAAGAGGCGTGAGTAAAAGGA
>JARQOD010000004.1:185278884-185391984 GCA_033576555.1 Oophaga sylvatica | reverse complement strand
GTATACAGCTGGATTGGGGACTGACATTTTTCCTTTGAAAAAAAAACGAAACTCCTTACTCAATGGTTTCTCCGGAAAGTGTAATTCCTGTCTCCCAGTTAATCGTAGGATTCGCGCCGCAGCATGGTAGCCCTAGAATAATGGAAAGTGGGGAGAAGAGATAAGCATAAAAGACATTTTCTCCTGATGATTCTTACCCATAAGGACCCCTCAAAGGCTCTGTTTTCCTGATCCACTGGTCCAGAGGTCAGCAGGGCCATCCACAGTCTCCACTGTACTGGAGTAGCCTTCTTCACTGAACGTATCCCCTGTTTCAGAGCAAAGGAGATATCCTAAAATTTCCACTTGCTCCTGAGTCGATCATAGCAGAGCTAGACACCCAGACTGAGTTCCACCCAGAGTTTGATGAAAGGAAGCAATGAGAATTATTTTTTTTAAACAACTCAGCTGGGACACCGCTGAGGAAACTTGAAAAATTGCAGCGTTAATACCGTCATTGTCCCAGAACTAACACAGTTTAGTCCGAGAAATCAAGATCTCTTGCAGCAGATCTCTCTGGAGCCTGAGGCTGGGAATGACAGAGCTCCTCTCGCAACACTCACAGTGAATGACTGCTGCAGTAGTCTTACGAGAACGGCTGGGGCAGTTTATAATGAAGTGCCCTGACTTACCACAGTAGAAACATAGATTTTCCTTTATACGATGTTCTTTGCGTGCATCATAACCCGTCTTTGTAAGAGTCCACCTGCATGGGTTCAGGTCTGGTTCCCTTGTGATCCTACTCAAAGGGTTCCTTAGCTGAGGAGGGAGGTAGTAAAAAGGTTAGTGCGATTATTTTCGAACCATCTCTCTTGTCTGCGTTCAGTCAGACGAGCATCAATACGGATACAATAGTTAATAAAGTCACCTAACGCGTGGGAGGGTCGGCACGGAGCAGTTCATCCTTAATCAGTGGAGACAACCCTTTCCGAAAAATAGATTTTTTGGCGGAAGTGTCCAAGTGGTATCAAGAGCCCATCTCCTGAAATCCAAGGCTTTATTCGGCTACTGAACGCTTACCTTGGCGCAAAGTTAACATGGCTGCTTCAGCTGTTGCACCTCGATTGGGGTCATCAAACACCTGCCCCATGGCTGAAATAAAAGCATCAAGGTGATTCAAACAATCATCCTCAGTCTCATCAGAGGTTTGCCCAATCAAAGCCTTTTTGGTAAGCAACATGTTATAGTAAGGCACTTTGGATCGTTCAGTGGGAAATTGTGAAGCATGTCAGAGAAAAATAGATTGCATTGGTTAATAAATCCCTGAATTTCTCACGTTCACCGCCAAAACGAAAAGGAGGTAACTTGGGATCCCAAAAACTCGGGTTTTTGGCAGGAGCCTGGACTCGTTCCTCTAGAGCCTCAATCCTGGCTCGTAATTCCTGAGTAGTTTGTCCAAACACTTGCAAATTATGATTAGTGAGGTCCTGTAGGCTTGCAAAACGGGTCTTTATAGTCTGTATATCTGCAAGGATTGTATCAGTCACTCCGCAAAGCTCCTTTATGCGGGCCTCCATCTTCCAAAATCTTTTAAGGCAGAAGTGCTGGAAGGAGAAGAGGAAAGAAAAAAAAAAAAAAAAACAATAGTGTTTACCGTGGTAACACTCCAGAGTAACATTTAAGGGATGCGCTCACCTGGGAATGGTTGTGAGAAGTCACAACACTGTCATCACAGAAGGTATTAAACGGACTTCTGATATCCACAGTCACAGCAGACACGGCTTTCCCAGACCCAGCAGACACTAAACATTGGCTCCTGGAAACTTGTCTGTATAGTGTACAGTTCCTATAGCGTCTTGTGCTTGGGTGCGAGGAAAACACATGAGACATAGGTTGATATGAAATGACTTGTATTACTTCATACAAGCATGCAGAAAAGGTCACACAGTTTGCAGGAACAGAGGCAGGAGAACACAGCAGGCCAGAGTAATTCAAGCTCTACAATAACTCTCCAAGCAGGTTCAGGATTTCTTTTCTGACCGTAATTCCTCTGCAAACATGGATTCACCAGACAGCAGGTTTTCCAAAGTCCAAAAGTGTTCCAAAGTTCCTCAGTAGGAAATAGCTGGAGTCCAAAATCCTAGGTTTCCAGGAGTCAGGTCACAGGCTGACTGAGGCTTGATTCAGGAGCACTGATTGTTCAGCTGAGGTGCTTAAGAAGCAAGAGGAGAGAATCAGGGCGGGAAAATGAAAACGGAAACTCCATATTAACTGAGGGCAAGAGCTGCAGAAGACAGAAAGCAAAATGGCCGACGGAAAACTGAGTTTCAAGGAACATGTCAAAAGAGACAAAGAACCTTACACAGAGTCTCTGACGTCTGAGACAAAGTAGGCCACCAAAAGGACCGATCACCAAGTCTGACCAGCCAACACGGAACAATGAATCTCAAAACATCACACTCTTCTTCCACTGGTCTGGGACAAACAATTTCCCAACAGGGCAGCGTTCAGGTTTATCCCTCCTGACACCCCTACAGAGCCAGTCTCAAATTGGGCGGATGGGGAAAAAACTACACCCTCTTTCAAAATAACAGCAGGATCAAATAACTAAGGAGAATCCGCAAGAAACTCCTCAAGAGGGCATCCGCCTTAAACATTCTTAGTGCCCGGAAGAAAAGAAACCACAAAAATAAAAATGTGTGAAAAACAAAGCCCACCGGGCCTGTCTAGGATAAGTCGCTTGGCTGATAAACCAGGTTTCTTATGGTCCATGAGGACCACCACCTGATGTTTGGCTCCTTCCAGCCATGTCTCCACTCTTCAAAGACCCACTTCATGGCCAATAACTCTCGATTACCCATGTCATAATTACGTTCAGTTGGAGAAAATTTTGAGAGAAGAAGGCACAAGGGTTACTCTTAGAGGTCTCTGGATCCCTTTGGGACAAAATGGCACCTGCCCCAATCTCAGAAGCATCAACCTCCACCTGAAACGGCGCGAAACATCAGGCTGCCGTAGAACAGGAGGCAGAAATGAATCTCTGCTTAAGTTCCTGAAACGCAGAAACTGCCTCAGGAGGCCAATTCACCACATCGGAACCCTTTTTGGTCAAATCAGTCAATGTTTTAACATACTAGAGAAATTACCAATAAATTTATGATAAAAAATTGGCAAAACCCAAAAATCTCTGAAGAGCCTTCAATGCAGTAAGTTGAAACCAATCACAGATGGCCTGAATCTTGACCGGATCCATATCAATAACAGATGGAGACAAAATGAATCCCAGAAATGAGACCTTCTGTACGCCCAAAAAGACACTTTGATCCCTTCACATACAGTGCATTCTCTCTCAAAATCTGGAACACAGTCCGAACATGTTTCACATGAGAGTCCCGTCGTTGGAAAAATCAAGATATCATCCAAATAAATAATCAGAAATTATCCACAAATCCCTGAAAATATCATTCATGAAGGATTGGAATACGGAAAGGGCATTAGTAAGCCCAAAAGGCATCACTAGGTACTCAAAATGCCCTCTCGGGGTATTAAACGCCCGTCTTCCATTCATCCCCGTGCTTAATGCAAATAAGGTTATACGCCCCCCTGAGGTCAAGCTTGGTAAACCAACTAGCACTTTTCACTCTGCAAAATAGGTCAGAAATCAAGGGTAACGGATATTGATATTTAACAGTGATTTTATTTCAGGAGGCGATAGTCAATACACGTATCAATAAACCATCCTTTTTGACCACAAAGAAAAGCCGGCACCCAAGGGTGAAGAGGATGGTCTGATATGACCCTTCTCCAAAGACTCCTTGATATAAGATCGCATAGCATCGTGTTCAGGTACAGATAAATTAAAAAGGCGACCTTTAGGAAATTTACCACCAGGCACTAACTCAATAGCGCAATCATAGATCCTGTGAGGAGGCAAGGACGCAGACTTACTCTCGCTAAGCACATTAGAAAAATCATTCAAAAAGTCAGGGACATCCTGAGACTGGGGAGAGGCAGAAAAAACGGAGTGTCAGTATTAACACATTCGCAGCCCCAACTGGTCACAGACACAGATTCCAATACAAAACAGGATTATGAGTCTGTAACCAGGGAAACCCAGTACAATAATGTCATGCAGATTATGCAACACCAGAAATTTGCAACTCTCCTGATGATCTGGTTCAACCCTCATATCACCTGAGTAGAAAACTGGGTTTATTCTCCACCAAAGGGGTAGAATCAATGCCCAGTAAAGGAATAGATTTCGCAGGGGTATCATTGGAAACCCACAACCAGGGGCGGCTCCAGGTTTTTATGGGCCCCGGGCGAAGGAGCCTCAGTGGGCCCCTTTAAACACAGAACCACGATTCATGATGCACAGATACAGCAGAGAAATATGGGTACAGTACAATGCCAAATACTTCTCTTCTTACATTACATGACTGATATCTATTGTAAATTGTAATAGCTCAAAAACCGCCAAATCCTCACAGCTAGCAGAACAGACTGGACAGTACAGTCCTCCATACAATATTATGGCACCACAGTCTCCCCTCATCACCCATATAATACCCCATGCAGGATGTCACCCCCCATATAATGCTCCATACAGAATACTGGACCCAATATAATGCTCCATACAGGATACTGGTCCCATATAATGCCCATAACAGGATACTGGTCCCCATATAATGCTCCATACAAAATATGGAGCTCTCCTCTGCGCTGTACTGCGTTCTGCACTGTTACGGCTCAGGAAAGAGCGCTTGGAAAGACTCTCCATTATCATCATGATTGCCTCCCCATCATCATCATTGCCTCCTTATCATCATCATTGCCTCCCCATCATCATCATGGCCTCCCCATTATCATCAATGCCTGCCCATCATCATCATCTCCTCCCCATCATCATCATGCCTGCCCATCATCATCTTCTCCCATCATCAATGCCTGCCCATTATCATCAATGCCTGCCCATTATCATCATCTTCTCCCCATCATCATCAATGCCTCCCCATTATCAGCAATGCCTGCCCATCATCATCTCCTCCCCATCATCAATGCCTGCCCATTATCATCAATGCCTGCCCATTATCATCTTCTCCCCATCATCATCAATGCCTCCCCATTATCAGCAATGCCTGCCCATCATCATCTTCTCCCCATCTCAATGCCTGCCCATTATCATCAATGCCTGCCCATTATCATCATCTTCTCCCCATCATCATCATCAATGCCTCCCCATTATCAGCAATGCCTGCCCATCATCACACACAGACAGCACACAAGCACTCTCTCACATTACTTATACACACACATACACACACACACACACACACAAAGCACCGCACTACATACACACAGACACACACAGAGACACACACACACACGTCTTACCTGTCTGCGTCCACGCGCTCTCTGCCAACAGCCGGCCGCTGAATGATGACGTCATTCAGCGGCGCTGCTGTGAGAGGAAGCGCCGGCCGGCGCCCCCTGGAGCCCGGAGCTGCGGCAGCGGAGGCACGGGAGAGGTAAAGTATTGTGCCAGCTGATGCCAGGGCCCTGAGCAAGCGGGGGGGCCCAGTGGCGGCGCTGACACCGCTCTCCTCCACTAACGGGCGCGGGGGGTGCCAGATGGCGAGTGTGCCCCCTCGCCTGCTCAGGGCCCCGGCACTTGCCCGGGTGTGCCGGGTGCTGACGCCGGCCCTGCCCACAACGTTTGGCAAAGTCAAAATCCATCAGGTTAATAGCTGCTCCTGAATCAACAAAAGCCTGAGCCGAAAATGTGGACAGGGAGCAAATCAGGGTAACAGTCAACAGAAATTTAGTCTGAACACTACCCAAGACAACTGAGCGCGCAAAACGTCTTCCCCGCTTAGGGCAGGCGGAAATAGCATGAGAAGCGTCACCACAGTAGAAACATAACCCATTGCGCTTTCGAAACTCTTGACGCTGAGCCCCAGAAGTCACTACATCACACTGGATGGGCTCAGGAGCTGGCTCACAAGGCAACACTATCTCATGCATACCTCTGCACTCATGCAAGTCTGTCAATTTGAATAGCCAAAGACATAGAATCATTGAGACCAGAGGGAACAGGGAATCCCACCATAACATCCTTTACATTTTCTAACAGGCCCTTCCGAAAAAGGGCTGCCAAAGCGTCATCATTCCATTTGGTCAGGACTGCTACTTTCGGAATTTCTGACAGTACAGCTCAGCGTCTTCACGACCCTGATTTAATGCCAACAAGGTCTTTTCAGCTTGATCAGTGGCATTAGGTTCATCGTACAATAACCCCAGAGCCTGAAAAAATACATCAACATCATTCAAGACAGGATCCCCAGGTGTCAGGGAAAAAGCCCAATCCTGAGGGTCGCCGCGCAGCAGAGAGATGACAATTTTGAACCTGCTGTGCTGCGTTCCCTGAGGACTTAGGCTTCAAGGCAAAAAACAACTTACAGTTATTTTTGAATTTCAGAAATTTAGACCGATCCCCCAAAAATAAATCTGGTATGGGGATCCTAGGTTCCACAACCGGCAACCTAGCAAGATAGGTAGCAATACTCTGAACCTCAGTGGCAAGCCGCTCCACACGGCCCGACAACTGTGCAAACTCCATTGAGGAAAAAAAAAATCCTCAGCACCCAGAGAAAAAGAGGTAAAAAAATGCAACAAACAGAGAAAAAAATTTCTGACAACTCCCTTTTTTCTTTTTCCTTTTTTACTATTTTTCCCTTCTGTTGAGTACCATATAATTTTCAGTTGGGCCGGTAATACTGTTATGTTTTGGTAGCTGAGGAGAAATAGCAAAAATAGCCAAAGTAGCAATACACCAGAGAGGCTGGAAACTATTGGGTTGCAGGACCCTAAACTAACCGCAACACTAGAAGTATCCGTGGAGCGTACCTATGGTGATCCTAGACGCCTCGTCACAGCCGAAGAGATAGCTACACCTAAAGGCAGAAAGATGAAAGCTAACTGCCCCGTAGCAGAACCCCCAAGGAAATAGGAAGCCCCCAAACATGTAATGGCGGTTAGACAAGAAGAAAATATGAAAACAGACAGAAATTAGAATGAGCAAACGCTGGGGCCCAGTTCTGTCTAAATAGAAAAGTATAGGAAAGAATTCTGACTGCAACCCAAAAATCCCTGACAAAAATACCAACACTTCTGATTAACAAAAAACCTGAGATCACACGATCTCTACCACCTAAATCAGATCTCTGGTGTAACACACAGCAACTCAGAAAATAATAAGTGACACAGGAACAGAGCAAAATTGCAAACACAAACTGAGCACAAATGCAGCGCCAGGCCCCAAAAGGGGACCAGGCTGAAGTCTACTGCAAGGCAGCAAACCAGCAAGGAGAATTCAACCAGAGAAAAAAAAACAGCAAATCACTTATCTGAATGAAAGAAGTAATGCAAGCTGAGCTCCAAGCAAGACCAGGAAGAACAATTGATTACCGGCAAGGCTGATGGGAGTTCAGACCATTCAGACCCAGCTGAAAGCCATTCAGCAATTGGTCCATTACCCTCAGCAACCACCGGAGGGAGCCCCAGCTCCGACGTCGCCTCCAACGTGCTCACAACAGGCGACATTTGTTATAACATTTAGAGCCTGCAAACTGGAGATACCAAATCCTATCCTCAGCTGTTGATTTTTATAGTTCTATTTCTGTCTGTGAGCTGAATTTATTGTTATCAATTGTACATATCTCAATGACAGCTTGCTGCAATGTCATAGATTCTTATCCAAACTGTTTACTGATGTAGGGATCATTATATAAACACTAGCCAGACTGCTCTACATAATTTGTGTACTGCAGAATATAGACATGCTACCTGAAAGGGAACATTAAATGTAAAAAAAGTTATTAACCTGCAAATATGGGGTTAATCCGCAGGTTAAAAGAGAACCTGTCACATAAAAAAATGCTATTAACCTGCAGATGTGGGGATAATCTTCAGGTTAACCCCTTTCCAACATCAGGTGCAATAGTACACTGATGTTGGACTCCTGGAGATCGGACTCGGTCTCGGACTGAAGTGTGCGGCTGCATAGAAATATATGTAGCCTCACACTTCGGTCCGAGTGCCCGCGACAGTGCCGGGTGTTGATGCGAGAGACTCGTGCAAGTTTCTCGCATCACACATGCAAGTGTGTTACCGGCCTGTGAGAGAAGAAAATCATTAAAGGAGTGATATATTTACATTGGAAGAAATTGTCAAATGTATAACTTTAGCTCTTGTGGCATGAAGACGCAGGAGCTGTGAGCTCCCATAGAGTTCCCTACTAAAGCGACTTTAAGCTACTTTAGAGGCACAAAAACAGCTTCCTGAGGTTCCTGATCAACAGATCTTTGAAAAAGGAACAAAATAAGACCAAGATCAGGTCCCTAGGACAACAGGGACTGAAGATATCACACATAGAAGCCAGTAGTATTACTGCCCAGCCTCCCCTGAACAAAGCAACAGGACTGCCCTCATCAAGAAGCCAGAAACTACTCACTGTGGTCTGCATTAGTGTCCAGTGATTGGCTCACCAAGGAGAATTCAGGGTCCGAGGCTGGTGTCCGTCTGGCCCCTGGATCGACTACTGGGGAGACACCCGTGAGGCCCCGGGCTGAAGAAAAGTTTACAGATGCTTCCTGCTTCTGACAGAGAAACCTCGTGCTGAGGAGGAGGTGTCAGCCATCTTGCAAGGACTTAGGAGCTGCAGAAGAACCGTCCCTGTCAGCCAGCGCTGAGGAGAAGATTCATTGGGGGAGAGTGTAGCCCCTTCTGGGAGATAGAGGGAGGACAAACATCGGTGAACAGTCGGGACAAGCACAGCGACACCACTGAGAGGAGAACCCCTGCAGAGCTTCGGTGACAGAGGAGTGGAGCTGCAGCATTCGGTTCAACTTATCTCAGCTCACACCAATCCAGTAGCTGCAGAGGACCCGTCCCTGTCCACCAGTGCTGAGGAATAGATCTGTCGGTGGAGAGTGAAGCCCCTTCCAGGAGAACCTGTAGATGCCCTGCTTCAGAGAATCATCAAGCATCGGTGAATGGTGGAGACTAGCTGCTGAGAAGAGAACCCCTGCAGAGCTCCAGTGACAGTGGAGGGAAGCCTCAGAGGAGAAGAGCTGCAGCATTTAGTTCATCTTGCCTCAGCACACACCAATCCAGGTGATCATCTGTTTGCTACACATATAAGCTGGTGATTACTGCTACTCCCCACACAATAAACTGTTCACAAACAGGAGTACTGCCATATTTTTAATAAATCTGTAAATACTGTAATCTGTGCCCTCAGTGCAGTGCCCTGGGGCTCTGTACTCGCACATATAACTCACACATATTAAGCCACCTATTCTCTGTTTTGCCCTTGAGCCGGAGGGGCCCTGATCTCCTCTTCATAAAGCTAGATTCTGTTCTGCTTGATGTTGGATATCTTAAAGGATGAGGAGATATTAGACAACACCTGCATAGAAGCTTTGCGCATACAACTTGTACTTAGGCATTATTAAGCATTCAAACTCATTGTTCATAGAGGTATATGTTTTTCTACAGCTACTGAAACAATTTTGGGTCATTCTGGGGCTTACCCTCGAAATTATACATTTAAAGGGGTCACCAGAAATTCTCCCAAACTTGCAGCCATAACCAAGAAACTCATTCTGGGTTTCTCTTGCATTTTATGACCATTCTCTTGCTTGTATAACTTCTGATAGAGGTAAATCTAAAGTAACATATACCAGGTCCTAACCCATAATTGGTATCTGAAACCTCAAGAACCACCCAAGTTTTATATCCATTTGGTTACATAGCATTTTAAATCCATTGAAACAATTTTGAAGTTTTTTGGGGCTCACCCTCGAAATTAAAAATTTAAAGAGGTTGTCAGAAAACTGCCCAGATACGCAGTGTTAACAAACAATACATAATAAGTTTTTTTTCTTATTTTCAAATCCTTTTTCTTACATAACTCCTGACAGAGGTAAATCTAAGAAGACAAATATCTTTATCTTTTTATTTTATTTTTTTCCCATAGTTAGTATTTAAAACCCTGATTAGTATTCTTCTCTTGCTTAATTCAAAAGAGACACTAAGAACACTGGGGATCACTACCAAGTAAAAATTTAAAGGGGCTGCTAAGAGATCACCCAATTTTGTAACAACAATAAAGAGACATATCCAGGGGATACTTCCATTGTATTTTGCTTTGAAACTCTACCTGCATCATAAGAAAAATGGATCAACGAAAAGACAATAGAAAATCTACCCTAAAATCTCATCAATCTACAGACCACCGCTTCTCTAAATCAACTGAAGACCTCACAAATGCACTTAGTCCAGTCAAATCGAGGTCACCTCTTAAGAGGGATGAACCCACAACTAACAGAGTTAAACAGCTACCCTTAACTTCTCATAGTGGGGCCATCAAGTCGAATCTACAGAAAAACTACCCCCCCAAGTAACTAAAACAAATGCTCCCCCCACTCAAATAAACACAGAGGATAAGAAAGCTTCTTCTGTAGCTCTAAACACTGCTTTTGTAGAGGTCATGGACATATCTGAGTCAAACAAAAGGAGAAAGCCAGACAAAGACTCTCTAGCAGCTGATTCTGACTCTGACACTTTTTCCGAGGACACTTCCCCAAACGGAAGCCCTGCCTCATCCCGCAGGAAAAGAGACCATCATACGCCACAACATCAAGTAGAGAATACAAGCGCTAGCGAGGATTTTCTACTTAAAATCACCGACCTCATTGATAAAAGACTTAAAGCGGGTTTTGAACAATACCAAAATTCGTTTATTGAAGTCTGCCAGGGCATTACCCAAAAACTAGAATTGAACGAAAAAAGAATCACCAAGGTTGAAAACAAAACAGATAATCTTACAAAACAGAACATTGAACTAAAAATCGAAATTAATAGCCTAAAGTCTAAGTTAGCAGATCTCGAGGACAGGAGTAGGAGAAACAACTTGAAAATTCGAGGCATTCCAGAAGACATTCAACAATCGGACTTATCTGATTACGCCAAAAGCCTGTTCAAGAAAGCCATTCCCTCTCTGACGAATATGGAACTCAGCATCGATAGAATCCACAGACTTCCGCGGCCCGCAGGTGTCCCCCCTGATAAACCAAGGGACACAATTCTAAGGATTCACTTTTTCAATACGAAAGAAAGAATCCAAAATTTTGTGAGAGATAGGGGCACCTTTCCAGACCCATTCAACCATGTAAAGATCTTTGCGGATTTCTCCAAACACACAATTGATACCCGCAGGTCTTTCAGGAAAGCAATCTCCTCCCTGAGGGAGAGGGGATCCAGTACAGATGGGGCTTCCCAACTAAATTGTTGATTCTTTATAAAGGAAAAACCATCCCCTTAAACAGTTCAAGAGAAGCATTAGATTTTCTTAGCTCTCTCCCGGGAGGGAAAAACTCTTAAGAGATATGTGTAGCCCTGGTACACAATACCAGGAGGATGAGTGGAGAGGTAACAGTTAAGGTCTCTTCATGACATCATGTACACTTCTGACACACCCAGCAGGGGTGTGGAAGGGAGCGATTTAGTCAGTGAGTGTCCGGACTTCAGAGTGAGAAGTCAGTTTCCTGTCCTTGGACAGAGTAGACGTGTCCAGTTTAAGTCTATCATCAGTTCAGAAAGTGGAGTCTGGTGTAGGTGTCTGTATACACCTTAGTCTAGTCAGAGCTGTGCCCCACTGGAAGAAAGACTGAACTATCTATTAAGAGACAAGCAAGGCGAAGGGCAAAGTGGAAGGAAGATAATTGGAAAAGTGCTTTTGACTTGGAAAAGTCCTGCACGTTGCAACCGGTTACTGGGGACCGAAGGATCACTATTGTACAGCATAGTGAAGAGAAAACCAGGAATCTACCGGACCCTAGGTCGCGGCAGACAAGCCCCTTATAGTCAGAACGTAGCTGGAGTCAGGGGGTGTGAAGACTTTGAGTTAGTGCACGACAAGAAAAGGATTCAGCTCCCTCGCAGGAAGGCTTCTAACACAAATCTGACTGGGCAGGTACAGCTAAAGATAAGCTGGAGATTTGAGAGGATTACGCTTCAGGCTGGTCGTACTCAGCTTCATTGGAAAGTAAAGGAGGCCCCTAACTTGCTTAGCTGTTGCCTCAAAGCTCATCCTCCATCAACCCCATCAGCCTCCCCGGGACCTGCCTTATCATCTTGCAAGTAAAGGTATGGAAAGACGTTGACTGTGTGAGACTGAGTTATTATTGCATGCCTGCACAATCCCTACCTAACTACCGACCTGAGGGAAGAGTCCCACCTGTAGGGGACCCGACATCTAGCTGCCTCACCATCCCCTCAGAGATCTACAGCAGCGCTGGTACAAATTACCAGAATACTACAGGTGGCGTCACGAACTGTATATAGTTATTCCCTGTAAATATATCCCCAACATACGCCAGACGCCCGGGCCACAGACCGAGCCACAGCTACCTGTGACAAAATCCCCATAGACTTCTACGGGCTCGGCTCTGAGTACCCCATTGCCCTGGTAACCCACAATTGTGGTGGCGGGTCGACACAATTTTTGGCGTCACGAACAGGATACGAAACTTGCAGCATTGCGAGCCCTGTGTGCCTGTGGATTGTTTTTGTGAAAAAGGACTGTTTGCTATTTTTGGCGCTAAAATCCGCCATTTTGCCGCCATATTCGCGCCCTCAGGCGCTGGAGAAGAAGGTGGGCGGACCTGAAAAAGCGCGCAGAGTCTTGGACACGCCCCCAACCTGCACCCCAAACCGCATCGCAAACTGCATAGCAATCTGCATCGCAAACCGCATCGCAAACTGCATAGCAATCTGCATCGCAAACCGCATAGCGAACTGCATAGCAATCTGCATCGCAAACCGCATAGCGAACTGCATAGCAATCTGCATCGCAAACCGCATAGCGAACTGCATAGCAATCTGCATCGCAAACCGCATCGCAATCCGCATAGCAAACTGCATCACAATCTGCATTGCAATCCGCATAGCAAATTGCATCGCAAAATAGAGCGGCAGGTCCTGCAACAGGAAGTGAACGCTCTGACATCAGAGCGCCTGCGACGAAGGTCCTGTTCCCACTGCGGTGCCTGTGAAGTAGCAGCATCTGAAACCGGTAGGCTCCGTTTAACCAAGGGGGCGCTAAGATGTCACAACAACCGGCTGACAGTGCGGCCCCGGCCGGAGTCCCCAATCCCGCACCGTCTGGTATTGTAGCGCCAGATGGGGGTGCAGGTCCAGCACCCAGTCCGGTAGTCCCGATCATGCCACTAACGCTCCCATATATGCCTGGGGCGAAATGGCTTCCCCAATACAGCGGTGGGCCAGGCACATTAGCAGGCTTCAAGCGGAAGTTATGCAGCATCCTAGAAATGTACTCCATGCCTGAGAGACAAAAAGCTGCTGTGCTAATAGGGCAGCTAACTGGCGCTGCTGAGAGGGAAGTGGAGACTTGGGATACCGTTGATCAGGAGTCGGTGCCTGCGATCTTCCTGAAGCTTCATGCCATATTTGAAGACCGCACAGAAACGGATCTCCGGATGGCCTTCTATCACTGTTCACAACAGCCAGGTGACAGCATCCGGGACTATGCTTGCCGACTACAGGGAGCCCTGAGAGCCCTCAAGCAAATTAACCATTTAAATGCTATCGACGAGAATAGAATGCTGAAAGAACAATTTATACAGGGATTGAGGTCCCCAGAGGAACGCAGAACTGTAAATTGGTGGTCCTTAGATCATCCGGATGCTACCTTTGATGCCCTAAAGGACATGGCAATAAAAGGGCTGCGGCCCCTGGGCAAACCTGAGGTGGCCACCCAACATCATCAGGGTGAAGTCACTCTGGAACCGGCAGTAACCCCCTGTTCCCCGCTAGTGGCAGAAACCAAAACGCAGGTGACACCTCCTAGTGAATTGGACTGTCTGCGCTCAGAGGTGCGCCAGCTGACTAAAAATCTGGCCGCTGTGATGAGTGCCCTACAGCTGCGGAAAGAAGAGGAAGGGAAGATCTTGCTAGCTGACTGCCCAGAGGACGTTCCGTGGATGCACCGGAGAAGAAAGAAGACGTCGCCCCCCCGGAGGAGGACAACGCCACCCCCAGGAGCAACCTCTGATCAACACCCTTCTCGTCGAGAGATCATCTGTTATCGCTGCAACCGGAAAGGTCATCTGTCTACACAGTGTCCTTTAAACGGGCAGAACCTGGGTCCAAGGGCCAACACCCAGGAGAATACCCGTCAGGCCCCCTAGACTGGAACCGCAGGTATGTGGGCGGGCGACCCTACCTGTCTATTATTCTAGATGGTATTGCTGTTCCAGCATTGTTAGACACTGGGTCCCAGGTGACCCTAATACCTGATGCTCTATATACCAAGTACTGGTCAATGGACAGTCTTAAACCTCCGAGCCTTGACTTTACTGTGTATGCTTCGAATGGTCTTCCTGTAGAAGTACTCGGAACAAAATGTGTAGATGTAAAGGTGGGCAGAGAGGAGTTGAAAGACCAAGGGCTTCTGGTAGTAAAGACTGTAAATGAGGAGAACGGTTTAAATATCATTTTGGGTACTAACATTATCGGTAATTGTTTGGGAGAAGTTGTGTTCTTGCTCCAACAGCTCGCTGAGATTGCCCGACCAAGGCAGAGAGGAGTAATCCAAAGAGAGATCCGGCCCTGGTGTGTCAGCAGCAAGCGAAGCTTACCGACGGCGAAATTGGTAATGTACGGGTCACTGACTCAGATCCTATTGTGATACCCCCAATGAGTGAAATGATCATTTGGTGCAGGGCGGCCATAGGTCTGAGGGGACAGAATTACCAAGCTGTAGTAGAACCCCACCATTCAGAACATAGACCTACACTTATGACTGCTAGGGGAGTAGTAGAAGTGGTGAATGGAAGAGTTCCGGTACGGCTTCTCAATTGGGGAGATGATGAGGTAAATTTACCCGTTATGCAACCATTGCTAAACTTCATGCTGTTGATAATAATTCTATTCTCCCGGCTGAGTCCTTAGACTCCTGTCAAATAGAGGAGGACAATGACCCAGCAACCCAGGTGGTGGAATGGTGTCAGCAACTCCATGTTGGGACGGACACCACTCCCGCTCACCAGAAGCAAGGGGTATTACGGGTGGTGCAAGAGTACGCCCAAGTGTTTAGCAAAAATCCACTTGATTTTGGGACAATTAAGGGAGTACAACATCATATCCCTACAGGCAGTCATCCTCCCATCAAAGAGCGGTATAGGCCCATACCTCCAGCTCATTATCAGAAGGCTAAAGAAATGTTGAATGATATGAAGAAAGCTGGGGTGATAAGGGATAGTTGTAGTCCCTGGGCAGCCCCTCTAGTTCTGGTTAAAAAGAAAGATGGTAGTATGAGAATGTGTGTGGATTACAGGCAGGTGAACCGCATAACACACAAGGATGCATACCCGCTACCACGCATAGAGGAATCATTAGCTGCTCTGAAAACGGCTAACTACTTTTCTACCCTTGATCTGACTAGTGGTTACTGGCAAGTGGCTGTGGCTGAGGAGGATCGTGAGAAAACGGCTTTCACCACCCCAATGGGGCTCTGTGAGTTCGACAGAATGCCGTTTGGGCTCAGTAGTGCCCCAGGAACATTTCAGAGAGTGATGGAAAACTGTCTGGGACATCTCAATTTTGAAACCGTGCTGCTATACCTAGACGACGTTATCGTGTATTCCAAGACATATGAGGACCATCTGAAGCACCTGGCAGAAGTGTTTGAGTCCCTGTCCAGGTACGGGATGAAGTTGAAACCCTCAAAATGCCATCTACTCAAGCAGAAGGTACAATACTTGGGGCACATCGTCAGTTCGGAAGGAGTAGCGCCGGACCCAGAGAAAGTCACTGCCATCCAGAAGTGGCCGGAGCCGAAGAACCTTAAGGAAGTGCGACAGTTCCTGGGACTAACGGGTTACTACAGGAGATTCGTGAAAGATTACACGAAGAAGGCAGCTCCTTTACAGGACCTCCTGGTAGGACAATCTTTAAAGAGCAGAAACCCTCCTTTCAATTGGGGTAAGGAACAGGCTGAAGCATTTCAAAAGATGAAAGAGATCCTGACAGGTGATGAGATTTTAACCTATCCTGATTACAGCCAACCGTTCCTGTTGTACACCGACGCCAGTAATGAAGGGTTGGGAGCCGTTCTCAGTCAGAAGCAGAATGGACAAGAAAAAGTCATCGCATATGCTAGCAGAAAACTCAGGCCAACTGAAAGGAATCCGGAAAATTATAGCAGCTTCAAGCTAGAGTTTCTGGCGCTGGTCTGGCCATTACTGAAAGATTTAAGCACTATCTGGCCTCCAATAAGTTCACGGCGTACACAGACAACAACCCGTTAACGCACCTGGAAACCGCCAAGCTGGGTGCCATGGAGCAGCGATGGATGGCTCGGTTGTCCAATTACCAGTTTACTATCAAGTACCGGGCAGGTCGAAAGAATGCTAATGCTGATGCGTTGTCCCGAATGCCGCATGACTCTGATACGGAAGAAGAATCGGACGACCTGGAAGAAATTGAGCTACCCGCGTTCCATCGAAATGGGGTAGTCCATGAGCATCGAGTTCACAGAAAGCAGTATGGTGCAACATTAAATCCTTTACCCCATCACAGCTGGAAAGAGACTCAGGACAGTGATCCAGTGGTCAGCCGCATCAAGGAGTTGTTAAGTCAGGAAGGCTCCTCTCTGGAAAAGGATGCACCTATGTCAGCCAAGCTCCTGTGGAACGAGAAAAGCAGGTTGTTCCTATACCGTGAGAAGTTGTGCAGAAGAAACGTCAACCCCAGAACCCATGAGATGGTCTGGCAAATAGTGGTCCCCAAGGCAGACGTCCCAATGGTGTTGGAAGCGTACCACGATCAAGCAGGACACTTTGGCTGGAGGAAGCTGGAGACCCTGTTGAGATGCCGGTTCTACTGGGTAGGGATGCGCAGCTCTGTCGAGAGGTGGTGTCGGAACTGTGGACCCTGTGGTCTCAGAAGAAAGGACTACGGTAGTCAAAAGGCCCCCTGCAACCTATCCGGACGACTCGTCCCCTGGAGATTGTGGCCTTGGACCACGTCAAACTGTCGCCGAGTAGATCTGGATACTCATACGCCTTGACCATGGTGGACCATTACTCCAGATTTCTGGTAGTCGTTCCAGTGAAAGACCAGACCGCAGTGACGGCCGCGAAGACCTTTCAAGCAAGCTTCTGCAGACCGCATGGGTATCCCGAGCAAGTCTTAACCGATCAGGGACCTGCTTTCGAAGCTGATTTATTCAAGGAATTCTGTCATATGTACGGGTGCAAGAAAATAAGAACAACACCATATCACCCTCAAACCAACGGTCTTTGTGAAAAGATGAACCATATTGTCCTTGACTTGTTGAGATCCATACCGTTGGAAGACAGGAATCGATGGCCGGATTTACTACCTGATTTGGTTGATTTGTACAACCATATACCTGTAAGCTCAACTAACTGCACTCCAGCCTATCTTATGAGAGCAAGGCCCGGAAAACTACCAATGGATCTAGAACTTGGGGTGGTAGAACCGGAGGCAGACGACGCTGTTGAGAACTGGGACGTCAATCGGCAAGAGCAATACAGAAGAGTACAAATCTGTGTGGAGGAAAGTCTCAATAAGGCACGGGAGAAACAGGAAGAAGTTTACAACCGAAATGCTCCTGCCAAGCCTCTGATGCCTGGAGAGGTAGTATTAAAAAGAAAAAGAAAGATGCACAAACTGGATAATCAGTGGGAGCAAGAACCCTACGTCATACAAGATTCTAAATACGACAACAGAAAAGTTTGTGTCGTCAGTAAAGACGGAGGAAGAACAACGACCACTGTGTCCAGAGATCATTTGAAGTTGTGTCCAGAACACTTAAAGAGTTGTGAAAAGACCCTGTCCTCAATCAAAGAGAAAGAAAGGAAGAGGTCATACACACCGATCTGGGAGATTTTCCTGCGGATTGGCCTAGACTGGGAGATGCTGTGATAATTCCAGTGTTGCAGTTTTATCAGCCACAAGAGGAAGTTCTACCTCCAGTTGTGCCTGTGGTGCCAGTTGAACCCGCTCAGGAGTTACCCATCCCAGCAATACCTCAACCTGTGGAACCTCAAGATGGATCATCTGAAGCAGCGCCCATACTATGGGATCTCCTGGTGAAGCTGACTCACACCGCCCAGCCATCAGTACGCTTGCCAGATCCATAGAAAGGTTAAGGCAGTTCTATAGTTTGCCGTTACGCAGTGCAAACAGATTTGCAACTGTTATACCTGAAACTACACCACGTAGATCAGAGAGAATCACAAAAGGGAAATTACCCATTAGATATCAGCAGTGATTATAACGAATTTATGTGAACATTGTAAAAGTCTATATATATAAATGTGTTTTTTCTCTATTATGTCTTCGTTTAACAATGGACTCAGAGGCTGAGGACTGAGCCAGCCCAAAAACTGTATCCTGTAAATAGTTGCACTAAAGTGCCTTCTTAATGGTTTCACATGAAACCTTGACTCACCTCTGAACCAAAAACCCGTGTGGTGTGGCACTGAGTGAGGTCTGCATTTGGATGTCCTGCAGCCCACCCAGGACCCACGTTGAAGGTTTGGTGCGGGTCCTTCACAAGTATCTTGTATATATTATTTATTAAATGCTATTTGATACTTTTGTATTTCTATATGTAGAATGTTATTGTTCGTAACGTTCAAGGTGTTCTCACCTCCCGGATGGGAAGATGTTATTGTTTCAATGTTTATTGCATAAACAAAATGTCTTTTGTATTTTACAGCCCGGGAGTGCTGTCGTTTACCATGGGGGAATGTGTAGCCCTGGTACACAATACCAGGAGGATGAGTGGAGAGGTAACAGTTAAGGTCTCTTCATGACATCATGTACACTTCTGACACACCCAGCAGGGGTGTGGAAGGGAGCGATTTAGTCAGTGAGTGTCCGGACTTCAGAGTGAGAAGTCAGTTTCCTGTCCTTGGACAGAGTAGACGTGTCCAGTTTAAGTCTATCATCAGTTCAGAAAGTGGAGTCTGGTGTAGGTGTCTGTATACACCTTAGTCTAGTCAGAGCTGTGCCCCACTGGAAGAAAGACTGAACTATCTATTAAGAGACAAGCAAGGCGAAGGGCAAAGTGGAAGGAAGATAATTGGAAAAGTGCTTTTGACTTGGAAAAGTCCTGCACGTTGCAACCGGTTACTGGGGACCGAAGGATCACTATTGTACAGCATAGTGAAGAGAAAACCAGGAATCTACCGGACCCTAGGTCGCGGCAGACAAGCCCTTATAGTCAGAACGTAGCTGGAGTCAGGGGGTGTGAAGACTTTGAGTTAGTGCACGACAAGAAAAGGATTCAGCTCCCTCGCAGGAAGGCTTCTAACACAAATCTGACTGGGCAGGTACAGCTAAAGATAAGCTGGAGATTTGAGAGGATTACGCTTCAGGCTGGTACGTACTCAGCTTCATTGGAAAGTAAAGGAGGCCCCTAACTTGCTTAGCTGTTGCCTCAAAGCTCATCCTCCATCAACCCCATCAGCCTCCCCGGGACCTGCCTTATCATCTTGCAAGTAAAGGTATGGAAAGACGTTGACTGTGTGAGACTGAGTTATTATTGCATGCCTGCACAATCCCTACCTAACTACCGACCTGAGGGAAGAGTCCCACCTGTAGGGGACCCGACATCTAGCTGCCTCACCATCCCTCAGAGATCTACAGCAGCGCTGGTACAAATTACCAGAATACTACAGGTGGCGTCACGAACTGTATATAGTTATTCCCTGTAAATATATCCCCAACATACGCCAGACCGCCGGGCCACAGACCGAGCCACAGCTACCTGTGACAAAATCCCATAGACTTCTACGGCTCGGCTCTGAGTACCCCATTGCCCTGGTAACCCACAATTGTGGTGGCGGGTCGACACAGATAGGGAGTGAGGCATTGACTCTGGTTTCATGTCTCTCTCTTTTTCTGTTTAATACTTATTTTACAGGCAGTTCTCCCTGCTATAATTCATAACCAATCTTCGCAGTTATGTATACCCTTCTGTTCCTGTTACAGTCTCTAGTAACTGTTAGAAAGGGAATTTGTGGGCTCAAATCACACGAACTTTACCCACAACAGGAGAGATCTCACGAGGGTGTTGATCCTCCAGGAGAACTCCTTAACCTGAAGTTATATTGCTAATATTTTGAATTCTTGTTTCTGAACTTGTAATTGAATTCTGTTACTGTTATTTGAATTTTGCTGTTTAATTATATATACCTGTATTTGTAATTCTACTTCTCTTTCTTTGTCCTGGTTCTACCCACAACTTTGTACTCATTTAAACCAATGAACCTAAAAATCTTGTCTTATAACGTCAGAGGTCTTAATAGTCCTTGGAAGAGATATACCATTTGGAAAGAGGTTAGACAAAGCCATCCCGACATTATATGCCTCCAAGAAGTCAAATTCGCTAGTGGTAATCACCCCGGATTCTCTCACAGAAATTTCCCCCATGTTTTTATGTCTCTAAATTCAAGGAAGAAAGCCGGGGTTATTACCGCTATTAGAGACAATGTCTCGTTTCAATTGATAAAGGAGATTGATGACCCCGAAGGCAGATTCCATATTCTAATCTGCCTCCTTAATAATAAAATTTGTACTATTGCAAATCTATATAGCCCTAACCAGAGACACTTGATCTTCCTAGGAAAGCTACTGAAAACAATTCAAACCCACAGGAAAGGAGAGTTGTTTCTGGTGGGGGATTTCAACATTGTCCCAGACGGACGTATGGATTCAACATCATCCACCCGCCATTTAGCCACATCACTAAATGACTGGCTCCTTAAAATGAGCTTTATGACGCATTCCGATGTCTAAATTCCTCTTCCAGGGAATACACCCATTATTCGTGTGTACACAAAACTTTCTCGCGAATTGATTTATTTTTGACTGACGTTTTCTCCTCTCCAGAGTTAAATCTGTTTCTATTCTTGATAGGTCCATCTCAGACCACTCACCGTCCTGATAGAAATCGCACTGGGACCCCCCCAAAGGGATGTATTTCTGTGGAAATGCAACTCTATTCTCATAAAAATACCAGAATACAAAACGGAACTAGAAGAGGCCATTAAACAATACTTCACTGAAAATAAATCAGATGAAATAGACCCTTCACAATTTGGAACGCCCACAAGGCAGTCATTAGAGGAAAACTAATACAAATATCCTCAAGATACAACCGGGAAAAAAGAGAAAAAATAAAAAACATCCAGCTACATATCAAATCCAAAGAGGACCTCTTGGCTAATCTCCCTTCACCTTCCCCAACTATCAATTTAGAAATTCTTGAGCTCAGACAAAAACTCAAAACAGCCATACTTGCTGAATATGATTCAGCAATTAAAACTTCAAAGTTTAAGGCTTACTCTTCGCTTAATAAACCAACAAAATTCATGTTGGGGAGGTTGAAACAAGATAGGATCAAGAAAAGGGTCAATAAAATAAGAAACCATTTAGGTGACATCAAACAACATCCAAAGGATATCGCTGACACATTCGCCGACTATTACTTTAATCTCTATAACCTTAATTCAGACCCGAAAATTACTCCCCCAAATCCCAGTGACATTAAGACCTTTTTAAATGATCTAAATCTACCTAAATTAGACCTGCTTGAATTGAACTCATTGTCAGCCCCTTTAATTCAAAAGAATTTTGATACAATCCAGAAACTAAAAATTCAAAAGTCCACCTGGTCCGGATGGATTTGTGAACGAATATTATAAGACTTATGCAGAACTTTTATCCCCCATCTGGAACAAATCTATAACCGTGCTTCCCAATGCGGATCCTTTCCAAAGGAGATGTTAGAAGCAACTGTCATTATGATACCAAAATCTAAAACTGAAGTAGAGAAAGTTCAGAACTATAGGCCCATATCACTCATTAATGGAGATATTAAAATCTACGCGAAAATTCTAGCCGACAGAATGAAAAGCACTCTTCCCAAGCTCATTAATAACGATCAGATCGGCTTTATTGAAGGTCGTCAGGCTTCGGATGGAACAAGAAGACTAATCAACACTATTGATGCAATTAACACCTCATGTATTCCCTCTGTGGTCCTAACACTAGACGCTGAAAAAGCGTTTGATAGAGTCAGCTGGGTCTACCTCAGAGAGGTCATGTTAAAATTTGGTTTTGATAACAAACTAATGAACTCTATTTTCGCCCTTTTACTCTCATCCGAGTGCAAGGATATATGTAAATAATCACCTATCCAGAACCTTCCCCATTAGCAATGGTACGAGACAGGGATGCCCCCTATCACCACTGCTATTCGCCTTGGCCATAGAACCCCTGGCGGAGAGGATCAGAAGTGAGGACTCCATTTCAGGGTTCAACACCGCCACACGTCACTATAAAGTTAGTCTGTTTGCAGACGACTTATTATTAACTTTAACAAACCCCATAAAATTCTATAGTCTATTTACAAAAGATATTAGACCTTTTCACCAAGATTTCGTACTTCAAAATAAACGGTCAAAAATCCAAGGCACTATACTTCAATTTAAGCGAACAGATTATCACTACTTTGCAAAGAATAACAGATTTTGAGTGGAAGGAAGACATGATTACATATCTGGGAATACTCTTTACAAAAAAATTAATTTAACTGTTAAAGTCAACTGCAATAAAATTACCGAAACAGTATCCAATGATCTCCGAGGATGGAAGAGCCTGGGCCTGTCGTGGATAGGGAAAATCCTCGCGATTAAGTCATGCATCCTCCCAAAAATCTTATATTTCTTTAGATCCCTACCTCTAAGCTTCCCGACACCATTTCTAGATAAATTACAAGCTACTCTGAACTCTTTCATCTGGAATGGGAAAAGGGCCAGAGTAGCCAAAAATATTCTGTATAAGAAGAAAGCTAACGGGGGACTTGGAGTACCAAACATTACAGCGTATTTCCAAACTAATCTAATTAAACAAAGTATATTTTGGGTTAACGAGAAACTATCTCCAGCCTGGCTAGACCTAGAAAAGGCACAAAGCAATGCTGCCCATTAAAAGATTTTTTATTCAATCAAATTTTCGAAACTAAGGTACATAAACGACACCCCATCTTTCATGCTTTAACTTCCGCGTGGGTAAAACTCGCAAAACCCCTCAGGGGAGACGACAGATCACGTTTATTGAACAATTTTCCATTGTCCCTAATTGCTTCCAGGTATAAATTCCAGATTCCAGAGAGTTGGACCATGGCAGGGATTAAAACAATCAAAGATATATATGATAACAACACCTTCATAAGGTTTGCGGAATTAAGAAATAAATTTAATATTCCCTCCTCAGACTTCATATTTTTCACTATTTTAAAGGACCACATCCAAAAATGTACCCACAAGAAATCTCCCAAAGCTGAAATAATATCCTTACTCCTAAATAATACAGAACATAAAAATTTTTTGGAGTACAAAATACTTATACGACTATATCAATAAGGACAGCCAACTCCATAAAAATGCCTACATGTCCCGATGGGAGAGAGATCTGAGGACGCCATTGAGCATAGAACAATGGGTAGAGGCAATAAAGAACACTTATAAATCCAACATCTCTATGCTTCTCCACGAATCTTACTACAAACTGTCAGCTAGGTGGTACTACACCCCTCAAGGTTGTCACACATCAACAAAGATAATTCACCTTTATGCTGGAGGGGTTGTGGGTATCCGGGCAATTTAATCCATATCTTCTGGTATTGCCCAAAGATCAGACCTCTGTGGAATCAGGTCTCTCATAATTTAAATATTCTCCTCAATAAAGAACTAACACTCACCCCCAAACTGCCCTACTTTCCATAGACTTGGACAAAGTACACCCATCATTGAGATTCGTTGTAATCCACACATTATTAGTTGTTAAAAATCTAATAGCTCTCTACTGGAAAGAACCAGATGTACCTAAGTTTTCCGACGTTATGGACAGACTACATCTACATAACTCACTGGAACTAAGGTTCGCCACAATCAATAGTTGTTTAACAAGATACAACAAAAAATGGGAACTTTGGAATTCTTTATATACCAAACCTTAATAATGCTGAACTCTCATACCAGTCGTAGATACCAGGACTCCTTTTTCTTTCTCTTCCTATTCTCTCTTTCCCACTTTTGCTTTCATTGTTATAGTATAGTTAATAATAGGCTTTACATGACACACTTGCTGTAACTGATATGGATCATTGTCACGACTGCTTGTAATATAAATTATGAGTTCTCTAACTTTAATTTTGTTTATCTCTTCCCCCTTCCAATTACCCTCCCTCCCCTTTACTTCCCTACAATTTAAAATCAATAAATATATTTGAAAAAAAAAAAAAAAAAAAAAAAAAAAAAAAAAAATGTATAACTTTAGGCACATATTTATTAATTTGTACCTACAGAATTATGATACCACATTATGATTTCAGGAATATCATTACTTTTAGCCATTTGTTTTATATTTGTTTGATAAGTTTAAGTACTTGCTAAATAATAAGAAACAGACTTTACCTTATTCTAAATAATTCTCTCTTAGCAATTCTGATCCAAGTTTATATTCCATTGGAGAAACAATGTCCCTGTAGTGCTATTAAAGCTGCAAGTTATATTTCATTCTAAAAAGCTTTGACAAGTGTTCAATTCATATCTGGTTTTCAAGCTACACACAATTCAGTTCATTTTCCTAAAACTATAAAGATTTTGCTGATTGAAAGACGTGCTAGTTAATTTTACTTAAAACAGCAGATGATCCAAATTTTATATGTAAAATATTCAAAGTCATTTTATGAATCCCAAGGAGATTCTTTCATCCCAAGAGCTAGCCAGATAAGATGTGAATGACTTTCCCTGAGACTAATAAAACTAAAGTTCCAACTTTAACACAGGAAATGCTTTTCAAAAATAACTCTCAATATGGTAAAATTGCATGTTTACAACAAGAATTACATAATTTTCATTGAAAGTAACAAGTAGTTTACATGTGATTTTAATTGCACAATGCAAAAAAACTGATCAAACGCTTTCCTTCTTAACATGCTTAAAGGGGTTGTCTGGTACTGTATATTGATGGCCTAACCTTAGGATAAATCATCCATAGCAGATCTGTGTCTGTGTCAATTAGCTGTTGTCAGTGCGAGTGCTGTCCGGGAGTGAACAGTTCCAAAGCGGAAATACACAGCTCCATCAACTTTATCGTTGCACAGTGGCTATTCAAATGAACAGGTTTGGATGTGCAGAACAGTTGATGAAGCTGTGTAGTACTGCTCCGTAACTGGCCACATGTGGTCACTGCCCTCACAAAGAATAGATGATAGGCGGGAATGCTGCAATCCCTGCCACTAATATAGTTTAAACCTTATACTGTGGTTTCTTCTGACCCTAAAGTATAATAAACATAAGGTTTAAAAAATATACTCACCTCACTTATTACCCATTCCACTGCTGCCACAGCTCACCATCTGGTCCTCCATTATGTTCAATCTCTTCTTTCCTTCTTTTAGGCCTCTTTCACACTTCAGTCGTGCGACGTCAGTCAAAATCCGTCAAAATGTGAAAAAAGCGGATCCGCCATTTTTTTTTTGGCGGATCCGTTTTTTCCCATTGACTTGCATTAGTGACGGATTTTGACGGATGGTCGTCCGTTAGGTCCGTTTTTTGACGGATCCGCCAAAAAATTGGCGTCCGACATTACAGAAAAACGTCCAATGCAACATTTTTTTTGGTCCGCCAAAATGGCGGACTGTGGCAGATCCGCAGCATCCGCCATTTTGTATAATGGTCGCCTATGGGCGGCGGATCCGCTGGCATCCGTTTTTGACGGAATCCGCCTGCGGATCTGTCGCCTCCATAGAAAACCATTGAAAATGCAGAAAACACTGTCCGGTCTCTCTCTCTCTCTCTCTCTCTCTCTCTCTCCTCGTCCGGACATTACATTTCGGGAACAAAATTTTCATCATTTCCGGGTGAAATCTTCTTGGCGGATCCGTCAGAAAACTGACAACATTTTGCATCCGTTTTTTACACTCTTCTGACGGATCCGCCATTTTCACGCTTGGGCGGACGTCACACAACGGAAGTGTGAAAGAGATGCATGAGAGATGCACATTGTGCATCAGAATCTTAATCAGCGACGGAAGCCCAAGGGCAAATGATGAGGTGAGTAAAGATGCCTGAAGAGGAATTTGTGCGCCAGAAGAAAAGAGGAGGTGAGGCAGAGCAAGAAATAAGATGATGGGCGCAGTGATGGCAGGACAAGTGAGGGATGGTGTACGTAATCATTTTTTATCCCCTTCCATGCCCTCTACAATTTAGCAAAATTGGAGCCGGCCACCTGCATTTCTGCTAAGTTTGTTCAAAATGAATTGTAAAATAGTATCAAATTCAAGAAAATCCATTTTTTTTTTGTAAAATTTGAGACAAAATTAAATTTACCTTGAGCAAATTCGCTCATCTTTAACATGTAGTACTTCTGCAATATTGTGTACATATTAATTATAATATACCTTTGATAGGCGTTCAAATATAAATTTCTGTTAATAAGAGTGAACATGTCTGCTTCCATTTTTTATACTAAGTGAAAAACTTAGATTTTATGCTATTGCCACTGGGAAAAGTTAGAAGCACTGCACATTTATTATTTAAGTGGTGCTATGGAAATTGTATAAATTGACATACAGTAATCTACCCTTGTGTTAACTACAGGCTGCTAGAAATTTAGCATTTATCACATAGCTATACAGGGGATTTGCAGATCTGTAACAATAAAATGTACACCAATTCTTTTAAAGCTATAATATAAAATACTCAGGAATATAGAATACACAAAATGAATCAAATAAAATATAAATATATATACATAATAAATATATTAAGTGCCTATATAACCTAAGAAATTTTGGATGGCACGTTTTCAGCAGGCACATACATCTGATACTTTTTGCTCCCAGGTATATCGTTTTTCACTTGGTGCACTTTTTTTTATTGATATCCTTTTTTTGCACTGTTTGGTCGGTTTATTTGTTACACATTTTTATCCCCATTTGATTGATTTTTGCAGTTATTTGCACATGATTTGTAGTGGGTAGAACAATTTTTCCTGATTCAGTGCACACACTAATGTATGTGGTATATTTTACACAGCATTTTATTTATATATATTTTTTAGATTTAATACACACACCAAAGTATTTGTTATATTATATACAGTAATTATTTACATTCTATACACTACTGTGTGTTCACTATATAATTATGTTGTGTATATAGTTTGTTTACCTGGTTTTATTTTCTGAGCATTACATTATTTTTTTAAATTTTTATATATATATATTATTTATTATATTGGTATTTTTTGATTTTATTTTCCTTTTTTTTTTTAAATCTTTTATTACTTGGTTAATTATATTTTGTAAGCCAGTATTTTTTTAAAAAAGGTTTTTTGTTATAGTATTTTTTTTTGGTTCGTTCCCCTTTTCCACTATAGGCTTTTTTTCTTTCCCCCTGGGTGATTTTTTTTATTAAAAAGCTTTTTATGAAGAAAAACATTTAAAGCTACGAAAAACTTTAAAAACCCTTAAGACCACCCTTTTTTTGGGGCCCCTTAAAAATGGCCTTTTGCAATTCTCCCCAGGGCCCTTTATAGGTTAATAACTAGGGAACCCTTTAAAACGGTCCTCGATTTGGGGGGTTTTTTCATGCATTTGGGGGTTCCTTTTTTTGGTTTTTTAGGTTTTTAATTATTGCTTTTATTTTAAAAAAAAAATGGAAAAATTTTTTTGGTTTTGAAAATTTTAAAAAATTTTTGAATTTTTAAATTTTAATTTTTATTTTTTTCCCAGAGATTATGTGACAAAATTATTAATAAAAAAATTTTCCACATGTCTACTTTCATCACGCTTTTTTGGAAACAAAATTTTTTTTTTTTGGGGAAAGTTTGGGGTTTTAAAATTTTACCAGCGTTTCTCATTTTTAAAAAAAAATTTTGAAAAAACTTTTTTAAGGGCCACTCACTTTGGGGAAGCCTTTGAGGGCTATGTGGAGAATTTTTCCCAAAAGTGACACCTTTTAAAAAGGAACCCCTCAAGTACTCAAACTCTTTAAAAAGAAGTTTTTTAATTTCGGGTGCTTCACGGGAAAACTAAAGCATTGGAAGGAAAAAAAATTTGAACTTTTAAATTTTTTTAGTAAAAAAAATGTCTTTTAGCAACAATTTTTTTTTTTTTTAAGGGTTAAAAAAGGGGGATAGTGGCCCACAAAAGTTTTTGTCCATTTTTCTGGTAAACTGAAACCCATTGAAGGGGGAAACCCCATGTTTGGGGCACGGGGGGGTTGGAAGGGTGGGGCCATTGGACTTTTAAAAATAAAAATTTTAGTTCCAATTTTAAAAAGACACCTGTCACATATGGGGACCTGTGTTGGGTCGAGTTCCCGCTGCTGCAAAGGGGAATTTAAAAAACCACCCCCGCTGCGGTCCCCATCCCCCCCGGCCGCGGGCCCTGCTCACAGAGAGTCGGCCCACAGGTCTCGGGGGTAAAAATTTGGGGGAGAGATTGCTGCGCCGCCCTGGTTCCTCTTTTTTTAAACCAGGTTGGAGCAGGGCAGTTTGGGGGGATAAGTCCTTTTTTCCCATCTGGCTCCCAGGGAAAGTTTTCCCCATTGGAGTGGGGGGGGAAAACATGGGGGGTTTCAGTTGGGGAATCCTATTAGTCCCGGGATGGCCCGAAGTGTTGGTTTTAAAAGCAGTTTTATTGGCCTTTTTTTAAAGGTCTGTGAATGGTTTTTTAAAAAAAAAGGTTTAATAACCCCCGGGGCCCGCGCTAGTTTCTTTTTTTTAGTGCTTGCCCCGGGTGGTTTGCTTTTTTTGGGACCCCGGGGAAAAACCCCCAAATACCTACCCCCGGTGGGGTTTGGGAGGGTTAGGGCTCTGGCTAAATTAGCCCCCAATATAGGCGTCTCTGGTGGGGTTTGTTTTTGTGATTGCTGATCTTTTTATTAAGGGGCGCACCGGACGAACCCGGTGGCAGAGGGGGATGCTATTGTCGCGTTTAGGTTGGATCTGTGAGCAACAGAGTTTCTTAATCACCATTTTTAAACCAACCCTTTTTTTTAAGGTTGGGAGTACAGAGTTTGCTACTTTGCCATATGTGTTTGGCGGCCTTTTTTGGGACTCTGGGGGATTACGGGGTTTGTCATCCCCCCTACTGCCCCATTTTACAGCAGCAGGTTTCCCCCGCCGGGGACCCCGGGCTGAGAAGAAACCCTTTTTTTTTTTAATTTTTTTTGGTGGTTCCCCAACTTAAACCCCCGTGTGTTTAAAAAATTGGGCCCCCCCAAAGTGACTCTATTTTGGAAATGGACCCCCAAGGGAAAATTATCTGATGTTTTTTGAGATTTGACCCCCCCAAATGCTTCATGAAGTCGGGGTTGGAAAAAGTTGGCGTTTTGAAATACGACTTGTGGAAAGGCTGGGGCTATGTTACTTTTTTGAGCCTTTTGGGGCCTAAACTAGAAAAAACCCCCCCAAAAACCCCTTTTTTGGAAACCCCCAGTGCTTCAAAAAAAATTATAAGCGGTTTGAAAAAAAAAATTTTTGTTTTTCCCCCAATATTTTTTTACCCCCCAAAATTTTTTTTTTTACCAAGGGAACAGGAGAATAAAAGTTGTTTTGCAATTTTTCCCGAGTACGTGCCCCCAAAAATTTTTTGGGGAAACCACTGTCTGTGCACACTTGGAATCCTGGAATCAATGGTGGCGTTGTTACTTTGGAGGCCCCTGATGTCCAAAAAATTGGAAAACTCCCCCAATTTTTTTCCAACCCAAACCACAACCCCCCCCTAACAAAACCAACCCCAAAGCCAACCCCCAACCCCCAAAACCCCCAAAATCCCCAACCCAATTTTTAACCCAACCCCAACCCCCCCCCAAAATTAAACCCCAAAAACCCCAATTCCAACCCCCAACTTAACCCCAACCCTAATTCCAAAAACCCCAAACCAAATTTTAACCCAAACCCCATTCCAACAGTAACCTTTTTTCAAACCTCCTAAATTTTTACCCAACCCAACCCCAATGGAAAATAAAAAAAAAATATTTTTTTTTTTTTTTTTTTTTTCCCCCCCCTTTTGGGGTTAAAAGGGGGGAAAAATTTATTTTTTTTTTATTTTGATTTATGTAAGGTTTTTTCCGTGATCAAATTGCCCCGGAAAATTGAATAAATCGCCCCCGGCAGATTCAGGGGTTTTTGACCGCTTTAACCCCCCTTTTGGAAATGGGGCGGCCCCATGGGGAAGAGGGGGGGAAAAGGGCCCGGGGACCGGGGGGGGGGGGAGGGGGAGGGAAGGGGGAGGAAAATGGGAAAAATGGGAGCAAATACTGAGGCGGGGGCCCCAAGATCGTCGTTTGTCAGTGGGGTGGCGGGGCAAAAGATGGCCCCCGTCAGTAGTGGAGGGGGGCAAAGATGGGGGGGACTTCACCATGGCCGAGGGATATTGCGGGCATTCGGGGCCGGGGCCCCTTTGGATTGTAATTTTCACCAAATTTCATTGGTGGAAATATTAAAAATTGCCCCTGATTGGCTTTTTTCACTTTCAAAAAGCAAAATCAAAAGGTAACTGTTGCCATGGGGGGGAAAAGCCACCCCATGGGGGTGAATAAAAAGGTCCTCTTGTCCCCTGGGGTCGGGTGCCCCTTTTTCGTGGCTCCGGTCCCCCGCCCCCACAGGAAGGATTTTTGACTTTGCGCCTAGTAGGGGGTAAAGGTCTTTAATGGCATGAATTTTCCATGACGCCTACGTGGGGCATCTTTGGTCGGGAAGGGGGTTTTTTTTAAAAAGGAATCTGTCGGGAAATTATAAACCCTCCTAAGCTGTCAACTTTATGGCCCCAGAGTGTGGGGGGGGCACAACTTGTTCTCACGTTGTTGGAGTTAATCCTCAGGAGGAATTATTTCCTCTTTGGGGATGATTACTTTTTTGCTTCGACGGGGGGTACCGCCAGGGGGTCCAGGGTGGCCCTTCACTTATCCCTAACATTATATGGTGGATTTGAGAAGGTTTGTTAAGGTCCTCCTCTGGCCCCCATGTGATGGCACTTAGAAAAAAATTTTGTTTGACTTTCATTTTGAGCTAAATAATTTTTTTCCCTGAGTTACAGTTTACTCTGTCACATTCGGTTTACATGCAATTTTTGGACTTTTGGGTTGTTAAGGATGGTCGGAGGCTTGGAACTGATATTTTATTAAACCAACTGATGGGGAAGGGGGTTATTGCTTTTTTGTTGAGGTAATCCCAAGGAGGATGGTGAGTTCCAAAACAATGGAGGGCAATTGCCCAGGGTTTTTTGGGGGTGTGGCTAATGATGTATTGTAGATAGTAGGTTGGAGAAATGTTGTACTAAATTTATTGCTTTGGGGTTTTCCTAAGAAGGAAGTTTATGAATAACAGGGGAGGGCCCTGAATCTACACGTGGGAAAAAGGGGTAGGAAGTTACCTAGGACTGTTTTTTTGTAAGCGTATCCCTTTGTTTCACATTTAACCCAGTTTGCATCGTTATTGTATGATTTTTGAAGAAAACATTGGTCTTTGTGAAATTGTGGACTGCCTGGCCCCCAGAAATTTTAATTTTCCTCCCTTGTTCATACAGGGGTGTGGTAATTAAGGAATAGATTGTAAAGTCAGATTTTTGGCCCCCGTTAAATTATCTATACAAAGGACCTTTGCGCACCTCGGCATGGGAATTTCCCATCCCCCCGGGTTTTCGGGCCCTTTTTGAATTTTAAAATGTTAAAGGTTTTACTGTTTTTACCTTTTTTCAAACTGGGAGAAAATTTTGCTTAAGGAGAGGTTAAAACCTTCCCTTTGACAAAAGTATTTTTTTATGATTTTTGTGCCCATGGGGTTTTAAAATTTTCTTTTGGGGGGGGGAGAAAAAAACAAAAAAAGGGGTTTTAAAACCCCCGGGTCAGAAAAAACAAAAAAAACCTTTGGCCCGGGGGTGAGGGGAATTTTCCCCCCCCGAAACTTTTTTCCCGGGGGAGTAAACATTCAGTAAAAAAATTTTACTTTTAGGGTTTTTGGGCAGTTTTCCGGGTTTTTTGGGGGGAGGGGGGGGGACGGGTTTTAAGATAAATAAAAAAAAAGATGAGATGGATCTATGTTTGGAAAACTTTAAACCCCAGGGTTTTGGGTTTTTTTTGGGGTTTTAAAACCCAGAATTTTTTTTAAAATTGTAGTGAATCGGGGGTTTTCCTTTCCTATTGGGGTTTCTAAATTTGGGGGTTGGTTTTTGTAGTATTTTGGGTTTTTAATTTTTATTTTTTTATTTTTTTTTTAAAATTTAATTATTCTGTTTTTGGGTTTTTTTTGGTTTTTTTTCCGGGGTGACGGGGGGAAAAAAGGGGGTGGATTTTTAAAAATATCTCAGTTTTTGGTTAAAATTTTCGTTTTTTGGTTTTGGTACTTTTTTTGTTTTTTACCCTTTTTTCCCTCGTTAATTTGCTTGATTTGGGGGTTTTTTTTTTGTTTGGTTTTAAACATATTGGGGGGGTTTTTTAATTTTAAATAGGCCCCTTTTTTTGGGATTTTTACTGTTTGATATGCTTTTTTAAATGGGGTGAGAAGTAAAATTTTTTCTATGGAAAAAAGTTTTTCTAGCGTGGGCCCGTGCACTCAGGGGTTTAGGGGGGGTTTTTGGCTTTTTGTTGTCGGTTTTTTGGGGGTGCGGTCTGTGCCGGCCCTTTTTTTCCCGAAAGCCCCGCGCGTCTACCGGGGCGGGGGACGTGTCATGTTGTTTACATGCTGGGGGGGCCCTGGTATTCCCCGGGGCAGGGCCCCAAAATTACTGGGACTTCCAGAGGGGTCAGAAAAGATACGTTTTTGGGATGTAGACACATTAAAAATTTCGAGGGGTTTTTTGGATTTGTTTTTAACGCTTTTTGGCCCCACTGCATAGAAACCGTTTTTGTTGGGGGAAATGGAGATGCGCAAAAAGGGGCGGTTTATGGGAGCAGAAAGGGGGTTGGGGAAAAGGGGTTGTTTATGCGATGAGGCCCCCAAAAAACAATTGTTTATATTAATGATTTAAAAATGTGCGTTCCCAAAAGGGGGGTTTTTTTTTTCAAGCAATTTATTAAAAAAATTTACTTGTTTTGTATTAGTATCTTATGTATTTTTTATGTTTAAAATTTAACGGTTTTTTATATATGGGGGTTAAATTTTTTTTGGGGAGGGGGCTTTTTCCTGATTATGATTGGTGGATTTTGTACACCATGATTTTTTTAAGGAAAACCCCTGACATTATTAAAAACATGCTTAAAAAAAAAACCTGTTTGGGGGGTAAAAAACGTCGCTGTTATATGGGGGAAAAAAAACCCCCTTTTTGAAATTTTTTCACGGGGGGGAAATGGAGCGGGGGTTTTTTTTTTTTGTTTGATTGACACAAAAAAGAAGGTTCTTGTTTTTTTTTAACGGCCCCGGCCCCCCCAGTGCGGGGGAGTCTCCCCAGTTTTTTTTTATTTTTTTATTTTTTTTTTTTTCTCATGGAGATTTTGTCCCACCCATAGATCTTCCAAAATCTTTAATTTAAAAAAACATGGATTTTTCTGGAATAAAAAAAACCGATAAATTTGCGATATCAAGGTTCTTTTTTTAATTTTTTCCAAATGATCGACCCCCCATATAGAAGTTAAGGGGGATTGATCATAAGGACAGTTCCCTTTTTTATTGAAGCTTTTAAAAAGGAAAAAAAAATATTATAAAAAATTTTTGAGAAAAATCTTTTAAGGAAATTTTTTATGAAAATTTTTTTTAAAGAAAATTTTCTGTTCCCCTATTTAGTCAAACACTTTTTTTGGCAGGAAACCCCTAAAAGAATTCAGGGGTCATTTTTTGCCAGCAAAAATTATTTGCGTTACTTGTAAATTTTTTGATTTTTCTTTTGGGATGTGTGTTTCCCCAAAATTTTATTTAACATTTTTTGAGAGCAATTTTTGTCTTAAAAGTCTTAAAAAAAGATCCAAAATTTTTGTCTTTTTTTTTAAAAAAAAAGGTTAGATACCCCTTTTCATACTAAAAAACAAAGGAAAAGCTGGATTTATGATTTTTTTAAAATTATAAATATTTTCCCCAGTTTTTTGCCTAAGCTGGGTTTTAAACACACTGCAGGTTTGGGGTTTTTTTTTTCCAAAAAACCCTACGGGGGGGAATTAAGGAAAAAAGGGGGAAAAAAATTTTTTATTTTAAAATTTTTGGAGAAAACCCCTTAAAGGGGAAAAAAGTCCCCCAGGTCAAATTGGTGACCTTTTTAGCCCCCCAATCCCCCAGTTCTTAAAAATTGGATGGGGCACATTGTATACTTTTATCGCTAGGTGGCGCTTGTATTTTTTTTAAAAAATGATATTTCCGTGGTTCTTTTTTTTTTTTGGGGTTTTTTTTTTTTTAAAAATATTGCAAATTCTAAAAAAAAAAAAACATTTTTTTGGCCCTTCATATGGGAAAAATGATTTTTAAAAAGTTGGGCCCCTTTTTCCTTTTTTTAAAAAATTAAAAAAGAAAAGGGGGAGATTTTTTTTATTTAAAACATCCCCTTACTATCAAAATTTTTTTAGGATTTTCGGGGTTAAATCGTACACTTCCCCTTTTAGTGGGGCCTGCTTATAGGGGGGTACGGGGCCCCCCCAAGGGGATTTTTTTGGGAAAACTTAAGGGGCACGCTAAAAACCCCCCGGAGCCGGTTTTAGGTTTTTTTTCCCAAAACCACCATTGGTGACTACAGGGCCCCTCATGTTTATTTTTACGGGGTTTTTAAAAACGTTTGTGTTGGTTTTCGGGGGGGGGGAAAAAAAACAGGAGACATAGGTTAAAAAAGAAATACTTTTTTATTACTTCATAAAAGCATGTGAAAAGTTCACACAGTTTGAGGAAAAAAAAGAGTCAGTAGACACAGCAGGCCAGAGAATTTTTTCAAGCACCCCCAAAAATTCCCCAAAAGCGGTTCAGGATCTCTTCTTTTTTCCGTCTTCCCCTCTGCAAACTTGGATTCCCAAAAAACGCGGTTTTCCCCAAAATTTCCAAAAAAGTTTCCCAAAAAGGTTCCTCAGTGGGAAATTTTGTTTGGGAGTAAAATTTTAAGGGGTTTCCAGGGGGGTTCGGTTTTCACAGACCCCCTTGAGGTTGGGGTTTTTTCGGGGGGCCCCTGTTTTTTCAGCTGAGGGGGCTTAAGAAAAAAGGGGGAAGAAAGGGCGGGGAAAACAAAAAAAACCGGGAAACCCCCTTTTTAAACTGAGGGAAAGAGCTGCAGAAAGACAGAAAAAGCAAAAGGCCCCGGGGGGAAAAACTGAGTTTCAAGGAAATGTCAGAGACAAAGAACCTTACATTACCCCCCTTTGGGGCCCCAACCTCCGGAAAAACCTCAGCCCGGGGGCTTGTCGGGGGGGGGTACCTTTGAAAAAAACGGGGGGAGCAGGCGAGGGTTTTTTAAATTTTTGACGGTTTTTCCCAGGGAGTTGTCCTCCACTGGGTGGCCCCCAAAATTTTAATAAAATTTTTTGGGGCCAAACCCCTGTTTTTTTTAAAACCCCTGGAATCTAAAACCCCTTTCCCCACCATAAATTTTAAAAGACAAGACTTGGGGCCCCTTGGGGGTTTAAAAGCCAAAAAGAATCGCGGGGGTATGTTCCCTTTTGATGTCCTTAAGTAGGTCTTGATTAAAAATTCACTCCCAGGAATCTAGGTAAGGGGGAATAGTCTTAGGAGGGGTAAGTGGACGTGTTTTTTGCTAATTTTTTCCTGGGGGGTTTTGCTTGGGGCCTTTTTCCCTTGGGGGGCCCCTGGTGTATAAGAAAATGAAAATTAAATTTTGGGTTTTGGGGAAAATTTTTTCCAGAAAAGCCTGGCGGGGGGGTCAGGCTTTTTAGCCCCCCTTTTAAAATTTAAAGGTTACGATGGTCTGTCGGGACGATTTTTTGCTGTGCTTCCCCCTGAAGAAGGTGTCTCCTTCCCTTTTGAAGGGGGCCAAAATTTTGGCCCCCAACAATTCTCTTTTCCCCCACATCGTATTCCCCTTCCCCCAAAAGGAAAAACTTTTTGGAAAATAAGGGCCCCAGGGGGATGCAAGACATTTTTCCCCCACCTGTTTCTGAGGGGGGGTTTAGCCCAAAGGGGCACCCCCTGAAGCTTCCACCTCTTTTATGAAGCCAAAAGTTGGGGGGTTTGGTTTTTACTAGATAGGTGCGGTGGTTTAAATTTATTTTTTTTTTAAAACGGAAAAAAATGTTCCGAGTTTTTTGGGGCCCGGGGGAACCTTTTAGGACTGTTCCCCGGGAAGGGGGGGTTTTTGATAGGTTTTGTTTTCCTCAAAAAAATTTTTTTAAATTTTAAAAAGTCTTTAAATTTTTTGGAAAAACCCTTTTGAAGGGGGAAAAAACCCATTTTTAAAATTTTCTGGAAAATTGCCAAAATCCTTGATGGCTTTGGGGTCTTGTTCCCCCATCCATAAAAACCCCCTTGGTAGATGTAATTACCCCCGGGTTTTTAAAAATTTCGGGCCCCTAGGAAATTTTTCACATTTTAAAAGTTTTTTTGTAGAAAATGGTTTTTTTGGGTTTTTTCCCAAAAGGCCCATTTCACATCCCCTGTTTTTCCTCTGGGGTTTTTTTAAAAAAAAAAAAAATTAAAATTTTTCAAAAAAAAAAACCCCCAAAAATTTTTAAAATTTTTGGAGACCCCCCTTGGGGAAATTTTTCATTCACGAAGTGTTGGAAAGGGGTTTTGGGGGGGTATCAGACCAAAAGCAAATAATTTTTTTTCAAAGTGTCCATACCCCTGATTTTAAAGCTGTCTTCCTTTTACCCCCAGGTCTAATACGGCCCCAAATTATGGCCCCCCGGAAAAATCCATTTTTTTGAAAAAAATTTTGGCATCCCGGCCCCTCCCCAAAAAACCCGGGGGGTTAAAGGCCCCAAAGGATAAAAAGGTTTTTTAAAAGAACCCCTTTTGGGGGTTCCCCCATGTCTATGCGGGCCCCCCAGGACCCCTTTTTCTTTCACAAAGAGGAGGGGGCACCTCCGGGGGGATGGAGGGGCTTTTTGGGACCCCTTTGGGTAAATTTTCGATTTTATTTTCCCTTAAAAAATTTTAGTGGGCCCCCCCCTGGGGGGGGAGATCTTCCCCAAAATATCTCGGCTCCAGGCAATAATTAAAAGGACAATCTTTTGGAAAGGTGGGGGGGAAGCTAAAACACCCCTTCTTCTTGTCACAAAAACCAAAAATAGTCCTGGTATACGGGGGGTAGTTCGGGAAGGGGGAAAGGTTCCTTTATTAACAGTCAAGCGGGGAAATTTTCCTTTTTACTCTTTTGTTTTCCGGAAAGTGAAAATTCCTTTTGGGTTTTTCCCTTAAAATTTGGGGTTCTGCGCCTGCAGCCCTGGTTCCCCTTTTGGGAATTTTAAGGGGGGAAAAAGGGGAAAAAGGGGGAAAAAGGGGGAAAAAAATAAAAAAAATTTTTTTCCTGATGATTTTTCCCCAAAAGGGGGCCCCCAAAGGCTCTGTTTTTTGTTTTCCCTGGTCCAAAGGGGCAAAGAAGAGACCAAACCCCCGGGGTTTTTTTCTGTACTGGAGTAGCCTTTTCCCCCTAAAAATTTTTTCCCCCCGTTTAAAAAGAAAGGGGGTATCCAAAAAAAAATTTCCCCTTGCCCCTTTGGGCGATCATAGCAGAGCTAGACACCCCAGGGGTGAAAACAAACCCCCGGGTTTATGGATAAAAGGGAACAATTTGGGGGTTTTTCTTTTTTTAACTCAGCTGGGACATCGCGAGGAAACTTTTAAAAAAGCAGGTTTTTTTCCCCCATCGTCCCCGAACTAAAGAGTTTAAAACCGGTTTTTTGATTCTTGCGGGAGATCTCTCCCGGGGGTGAGGGGCGGAAAAAGGAACAGAGCTCTCTCGGGGAAAATCACAGTGAAAAAACCCCCTTTTATTTTTCCCCTTCGAGAAGGGCCCCGGGGGGGGGGTTTTTTTTTAAAATTTTCCCGACTTACCACAGTAGAAAAATAGTTTTTTTCCTTTAAAAAGATGTTTTTTTTCGTGCATCACTAACCCGTCTTTTTTTAAAAGTCCCCCTAAAAGGGGTTGGTTCGGGTTTCCCCCTTTGACCCTTTTAAAGGTTCCCCCTTGCTGAGGAGGGGGGGGGGGAAAATAAAAGGGTTTTTGTGGGGGTTATTTTTGAACCATTTTTTTTGGTTCGGGGCAGACGAGCACCCCAAACAATACAATTTTTAAAAAGTCCCCAACGAAGTGGGGGGGTCGGCACGGGGGGAAAATTTTACCCTTTAAATTTCCCGTGGGGGCCCCAACCCCCTTTCCCCAAAAAAAGATTTCTTAGTGGAAGTGCCCCAATGGTATCAAAAGCCCATCCCTAAAAAACCAGGGAAAATTGGGGGTACTGTAAGGGGTTCCCCTTGGGCAAATTTTAAAAAGGGCCCCTTCAGCTTTTGGGGACCCCGTTTTGGGGGGTTTTTTAAAAAATCTGCCCCTGGCTGAAATAAAAGCTTTTAAAGGGATTCAAAAAATCATCCTCAGTCTAAAAACAGGGGGTTTTTCCCAAATCAAACCCCCTTTTGGGTTTGGGGAAAATGATTATGTAAGCACTTTGGATTTTATGTGGGAAATTGTAAAAGATGTGCAAAAGGAAAAAAAATTTTTTGATTTTTTTTTCCCCGAATTTCTCACGTTCACCCCCCAAAAACAAAAAAAAAAAAGGGGGAAATTTTTGGGGAAAACCAAAATTTGGGGGTTTTTGGCGGAGCCTGGGCTCGTTTTCCTTTTGGGCCTCAAAACCCGGCTGCAATTTTGGGTAGTCTTCCAAAAACTTGGGAAATTTTTTTTAGTGGGTCCTGTTGGGGGTTTCAAAAAAAAGGGGTTTTTTGTCTGTTCTCTGAAAAAAGGTTGTATCAGTCATTCCCCCAAAATTCCTTTTTTCGGGCCTCCCCCTTTCCCCATCTTTTTTTAAGGGGGAAGTGTGGAAGGAGAAAAAAGGGGGAAAGGAAAAAAAAAAAAAAAAAAAAGTGGTTTTTCCCCTTTTGGAACACTGCAGAGTAAAATTTTTTAAAGGGGAATGCGCTCACCTGGGGAAGGTTGTGAGAAGGGCCCCCAACCCCCGTCATCACATAAGGTATTTTTTAAGGAAATTGGGGATCCCCAGTTTACAGCAGGGGACGGGGTTTTTCCCGAACCCCCCAGGGAAATAAATTTTTGGTCCTGAATTTGGGATGGGGTTTTTAGTGTTTCAGTTCCTATTTTCGTTTGTGCTTGGGTGCGAGGGGAAAAAAAAAGGGAAATAGGTTTGAAAAGGAAAAAAACTTGTTTCCCCTTATAAAAAGCTTGGCTGAAAAAATTTTTTAAAGTTTTAGGGGAACCCCCTTTTGGGGGGCACAGAGGCCCCGGTTTTAAATTTAAAAAACTACAAAAATTTCCCCAAACAGGTTTTTGGGGCTTTTCTGGGGCCGTCATTCCTTTAAACATTTTGGTTCACCAAAAAACCCCGGTTTCCCCAAAACCAAAAAAGTTCCCGGTTCCCCCGTATGAAAAAACTGGAGTACCCCAATTAAAAAGGTTTCCGGGGGTCAGGTTTTCAGACTGAATGGGGGTTGGGTTTTGGAGCACTGTTTTTTAGCTGAGGCTGCCTTTTTTAAAAAAAAAAGGGGAAAAGGAAAAAAACCCGGGGGGGGGGAACATGAAAAAAGGAACTCCCCCAATTAATGAGGGCAAAAAAACCCCCAGAAAGACAGAAAGGGAAAAAGGCCCGGAAAAAAAAAAAAAAAAAAAATGAGTTTCAAGGAACATTTTCCCCAGCAAAAAAACCCACCTTTTGGCCCCCAGGGCCCCACAAAATATTTAAAAAAAATGGATTTTTTAGACCAGATTATACGGTGTTTTTTAAATGGCCCTTAAAACCAAAAATTTTTTTTAATCACCCCCCTTAATCCGTTTTTTATTATTGTTAAAAATTTTTTCAAAAAAATCAGCCTCATAAAATGTTTTATAAATTTTGCTTTATAGGGGCAGTACATTGCAAAAACCCCCCCCAGGGGGGGGCTGGTGAAGGGGGAAAGCGGTTACAAAAACCCCCGCGTAAAAAAACACAACCGCCACACAGGTGCCCCCCTTGTAAAGAAAAAAAGTGGTCAGGGGTTTCAAAACAGGGGCCCCTCCCCGGGGCAGAAGTTTCCCCAAGGGGGAAAAGCAATTGCATAGTCAGGGGGAAGCATGGGGAAGGGGAGGGCCCCCACGGGGGGAAATGGTAAACCAAAAAATTTAAACATAATATGTAGTAAAAAGGACAAGCCAGAAGTCAGAGGGGGTTTTTTTCCGGGAAGTGGTATCAGAAACGGGGAAAAACCGAAAGCAGAGTCCCGGGGGAAAAAAGCCCCAACTTTTTACTAGTTCCCCGGGAAATTTGGGGGGGAAGGGGCCCCCAAAAAGGGAAAAAAAAGGGCAGAGGGGGCTTTTCTTGGAAGCTTTTTAAATTTTTGCTTTTTGCTGGCCCCCGGCTTTTAGAGGATGAAATACCCCCCAGCTCCAAAATACGAGGCAAAGGTGGGTTTTTAAACCCCGCAAAGACCTTTTTTTCCGAGGAAAGACCAAAAAGGAAAATAAATCTTTTGGCTGGATCATGACATTTTCCCCCCCTCCAAATTGGGGGGGGGGGGAAAGGACCCCCCGGGGTTTCCCAAAATTAAACCAAAAAAAGGCCCGGGGCCCAAATGACCACATTTACCCAAGTGCAGAAAACCAAAAACTGGGGGCCCCAGGGGGCCCCCCCTTTTTCCAAAAGGGCGCAAGTACTAAAGGGGTTTTGGGGGGGTACGGGGGAACCTCCCCCTTTTTCCCCCCCCTTTCTCAGTCTTACCCCCTACCAAACGGGCCCCCGGGGGGGTGTGGGGGGAAAAAACTCATCTGAGGGGGCCCCCAAGGGTTCAAAAGGGGCCTTTTGGAAACATTGGGGACCCCCAAAAATTTATAGGGGCCCAAATAAAACTTGGGCCCCAATTAGAAAAAGGGGGGAACCTCAATCTAAAATTCTTGGTGATAACCAAAAACCTTTCCCCCGCCCCATTTTGGCCCCGGCCCCCCCACAGAAGTCGTTTTTTTCTGCAAAAATTTTTTCCCCCCCCCGGCCCTTCCCTTTTTTCTTGAACCTCCCCCCAAAACCCCCCAAACTGCAAAAAGGCCAAATCACCCCCCGGGGCCCCCCCAAACCCCCTTTGGGAAAAACTCAAAAAAGTGGGGGGGGAAAGATATTTTGCAAAAAAAAATTAAAAGGAAAATACCTGGCTTATTCCCCAAGATTATTTAACGCAAACTTCCCCGGGGTTTTTTGGAGAGCCCCTTTATCCTTTTTGGGGTAGCAAAAATACCCCAATTTTGGGGGCCCCCCAAAAAATGATTAGTTTTTTTAGTCTTACCTTTGGTCTCGGGAGGGTTTTGGTCGTTTTAAAAGGTTTTAGATGATACCAAGCCTTTCACCAAAAGCCCCCCGTTTTTTTCAAAAAATTTTTACCCCTCTATCAGACACCACGCTGAAAGGCCCCCTTTTTCAATCGGACCACATGCTCAATCAACAGTTTAGATAGAGTCTCAGCTTAAAAAAAGGGGCCCCCAAAGGGGGAAAAAAGTCCCCTTTTTTGTTTTAACCCCCTTTAAAACTGAAGATGGGTGATAAAATCCATGGCCCCTTTTGGGGGGTTTTTCGGTCTTCTGGAATTGGCATTTTGGCCCCAAATTTCCCCCGGGGGGCCGGTTCGAGGGGGATTTTTTTCAACCCAGTTTAATTTAGAAAAAACCAAGTGATGTCGGGAAAACCCAAAAAAAGGCCCCCAAAAAGGTTTTAAAAGGCTTTACGCGGGGCCCCGAGTTTCCGGGGGTGCCCCCCCAGGCTGAGTCATGGAAAAACCCCAAGCACCCTTAACCGAATAAAAAAAGGCACAAAGAGCTTATTTCAGGTATGGAAAAAAGGAGCAAGGGTTGGGCCTCACGAATCCTCGTTTCAATGTCGGGAAAGGGGGCCCCCAGCCCACCCCCCCCCTGTGTTTAAAAGGGGGAAGGAGGTTTTTGGCCAGGGGGGGAAAAAAAAGGGGGCCAGGTACGAGAAAAAAGAATCAGCCCCTTACATTCTTGGACCCCCGGGCTGGGGAAATAAAAAAAAATAATGGGAAAAAGGGAAAAAAAAAAAAAGGGGTGTTGTGAACACTTTAAAACCCCGGTTCTGAGTTTGTGCTCCCTCTGGTGGTTGCTGTGCTAAAAGGGGCCCCGGGTTGGTTTTTCGAAAACGATCACCTGAGGAGGAGGGGTTTGGGCCCTCAGGTGTTTTGGGGTTGGGGGGGAAAAAGTGAGCAGCCCCCCCCCTAGTTGGTTTTTCCGGGGGGTTTTTTTTTCTTTTTCCTTTTGCCTTCTGGAAAAACAAAATTGTCCCCGCTGTGTCCCCCAAAATTTTTTGATAAAATTTTTTTGGTCTTTTTTTAAACTTTTTGGGACTTGGTTTTTTCCCTTTTGGTTTTTTTAGTTTTTTCCCCTTGGGGTTTGGGTTTGGGCCCCCCCGGGGTTCCCCGGAAAAGGGGCCCCCCTTTTGGCCCCTGCTTTTCACCTGCCAAAGCCTTTTTTTCAGTCTTTTCTTGGTTTTTAAATTCCCTGTTTTTTTCAGGGGTTCCTTTGTTTTTTGCCCAGTTTTTCCCCAGAGTTCTGATTTTTTCGGGGGGGGGGGTTTGTTTGTGATCTCAGCATTTTTTTGGTTTTTTTTTTTTAGGAAAATGTTGGAATTTTTTTCCAGGGTTTTTTTTGGGTTGCAGACACATTCTTTTTTTTTGTTTATTAGGGGAGTTTTGGCCCCCGCATTTGGGGTTTCTCTATTTTTTTCCCCCCGGTTTTTTTTTTCATCTTGTTTACCCCATTAAATTTTGGGGTTTTTTGGGGGTAACCCCTTTTTTGGGGTGTTTTTCCGGGCAGTTTTTCTTTTCCCCCCTTTTATCTTTTTGGCCCCTTGCTAACTCTCGGCTTGCGAAGGGTCTAGGTTTTCGAGGGGGCGTCCCCGGCTGCTTTTTGTTGGCGGTTAGTTTAGGGGGTTTTTAACCCCTTTTTTTCCAACCTTCTGGGGGGTTTGGGGCCTTGGGCTATTTTTGTTACTGTCCTCCTTTTGGGTACCAAAAAAAAAAAGAATCACCGGCCCCGACTGTTAAAAATTTTTTGGGGGCCAAAAAAGGGGAAGGAAAAAAACTGTCTGGAAAAACCCGCAAAAAAAACCCGGAAAAAATTTTTCCCAAACTTCTGATTCCCCAAAAAGCTGAGATCACACGATTTTTGCCCCCGCTAGAATTTAAAAACTCTGGTGTGAAAAAAAAGCTACCCAACAAAACCCCTGAAAAAAAAGGGGGAGAAACCCCAAAGATAGAAAATAAAAAACAAAAAAAGGGGGCCAGGGGGAAAAGGGCCCCGCGGGGACCCGGGGGGACCCACCTTTTAAAGGGAGCAAAAAAAAAAGGGGGAAACAAAAAACCCCCCGAAAAAAGCAGAAAAAACATCTGGGAAAATTTTTGCAAAAGGGACAGCAAAAAAGACAAGCTGACTTCCAAAAAAGGACCCGGGGGAAAGAAAATAATCAAAAGGGGGTTTTGGGGGGGGGGGGGGTAGTCACTTATATCTGGCCCCCTCTGTCCCCCCCCATTCCCCACTCCTTTCCCACGTGATGGCCCCTTTTTTACCCAAAAACCATTTCCCAAACGTTCAAAAAAACCAAAAGGGGGGCCCCAAAACCAAAAAAGTTTTTCCCAAAAAAGGTTCACAAAAGCCCAAGTTTTTTTCCCCTGCACCCCCAATTTTCCATTCTTATATCCAAAAGCAAAAAAAAAAATTTTAAAAGGGGGAAAACGGTACCCCACCCGGGGGAAAACTGGGTTTTTTTTTTTTTTTAAAAGGGGGGCCCCCCCCCGATACTAACACAAAGCCCCCCGCCCCTCTTCAAAAAAAAATTTTTCCCTAAAAAAAGGGCCCCCAACTTTTCCCCTACCCTTTTCCTTTTTGCTACTTTTTCCAAAAATTGGGGAAAAATATCTATTACCCCCGAAACTGTCCCTTTTGCCCTATTTTCCCCTTAAACACACTAAAACCAGCCTTATTCTCCCTCCCCAAAAATTACACTAGGCCCACTCAGGCCCCGCTCTCCCTAGTTTTTGGGGTTAAAGGAAAAGGGCCCCCAAACCCCAAAGGCCCTCCTCGCCAAAAGTCTCTCAAACCCCAAAAAAAAAAAACGCCCCTTTCCCCCGGGTTTTTCCCAAAGGGGTGTTGCTTCTTTTTTTTATAAAAGTACAAAAATTACATTATTTGAAAAAAGGCAAAAAATTTTCCATAACAGAAAACAAAAACTAAAAAAAAGGAAACAGAAAGCCCTTAAAAAACCCCGCAAAAAACCCCCAGGGCCCAGGCCCAAAAAAACTTTCCTGTTTTAAGGGGGACCCCCCCAAAAGGCTTTACCTTAACCTATCACTTCCTACACAAAAGGAAAAAAAACCTTAAAAAAAAATTTTTCCCACATTCACCCACATTCAACATTTTTTATATATATATTATATATATTTATATATATATATAAAATATATTATTATATATTTTTATTTTACAAAAAGAAAACAAGAAATTTAAAGCAAAAAGTCTTGGCCCATCTCTGCCCAGAAAAAAAACTGAAAGCCACCTTGGCATTAAACACCTACACCACACCCCTTTTTTTTGTTTTTTTTTTTTTCCCTTTTTTTTCTTTTCCTTTTTTCAAGCAAACCGAGGGTTTCCCTTTCAATGTTTTTATGCCCTTTATTTCCAACACTTTTTAGGGCCATGAATGAAGTTTTCATGCCCTTTATTCGGCGTTCCATATGCCCTTTTTTTATACGGGGGCCAACGCCTTGCTTGATACCTTTTCCCAAACAAAACCCCCACCCAAAACCTAAACTGTACCCCCCAATTATACTTACAAAATAAATTCACAGCAAACATAAACATAAAAAGGAAAATCTTTTTTTACTCCCACTTAACATTAACCTACCTAATATTACTTGTTATTTACCCAAAACGTAAAAATAAAGCAATATGACAAAAAGAACTTTGCAAGACCCAAGTTTGGCGCCCCCGCAACCCAATATCCATTAAATGTCCGTTCAAACAAAACAAAACAAAAAGCTAAACGTGCCCACAGCAGCCCACCACCAAAAGGGGTCAAAAAGAGGCCCTGACCCTGACCTTTAACAAAAAGCACCCTGCCCCTTTCAATTAAAGCTGTTCCCTAAAAGGCTGACCCTAAACCCATCCCCCACCTATCCCTACATGTCCCTACTCTACCTAACTTAGCAAAAATAACTATCTTCCTAAACTGCCTTCCCTGTCCCTATCTGCCCCAAACTTTTTCTCCCTTTAACACCCACCCACCTTATATCTCCCTACCCCACAATCACAAATCAGGCCCGCTCTCCCTGTGTTCGTTTTTAAAAAGGGGGAGGCCCTCCCGCCAAAAGAGGCCCTCCTCGGCACCAGCCTTCCAAACTCCAAAGAAAACGCACCTTCCCAAGTTACCAAGATATTGCTTAACTACCTCATTTCCCCGGGGGAGAGGACTTTTCTGCCGCGTTGGGTAAAATAGACACCGTGCGTTCAAGTTTGTAGAACCTGACCACTACGCTGACTAAGAATAAAAAATCCACTCCAGAAAGGGGTGGGTTTCCAAACTAGGCCAAACCTATTGGAAGCAACCCACCCGTTTTAAAACACCGGTATTTTTTTAAAGGGGCACTTTAAGGGGAAGTGCTCCATGCTTTTTTTAAGCTGTTGCCCAATCCTCCGGGGGGCAAACCCGGGTCCCTCGGAAGTTCCTGTACCTTCGGGTTGTCCCTTACAAAACCGTTTCCCGTGGAAAGGCGCCGGCTTAAGTCCCAAAAAACTTCAAGGTGATCAGCTTGGAATTCAATAACTCAAGCCCCTCCCCCAGATCCCGGCCTGGGCAATCTTTGAGCGTCAGGGGCTTCTGGAAACCGGTCAACAGAACCCTACTGTCAAGGGATTTCCTTGACATATTCCTGATTTCCCACATTCCCAGACCTCACCGGCGGATCACCTTCAGAACCGGGTTAGCATAAGCCCAGAGATGTCCATGCGGTGTGCGCAGGTCCTTCACTCGCCACCCTGTCTCCCATTCCTGAAAGAAAGGCCCAAACCATCCCCTGCAGGAGAACACCCACGGAGGAGCCCTCTCTGAACAGAGGTTTGCTACATTGATCTTAAGAAAGGTGTTTGTTAAAAACACCACAGGGTTGATCATATCCAACCCACCTAGTCTCCTCGTGCGGTACGTAACCTCTCTCTTAATTAGTTTAAGCCTGTTCCCCCATAACAGCTGGAAAAACAGGTTATAGACTCTTGTCCAGAGAGATTCTGACAAGATGCAGACACTGCCCAAATATATTAGCAACGGAAGCAGAAAGCCTTTGGCCAAGTTGACCCTTTCCTTCAGGGTTAAGGACCAACCCTTCCATTGACCCACCTTTTGGGTGGCGATCTTAAGCCTGCCCTCCCAATTTGCTGGGGATAGTCCCCGGGGCCAAATTCGATGCCTAGAATTTTGGCAGAGGTCTGAGGCCCTGGAAGGGTGTCCGGGAGATTAAAACTAGGATCTCCCCCTCCCAGCCAGAGACTTTCGCACTTTTCCCGGTTGATCATGGACCCAGAAGCCTCCGAGTAGCGCTCGACCTCAGACATAACCCTATCTGCCTCCTCTCTCAAGGATACAAAGAGGAGACATCATCGGTGTACGCTACCACCCTCAGAGTAGCCCCCAGCTCTGCCTAGCCCATCCTGACTCCCACCAACGGTCCACGATCTACCCTCCTTAAGAAGGGATCAATCGCGAACACGTATAAGTGTGGGCTCAGAGGACAACCCTGGCGGACCCCGGAACTCACCTCAAAAGGGTGACCAACCCAACCGTTCACCAGTGGAAAAGTCTCAGCCCCCTGATACAAGGTCTCTAACCAATTTACAAACCTCCAGGGCAGACCGTACCTCAAAGGGACGGACCAGAGGTACTCATGATTCCCTTGGTCAAAGGCCTTCGCCTGATCTAAGGACAGCAGGTACCCCTTCCAGCGACCCGCTCTACCCTGCTCCACTGCCTCTCAGACACCGCACCGAGCGCAGCACTAAAAGTACTGCTGCCTGGAACAGAGCAGTGCTGAGTCTCCGAAAGGAGCCGGGGTGCAAACTTCACAAACCGATTAAATAACACCTTTGCTAGAACCTTCCGGCCCGTATTGAGAAGCGCTATGGGATGCCGATTCCCAATACGGGACGAGTCCTTACCCTTTGATAAGATAATCAGGGCTGACCTCCTCATTGAACTGGGAAGAGTGCCCGAGGAAAGACACTCATTAAATACCTCAGTCAAGAGGGGGACTAAGGAGTCCCTAAAGGTCTTATAAAACTCAGATGTTAAGCCATCCGGACCTGCCGATTTTTTGGGCTGAAACCCAGTAATGGCCAGTCTCACTTCCTCTTCCCTGATTGCCTCTATCAAAACATCAAGGGAGGGGTCATCTCCTGGCTCAGGAATGGTCTCAGCCAGGAAAGCCGACATCCTGCCTCGATCCAGATCCCTCTTTCCCAAGAGGCGTGAGTAAAAGGATCTGACCACCTCCAGGATCCCTGATTTGGATCTGTTCAGAGAACCTGTACTGTCAATCAGTCCTGTCACCATCTTACAACTCACTGACATCTTACAGTTTCGGTAAGGGTCAGGCGAGTGGTACCTCCCGAAGTCCCTCTCAAAAACTCAAGATGTGTGCCTATCATACTGACACCTCTTGAGCAAAGACTTCACCCTGGAGATTTCCGCACGGTCACCCCCAGTCAAGATGAGCTGCTCGAGTTTCCTCCTCAAGGCCTGATACAAGCGGTGCCTGTTCATTCAGACTTCTGAGGCTTGACAGTTGATGGAAGAACCCCGCCACCCTCTCCTTGAAGATCTACCACCACTCTGACTTACTGCTACAGAGATTCAAAAGCGGTACCTGGCTCTAAAGAAAGGCCTCAAAGGATTGTCTCACCTCCGCTTCTTCCAGCAGGGATGAATTCAGCTTCCACAGCCCTCTTCCCATCCGGGGGTTTCTGTAACATTCAGAGAATAGAAAATCAAACAGTGATCGGAGAACTCCACCTCAACGGCTGACACTGCAGAAAAGATGGAGTCCTCCTTCAAAAAAAACCTATCCTAGACATACTGCTACCTCTATGAAAGGTGAAACCCCCGTGACCTGGGGTGTGCCGGATGTGGCCATCCACCAGGCGAGCTTCGCTAGCTATGCTATTTAGAGCTGTGTTATCATAAGCCAAGTGGCCTCCGGGACCCCCCCATCACAGGATATCGTAATGGTATTAAAATCCCCACCGAAGACCACCTGCCAGCTCGTAAAAAGAAAGGGCTTGATCTTCATGAAGAGACTTTTACGGTCCCACCTGGACTGTGGGCCATAGATGTTTATGAGCCAAAGCTGTTGTCCCCTCATGAAGACGTCTAAGACCAGGCACCTCCCCATTTCTAACTCAATAACCCGTCGGCATTTCACATCAGCAGTCTTAAAAAGGACCGCCACCCCCCGCTATAACGGCTCGGACGCAAGAGACCACTATGAGGGCCCGCACCTCCACTCCTTCTTGGCTTTATGTAAGGCCCCCAAGTCAGTTTGACTGGTCTCCTGCAAAAACTAAATTTCAGCCTCAAATCGGGTGAAAAAATCAAAAGCCGCAAATCTAGCTGCATCAGACTTTATACTGGCGACATTAATTGACGCCAGAGTCAACGGGGTGAGTTCCGCCATCATGGGTGATCAAGTTAGACGGGCTTTTTTTTCCCCACCCTGTCCTCCCTATCCTTCCCCTCCGAAGAGTGGTCCGACACTTTCCTTTTTAAGGACGAGGTATCCATCCCTGTGGTGTCCTCGCCTCTGGACTGCAGATCAGTCCCCCCCGAGGAAACGGCGTCCCCTGGGGGACAGACTCCGCCATCCCCCAAAAGCCCCCCAGGTGCCACCTTCGGCTCCCTTCCCCCGACCTCCGTCTCAGCAGAGTCATCGAGGGCCTGGAACTGGTTGGAGAGGGTGATCAGAGGGGAGCCGGCGGGTCCTTCTGTTGGCATACTTACGGTCAGGGGAGGGGCTCAGAAGGCTTACCAACCTTCTTCTTCCCATTTTTGGTACGCTTTCTACCACCCTTCTTTGCTGTAGGCTGCGCCGTGATCTCCTCATCCACACTTTCATGTTGGGAGGAGTTGTCAGAGTCAGCCAGGTTTTCCTCCCTCTCCATCAACCTGATCTCTTTGCACACCGCCTCCTCCCCGGGGCCTCAGAGACACAGGCCTCGAGGAGGGGGCAGACATCACCCCGGTTGCCCGAGGCTTTCCTTGCCCCACACTCTGGTGGCGTTTTTCCTGTGTCCTCTGGTAAGAGGGACCTCTATTGGCCTTGTCTTTCCTTATCGGCCCCTCAGCCCCTCTCCCGCCACCACTACCCGCCACAGCAGAGGTTGCGCCGCCAGGGGTTGCACCCCCACGGTCTCTACTCACCGGGCCTGCAGTGGCGTTGGTAAAGGAGCGAGGGCAGTGACTGTACGAGTGACCTAAGTCACCACACAGGTGGCGCCTAATATCCACACAAGAAGCAGCGAGATGATCTACCCCACCACACAAGGCACATTTCTGCACCTTGCAGCTTGCGCTGAAGTGGCGGGGATCACCGCACTTGTGACAGACTTTCGGCTGCCCCTGGTAAAAGATCAGGATTCTGTCCCTCCCTAGGAACGCCGAGGAAGGGATGTGGGTGACGGTACCCCCTGAGACCTTCAATTTTATCATGAAGGTCCAGCCCCCTGACCAGATGCCAAACTCGTCCAAATGTCAACTCCAGAGAGTGACTCGTTACAAGTCACCACGGTCACTCTCTTCACGCCATTTTGCGGGACCCTGCTTATACAGCAAAGTCCCGCCAACTGGATTCCCCCTTCACCAGCTCATAGTTTGACCAGAAGAGCTCTAGCCCCTCCGGCCGAATGAAGCTGATGTCGAAGAAGAGGGTGGACGAAGGATGGATCAGGGCGAAGATGTCCGCCACCCTAATGCCCATCTTCAGGAGAAGCTCCACCACCCTACTCCGGGGTGGGCAAGCTTCACTGCCCCTCCAGAGAAGACAGATCACGTTCCTCCTCGCCACCCCATGCCGGCTGTCGAGAGGGACCATACGGTTTCCCCCTCCCATCTCTCTTGGAAGGCGGCCAAGCCATGTCTTTGCAACCAGAAAGACAGGTCCACCTCTCTGCCCTCTATCATGACCAACCGCTCTCCGTTTTTCAGGGCCTTCAGGAAAGGTTGGCGCAAAACATCGTCCCTGGAGTCCAGAGGCGAGGAGATCCCCTGAGATTCCCCCGGAGTTCCAGCCGTGACCCCCACAAAAGTACGGGTACAGGGCTTCATGGCTGGAGGGGCAGATGGGCCAGCCCCCACCACCACACACACGCTTGCACCACCACTCACACCCCCCTCCGCAATCATTCCCACATCCACTCTTATATCTTCATCACTCATTCCACCATTCACCTCAGCCATTTGAACACAGATATTATTATTTCCATTCTCAGCATGTTTCTTCTTGCCTGCTAGGGGCCCCGGCTGCACATTGCCCTGCATGGCACCTGCCTTACTCAGGAGTGCTGCCACCCCTTTAAGAGCAGGGTCCACTTAGTAGACCCTGCCTGGGCTCAGGAGCAGCAGCACCCCCACAGCTCTCCGGCTCCATTTTTTTTCCTGCCTGTTTCACTTGGGGTAGGGCCAGACATGACCTCCACTCCCTGCCCTCCACCTTGGCCTCTGGAGACCTGCACCCGTGCTGGCTCCCCCAGGAGCACTGGAGCCCCCTCACTACCTGATGCAGGTAATCAGGCAGGGGACACCTCACCCCATTTCCTGGTTTCGCCGACACATCATAGGCATTTTCGGTGGGCGGGACACAGGGCAGCGGACCCACCGAGGCCACGCCTCATGTGACTATATATCATCTGGACCAGGAATTCCTAGTCAGTCTCCCATTCCAGTGCTTGCCTGGAATCAAGCTGCTTAGCGGCTGCAATCTGGTGAGGGCAGGCAGTTTCAGCTTAGGCCTCTTTCACACATCCATTTTTTTGCATCAGGTATGATCCGGCGTGTTGCTAAAAAAACGGATCCGATACCGGATGCGTTTTTTTACCATTGACTTTCATTAGCGCCGGATCATGCCTGATGTCATTGCGTTGTATCCGTTTTTGTCCGGATCCAGCGGAAATGTACATTCTGGCGGCCGGACAAAATGGTGCATGTAACGTTTTTTTTTGTTTACCGGAGCCGCCTGATAGTGCCTGAAGCGGCGCATCAGGCTGCTGGAAATAATAGAAGTCAATGCAACCGGATCAGATTTTTGTGCAATCCGTCAAAAGTCTGATCTGTACTACTACTACTACTACTACTACTACTACTACTACTAACTACTACTACTACTACTACTACTACTACACTACTACTACTACTACTACTACTACTACTACTACTACTACTACTACTACTACTACTACTACTACTACTACTACTACTACTACTACTACTACTACTACTACTACTACTACTACACTACACTACTACTACTACATTTTCCAGTGTCTCCGGGCATCCAAAACCCTCTTTTTCTGGGTTCAAAAGTTCAGGTCGGATCCAGCAAAAAAAACTTTTTTTTATTTCAGTGCCGGATCCGTCCCTTCAGGTGTTCGACGGATCATGCCTAAAACAAAAAAACGGATGTGTGAAAGAGGCCTTAGAATGGCAGTTGACAGATGCTTTTCTCTTCTCTGTGTCTTTTCAAGAGGAATGGAAGGTAAAGCTTTGAAAAAAACAAAATCATCAACTGGACCAGCAATTCCTAGCCGGTCTCCCATCCCAGTACTTGCCTGGCCTCAAACTGCTTAGTGGCTGTAATCTGCAGAGGGCAAACAACTTCAGCTTAGAATGGCAGTTGACAGAAACTTAGTTCTTCTCTGTGTCTTTTCAAGAGGAATGGAAGGGAAAGCTTTGAAAAAAACAAAATCATCATCTGGACCAGGGATTCCTAGCAGGTCTCTCATTCCAGTACTTGCCCGGCCTCAAGCTGATGATTTTGTTTTTTTCAAAGCTTTCGCTTCCATTCCTCTTGAAAAGACCCAGAGAAGAGCTAAACATCTGTCAACTGCCATTCTAAGCTGAAGTTGCCTGCCCTTGTCAGATTGCAGCTGCTAAGCAGCTTGAGGCCAGACAAGTACTGGAATGGGAGACCGTCTATGAATCCCTGATCCAGTTGATGATTTTGTTGTTTTCAAAGCTTTCTCTTCCATTCCTCTTGAAAATACCCAGAGAAGAGCTAAGCATCTGTCAACTGCCATTCTAAGCTGAAGTTGCCTGCCCTTGCCAGATTGCATTGGCTAAGCAGCTTTGGGCTGGGTGAGTACCAGAATGGGAGACCGGCTAGGAATCCTTGGTCCAGTTAATGATTTTGGTTTTTTCAAAGCTTTCCCTTCCATTCCTCTTGAAAAGACCCAGAGAAGACCTAAGCATCTATCAACTGCCGTTCTAAGCTGAAGTTGCCTGCCCTTGTCAGATTGCAGCCTCTATGCAGCTTTAGGCCAGGCAAGTATTGTAATGGGAGACTGTCTATGAATCACTGGTACAGTTGATGGTCTAGTTTTTTTCAAAGCTTTCCCTTCCACTCATCTTGAAAAACCCAGAGAAGAGCTAAGTATCTGTCAGCTGCCACTCTAAGCTGAAGCTGCCTGTCTTTGTCAGACTGCAGCCATTAAGTAGCTTGAGGCTGGGCAAGTACTGGAATGGGAGACTGGCTAGTAATCCTTTGAGCAGTTAATGACTTTGTTTTTTTAAAGCTTTCCATACCATTCCTCTTGAAAAGACCCAGAGAAGACCTAAGTATCTGTCAACTGAGTTTCTAAGCTGAAATTTCCTGCCCTCGTCAGATTGCAGCTGTTAGGCCGGGATCACACATGCGAGTAAATCGTCCGACACTCGCATGTGAAATCCCAGCTCTGGCGCCGGCACTCGGGAGTGGAGCGCGCGGCTGCATAGAACTACATGCAGCCGCTCGCTTCACTCCCGAGTGCCAGCGCCAGAGCTGGGATTTCACATGCGAGTGTCGGACGATTTACTCGCATATGTGATCCCGGCCTTAAGCAGCTTGAGGCCGGGCAAGTACTGGAATGGAAGGCCTTCTAGGAATCCCTGTTCTAGTTGATGATTTTGTTTTTTTCAAAGCTTTCCCTTCCATTCCTCTTGAAAAGACCCAGAGAAGAGCAAAGCATCTGTCAACTCCCATTCTTAGCTTAAGTTGCATGCCCTCGTCAGATTGCAGCCACTAAGCAGCTTGAGGCCGGGCAAGTACTGGAATAGGAGACCGTCTAGTAATCCCTGGTCCAGTTGATGATTTTGTTTTTTTCAAAGCTTTCCCGTCCATTCCTCTTGAAAAGAACCAGAGAAGAGCTAAGCATCTGTCAACTGCCATTCTAAGCAGAAGTTGCCTGCTCTTATCAGATTGCAGCCGCTAAGCATCTTGAGGCTGGGAAAGTACTGGAATGGGAGACCATCTAGGAGTCCCTGGTCCAGCTGATGGTTTTGTTTTTTTCAAAGCTTTCCCTTCCATTCCTCTTGAAAAGACCCAGAGAAGTGATAAGCTTTTGTCAACTGCCATTCTAAGCTGAAGTTGCCTGCCCTTGTCTGATTGCTGCTGCTAAGCAGCTTGAGGCCGGTCAAGTACTGGAATGGGAGATCTTTTGGGGCTTATCTATAGCATTCTGTAATGCTGTACATAAGCCCCCGATCTAACCTGAAAGAGAAGAAAAACAAGTTTTATTATACTCACCCAGGGGCGGTCCGTTGCGGTCTGGTGTGGTCCTGGTCTAATGGGTGTCACAGGTCCAGGGCAGGTGCCTCCCATCTTCTTGCGATGCCGCCTTCCTGCTTGCTTCATCGCTCCGGGGCTATAGCGTATCTGCCCTGTTTAGGGTAGAGCAAAGTGCTGCAGTGCGCTGGCGCTTTGCCCCTTTAAACCTTTCCCAATGCCTGCACACTGCAGTACTTTGCTCTGCCCTCAACAGGGCAGAGAAGTATGCCTGTGCAGAAGTGCTATGGCCCTGGAGCGTGAAGCAAGCGGGAAGGCTGCATCGCAAGAAGATGAAAGGCGGCGGACCCGAACTTGCGACACCCATCGGACCCGGACCGCACCAGACCGCTCCTTGGTGAGTATAAAAAAACTAGTTTTTCTTCTCTTTCAGGATAGATTCAAGGGCTTATCTACAGCATTACAGAACGCTGTAGATAAGCCCCGAAAGGCAGTGGCCACAGCTTACTGAGGAAAAATGAGCTGACAGATTCCCTTTAACCCCTTTATTCCATCTGACGTACTATTCCGTCCATGTGACCTGGGACAAAATTCCCAAGGATGGAATAGTACATCACAGCTGATCGCGGCCGGGTGTCAGCTGATTATCACAGCTGACACCCGCACTATGTGCCAAGAGCGGTCACGGACCGCTCCGGCACATTACCCCTGGCACACTGTGATCAAAATGATCGCAGTGTACCGGGGGCTCAGGGAAGCAGGGAGGGGACCCTCCTCACTGCAGGATCCCGGATCCAAGATGGCCGCGGGGTCCTTCCGGGTCCTGCAGGGAGGTGGCTTCCTCAGTGCCTGCTGAGAGCAGCCTGCAGCACTGCCTGTGAGATCGCCGATCTGACAGAGTGCTGTGCAAACTGTCAGACCAGCGATCTGACTTTATACAGTGATGTCCCACCTGGGACAAAGTAAAAAAGTTAAAAAAATAAAAATAACATGAGTAAAAAAAAAATTCCTAAATAAAGAAAAAAAAAATATTCCCCAATAAATTAATTTCTTCATGTAAATAAAAAAACAAAACAATAAAAGTACACATATTTAGTATTGCCGCGTCCGTCACGACTCTCCCTATTAACCTGTCCCACTAGTTAACCCCTTTAGTGAACCACTTAAAAAAATGATTTATCATCAAAGCACCGAACAAAAAGAGAAATAACACGCAATCAAAAAGACGCATATAAATAAACATGGCACCGCTGAAAACGTCATCTTGTCCTGCAAAAAATGAGCAGCTATACAGCATCATCAACGAAAAAATAAAAAAGTTATAGCTCACAGAATAAAGCGATGCAAAATAATTATTTTTTATATGTAATTGTTTTTATTGTATAAAAGCGCCAAAACATAAAAAAATATAAGTGAGGTATCGCTGTAATCGTACTAACCCGAAGAATAAAACTGCTTTATCAATTTTACCACACGCGGAGCGGTATAAACGTCCCTCCCCAAAAGAAAGTCATGAATTGCTGGTTTTTGTTCATTCTGCCACCCAAAAATTGTAATAAAGAGCGATCAAAAAAGGTCATGTGCCCAAAAATGGAACCAATAAAAACGAAAACTCGTCCCGCAAAAAATAAGACCTCATATGACTCTGTGGGCCAAAATATGGAAAAATTATAGCTCTCAAAATGTGGTGATGCAAAAACTATTTTTTGCAATAAAACGCGTCTTTTAGCGTGTGACAGCTGCCAATCATAAAAACTGATATAAAAAGTAAATCAACCCCCCCTTTATCACCCACTTAGTAAGGGAAAAATAATAAAATTAAAAAATGTATTTGTTTCCATTTTCCCATTAGGGTTATGGTTAGGGTTGGGGCTAAAGTTAGGGATAGAGTTGGGGTTAAAGTTAGGGTTAGTGTTAGGGTTGTGATTAGGGTTAGGGGTGTGTTACGGTAGGTTTGTGGTTAGGGTTATAATTAGGGATGGGATTAGGGTTAGGGGTGTGTTGGGGTTGGAGTTAGAATTGGGGGGTTTCCACTGTTTAGGTACATCAGGTGCTCTCCAAACGTGACATGGAATCGGATCTCAATTCCAGCCAATTCAGCATTGAAAAAGTCAAACGGTGCTCCTTCCCTTCTGAGCTCTGCCATGCGCCCAAACAGTAGTTTACCCCCACATATGGGTATCAGCGTACGCAGGAAAAATTGCACAATAACTTTTTGGGGTCCAATTTCTTATGTTACCCTTGTGAAAATAAAAAATTGGGGGCAAAAATAAATTTTTGTGAAAAAAATATGATTTTTTATTTTTATGGCTTTACGTTATAAACTTCTGTGAAGCACTTGGGGTTCAAAGTTATCACCACACATCTAGATAAGTTCCTTTGGGGGTCTAGTTTCCAAAATGGGGACACTTGTGGGGGATTTCCACTGTTTAGGCACATAAGGGGCTCTCCAAACGCGACATGACGCCCGCAGACTATTCCATCAAAGTCTGCAATGCAAAACGTCACTACTTCCTTTCCGAGCCCCGATGTGTGCCCATACAGTAGTTTTCTCCCACACATAGGGTATCAGTATACTCAGGACAAAATGAACAACATCTTTTGGGGTCCAATTTCTCCTGTTACACTTGGGAAAATAAAAAACTGTGGGCTAAAAGATCATGTTTGTGGAAAAAATATGATTTTTTTTATTTTCATGTCGGGGCGTTATAAACTTCTGTGAAGCACTTGGAGGTTCAAAGTGCTCACCACAAATCTAAATAAGTTCCTTTGGGGGTCTGTGTTCCAAAATTTGTTCACTTGTGGGGGTTTTCCACTGTTTAGGCACATCAGGGGCTCTCCAAACGCGACATGACACCCGCAGACCATTCCATCAAAGTCTGCATTACAAAACGTCACTACTTCTATTCCGAGCCCTGACGTGTGCCCATACAGTAGTTTTCTCCCACATGTAGGGTAGCAGCATACACAGGACAAATTGAAAACAATTTTTGGGGTCCAATTTCTCCCTTTACCCTTGGGAAAATAAAAAATTGGTGATTAAAAGATCATTTTTATGGGAAAAAAATAGGCTATAAACTTGTGTGAAGCACTTGGGGGTTCAAAGTGCTCACCACAGATCTAGATAAGTCTCTTCAGGGGTATAGTTTCCAAAATGGGTCACTTCTGGGGGTTTCCACTGTTTAGGTACATCAGGGACTTTGCAAACTGAACATGACACCCATCAAAGTCTGCATTCCAAAACGTCATTACTTCTTTCCAAGCCCTGCCGTGCACCCAAACAGTATTTCCCCCACATATGGGGTATCAACATACTCAGGACAAACTGGACAACTTTTGGTGTCTAATTTACTTGGGAAAAATCAAAAATTGGGGACTAAAAAATCATTTTTGTGGAAAAAAATTTTTTTCACACCCAGGCATTATAAACTTGAGAAAACACTTGGGGGTTCAAACTGCTCACCACAGATCTTGATAAGTTCCTTAGGGGGTCTAGTATCCAAATGATGTCACTTATGGGGGGTTTCCGCTGTTTAGGCACATCAGGGGCTCTCCAAGCGTGACATGGCATCCAATCTCAATTCCAGCCAATTTTGGTTTGAAAAAGTCAAACGGCGCTCCTTCCCTTCCAAGCCCTGCCGTGCGCTCAGATAGTGGTTTTCCCCCTCATATGGGGTATTGGCACACTCAGGAGAAATTGCACAACAACTTTTTCTGTCCATTTTCTCCTTTTACCCTTGTTAAAATAAAAAATTGTTTGTAAATGATCATTTTTGTGACTAAAAAGTTAAATGTTCATTTTTTCCTTCCAAGTTGCTTCAGCTCCTGTGAAGAACCTGAAGGGTTATTAAACTTCTTGAATGTAGTTTTGAGTACCTTGAGGAGTGCAGTTTTTAGAATGGTGTCACTTTTGGGAATTTTCTGCCATATAGACCCCTCAAAGTGACTTCAAATGTGAGGTGGTCCCTAAAAAAATGGTTTTGTATAATTTGTTGTAAAAATGAGAAATTGCTGGTCAACTTTTAACCCTTATAACTTCGTAACAAAAAAAAATTTGGTTACAAAATTGTGTTGATGTAAAGTAGACATGTGGGAAATGTTATTTAGTAACTATTTTGTGTGACATATTTCTCTGTTTTAAGGGACTAAAAATTGAAAGTTTGAAAATTGCTAAATTTTCCAAATTTTCGACATATTGCCATTTTTTTCATAAATAACCGCAAGTTATATCGAAGAAATTTTACCACTATTATGAAGTACAATATGTCACGAGAAAACATTCTCAGAATCGCTAAGATCCGTTGAAGCGTTCCAGAGTTATAGCCTCATAAAGAGACAGTTGTCAGAATTGTAAAAATTGGCCCGGTCATTAACGTGCAAACCACCCTGGGGGTAAAGGGGTTAACAGGGAAAAATGAAAAGTACTACATCTGGCAATTAAAAATTTAAAAAGGATAAACACAATGGGTGGAGTAGGGCTAAGCAACAGCACATGTGAAAAAGACTTGGGTATACTAATAGATCACAGACTGAACATGAGTCAACAGTGTGATGCAGCAGCATAAAAAGCAAATACAATTCTGGGATGTATTGACAGAAGCATACAGTTTTGATAACGTGAAGTCATTATTGTCATTATTGCCCTCAACTCCTCTTTGGTCAGACCTCATCTGGAATACTGTCTCCAGTTTTGGGCACCACATTTTAAAAAATACATCAACAAACTGGAGCAAGTTAAGAAAAGAGCAACCTGAATGGTGACCGGTCTGCAAACCGTGTCCTATGAGGAACGGATACATTTGGGAATGTTTAGCTTGCAAAAAAGAAGACTGAGAGGAGACTTAATAGCTGTCTACAAATATCTCAAGGGCTGTCACTTTGCAGAAGGATCATTTTTATTCTCATTTGCACAAGGAAAGACTAGAAGCAATGGGATGAAGCTGAATGTGAAGATATACGGGTTAGATATTAGACAAAGCTTTTTGGAGGAGGAGGTGTGATGGTGTGGGGGTGCTTTGCTGGTGACACTGTTGGGGATTTATTGAAAATTGAAGGCATACTGAACCAGAATGGCTACTACAGCATCTTGCAGCAGCATGCTATTCCATCCGGTTTGCGTTTAGTTGGACCATCATTTATTTTTCAACAGGACAATGACCCCAAACACACCTCCAGGCTGTGTAAGGGCTATTTGACCAAGAAGGAGAGTTACAGGGTGCTACGCCAGATGACCTGGCCTCCACAGTCACCAGACCTGAACGCAATCGAGATGGTTTGGGGTGAGCTGGACCGCTCACCGCTTCAATTTTGAATAAATCCCCAACAGTGTCACCAGCAAAGCACCACTACACCATCACACCACCTCCTCCATGCTTCACGGTGGGAACTAGGCATGTAGAGTCCAGCCGTTCACCTTTTCTGCATACAAACCTGTAATCAAAGCAAAAGGTGGCTACTTTGAAGAACCTAGAATATGACATATTTTCAGTTGTTTCACACTTTTTTGTAAAGTGTAATGTATAATTCCACATGTGTTAATTCATAGTTTTGATGTCTTCAGTATGATTCTACAATTTTCATAGTCATGAAAATATAGAAAAAATTTTGAATGAGAAGGTGTGTCCAAACTTTTGGTCTGTACTGTATGTATGTATCTAGGTTTGTGTGTGTGTATGTACAGTATATATGTGTAATGATCAGTGTGTATGTATGTACAGTATATGTATATGTGTGCATCTGAGTGTTTATGTATGCATGTACAGTATGTGTGTATCTCTCTGTGTGTTTCTTTCTGTGTGTGTATGTATTTGTGTGTGTATGTACGGTATATTTATGTGTGCCTGCATGTACAGTATATGTGTATGTCTATGTGTGTATGTATGGTATATGTATGTACAATATATGTGTGTGTATCTGTATGTACGGTACATTTGTATGTACTGTATATATGATATATGTGAATGTGTGAATGTATGTACAGCATGTGTATGTACAGTCCCTGACAGAAGTTATGCCGCTTATCCATGTTATGTAAATAAAAGCTTATAACCTGACGTTAAATTCATGCATTGGTTGTATAAATTATTCTTTTGAAAGCTGAAATCCTCCGAAATGTGGTTTAGATTAAGAAAATAAATTGGCATCAATGCAGAAATATTGATCATTTAATGGACACAGAATGATCAGATTATGGCAAGACAAAAGTTTTGTCGCCCACAGAAAGTAATGTGATATTCAAACAAATTAACTTAAAATACAAATATATGTTGCATAACATTGGTGAATGAAGTTGTGGTGCTATTAGAGTCATATTTAATATTTTGTGTGACTTCCACGAGCTTGAAGGACTGCATCCATGCGGTTCAACAACGATTCATACAATTTATTAATGAAGTCATCAGGAATAGCAAAAAATGCAGTCTTACATGCCTCCCGGAGTTCATCTAGATTCTGTGGTTTTGTCTTCCAAGCTTCCTCTTTCATCCTACCCCAAACATTCTCAATGATGTTCATGTCTGGTGACTGGGCTGGCCAGTCCTTGAGCATCTTGATCTTTTTTGCCTGGAGGAACTTTGTTGTAGATACTGTAGGGATGTGGTCTCGCTGCTGTGCGACCGGAGGTAAGCAGGAGGGCGACTCTTCCAGGTTCTTTAAGCAAGTTTATTACAACTTCATAAACTTGCCTTAAAACAGAAAAGAAAACAGCCTTCTCTGGCACAAAGTAACAAAAACAGATATAAAGTCCTGGTACTCTAAAGGTACTGCCACACTAAACAATCCGCTAGCGATCACAATAACGACGCATACTAATGCGATCGCTAGCGGGATTTTTCTATATCGCTAAATGCGGCCACATTTAGCGATTAGTTAACGACGCTATCGCCGTTAGCGATCTTCTTAACGACTTTAGCGGTACAAAAGTACCGCTAAATCGCTAAGAAAAGGTGCCACACAGCGATAAAATACTTACCCAGCGGGAGCGCCGACGAGAAAATAGGGTCCGGAACGATTCCAGCGACGAGCGAGATCACAGCAGGAAGCTCGTCGCTGGAAGCTGCCGCACTGAACAATATCGCTAACGGGATCGCTAAATAGTGACGTTTTTTAGCGATCCCGTTAGCGATATTGTTTAGTGTGGCATACCCTTAACTGAGCACTCTTTCAGCAACCAGACTGGTGGTCTCCTTAGAACTCCCACACTGGAGGTTTCCACACCTCCAGCCACTCACACCTGTGGTCAGCAGCAGGCTCCCTTATATACACCAGCCATTCAGCTAACACAGAGCACATGACCTGTCATGTGCTCTTGTAACCTCATCACAGGTCCTCAAACCACATACAAAGGTATAGTGAAGTCTTACTATCACTACATACCTCCCCCCTCTGCCTAAAGCAGTGGGCTTGGCACATTTCATTCACCGACTAGAAACTCCTTTCAGTCGTCTCCACAATCAGTCGGTCTGTCACAGTTTGCCTTAGGTCACTGAGTCCTGATCTAATTGAGGTGTCACTGCCTCTAGCTCTTATTTCAGGCTATCTATGTTCTGTCTTAGTTTCACTTCGATGACCTTCATTCTGCAGCGAACCTCTGCGCCTCTCTATACTGTGGCTTGAAGGTGACTGCCTTTTTTTTCTCAACTCTTGCAGCTGTCTGTTGGTCTGCTTCTTCTCAAGTTTTAGCTGCTCTATTCTTCCCTGGTTCACCTCCAAGAGCATCTGGATCTTCCAAGGCTTTCCACCAACGCCCTCCGACTTGGAGGTTTTCTTGTTGGCTCCCGACATCTCTGCTTCTCGTGGAGGTATTGTAGTGGCATAGCTCTTATGTCCGCCTCCCGCTTCACTGTGACTTTCCGGGTGTGGCCATCTGGGTGGCGGTTCCCTTGCTGGCTTTCTTTCGCCGTCGAGGCCCCTTCTTTGGTCAACCTGTTCAGTTCACTCTCTTCCCGTACACACGGACCGGGAGAGCGCAACCGTTCGATTTCCTGGTCTGTCGTGGATTTCCTGAGCTGTGCGTTATCTTCCTTCTCTATCTGGAGTTTTTGGAGAATTTTCTCTTGCTCCTCTGCCCAGCATCGGTGCTCTTCTTCTCTCCGTAGAAGTTCCTGCTGATGCTTCTCCTGGGCCTCTCTGAGCATCTCTGTATCTTTCACTAGGACTTGGTTCGCCGTCAGGCACGCTGATAGTTGACCTTGGACTTTAGAGAGTTCTTTCTCCAGGTCCTTCATTCGTTGCTCAATCTCTTGTCCCCGTATCTTTTCTCGCATCACTGTCTCTTTAAGCAGCTCTATCTCATGGCCCTGCTCTCTTTTATCCAGTACATGTGGCACCATCCTTCTCCCCTTTTTTCTCTTGTTAGAGAGCATAGGCTGTCTGGCCTTCCTGCAGCCCCTGCGGTGAGGAGAAGGTCTGCCACTTGTACCTGACTCCACCTTGCTGCACTCGCTTTCACTTGCGGTTAAGTTACAGTCTGCATAGGAGTCATTCCCACTCCCTCTGTCATCTTGGAACGGCAAGTCCCCACTTAACCAGGTGTCGGCCCCTATTCCTGGGGCGACCCAGTTTTCTGCGGACCTATATTTGGTCACCCCAAAGTCCTCACTTTGGTCTGAGCCACCCTTTCTTACGGCTACCAGGCACTGGGTATCTTTGACTTTAGGGGTGGCTACCTCTGTTTTACCCACCACACTATCAGCAACCACTACAGCCTCCTGCAGGGGTGGGCCTCTCTTAGGGTCATTCTGGTTCCCTTCTGAGCAATCAGCCAGTGCTTCGTCCCACACCTCCCAAAACCGTTTACAAATCTGGCCTATTATTATAGGATATGGTAAGTCTGGGACTACAGGGACATCATGGGTAGAAATAATAGTGTCCGTCTCAACAATTACCCTGGTTACCTGATACTCCCTAGTGACCCCATGAATGCAAGGGACTTCCATCTTTTTTTCGGGAATCAGATAGACAGGGAGTGTGTCGCTCAGCAGAGTCACCTGGCTTCCTGAGTCTAGAAGTCCACTCACACACTCTCCATTCACTATTAGAGAACAGTTCAATGCCCCCCGGTCAGATGTAAAGTCAGTACACCATTCGCGACATACATTGTTCAAACCCCGAACCCGGCAACAGTTCCTCGGCTCATCCGCCGCCACCTCTCCTCTCCTCATCGACTCAGCTTGAGACTCCGCCCCTTCTGAGTGTGGCAGTAGTTTGTTAGGGTTTATTGGTTCCCCATTCTCGCTAGGGACCTCAGAACCCTTTCTCCACAGATCCCAAAACAGACAGAAATCCCGGCCTATAATTATAGGACGCACCAAGTCCCGAACGACGCCGACTTCATGGGACTCAGTGCCATGCGTCGTTTCAATGTCTACTCTGGCCATAGGGTAGTCCTTTACATCACCATGTATGCATTGAACACCAACTTTTTTTCCTGATAGTATGTTGAGCGGAAAAGTGGCCCTAATCAAGGTCACTAAGCTCCCAGAGTCTAGCAGCGCCGTTACTGCTTCAACCGTTCACCTTCACGGGACATACTTGAGGACCCTGATTGGGGAACGGGTTTCCACTGCAGGCTGGATATGCATACCATGAAATACGGTGTCCTATGCTGCAGTCCATCTGCTCAGTGGTCTGCAGACACCGGGCAGCTATATGTCCTGGCTCGCGGCACCTCCAACAAATAATATCACCCGTAGTGACCTTGGGCACCACCTCCCCCCGCCATTTTGACCTTGGGCTCCCCACCCCTTTTTGGGACTCTGCCCCCTGTTGGGGCCGCCAGTACGGAATAGGCTGCTTCCCCAAGGCACCTTCCATTCCCTGGTACCTCTCGACCAGTCCGACCAGTTCATCAGCATTCCGGGGATCACCCTGGGCAACCCAAGTCTGTAGGGGTTTTGGCAGGGAGTGCACAAACCGATCCATGACGACTCTTTCTACCATCTGTGCCGGCGTAGCAGACTCTGGCTGTAGCCATTTCTGGACCAGGTGCAGTAAGTCAAACATTTGGGAGCGAGGTGGTTTGTCCCGGTGCGAGGATCTCTACTTTTAGCTTAGGATATTCCTGAGCGTCCTGCACAGTCAAATCGTAATACGCCTTCTGGGGTTCACCTGTCAGGTATGGGGAAAATATCTCTGCCCACTGCCCTGGGGGAAGTCTTTCCCTCTCAGCAACCCTCTCAAATACAGCCAGGAAGGCTTCCACATCATCCCCGGGGGTCATTTTTTGTAATGTGCGTCTTACCGCCTTTCTGACGTGGTTGTCATCAGCCAGACCTGGGGTTGGCGCGCTCGTCCTGCCCTGGATGGCGGTTGTCAAAAGCTGCATCTGCTGCCGATGCTCCTGCTGCATCTGCTGCAAGAACATCCTGTTGGCTTCTTGCTGCTGTTCCTGTGACTGTTGCTGCTGTACCTGTGCCTGGACCAAGTGTTTCAGCAGGTCTTCCATTTTCTCCGGCAATGCTGGCTGGATTACTATAGCCTTGACCCACGACATGCAGTAACCAGTCTCACTTCTCTGCTGGGAACGCTGCCCGCATTTAGGCCACCAATTGTAGGGATGTGGTCTCGCTGGTGTGCGACCGGAGGTAAGCAGGAGGGCGACTCTTCCAGGTTCTTTAAGCAAGTTTATTACAACTTCATAAACTTGCCTTAAAACAGAAAAGAAAACAGCCTTCTCTGGCACAAAGTAACAAAAACAGATATAAAGTCCTGGTACTCTAACTGAGCACTCTTTCAGCAACCAGACTGGTGGTCTCCTTAGAACTCCCACACTGGAGGTTTCCACACCTCCAGCCACTCACACCTGTGGTCAGCAGCAGGCTCACTTATATACACCAGCCATTCAGCTAACACAGAGCACATGACCTGTCATGTGCTCTTGTGACCTCATCACAGGTCCTCAAACCACATACAAAGGTATAGTGAAGTCTTACTATCACTACAATACGGATGTATGAGATGGAGCACCATCCTGCTGCAGAATTTGACCCTTTATGATTTGGAATATAAGAGGTAACTAATACTTATTGATATTTTAAGCTATTGATACTGCCTTCCACCTTGCAAATGTTTCGCACACCCCTATACTGAATGTAACCCCAGACCATAATCTTTCCACCACCAAATATAACTGTTTTCTGGGTGTATTTTGGATCCATACGGGCTCCAGTAGTTCTCCTGCAGTATTTGCGTTGGCTGTGGTGTAATTCTACTGAGGATTCATCAGTGAAATCAACCTTCTGCCACTTTTCCAGCATCCATCTGTTTAGCAGACAGAGGGACTTTGCAAATGCTACACGGTTTTTTATTTGCCTTTTGTTTATTTCTGGCTTCTGGGCACTGAATCGACCATGGAGGCCATTTCGAGACAGAATCCTGCAAACTGTTCTAGTTGACACAGGGACTTGAGGTGACCAGGCCTGTTGGAGCTCTGCTGTAATGGAAGTGGGGCTTTCTTTATATTTTCTAACCAACAAACGTTCCTCCTAAACAGTTGTCTTGCGGGGTCTGCCGTACTTGGGCTTGTCAAACACATCTCCAGTCTCTGCAAATCTTTTTTTAATTCTTTGTACTTGACGCTGAGACACATTAAAGGTGCCAGCCACCTCTGCAGTGGATTCGGTCTTCAGCCTCTTGATAATCCAGGCTTTGGTCGAAGGGATGATTTTTGGCATGTTGTCAGAGCTAAAGTTGCAGTTCAAGTGAAGGTCTGGGGTGCTGGGTTTCTTTTATAGACACCCACTAATTAACCGATCATTTACTGAGCACTGGTGAGGATGTCAACTAGGATTGGGTGCATTATATGACCAGGCGACAAAACCTTTGTCTTGCCAAAATCTGACCATTCTGTGTCTATTAAATTATCAATATTTCTGCATTGATGCCAATTTATTTTCTTAACCTAGATCACATTTCGGAGGGTTTCAGCTTTCAAAAGAATAATTTATACAACCAATGGATGAATTTAACAACAGGTTATAAGCTTTCATTTACATAACATGGATAAGCGACATAACTTCTGTCAGGGAGTGTATGTGTGTGTATGTACAATATATGTGTGTATATGGTATATGTGTGTGTATGTATGTACGGTATTTTTATCTGTATGTACAGTATATGTGTGTGTATGTACAGTGTGTGTGTGTGTGTGTATGTATGTATGTACAGTATATTTGTGTGTATGTACAGTATATGTACAGTTGTGCTCCAAAGTTTACATACCCCAGCAGAATTTTTGCTTTCCTGGCCTTTTTCGGAGAATATGAATGATATCACCACTCATGGTTAGTGGTTGGGTGAAGCCATTTATTGTCAAACTACTGTAGCAAAAATTCTACCGGGGTATGTAAACTTTTGAGCACAACTGTATGTACGGTGTATGTGTGCACGGTGTATGTATGTAAGTATCTACCATATATGTATGATGCATGTGTGATCCATCGGATTGTGGACAACTTGCTGATCACTGAGGATTCGACCACTGGGCCCCCTAGAGATTCTGAGAACAGGGGTCTGCAGTTTCTTCCTTGATGGAGCAGAGTTGTGCATGCTTGGTCTCTGTTCAGTTCATTATCTATAGAGCTGCTGAGCACTGCACTCGGCTATTTCCATCAGTTCCTCCACAGACAATGAATAGAGCATATACCAGATGATACAGAAACCAGACATATAATGTAATATAATATATACATGGTCGGGCTCTGCCGATTCCAGCAGTTAACACGTAACCATTGGGGTGCGCTTAGCATACTTGCTGTCATGTGCCAACTACAGCGTCAACCACGTCCTCAGTGTTCTATTCAATGACAGTGGAGACTAGTTATCACCTGACTGCAAGTATGACTGCCCTAGAGCCAGCAGAACTGAATGCTAATGGATATATACAGACAGTGGCGTAACTAGAAATGGCGGGGCCCCACAGCAAAATTTTGAACGGGGCCCCCTCTCCCAAACGGGCGGCGGGGGGCGGGGTTCTGATAGTGGGCGGAGCCAATAGCAGTGGGCGGAGCAAATCACAGCAATTCTCTAGGCCCAAAAAATACTCTTCAGTCTCATAACGGCCAGCTTTTTGCCCAAATCAGAGCTGTATTTAAAGCAGACATTATGGAAACACAATATAATATAATGGACTGGTAGCAATGCAGCCCCCTTATGCTACCATTACTAGTAACCATGTCCCGCATAACTATTAATGCAGGCACATTATGCCCCCATAACTAGTAATAAGCCCTCTTATTCTCCCATCAGTAGTAATGTGCCCCTCAAGTAGTAATGCAGCCAAGAATGCAGAGTTATCACTCACACAGTATGTGCCCCCGTTAATCTTCGGTGGTATCTTCAGCTCCACAGTGGAGCACACTCACCACCAGTCTTCACCCTTCTGGGCGCCGCCGACGAGTGACGTCAGCAGCGTGATCACATGACATGATCACGCTGCAGACGTCGCTCTGACCCGGCGGTCAGAGCTTCAATTGTACTGGCGTCTGTATAGACACCAGTGCAATTGATTCCTGGGAGACGGCACGCAGCAGCTTCTCTGCGCCGGCTGTCAGCATGACAGCCAGCACAGGGAACCGCCGACTCTCAGGCCATGGGCGGCGGAACACAGCCGCAGGGAGACAGCTGCAGCAGGGACGGGCCCCCTGCTAGCCCGGGCCCTATGGCAGCTGCTTCCCCTGCTTCCACGATAGTTCCGCCCCTGTATACAGATATGTAAGGAAAGTATTCAGACCACTTTAAAATGTTCACTCTTTGTTTCATTGCAGCCATTTGGTAAATTCAATTTTTTTCTCATTAATGTACACTCTGCACCCCATCTTGACTGAAAAAAACAAAAATGTTGAAATTTTTGCAAATTTATTAAAAAAGAAAATCTGAAATATCACATGGTCATAAGTATTCAGACCCTTTGCTCAGTATTGAGTAGAAGCACCATTTTGAGCTAGTACAGCTATGAGTCTTCTTGGGAATGATGCAACAAGTTTTTCACACCTGGATTTGGGGATCCTCTGTCATTCTTCCTTCCAGATCCTCTCCAGTTCCATCAGGTTGGATGGTGAACATTGGTGGACAGCCATTTTCAGGTCTCTCCAGAGATGATCAATTGGGTTTAGGTCAGGGCTCTGGCTGGGCCAGTCAAGAATGGTGACAGAGTTGTTCTGAAGCCACTCCTTTGTTATTTTAGCTGTGTGCTTAGGGTCATTGTCTTGTTGGAAGGTGAACCTTAGGGTAAGTCTGAGGTCCAGAGCACTCTGGAAGAGGTTTTCATCCAGGATATCTCTGTACTTTGCCACATTCATGTTTCCTTCAATTGCAACCAGTCATCCTGTCCCTTCAGCTGAAAAACACCCCCATAGCATGATGCTGCCACCACCATGTTTCACTATTGGGATTGTATTGGGCAGGTGATGAGCAGTGCCTGGTTTTCTCCACACATACTGCTTAGAATTATCACCAAAAAGTTTTATCTTTGTCTCATCAGACAGTGGAAACACCCCACAAGTGACCCCATTTTGGAAAATAGACCCCAAAGGAACTTATCTAGATGTGTGGTGAGCTCTATGAAGCCCCAAGTGCTTCACAGAAGTTTATAACGTACAGCCGTGAAAACAAAAAAGTTAAAAAAAATAAATAAAATATATTTTTGCCCCAAATTTTTTATTTTCCCAAGGGTAACAGAAGAAATTGGACCCCAAGAGTTATTGTGCAATTTGTCCTGAGTACGCTGACACCCCAGACGTGGGGATAAACTACTGTTTGGGCGCATGGCAGAGCTCAGAAGTGAAGGAGCACCGTTTGACTTTTTCAATGCAGAATTGGCTGGAATTGAGATCAGACGCCATGTCACATTTGGAGAGCCCCTGATGTGCCTAAACAGTGGAAACCCCCCAATTCTAACTCCAACCCTAACACCAACACACCCCTAACCCTAGTTCCAACCCTAACCATAACCCTAACCACAAACCTAACCCTAACACACCCCTAACCCTGATCCCAACCCTAACCCTAATCCTAACTTTAGCCCCAACTCTAACCTAACTTTAGCCGCAACCCTAACCCTAATGGGAAAATGGAAATAAATACATTTTTTTAATGTTATTATTTTTTCCCTAACTAAAGGAGTGATAAAGGGGGGTTTGATTTACTATTTATAGCGAGTTTTTATGATTGGCAGTTGTCACATGCTAAAAGACGCTTTTTATTGCAAAAAATAGTTTTTGCATCACCACATTTTGAGAGCTATAATTTTTGCATATTTTGGCCCACAGAGTCATGTGAGGTCTTATTTTTTGTGGTATGATTTGACGTTTTTATTGGTTCCATTTTTGAGCACGTGACATTTTTTGATCGTTTTTTATTTCGATTTTTGTGAGGTTAGAATTAACAAAATTCAGCAATTCATGAATTTCTTTTGGGGGAAGCGTTTATACCGTTCCACGTCTGGTAAAATTGATAAAGCGGTTTTATTCTTCGGGTTAGTTCAATTATGGCGATATCTCATTTATATAATTTTTTTATGTTTTGGCGCTTTTATACAATAAAAACAATTTTATATAAAAAATAATTATTTTTGCATTGCTTTATTCTGTGAGTTATAACTTTTTTATTTTTCCGCTGATGGTGCTGTTTGGTGGCTCGTTTTTTGCGGGACAAGATGACATTTTCAGTGGTGCCATGTTTATTTATATCGGTATTTTTAATCGCGTGTTATTCCACTTTTTGTTCAGCGGTATGATGATAAAGCATTGATTTTTTGCTGTTTTTTTAAGGGGTTCACTAAAGGGGTTAACTAGTGGGACAGTTCTATAGGGTGGGTCGTTACGGAAGCGGTGATACCAAATATGTGTACTTTTATTGTTTTGTTTTTTTTTATTTACAGGAAGAAATGAATTTATTAGGGAATATTTTTTTTACTTTATTTTGGAATTTTTTTTTTACACTTGGGATTTTCATTTTTTAAACTTTTTTACTTTGTCCCAGGGTGGGACATCACTGTAGAATGTCAGATCGCTGGTCTGACAGTGTGCACAGCACTCTGTGAGACCAGCGATCTCACAGGCACTGCTGCAGGCTTCCTCAGTGCCTGCTCTCAGCAGTCACTGAGGAAGCCGCCTCCCTGCTGAACCCGGCTGCCATCTTGGATCTGGGGTCTTGCAGGGAGGAAGACCTCAGAACAGCTCGATCACATCGCGCTATTCTGAGGGTCTCAGGGGAGCACGCAGGGAGGACCCTCCCTGCGCGATGCTTCCCTGTGCCCCCGGTACACCGCGATCATGTTTGATCGCGGTGTGCCAGGGGTTAATGTGCCGGGAGCGGTCCGTGACCGCTCCTGGCACATAGTGCCAGGTGTCAGCTGTGATAATCAGCTGACACGCGGCTGATCACTGTGACGTACTATCCCGTCCATGGTCAGATTGTCCCAAGTTTCATGGACGGGATAGTAGGCTTCGCATGGCAGAAAGGGGTTAAAGATAACAGTGTTATTAAAATGCTCCTCTGCCTAAGAAATATCTGTCCATATTATGACTAGGGTTGAGCATTCCGATACCGCAAGTATCGGGTATCGGCCGATATTGGCTGTATCGGAATTCCGATTCCGAGTTCTGATATTTTCGTCATATCGGATACCGGAATCGGAATGTCACTGTCACTGTCAGTGTCCGTCGGTCGGGTCTGTCAGGAGTCAGCGGCACTTACCCGGCAGAAGATCTCTGGCGGTCACATCCGGGCTGCTTAATGGCCGCCATCCTCTTCTCCCCGGCGGTCACATGCAGTATCTCGCGATAACTGCAGTGACTGCTGGGTAATCGCGGCCGTAAAGCAGTCCGATGACGTCACCGCCGGGGAAGCTGGTAAGCAGCTGTGCTGCGCCGGGATGACAGGCTCTGCCTGTCATTCCGATGTAGCAGAGCTGGATCGTCGTGGGACAATCGTTACTATGGACTGCGTCGGACAGGTGGTATACTGTTGGTTTGTTTTTTTTATTTTTTACAGGAGATCGATGGCGTCGCAGGAATGAGAGAGTAATAAAAAAAATGAAAACTGTGTTGTCTCTTTTATTTCATTAAAAGACTTTTTTCTTGCTGTGTCTTTTTTTTAAACATTTAAAAACTTTGGGATTAATAATGGATCGGTGTCTTATTGACACCTCTCCATTATTAACCGGGCTTATTGTCACCGTGCAATCAACGGTGACAATAACCCCTTATTACCCCGCTTGCCACCGCTACAGGGCAAGTGGGAAGAGCCGGGTAAAGTGCCACAATTGGCACATCTTTTGATGCGCCAAATGTGGGGCTGCTGTAGCCTGGTATTATCAGGCTGTTGAGGGCCAAAATCCATGGGCCTTGACAGTCTTTTAATACCAGGCCGCAGCAGTCTGCATTTTACTTGGCTGGTTAACAAAAATAGTGGGGATCCCCGCGCCGTTTTTTTTTCGAGGGGATCCCCTATTTTTGTTAACCAGCCAAGCTAAGCAGACTGCTGTGGCCTGGTATTATCAGGCTTGCAAGGTCCATGGATATTGGATCCTTACCAGCCTGAAAAACCAGGCCTCAGCGGTCTGCTTCATCTGGCTGGTTAACAAAAATAGGGGGGACCCCACGCCATTTTTTTTTCGAGGGGATCCCCTATTTTTGTTAATCAGCCAAGATATGCAGACTGCTGTGGCCTGGTATTATCAGGCTGGCAAGGTCCATGGATCTTGGCTCCTTAACAGCCTGAAAATCCAGGCCTCAGCGGTCTGCTTCATCTGGCTGGTTAACAAAAATAGGGGGGACCCCACGCCATTTTTTTTTCGAGGGGATCCCCTATTTTTGTTAATCAGCCAAGATATGCAGACTGCTGTGGCCTGGTATTATCAGGCTGGCAAGGTCCATGGATCTTGGCTCCTTAACAGCCTGAAAATCCAGGCCTCAGCGGTCTGCTTCATCTGGCTGGTTAACAAAAATAGGGGGGACCCCACGCCATTTTTTTTTCGAAGGGAACCCCTATTTTTGTTAATCAGTTCCCTCTGACGTCACTGATGGTGTCCCTGGCTGACCTGAAGTGAAAGTGGAAAGCAATCAATTAAGCTTTCCACTTCCTCTCCTGTCAGCCAGGAGAGGAACTCATTCATTTGGGGGTTTACTGTGAGGCTGCAGCATTAGCTGCGGTCCCTGCAGTAAACATTAACCCTTTCTGAAGGATTACACCGTGGGACCTGACTGTGCATCGGATTGGTAAGAATAATTTTGCTTTATTAGTTTATTTTTATTACAGGAAATGGTTTTAGCAGGTAAATAAAATATGGTCAAAAACTGTGTGATTATTTCATTAAACTTCTTTTTTATTACAGTGTGTGTGTTTGATTTTTCTTTCATACAATAGGATTAATAATTGATAGTTGTCTAATTGACAGCTCTCAATTATTAACCTGGCTTAAAGTGACCTTTCAATTGCAAGGTCATTTTAACCCCTTATTAACCCATTCGCCACGCTACAGGGCAATGGGAATAGACGGGCAAAGTGCCAGAAAGGGCAAATCTAATTAGAGATTTGCCCTTTCTGGGTGTCTGGGGGCAGATGTTAGTAGCCGGGGGGGGGCCAAAAATAATGGTCCCTCTCTGGGCTATTATTATCTGCCCCCACTCACTGGCTTTGTCTGTCTGGTTGCGAAAATAGGGCGGGAGCCCACGCATTTTTTTTCAGCAATTTTACACCTCATATATATATATACATGTCATTGAATTTGTGACACATATATATATATATATTATATTTGTAGTTCATACACTTCTACATAGTATAATAGCCGCTAATTCAATTGCCGGCTTTTGTGAAAATGCAGAACCCGACATGAAATGACACTTGGTGTACATAGGGTTAACCATGTCCTTTGCTATCTGATTTGCACAAACAATTAAATCAGTCTATGTGTGCAAAATTTCACACCTGTAGGGGTTAATTAAAGGTGTAAATTCGTAGCAAAAAAGTCCGTTTTTTTTACAACGAATTTACACCTTTAATTAACCCCTACAGGTGTGAAATTTTGCACACATAGACTGATTTAATTGTTTGTGCAAATCAGATAGCAAAGGACATGAAAAGACATGGTTAACCCTATGTACACCAAGTATCATTTCATGTCGGGTGCTTCTGTCTTTTCACAGAAACCGGCTTTCCCGTCAATTGAATCAGAGGATATTTTACTATGTAGAAGTGTATAAACTATACATATATGTATATATATATGTCACAATGACATGTATATATATATATATATATATATTATATATATAATAATGTATTCTATGTGTGTATATTTAGTGTTTACAAGGAAAGAATGGGTTTTTTTTAGTTACGATATTTTGTTCCCATAGACTTACATGGGACTTCCGGTATCGGTATCGGGTATCGCCGATATTTTAATGGTATCGGCGATACCATTCCGATTCCGATACTTTTGGATATCGGAAAGTATCGCTCAACTCTAATTATGACTTAAATTAGCCTCCTATAGTATATGACCTTCACATTGTCCGCCTTAATGAGCTACACCACACTGTCTGCTATTATTATCTATAAGGGCCGGACTGGCCTTCTGGCAAATGCCAGAATGGCATGTCTGGTCGTGAGCCGCCTTGTCTGCTACGTTGTTAACAGAATCAGTGTTCTCAAGACACCCATACTATTAAGAGTTTGATGGAGCACAAAGTAGCTGACTCCTTCACGGGTTTCATTAGAAATATTGGTCTTGTAGTAAAACTTGCTTTCCTCCATTCAGGGTAATATATCACATCTGGTGCTTGGGGACGGGACAGCATGGGACTTTGTGATTGCAAATGCCAGGGATGAATTTTGGCCCCAGTCCGTAACTGCACCACCCCATCCGCCCTTATGAACCACAGCCTATACCATGGCTGTCTCCTCTCTAGTTTTCCCTTATACTCTCTCTATATATATATACATGTAAGAAGAAGGACCGGACCACGGGTACCTGCTCTGAGCCGGAACCGGAACTGTCGGGGCTGTCTCCTCTGTTGTTCCAGGGAAAGCTAATGAGACCGGACAAACCTACATATCCAGGAGTAGGGGCGTGGCTAAGCGGCTGCATCCACAGCGCGCTCGGTGGTACTTAGATATGGCAGCAACAGACAGCACGTGGCAGTAAGAAGTGAGTGCTCTGGCCAGGGTAGGTTCCAGGTTTTCGTGGTCCCCGGCGAAAGAGTCTCAGTGGGCCCCTTTAACACATACCACAATTCATGATGCACAGATACTACAAAAAATATAGGTATAGCACAATGACAAAGATTTCACTTCTTACATTACATGAGTGATATCTATTGTACATTCTACAATAGATCAGAAATTGGACAGTATAGTCCTTCATACAGTATTATGGGCACCACATAGTGCTCCATACAGAATAATATGCCCCATATAGTTATTATTATAATTATTATTATTATTACACATTTATATAGCGCCATTTATTCCATGGCGCTTTACATATGAAAATGGAAAATATAGACAGGTACAATAAACGTGCTAGACAAGGGACACACAAGTACAGAAGGAGAGAGGACCCTGCCAGCGAGGGCTCACAGTCTACAGGGATGGGTGAGGATACACTAGGAAAGGGTAGAGCTGGTCGTGCGATGGTTCAGTAGACTGAGGATCATTGTAGGCTGTAGGCTTGTCGGAACAGGTGGATCTTCAGGTTCTTCTTGAAGGTTTCCGTTAGTGTTGAGCGATACGATAATGCAAATATCGGCTATCGGCCGATATTAGCTCTATCGGCCTTTCGATAATTCGTTTCGATATTTTCGTCTTATCGAATACCGGAATCGGATTTGTCACTGTCACTGTGAGTGTCCGTCGGTCGGGTCTGTCAGGAGTCAGCGCACTTACCTGGCAGAAGATCTCCGGCGGTCACGTCCTGGACTGCTTGATGGCCGCCATTATCTTCTCCCTGGCGGTCACATGCAGTTTTTCGCGATAACTGCAGTGACTGCAGGGTAATCCCGGCCGTAAAGCAGTCAGTCCGATGACGTCACCGCCGAGGAAGCAGGTAATCAGCTGTGCTGCGCCGGGATGACAGGCTCTGCCTGTCATTCTGATGTAGCAGAGCTGGATCGTCGTGGGACACTCGTTACTATGGACTGCGTCGGTCAGGTGGTATACTTTTTTTTTTTTTTTTTTTTCATTTTTTTACAGGAGATCGATGGCGTCGCAGCAGGATGAGACAGTAATAAAAGAAATGAAAACTGTGTTTTTTTTATTTTTTATTAAATTAAAAAAATTTTTTTGGAACATTCACCCGTCCGGGTACATAAACAATTTAACTATTTATTTACATACAGGGACCCTGTCCGGGTTATTTAGACTTCTTTGGCAGGGGTGTTACAGGTACCACCTGGTACTCTTCTGGTGCTTGCCAAACATCCGAGACACCAAGGACCACCAGGACCTGATGACGTCGTGTGGCTTGTACAGTCAAGTTGTGACCCGCTATCTGGGTCTGTGTGGCCACCTCTTTCATCTCTCTCCGGGTCTGGAGCCCTATGTCACGGACTGTACGAACCCCAGGGGGCCTAACAGGCGCCGGGTATGGGCCAGCTATACTTATCATGTCCATAGCTGGGGCTGCTGAGGAGACCACTGAGGGAGGCTGGGGAGATTTACGGCGTGGGGTGGGCACTTTTGCAGAGGCCTGGATGTGGGAGGCTGAAGGCTTCGAGGGTCTCACAGGTTCCTGACACACTGGGGAGTAGGGGTCGCACCTGGTAACATTTAGGGCGTACCATCCATTGTAACCCCAGTGTCGGGTGTAAGTCACCAAGTCTCCTGGCAACAGGTCCCTCCCCGGGTGTCCTTCTGGGAGGTGAGCCTCCACGTCCCGCTGGGTCACAAAGACTTCTAAATAAAGTCCAGGCTCCTTGATGAAGCCCCACCCACCTTTCAATTTAAAGCTCCGTACTGCACCCTTACGCCGCGGCTCACTCAGGGTTCCTTTATCCTTTCTCATCCGGTCCTTATCTGCCCGGTCCTTCTCCAGGTGACGTTGGCGAAGTTTTAGGGTTTCTCGCTGCTCCCTTTGTCGCTCTGCTTCCCGCTCCCAACGTCTCCACTCTTCCTCCTGACACCGATTGTAATTCTCCTCCACCAGTTGCTCCATATCTCCACCACTCCACTGCAGCTTACAGTGTCCGGTTTGCGGCAGCTCTCCTGTCGCCCCCCAGTCCTGGCGGCGCTCCCCTGCGGAGGAAGCAGACGGCTCTAAATCAGATGACAGTCGGGGCTCCGGTACAGGCAGGTAGTGCTCTGGTGCCTGCGCGGCCTCCTCCATGAGGACGGGTGTCGCTTCTTCTGTCTCAGCGACCGGGGCAGACAGCGGGATCTGGGGTGCTGCTGACGGTGCTGCGGTTTTTGCAGGAACGGGTGCCTCCACTGCGACAACGCCAACCGGATCACATTGCAAGGGCTCCTCTACTATAATGGGTGCCTCACCTTCCGGTACAGACACTTCAGGTAAGAGGGATTGGCGCCGCTCCAAGTTTATTTTTAGGGCACGCCAGCTGGCTTCCATCCTGGCGACCTCCTCCCGGTGCCGGGCCAGGCCTCTCAGGGTATCCTCCGCTTCTTGCAGCGTAGGAGGGTTTACAGGCCGGGTGCCCAACGGTGATTCCGTGGCGATCGGGTCGCTTCCGTGGGGGGAGAGCTCTGACTGCTCCATCCCTTCCCACTTCTGCTCGTCGTGTCCATTAGCCATCTCTGCCAAGTCACATGTGTCATATCTGGAGAGGGCCCCTCTTTTGTAGGGAGGCGGGACCTCCTCACACTGAGGAGGATGAGGAGGCGGAACTCCAGAGCTGTGGGGCACGATGTTACATTGCAGTACCATTTACAGTGGGCGGCCATCGTTTTCACGCCACTGAGTGAGTGACACCCACGAAGAGCACGCCCTTCTTCTTCACCAGTGCCTCGTCGTGACGCAGATATGGCAGAAAAATGGCAAATACATTCTCTGATGATTTTAGCAATTCTCAAGCACAAAACCAGTGCAATTCAGGCACACAGGACTCGCTTATAGCGAGCTACAGAATCCTGTTCGTGACGCCCAAGTTGAGTCGCACAGAGCCAGAGGTTTTGGGGGTACTCGGCACCGAGCCCGTCGACTTCTATGGGGTATGTCACGTCTTTACCCGGCAATTGAATTAGAGTCGATTTTACTATGTAGAAGTGTATAAACTATAAATATATGTATATATATATGTCACAATGACATGTATATATATATATATATATATATATATATGTATTCTATGTGTGTATATTTTGTGTTTACAACGAAAGAAAGGTTTTTTTTTGTTGCGATATTTTGTTCCCATAGACTTACATGGGACTTCCGGTATCGAAATCGGATATCGACGATATATAGTGCAATCGGCGATACAATTTCGATACGATATTTTTAGATATCGAGCAATATCGCTCAACACTAGTGTTGAGCATTCCGATACCGCAAGTATCGGGTATCGGCCGATATTCGCGTTATCGGAATTCCGATACTTAATTCCGATACTTTTTCCATATCGTATACCGGAATCGGAAGTTCCCATAATTCTTTGAGAGGCAATGTGATTTTAGTCAGCCAATGAGGAATCCTACGAAGTGTGGGCACATCCTGTAATGCTGCGGTCATCTTAACTAATGGCATGGCTGTGATTGGCTGCTGAAATGATGTCAGAATGCACTATAAAAGGCGCCGCCGCCATTTTAGCGTCACTGTGCTGTGAACTCAGTAAGGGACAGAACGCTACTCTGCTCACTCTGAGGGACAGTTAGATATTGCGATTTTGTGTACTACTGTGCTTGAGGCAGGCTAGTTTACCAACCGCTGTGTAAAGCTTCATTTTGCCAGTGTTGTTTTAACAGCTCTGTGCAAGGTGTGTGTGTGACAGTGCAGGTGACGCTGCAGTTTGCTCTGCATCCACCGCTGTTTGTAGGCATCTGCACGTGTCACTGACTCTTTTTTTTTTTTTTTTTTTATTTTGTGGAATTGGTGCAGCTCCATTATATTAGAAAAAAAAATCAAATCTATTAGTGTGACGTGCTTCCATCCGTATACAATACATTGGTTGCAAACACTATAGAAGTACAGAAAGGAGCTTTTCACAGATTGTGGACAGTTGTGTTTCAGTGTTCACTTCAGTCTGTGTTTTTTACTTTTTTGAGTGCAGATCACGCTCCAGTTACATGTTCAAGCACTGCTGCTTGTACTCTGCTGAGCGTGTCTCAGTGGCTCATCCTTTTCATTTATCTCCAATTGGTTCTGCTACATTCCATTTAAAATAAATCTAATCTATTAGTGTGACGCGCTTCCATCCGTATACAATACATTGGTTGCAAACACTATAGAAGTACAGAAAGGAGCTTTTCACAGATTGTGGACAGTTGTGTTTCAGTGTTCACTTCAGTCTGTGTTTTTTACTTTTTTGAGTGCAGATCACGCTCCAGTTACATGTTCAAGCACTGCTGCTTGTACTCTGCTGAGCGTGTCTCAGTGGCTCATCCTTTTCATTTATCTCCAATTGGTTCTGCTACATTCCATTTAAAATAAATCTAATCTATTAGTGTGACGCGCTTCCATCCGTATACAATACATTGGTTGCAAACACTATAGAAGTACAGAAAGGAGCTTTTCACAGATTGTGGACAGTTGTGTTTCAGTGTTCACTTCAGTCTGTGTTTTTTACTTTTTTGAGTGCAGATCACGCTCCAGTTACATGTTCAAGCACTGCTGCTTGTACTCTGCTGAGCGTGTCTCAGTGGCTCATCCTTTTCATTTATCTCCAATTGGTTCTGCTACATTCCATTTAAAATAAATCTAATCTATTAGTGTGACGCGCTTCCACCCGTATACAATACATTGGTTGCAAACAATATAGAAGTACACAAACGGGCCTTTCACAGCTACTGAACATGGGTTTTTAATTTTTAACTAAAATATGTATTTTTTCAAATGACACAAATATAAGTAATGTTGAAGAGGAATAGTCCTACATCCATTGTTTGCACAATATTACAGGTGTACATCATGTCCCTTAATCAACAATGTATTATTATATTTACTTGTATGCTTTTATTTAAAAGCCAAGAACACAGAAGGATAACCTTCGCACTGCAGCTGTTGTCAAAGTTCAACCCACATTATGCACTTCCAACATTGCAGCATTTGAGGCATGATGTGAGTTGGATTGGTCAAAGTTATGGAGTGAGAAGGTTCACCATCAGTACCCTATAGCATAAGTATGCTTTTGTGTTAGCATTTGTGTTAGACATGTGGATATCTGCCATAATATGTCACAATTATTTAGTTACAGATTTGTTACCAACACTAATCATTGAATGGTTTTAAATTTGACGTTTCACTTGTTTACAGCTTAGAAATAAGGGTGTAGCCTGATATCTATGTGTAGCACTAGCCACTTTAACATGTCATGTTTTTTTAAACATGTGTAGGTAGGTAGCAGTAATTTTTGCCGGACACACAGCAGGGGAACAGCAGGCGTTACTGAACCCCACTATCACTATAGCTTGTGTATTGGTCTGTGGACACGACACTTCTGAGCAGCAACTGGCAGTGTTGTAGCCCAGGGAGTATAGCTCAGGTGGTAGAAAGATGAACATAACAGGAGACATGGAAAACGTTGTCAACCAGTTAGTTAATCTGAAACCGGACAGGCAAATTCAGGCGAGATCCATGCCTAGTTCATTTTCAGAAAAGTAAGCCGTTCTACATTATCGTAGGATAGTCGCATGCAACGGTCTGTTAGTACACCACCTGCAGCAGTAAAGACGCGCTCCGATAATACACTGCCAGCAGATCAAGCCAGCACCTCCAATGCATACTGGCTAAGCTCTGGCCATGTATCCAGCTTAGAGACACAAAACTTGAATGGGGAAGAGCCATCTGGGAGTACACTGAGAGGGCAAGACATGTAGTCTGTCACCATCTTACGGAAATGTTGCCTCCTGCTGACTGGAGCCGTCTCGGATGGTGTAGACATTGGTGGCGCTGCCACAAAACTTCGACACATTTGGAACATACTGTTCTTGCCCTGTGCAGAGGCGCTGCTTGTGCTCCCTCTTGTTGCAGAGCTGTCTCCACTGCCTCGACGCACAGAGCTGCTTTGTAAATCAGTAGCAGCAGCAGTGCTCTCGGCTGGAATGGAGAACATTATGGATTGCACCAGTGTGTCTTGGTACTTCCGCATTTTACGCTCCCGGTTCAACGGTGTGATGAGGCTTTGTAAGTTGTCCCGGTAGCGAGGGTCTAGGAGGGTGTACACCCAATAATCAGACGTGGTGTGAATGTGTTCGATGCGGCGGTCGTTTCTCAGCCACTGCAGCATGAAATCAACCATGTGCTGCAGACTCCCAACTGGCCAAGAAACGTTGTCCCCTGCAAGAGGCGTCATCTCCGCCTGCTGTGCATCACCCCACCCTTGGTCTACATACTGACTAGAGCATTGTCTACCTCCCTCTGGAGCGATGTCTTCCTCCTCCATTGACTCCTCCTCATCCTCCTCACAAAGTCCTTCAAATACATATAAATTTACAAAATTTAAAACTCAAAATTTAAAAACTTTGTATCATAATTCTGTAACATCAGTTTATGGAAACACAATAGCATTACAAAAGGATAGACAAAAAATGTACATTATGTGCTTTGTAAATACATTAAAAGTTTGTAATGGTTATGAAAATATAGACAGCGACTCTGGAGGTTCAATTGTTGATACAGCATGGTACTTTGAAAGTCCTCCAGCCCTTTGTGAGGAACCACGTTGCGCTGACTGTCCAGAAGGTGATGGAATTTGTGACTCCTCATCCTCCACCTCTTCCAAAACCTCATGCCTTAGTGCTTGCAGTGTTTTTTGAAGCAGGCAGATAAGGGGGACAGTCAGGCTGACTAGTGCATCATCTGCACTCGCCATCCGCGTTGACTCATCAAACGCACGCAAAACGTGGCAGATATCCTTCATAGAGTTATTCGCCACTCATTACACTGGCAGTGGCTGCCCATTCATTATAGGATCCAATTCTAATTACTGGTTCTCACCAACATAGCTCTCCACAGCGCAGCACCCCCCTACATCTCCTCCCTTATTTATATTTATCGGCCTAACCGACTGCTGCACTCTGCAAACGACCTTCGACTAACCTCTGCACTAATCCGTACCTCCCACTCCCAACTCCAAGACTTCACCCGCGCTGCGCCAATCCTCTGGAATGCTCTACCCCAAGAAATTAGGACTATCCGCAATTTGGATGGTTTCAGGCGCTCCCTCAAAACACATTTGTTCACAGTGGCCTATCACATTCACTAATCAAAGTCATTCTATGTGTAATTCTGTGTGTGTAGCCCATTCACTATCTCCATGCATCCCTCACTTCCTTAAAATGGCTGGACCATCATTGTAAAAACACCATTGTATATAAACACCTGTACTTTGTATCTCCCACACCTCATTGTAGATTGTAAGCTTTCACCAGCAGGGCGGCTGATTTTGCTTTAATTATTGTATTGTTAACGTTGTTACTTATGACTCGTGTTTTGAAACTGTTAAACTGTAAAGCACTGCGGAATATTATGGCGCTATATAAATAAATAATATTATTATTCTTATTATAGAGGCCCACTCAGTAGTGGTGAAGTGTGAACGCCGCAAATTGCGAGTTGACTGCGCCTGATGCAGCTGATACTCCATTACTGTTGGCTGCTGCTCACACAACCGCTCCAACATATGTAACGAGGAATTCCACCTGGTGGGTACGTCACATATAATGCGATGTTCATGAAGGTGAAATCTGCGTTGCAGAGCTGCAATCAGCGATCTGGCCATGCTGGAACGTCGCAAGTGAGCGCACTCTAGGCGGACCTTGTGCAGCAGTGCATCAAGATCCGGATAGTCCCTCAAAAAACTCTGCACGACCAAGTTGAGCACATATGACAGACATGGTATGTGACTGAGGTTGCCAAGGCCCAGAGCTGACACCAGATTTCGGCCATTGTCACACACTACCAAGCCTGCCTGTAGATTCTCTTCCAAAAACCACACGTCGCTCTCCTGCTTTATGGCATTACAGAGCTCCTGCGCTGTGTGGCTAAGATTCCCCATGGAAATTAATTTCAGGATGGCCTGTTGACATTTGGACACGGCTGTGCTCATATCGGTCGCAACAGGTAAACGTTCACGGGTCCATGTGGAGGTAGACCGTGACGGCTCCTGCAGCGATGATTCTGAGGAACTGGAATAGGAGGAGGAATCAATGTGTACAGACTTGATTCCTGCAATCCTTGGAGTTGGCAGAACACGTACAGCGCCACTCGCAAGATCAGTACCCGGCTGCACAACATTGACCCAATGGCCAGTGAGGGAAAGGTATTGTCCCTGGCCATGGGTGTTAGAACCCTCTTGTTAGGTTTTGTTTCAGTTTGCTGGTCACATGACCTTTTTTCCCTATTTAGTCTGGCTCCGCCCTTCTGGCTTTGCTTGACTTCATTGTATTATCTACTGTTAAGCTAGCCAGGTGCTTAGGTGCCTTAATCTGTGAGTTTTGCTTGATGTTAGGATCACAAAGTATTTATTTTTCTGTTTAATTATCCATGCTACAATTTATGTTAGGAGGTGTCCACCTTTTCTCCCAGTCCCTAGATCTTGTAGGGATTACTCCCTCGCAACTATAGGTCTTCGTTCACACTAGATGAGGACTTTAGCGGGTCTGGTCGCAGGATCAGGTTCCCCGTTACATCGTAGGGATTCAGCTTAGTTGTATTGTAGGGACAGAATTCCCTTCTTTCCTTACTGGTTGTAGCAGATCATAACAATGGGTACTGGTCCACGCATCGGTGGTCAGGTGGACCTTGCTACTGAGGGCTTTTAGTAGCGCATGTTTAATTTTTCCCTCAACATGCTTTTGCAGACCAGGGACGGCTTGCCTGCTGAAATGAAATCGGCTTGGCACATTGTATTGTGGGATTGACAATGATATTCAGTTACGGAAACTGTCTGTCTCCACCAGCCTGAATCACAGCATTTCAAGGGACAGGAGTTTTGCAATGCCAGCATTCAGAGCCTGTGCTCGTGCATGGTTTGCGGAGTATGGCCGTGTTTTATCCCATGCCTGTGCTACCGCTGGCTGTTTTGTGGCCTGGGAGTGTGAGGATGACAGGGAACTTGCTGCTGTGTGTGGAATAACAGTTTGTCTCTGGACAACAGTGGCCGAGGTTCTTCCATGGCGATCCTGTGAGGAAGCATAACCAGCTGTGTGTGAGCTCGATGAAGAGGCTTCAACACAACCTGAAGATGTAGGTGCTGCTGTAGGTTGGCCTACATCTCCAGTGTGTCTTTGTAACTCAACTACGTGCTTTGTCCGCACATGTTTCCACATATTTGTGGTATTGAGGTGACTGACACTTTTAGCTATTTTTAATTTTTGATTACACAGCTTGCATTTCACATAGCAAATATCATGTGCAAGTGTGTGAAAAAAGGACCACGCAGTGCAAGTCCTGGGAGCGCACGTTTTGACTTTTGGAAGACAACTGCTCCGAACAGGTGCCAAACTGGAGGCTACAGGCAACCGAGTCTGCAGCCTAACTCTCCCTCCTGTTTGTACCGTTGGGGCAATGTCTTCCTCTATCTTCCTTCTATCACTAACCATTTCTCTAGGCCTCTCCCAGCTTTCAACCAAAGTACTGGTTCTCACCCACAAAGCTCTCCACAGTGCAGCACCCCTCCTACATCTCCTCCCTCATTTCTATCTATCGGCCTAACCGACTGCTGCGCTCTGCAAACGACTTTCGACTAACCTCTGCACTAATACGTACCTCCCACTCCCGACTCCAAGACTTCTCCTGCTCTACGCCAATCCTCTGGAATGCTGTACCCCAAGAAATTAGGACTATCCACAATTTGCATGGTTTCAGGCGCTCCCTCAAAACACATTTGTTCAGAGCGGCCTATCACATTCACTAATCAAAGTCATTCTATGTATTCTGTGTAAGTGTGTGTGTGTCTCTAGCCCATTCACTATCTCCATCCCTCAGTCCCTTAAGATGGCTGGAACATCATTGTAAATGCACCATTGTATATAAACACCTATACTTTGTATCTCCCCCATCTCATTGTACATTGTAAGCTGTCACGAGCAGGGGCGACTTATTTAGCTTAAATTATTGTATTGTTAACGTTGTTACTTATGACTTGTGTTCTGAAACTGCTAAACTGTAAAGCGCTGCGGAATATGATGGCGCTATATAAATAAATATTATTATTATTCCTCTGAGCTGCTCCCACCACCTTCCTGTTCTTCATGCCATGTTGGGTATTGGACCTCATCATCTCCACTACCCTCTTCCAACACCTGCTGTTGGGTGGTCTGGCCAGCACCATGCTCAACAGAAACTGGCACCTGGGTCTCATCATCATCATCAGATGCGTTCTGCGGTGTGCTGACCATCGGCACTGTCTCACCCGCCTCTTCAGATTCAGAGAGACACAGCTGTTGCGCATCACTGCATACTCCCTCTTCTTCACATTACAGAATGCTGCTTGGCTGGGCCCCTGTTTGCAAGCCAATAGATTCTGAGAACAGAAGCAGACACTCAGCTGGCTCCTGTACAGAACTCTCTGACTGCCTGGGCAATTTGCCAGGCGGTGAAGAGACAGATGGTTGCCCAACAGTGCTGTGGTCCTGAGAGGAGGTGGAAGCAATTGAAGTCGATGCATTGGCTGAGATCCAAACAACAACGGCTTCAATTTGTTCTTCCCGCAGCAGGGGGGTACTCCGAGCTCCTACAAAAGTGCGCATAAAGGAACGCTCACGGCCCGGGGAAAACTGGTGGATGCTGTGTCACTGGGGGCCGCAGCAGCCACAGAATCCCCACGTCCTCTCCCTGAAGAAACTCCACGACCACGTGCCTTACTCCCTGCCTTCTTCATCTTGGTAGATTGATAAAGAAAGTCTGAAAAGTTATAAGGCCTAAGTGTGGTTATTCCGCAGAGACTGCAGTGAACACTGCACACAACTGTTCAGTAGGTGTGAAAGGCCCCTTTGTGTACTTCTATAGTGTTTGCAACCAATGTATTGTATACGGATGGAAGCGCGTCACACTAATAGATTTTATTTATTTGTAATAGAGTGGAGCAGCAACAATTAGAGAAAAATTTCAAGGATGTGCCAGTGACACACGCTCAGCAGACTACAACCAGCAGTGGTTGAAGAACTAACTGGAGCGTGATCTGCACTCCAAAAAGGAAAACCTCAGACTACAGTGAACACTGCACACAACTGTTCACTACCCAACGCGTCTCAGCAGGAAGGCAGTCTGTGCGTCAAAACAAAGGCGCAAGCATACATCCACGTACCCTGTTTATAAAGCTATATAAAAAAAATTATGTAGTAGTGACGCACACTTTATTGAGGTACAGTATTACATCGCCATTCACCATCTGTGGCTATGCAGTCTCATCTATATATACCTTATCTATCCGTTGTCATGCTTGCAAGTCGACAGTCAGGCATAAATAGCAATTTTCACTATGCACTATGCACTTTTTAAAGGTTATGTTTGTTAATAAACATGATTATTGCCACATATTATGAGTATTACATGATGGAAATTGTATAATTTTGTATAAACTGTTTAGTGACATTATTCAGCAAATGTAACATTTTAGTAATGTCACAGATAACTTGTAATGCTGATGATGTTTTGAAGTCAGACATTCATTGTCTATACAATAAAAATGGTGTACATACTGTTACTTATCCATCATTAATGGATTCAGATATGTACTTGTATGCTTTTATGTACAACCGTATAGCAGATTCCTTAACTAATTTATTTTGTGGTTTGCATTGCTGTTCAACATGTTAATGTATGTGTTTATGTTTGTCAATTCTTTATTTATCTAGATATTAGTTTAAATGAAATCATCATCTTATGGTAGTAAAGGTTATCTTTCTCTTGTTTGAAGTATAGACATTTAAAATTGACAGGTAACAAGGAAATTACTTGATCTAGTATTTAAACATCCTCCTTGACCCTGGGCTCCAACACCGCCAGTTGTTGCTCGGAAGTGCTGTTAGCACAGTCAACACTTGCTCCTGTGTTACTGGGGTTCAGTAACGTCAGCTGGTCCTCGGTTGTGCCATTGGCTCTTTTCCTTCTGCTGCCCCTCCGGGTTCCAGTACCGTCAGCTGGTTCTCCGCAGTGCCTTTGGCCTAGGTGCCTCCATCTTGGTATCCGAGTTCCAGCAACGTCTGCTGGTCCTTGGTAGTGCTTTGGAGCACAGGTACCTCCTGCTTAGTAACCGTTGTCCCAGTAACGTCAGCTGGTCCTCGGTTGTGCCATTGGCTCTTTTCCTTCTGCTGCCCCTCCGGGTTCCAGCACAGTCAGCTGGTCCTCGTTACTTGCATTGGCTCTTGTACCTTCTGCTACCCGTCCGGGTTCCAGTACCGTCAACTGGTTCTCCGCAGTGCCTTTGGCCTAGGTGCCTCCATCTCGGTATCCGAGTTCCAGCAACGTCTGCTGGTCCTTGGTAGTGCTTTGGAGCACAGGTACCTCCTGCTTAGTAACCGTGTCCCAGTAACATCAGCTGGTACAAGATTGTGCTACAAATACAAGATACGGAACAAGAGACACAAGAACAATAAGCAGAAGATCTAAAAGCAGAAGAACATGAAGTATAAGACCAAAATGAAGAGCAAAATATATGCTCTAAATTCTAAGCAGAAGAAGACTAAGCAGTGTATGGGGGTGAGTCCGTTCCTCCTCGTGGTGCCCCTGGAAAATGCCTGCTGCTGCAGGCTAAACTGAACACGGACAAATACTGTTGTAATTTAAATCTTTTGTGACAGCAAGAACGGAAGGATGAAAAATTCATACTTTGACAGATTACAAGTACAGGATTCTCTGTCACAAATAAGAATATGATGAAGAAGATGAAGCAGAATATGAATAAGAATAATAGTTTAATAAGAAGAATATGAGTAATGTTAACAAAGATGAATAGCAAGAAGTTTAAGAAGAAGATAAAGAAGGTGAAGATGAAGAATAATTTGATGAAAAAGATGATGCTGCAGAAGATTATGAAGGAGAAAGTGTGTGAAAAGTTAAAAAGGTGAAGATGAAGAGCATGGAAGTTGTGTAATATACATATTTGCCAAAATATAAAAAACGTTAACATTGTCAATTTCTTCGTCAATCCGAACATCTTTAAAAAAAAAAATATTTATGCTATTCCATTTGATTGGGTTAAACATCTATGCCTTTAATGTCTCCTCAACCTTCCCCAATACATTCTACATTACTCTTTCTTGTTTTCCTTCATGTACAATTAACCAACAAGGCAAGAATGGGTTTTTTTTAATTTCGATATTTTGTTCCCATAGACTTACATGGGACTTCCGGTATCGATATCGGGTATCGCCGATATTTTAGTGATATCGGCGATACCATTCCGATTCCGATACTTTAGGATATCGGAAAGTATCGCTCAACTCTACTCAACACTAGTTTCCGTTGTTGGTGAAAGTCTGATGTTTTGCGGCAGGGAGTTCCAGAGTATGGGGGAAACCCGGGAGAAGTCTTGTATGTGGTTGTGGAAAGAAGAGATGAGGGGGGTGTCGAGAAGGAGATCTTGAGAGGATCGAAGGTTGCATGTGGGTAGGTAGCGGGAGACCATGTCACAGATGTATGGAGGAGAAAGGTTGTGAATGGCTTTGTATGTCATGATTAGGGTTTTGAACTGAAGCCTCTGGGCAATAGGAAGCCAATGAAGGGCCTGGCATAGGAGGGAGGCTGGGGAATAGCGGGGAACAGGTGGATTAGTCAGGCAGCAGAGTGTAGGATGGACTGGAGTGGTGCCAGAGTGCTAGAGGGGAGGCCAGACAGTAGGAGGTTGCAGTAGTCGAGGCGGGAGATGATAAGGGCATGCACTAGTGTTTTAGTGGTTTCATGGTTGATGAATGAGCGGATCCGGGAAATATTTTTGATTTTGAGGCGGCAGGAGGTGGCGAGGGCTTGGATATGTGGTTTGAAAGAGAGGGCAGAGTCGAGGATCACCCCAAGGCACCGAGCATGCGGGACTTGGGAAAGCGAGCAGCCATTGACATAGATTGATAGGTCTGGTGGAGGGGAAGAATTAGGTGGGGGAAAGATGATGAATTCTGTTTTGTCCATGTTCAGTTTGAGAAAGCAAGCAGAAAAGAAGGCTGAGATAGCAGACAGACACTGTGGGATTTTGGTCAGTAGGGAGGTGAGGTCAGGTCCAGATAGGTAGATCTGCGTGTCATCGGCGTAGAGGTGATACTGCAAACCGTCACTTCCGGTCTCTTGTGTGCGGCCGTCATGTGCTTTATGACTATCACAGAGCGTGCGTTCCACTGTGGAACGCACACCATGACCATCAAGGTGAGCGAGCGTTCATGGCGAATGTTATCTTTTCACATGAACTGACATCTTATGGGGGATTTGAACATTATGGGTGAATATGGAGCGACCATTTTCTTGGTGATTTATGTGACTATATTCTTGCATATTACTATGTGGCTGTAATTTTGGGGTGAGATGGAGGCTATTTAAGACCGGTCTGAACATTTGGTTGACACCATGCTATATCATATCTGACCTCCTGATGAGCCGCTAGGCGAAACGCGTAGAGGTGTCATAAGATCATATCAAGATGAGTAACCCTCTTTTTTGAGCATTTATTTGGGGACCCTGGAGGCTATGTATGAAGGGGAGATTATCTAATACCCTGGTGTGATATATCAACAACAGTGACACTGGACGCCTTTATCATTATCATTTAGCACAGTTATCACTCTCACAAAATACAGGGATCCCATGTCTTTATATATATACATGTTTGCTGGGAGCAGGGACCAGCTGTTATATTGAGGGACTTTACCTTACAACATCATCTTGATTTTCAATTATCTACTATATATCAGGCATGTTTATTCAGCCCTAATCCCTGACCTGAATATACAGGAGTACATTGCCGTTTTCCTACCTTTAAAGGGCACTATCTTCAATTGTTGTGCATGATTTTTGGGGGTGCACTTATTATAAGGGCATATCAGGAGCCTAGGGACAGCCGACGGGACCGGGGGCGACACTCTCGTTGGGGCTGTCTTAGGGTGCCAACCTCCGCATGCTAGGCAGGTGTACAGTTCAGGGCATTGTTATAGGGTGAACATAGCGTGCACTTTTTAATTGTGTGGTGTTTTTGTTGTATGTCCCGTTTTTAAAGTATTATTAAAAGTTATATTTTATTGTTTTCTTTGGGGTTGTTACTAGTGTTGAGCGATACTTTCCGATATCCAAAAATATCGGATCGGAATGGTATCGCCGATATCACTAAAATATCGGCGATATCCGATACCGATACCGGAAGTCCCATGTAAGTCTATGGGAACAAAATATCGCAACTAAAAAAAACCTTTCTTTCGTTGTAAACACAAAATATACACACATAGAATACATATATATACAGTTAGGTCCATAAATATTTGGACAGAGACAACATTTATCTAATTTTGGTTCTAGACATTACCACAATGAATTTGAAACAAAACAAATCAGATGCAGTTGAAGTTCAGACTTTCAGCTTTCATTTGAGGGTATCCACATTAAAATTGGATGAAGGGTTTAGGAGTTTCAGCTCCTTAACATGTGCCATCCTGTTTTTAAAGGGACCAAAAGTAATTGGACAAATGACTCCAAGGCTATTTCATGGACAGGTGTGGGCAATCCCTTTGTTATGTCATTCTCAATTAAGCAGATGAAAGGGCCGGAGTTGATTTGAGGTGTGGTGTTTGCATTTGGAAGGTTTTGCTGTGAAGGAAACATGTGGTCACAGGAGCTCTCCATGCAGGTGAAACAAGCCATCCTTAAGCTGCAAGAACAGAAAAAAACCCATCCAAGAAATTGCTACAACATTAGAAGTGGCAAAATCTACAATTTGGTACATCCTGAGAAAGAAATAAAGCACTGGTGAACTCATCAATCCAAAAAGACCTGGGAGCCCACGGAAGACAACAGTGGTGGATGATCGCCGCATACTTTCTTTGGTGAAGAAGAACCCGTTCACAACATCAACTGAAGTCCAGAACACTCTCAGTGAAGTAGGTGTATCTGTCTCTAAGTCAACAGTAAAGAGAAGACTCCATGAAAGTAAATACAAAGGGTTCACATCTAGATGCAAACCATTCATCAATTCCAAAAATAGACAGGCCAGAGTTAAATTTGCTGAAAAACACCTCCAGAAGCCAGCTCAGTTCTGGAAAAGTATTCTATGGACAGATGAGACAAAGATCAACCTGTACCAGAATGATGGGAAGCCAAAAGTTTGGAGAAGAAAGGGAACGGCACATGATCCAAGGCACACCACATCCTCTGTAAAACATGGTGGAGGCAACGTGATGGCATGGCCATGCATGGCTTTCAATGGCACTGGGTCACTTGTGTTTATTGATGACATAACAGCAGACAAGAGTAGCCGGATGAATTCTGAAGTGTACCGGGATATACTTTCAGCCCAGATTCAGCCAAATGCTGCAAACTTGATTGGACGGCGCTTCATAGTACAGATGGATAATGACCCCAAGCATACAGCCAAAGCTACACAGGAGTTCATGAGTGCAAAAAAGTGGAACATTCTTCAATGGCCAAGTCAATCACCAGATCTTAACCCAATTGAGCATGCATTTCACTTGCTCAAATCCAGACTTAAGAGGGAAAGACCCACAAACAAGCAAGACCTGAAGGCTGCCCTGTAAAAGCCTGGCAAAGCATTAAGAAGGAGGAAACCCAGCGTTTGGTGATGTCCATGGGTTCCAGACTTAAGGCAGTGATTGCCTCCAAAGGATTCGCCACAAAATTTTGAAAATAAAAATATTTTGTTTGGGTTATGTTTATTTGTCCAATTACTTTTGACCTCCTAAAATGTGGAGTGTTTGTAAAGAAATGTGTACAATTCCTACATTTTCTAACACATATTTTTGTTCAACCCTTCAAATTAAACGTTACAATCTGCACTTGAATTCTGTTGTAGAGGTTTCATTTCAAATCCAATGTGGTGGCATGCAGAGCCCAACTCGCGAAAATTGTGTCACTGTCCAAATATTTCTGGCCCTGACTGTATATATACATGTCATTGTGACATATATATACATATATGTATAGTTTATACACTTCTACATAGTAAAATAGCCTCTGATTCAATTGCCGGGTAAAACCGGCTTCTGTGAAAAGACAGAAGCACCCGACATGAAATGACACTTGGTGTACATAGGGTTAACCATGTCTTTTCATGGTTTGCTATCTGATTTGCACAAACAATTACATCAGTCTATGTGTGCAAAATTTCACACCTGTAGGGGTTAATTAAAGTTGTAAATTCGTTGTAAAAAAAACGGACTTTTTTGCTACGAATTTACACCTTTAATTAACCCCTACAGGTGTGAAATTTTGCACACATAGACTGATGTAATTCTTTGTGCAAATCAGATAGCAAAGGACATGGTTAACCCTATGTACACCAAGTGTCATTCCATGTCGGGTTCTGCATTTTCACAAAAGCCGGCAATTGAATTAGCGGCTATTATACTATGTAGAAGTGTATGAACTATAAATATAAATATATATATATATGTGTCACAAATTCAATGACATGTATATATATATATATATGAGGTGTAAAATTGTTTAAAAAAAATGCGTGGGCTCCCGCCCTATTTTCGCAACCAGACAGACAAAGCCAGCGAATGGGGGCAGATAATAATAGCCCAGAGAGGGACCATTATTTTTGCCCCCCCCTGGCTACTAACATCTGCCCCCAGACACCCCAGAAAAGACAAATCTATAATTAGATTCGCCCTTTCTGGCACTTTGCCCGTCTATTCCCATTGCCCTGTAGCGGTGGCGAATGGGTTAATATGGGGTTAAAGCCACCTTGCAATTGAAAGGTGACCTTAAGCCAGGTTAATAATTGAGAGCTGTCAATTAGACAACTATCAATTATTAATCCTATTGCATGAAATAAAAATAAAACACACACACTTTAATTAAAAATCATTTTAATGAAATAAAGACACATGTTTTTGACCATCTTTTATTTGACTGCAAAAACCATTTCCTGTAATAAAAATAAAATAAAAAAGCAAAATTATTCTTACCTATCCCATGCACAGTCAGGTCCCACGGTGTAATCCTTCAGAAAGGGTTAATGTTTACTGCAGGGACCGCAGCTAATGCTGCAGCCTCACAGTAAACCCCCAAATGAATGAGTTCCTCTCCTGGCTGACAGGAGAGGAAGTGGAAAGCTTAATTGATTGCTTTCCACTTTCACTTCAGGTCAGCCAGGGACACAATCAGTGACGTCAGAGGGAACTGATTAACAAAAATAGGGGTTCCCTTCGAAAAAAAAATGGCGTCGGGTCCCCCCTATTTTTGTTAACCAGCCTGATGAAGCAGACTGCTGAGCAGTGGCGTACCGTGAATGAAGCAGACCAAGCAGCTGCTATGGGGCCCGGACAGGTGAGGGGGCCCTCGACGGTCGGGTAGCTGTGCTGACACAGTACTACCAGGGGGTCGGCGGGGGAGGGGGAGCGCAGCTCTTCTATATACTCACCCCTCCTGGTGCGGTCTCTGCAGCCCCTGCTCTTCTCCCACGGTCTCCGACGCCTGTGTTCAGCGGTCAGGTGGTACCGCTCATTACAGTCATGAATACGCACATATTCATGACTTTAATGAGCTGTCCCGCGTGACCGCTGAACACTGGCGGCGGAGACCGTGGGAGAAGAGCAGGGGCTGCACAGACCGCGCCGGCGGAAGGGTGAGTATAAGGGATATTTACCTGTCCCGTTCCACCGTTGCTCGCGTCCTCTTGCTGCAATGTTCAGGTCAGAGGGCGCGATGACGTCGTTAGTGCACGCCGCGCCCTCTGCCTGATCATTCACTGCTGGAGGACCCCGAAGACAGCGGCACTCAGCAGTGGAGAGAGGACAGGTAAATATCTCAGGTGCCGGGGCCCTGAGCGAGCGGTGACATCGGCACCTGGTGTCACCCCCTGCTCAGGACACCGGCACCTGGCCCCCAGCGACGAAAGGTGAGTATGTCTTTTTTTTTTTTTTGGTTGCAGCAGCTGCGGCAGCATAAGGGCCTATACTATGGAGCATCTATGGGGGCACAATCTATGGGGGCATAATACATTTTTTTGTTTAATGTGTCCCCTCACTGTGGTGGCACTTTACATTTACAATGGCTCTGGGTTTTTTTTTTGGGGGGGGGCCCATTCAGACTTTTGCTATGGGGCCCCATGATTTCTATGTACGCCCCTGCTGCTGAGGCATGGTATTTAAGGCTGTTAAGGAGCCAATATCCATGGACCTTGCCAGCAGCGTCGGACTGGAGTACCTTGGGCCCACCAGAGAAAAAATATTCTTGGGGCCCACCATTATACTTCCCAACCTTTGAAGAAGGGAAAGAGGGACAAAGGCTGTGGCACGCTGTGCCTGCTGCAGCAAATTTTAGGCCATGCCACGTTGCACCACAGACTGTCCAGGAGTTGGTGGATGCTTTAGTCCAGGTGTGGGAGGAGATCCCTCAGGAAACCATCCGTCGCGCTCATCAGGAGCATGGCCAGAAGTTGTAGTGAGGTCATACAGCATACCTCCCAAATTTTGAAGACAGGAAAGAGGGTTAAAGGCTGCGGCGCGCGTAGGGCGTCGCTGCAAATTTTAGGCCACGCCCTGACCACACCCATTTAACAGCTAATCACACCCATATCCTGGCCCCAAGCGTACCCATTTAGCACTGCTGATCACACTGACTGGTAATGAGGGCACAGTGGCTGGTACTGAGGAAAAGAAAGAAAGAGCAGCGAGAGAGAAAGAACAAACAGAGAAAGAAAGAGAGGAAAGAAAGAAAAGAGAGAGAGAAAGAAAGAACAGAGAGAAAAAAGAACAGAGAGCGAGAAAGAAAGAACAGAGAGCGAGAAAGACTAGAGAGAGAAAGAAAGACTAGAGAGAGAGCCAGAGGCGTAGCTAGGGTTTTGGTTTAGTGGGGGCGAAACTTCTGAATGGGCCCCTAATCAGAGAACCTCAGCAAATGACCGCGCTGTTGCCAAAAATAATCTATATATAAAAAGACCAATATTGACATTACCGCCATATTGTCTGTGGTAAATAATACCAGTCCTACAGAACATATAATAGATTACAGCACAGGTACAGATAATGACTTACCGCTGATGTTCTTTCTAATGGAATTGTTCACTTTTCATTTCTTTTCCATCTGGCCCAGACCGACATGACGACTTCTCCAGCCAGGACTCGACAGCAGAGATTACAACAAAGACACATTTCACTTCTCATATTTTTAGCACTGTCTTGGTCACCAATTGGACTATTCTCAACCTGCACAAACTCCTCATCCTGCTGATACCCCAATACTGAGCCGCTGCTGCCATATGTGTCCCTATTTCTGCACCTGATACCCCAATACTGAGCCACTGCTGCCGTATGTGTCCCTATTACTGCACCTGATACCCCAATACTGAGCCGCTGCTGCCGTATGTGTCCCTATTACTACACCTGATACCCCAATACTGAGCCGCTGCTGCCGTATGTGTCCCTATTACTGCACGTGATACCCAATACTGAGCTGCTGCTGCTGCCGTATGTGTCCCTATTACTGCACCTGCTGTGTGGTTCTGTGTGACCTCTAAATTTTAAAGCACCCCTCTAGAATATAGTAATGCCGGGTGCAAGTGCCCTAGAAAACAGTGACCACATTTTGTCCCCTAGACTGTAATAATGCCCTGTGTGCCCCTTTGACAGTCACAGTAACCCGAGTTCCCCTATAACAATAAGTGTCCACTTTACATTTAATAATGTCCCAAGTCTCCCCCTGTACATCTCCCCTATACACAGAATAATGCCCCTCACTGGATATATACTGACCCCTTAATGTCCCCAAACTATTTAATGGGTCCAACACTGTATGATGGCCCCTAGATAGCATCCATACAGCATAATACACCAGATAGTCCTCAATATAGTATAATGCACCCCCATAGGCAGCCTCTATATTATAATAAACCCCCATAGGCAGAGTCTATAATATAATGCACCACCATAGGCAGCCGCTATATTATAATGCACCCTCATAGGCATCCTCTGTAGTATAATGCATCCCCATAGGGAGTCTCTGTAGTATAATGCACCCCAATATGGAGCCTCTGTAGTATAATGCAGCCCCCATATACAGCCTCTGTAGTATAATGCACCCCCATTAAAAAAAAAAAAACAATACTCACCTCCCGGCTCCTGTGCTGCTCACTGTTCTCCCTCTCAGCGTCTGACAGCGGGCGCCGGCAGGTGATGTCATCGCGCCCGCTGTCAGACGCTGAGAGGGGGATTATGGGAGAGAAGGAGCGCCCGCTCCTTCTCTCTCTATGCGGTCAGCTGTATCGGCTGGATGCCGATACAGCTGACCCTCCGATGACGGGTGGGGGGCCCACTGCTGGCACCGGGCCCCCCCAACGCCTGTTCAGGCCCCATAGCTTCTGGGCGGCAGAGCAGGAAGATCGATTCTCCCTGCTCTGCCGCAGAATGTAACTGTATCGGCGTGCTGTGCATGCCGATACAGTTACTGTAGCGTAGCTCCAGGTGGGCCCCCTCAGAGCGCGGGGCCCGGGGCCACCGCCCCCTCTGCCCCGCGACCTATCCTTTCAAATCAGGGCCCACCACGCAGGAGCTGGGGCCCACCGGAGGTTTCTCCGGTGGCTCAGTCCGACCCTGCTTGCCAGCCTGATAATACCAGGCCACAGCAGTCTGCTTATCTTTGCTGGTTAACAAAAATAGGGGATCCCGTCGAAAAAATTTGGCGTGGGGTCCCCCCTATTTTTGTTAACCAGCCAGATGAAGCAGACTGCTGAGGCCTGGTTTTTCAGGCTGGTAAGGAGCCAAGATCCATGGACCTTGCCAGCCTGATAATACCAGGCCACAGCAGTCTGCATATCTTGGCTGGTTAACAAAAATAGGGGATCCCCTCGAAAAAAATGTGGCGTGGGGTCCCCCTATTTTTGTAACCAGCCAGATGAAGCAGACTGCTGAGGCCTGGTTTTTCAGGCTGGTAAGGAGCCAAGATCCATGGACCTTGCCAGCCTGATAATACCAGGCCACAGCAGTCTGCTTATCTTTGTTGGTTAACAAAAATAGGGGATCCCGTCGAAAAAATTTGGCGTGGGGTCCCCCCTATTTTTGTTAACCAGCCAGATGAAGCAGACTGCTGAGGCCTGGTTTTTCAGGCTGGTAAGGAGCCAAGATCCATGGACCTTGCCAGCCTGATAATACCAGGCCACAGCAGTCTGCATATCTTGGTGGTTAACAAAATAGGGATCCCCTCGAAAAAAATTGGCGTGGGTCCCCCCTATTTTTGTTAACCAGCCAGATGAAGCAGACTGCTGAGGCTGGTTTTTCAGGCTGGTAAGGAGCCAAGATCCATGGACCTTGCCAGCCTGATAATACCAGGCCACAGCAGTCTGCATATCTTGGCTGGTTAACAAAATAGGGGATCCCCTCGAAAAAAAATTGGCGTGGGGTCCCCCCTATTTTTGTTAACCAGCCAGATGAAGCAGACTGCTGAGGCCTGGTTTTTCAGGCTGGTAAGGATCCAATATCCATGGACCTTGCCAGCCTGATAATACCAGGCCACAGCAGTCTGCTTAGCTTGGCTGGTTAACAAAAATAGGGGATCCCCTCGAAAAGAAAACGGCGTAGGGGTCCCCCTATTTTTGTTAACCAGCCAAGTAAAATGCAGACTGCTGCGGCCTGGTATTAAAAGACTGTCAAGGCCCATGGATTTTGGCCCTCAACAGCCTGATAATACCAGGCTACAGCAGCCCCACATTTGGCGCATCAAAAGATGTGCCAATTGTGGCACTTTACCGGCTCTTCCCACTGCCCTGTAGCGGTGGCAAGTGGGGTAATAAGGGGTTAATGTCACCGTTGATTGCACGGTGACAATAAGCCCGGTTAATAATGGATAGGCGTCAATAAGACACCGATCCATTATTAATCCCAAAGTTTTTAAATGTATAAAAAAAAGACAAAGCAAGAAAAAAGTCTTTTAATGAAATAAAAGAGACAACACAGTTTTCATTTCTTTTATTATACTCTCATTTCTGCGACGCCATCGATCTCCTGTAAAAAAAGGAAAAAAAACAAACCAACAGTATACCACCTGTCCGACGCAGTCCATAGTAACGAGTGTCCCACGACGATCCAGCTCTGCTACATCGCAATGACAGGCAGAGCCTGTCATCGCGACGCAGCACAGCTGATTACCTGCTTCCCCGGCGGTGACGTCATCGGACTGACTGCTTTACGGCCGGGATTACCCAGCAGTCACTGCAGTTATCACGAGAAACTGCATGTGACCGCCGGGGAAAGATGATGGCGGCCATCAAGCAGTCCAGGCCGTGACCGCCGGAGATCTTCTGCCAGGTAAGTGCCGCTGACTCCTGACAGACCCGACCGACGGACACTGACAGTGACAGTGACAATTCTGATTCCGGTATCCGATAAGACGACAATATCGGAACTCGGAATCGAAAGTCCGATACAGCTAATATCGGCCGATACCCGATATTTGCAGTATCGTATCGCTCAACACTAGTTGTTACACATGATTTTGAGTGTATAATGGGCCCCATATATGATGCTTCAGTGTATAATGGGCCTCATACCAGTGTATGACGGTCCCTAAATATAATGCTCCAAACATAAAAAAAAATAACATGAAATACTCACCTCTCCTTGCTGCTCTGCTCCAGACTCCTCAGTGTCGCCATCTTCCAGCTCTCTGCACTGTGACTGTTCAGGCAGAGGGCTCACAGAGGTGACGTCATAGCATCCTCTTATCTGAACGTCACAGTCAGAAGACGCCGCAGTGATGGAATGAGGAGAGGTAAGTATCGCAAATGACAGGGCCCTGAGCAAGCGGGGGGGCTCACTCACGGGAGTCGGCACTGGCACAGACACCGGGCAGCCATAGAGTGCCAATTTCCCTGACGTCGAGTGGGCCCCCCAGCCTACTCAGGGCTCCGCCACTTGCCTGGGTGCGCCAGGTGCTGACACTGGCCCTGGCCTGGCCCTCGAGCCCAGTCACAAAGCAGACCCGCGCCCGCAGATTCCCACGGCGACTAGCAGCGTTTGCCAGGAGAGACGTGCAGGACACCCGTTGGTCACTCTCAGGCGAGGTAACAAACGCTCCGGACTCGTGAGTACTGCGCACGCTTCACCTCAGACAGACTCAATGTGGGACCGTAAGCTGTGACCTGATTCCCCCATATACGTCTACCGGTCTATGTTGAACCTGGAGAGTGTCGAGACCTATACTCTCATGGCTGCATCAGACGATGGACTAAAGGCTCAGCGGAAGGTACCGGAAGCCAACCGCTGCAGCTAGAAGATGGATCCTCATTACTCATAGGACTTCATCGAATCAGCATCGCGTCAGCCGTTGGTGGTGCCATCACCGCTTCACAACACCCATAGCCTGAGGATCAGCAAATTGGATAAGTTAACCCCACAAGGACTGTCCCTACTGTCTTCACTGTTCTTTAACGCTACCAACAATTTCACCATTGAACTGTTTTATTCCAAATTTAACCCTTTACCTCCCTGCGTGGAGTATCCCACTGTTGATTAAAACCCAGTTAACCCTTGCTCTGTCTCCTGTCTGTCACTGCATCCCCAACCTGCTCTTACTCGGCCTAGTTGGCAGGATGCAGTCCACAGGCACAGAAGGAACAGACCAAGCGGTCGCTGGTGCTTCAGGCACCGGAGATGCGGATCAAGTGGCTGTGGGAGCCCCAAGGGCCAGTATACTGCTGGGGGCCATGTTCAGTAACCTCCCTAAGTTTACAGGGAGCAACATTCTGCTTCGATACTGGACTGAGCGGGTCAGGGGTATGTTGAGGATGCACTCCATGATCCCTGTGATGGAGGCAGAGATTGCCATGATGGCTCTAGACAGAGAGGTGAGGAGCTCCATCATGTTCTGGCCCCCCCATGAGTGAGATACCTTCACAAAAGTGCTGCAAATCCTAGAAGAAATGCAGGGAGACCCCACAGACTTTGGAGAATTGTGCCTGCACTTGATTAGCCGTGTCCAAAGGGAGGGGGAATCCGTGGACCAATACATGAAAGCGCTGCAGGAGATTCACGCTGCGATTGTTAAGCGAGATGGCAAATGCATAGAACCCCCTGACACAGTCCTGAGAGACCAGCTAGTGGCAGGCTTTAGGGACACCTAAACAAGCCTTGCGAGAGTACTAGTGAGTAAATCTGTGCATGTCCTTTTTAGAGGTGGAGGCTGAAGTGCGTGTACGTGAGCAAGAGCAGAGGGTGACAGTCCCGACGAGGAAGGTCCAGAGCGAAGAGGTAGCCGCTTTGTTGGCAACTGAACCAAGTTGGGTGAGAGAGCTTCGGAAGGAAATCCAGGACATGCGAGAGGAATGGGCTGACCTGAAGAAGAAGCCTTCTGTATCATTAGATTCCCCCGGAAGCCGAACTGGTCCTGGGCCCAGTCAGGAAAAGAGGCCACCAGACACGGAAAAGCAGCTGACCTGTTTTAACTCTGGGAGCCCTGAACATTATGCTTGAGGATGCCCACATCAGGGGAGAACCCTCTTTCGCTGCCAGGAGCCTGAGCAGCCAAGAATGATAGAGAAAAGTCCCACAAGCTTAGTTTCTCTGAGTCCTCTCGTATGGGCTGAAATGGATAGTCGGGCCGTCCACTGTTTAGTTGATACCAGCTCCCAAATAACTACTATGCCTGAGACTTACTTCAGACGACACTTCGGTGAAGCGATGCGGCCTGAATGGGGTCCAGTGATCAAGTTGACAGCAGCCAATCAGTTGCCCATCCCAGTCACAGGGGTGGTCTGGATGCAAATCACCTAGTGCGGTAAAGATGTGGGCTGTAAAGGAGTCGTGCTGACTACTGGGAACCCCGGCAATGGTCCCACAGTGACTTTAGGAATGAACGTACTGAAAGAACTCAGGAGCATCCTGGTCAATGAGTCAGCAGATGCGTTCTTGAATCGATGGAGCCCTCGCACCCCTAAGAGAAAAGTGTTCCAACAGCTGATACGAGTAGCCCAGGCCCAAGAGACATCAAGTGAAGGGAAAACCTTGGGCAAAGTAATCATTCCGGCTGTTGCCAACCTCATCTTACCACCAGGTCAGACTGTGCTCACCCTGCCTATCCAAGCCTGTACCCCCCTCGAAGGAGTTGAAGTGCAGATAGAGCCCGCTTGTATAGATCAATTACCTCCAGGGCTTCTCGTTGCACGAACATTAGCCATTGTACCAATGCGATGCGTCAAACTTGGAGAAAGCGCTTTCACACTTCTGCCCAAGAGTGAGGTAGCACAGGACCAATTTATTTGGCAGCGAATCATCCAAGAGATGGAGGAATCTCAACGATTGCTACAGGAACTCTAGCTGAGCAAAAGGAGAGGGGGAGTGTAAGAAGAAGGACTAGACCATGGGTTCCTGTCCTGTGCTGGGTCCGGATCTGTTGGGGCTGTCTCCTCTGTTGTCCGGGGCAAAGCTAATGAGACCAGACAAACCTACACATCCGGGAGTAGGGGGCGTGGCTAAGCGGCTGCAGCCACAGTGCACGCGGAAGTACTTCGTTGTGGCGGCAACAGTTAGAAGTGAGTGCTCTGGCCCTCGATACCTGTCACAGAGCAGACCCGTGCCCGCAGATCCCCATGGCGACTAGCAGCGTTTGCCAGGAGAGACGTGCAGGACGCCTATTGGTCACTCTCAGGCGAGGTGCCAAGTGCTCTGGGCTCGTGGGTACCGTGCACGCTTCACCTCAGAGAGACTCAGTGTGGGACCGTGAGCTGTGCCCTGATTCCCCCATATACATCTACCGGTCTACGTTGAACCCGGAGATTGAGTCCTGCTTCCATGGTGCATTTATTTACAGGGTATGCTGGAATTTGTGGTGCTTCAGTGATGCATAACATTTCTGTGTGGTGCACTACTACCATCTGGGCACCACTATTGCCTGGGACACAACATGAGGAGCTTTTTTTTTTTTATCACTGATTGACATGCTTTTATTTACGGCTCCATTTTCAGATACTCCACCAGCGGCAGAACTCTTTCTGGGGCTGAAGTATATTTGGGTTCATTGTGCAATAAAGCAGGTTCATAAAGATTGTCAGATAAGGCAGCAACAGGCACTAAATGTCAGCAAGATGATGAAATTGTGTAGGCTGGGAAAAGGTGTGTGGGTGGGGGGCTGAGAAATTCAGGTGGTCCAGATTACCATTTATAATTGGGAAAGGCTGTTTAAAAGCGAAAAAAAAAAGACTATTGTTTTTTGTAAGGCCTCTTTCACACTTCAGTCGTGTGACGTCCACCCAAGTGTGATAATGGCGGATCCGTCAGAAAAGTGTAAAAACGGATGTAAAACGGATTAGTTTTCTGACGGATCCGCCAAGAAGTGTTCACCCGGAAATGATGAAATTTTCGTTCCGGAAAATGTAAGTTCGCAAGTCCGGACCGAGGAGAGAGAGTGTTAGGGGTCGAATTCCCACTTCTGCACAAGGTGAATCTCAAGCCGTCCCTGCTGCAGTCTCCCATCCGTCTCCAGCCACAGTGGACTCTGCTCAGCTTAGATGTCAGTCCCAGCGTCTCCCCAGTCTAACATTGTGCAGAGGATTACTGCTGCTCCTCCAGGTTCTGCTATTGTAGCCAGTACTGGTTAGCAGCGAGCAGACGTCTTTAGGACAAAGTCCTTGCTTTCCCCTTCTGAGCATGCCCAGAGTAAGATCTCTCATTGGAGATCAGAGGTCACATGCTCAGGTACTGCAGCAGCTCCTATTGGTCAGCCAGGAAGGTTCTGAAACCACTTGTGTTCTGGAGCAGTTTCCTATTGGTCCTTATCTGGCAGGCCCTGTAGTTGCTACTATAAAAGGGTGGCATGGTCGTGCCGCCATGCGCTAGTATCAATCACATTATGTGCTTTGGGCCAGGGTGATCTTGCACGCATGTGTTAGGGCTCGCTGAAATAAGCCCCTAGAATACCGGCACCTCCTGTGAGGAGATTGTATGCACATGTTTAGGGCTCGGCTGAAATAAGCCCTAGAATACGGGCTTCTCCGGTGAGGAGATTGTCTGATTGCGTTGCTGATTGCTTTACTACGGACTGCTGTCCGCACAGCAGTTGTCTGTGCATACCTGTGGAGTTAGCAGGACACAGTCCAAATTTCTGCGTTTCTACCTTAGCGACTCTGTGGCGCAACAGAGTTCGCTTATACCGCCATATAGGGCCACAGTGTCCAAAGTTGCGACTCTGTGAAGTAACAGAGTTTGCCATACCGCCATCCTACTAGCAGCAGGCTCTGCCTGCACGGTGGACCCCGGGCTGCGAACGCACTTATTATTTATATTTATTTTGTGCGTTCCTCCAGCCCTAACAGAGAGAGAGAGAGAGAGAGACCCCGGACAGGTTTAGCAGCATTTTCAAACGTTGCACTGGACGTTTTTCTGAAATGACGGACGCCAATTATTTGGCGGATCCGTCAAAAACCGGACCTAACGGATGACCATCCGTCAAAATCCGTCACTAATGCAAGTCAATGGCAAAAAAACGGATCCGCCAAAAAAAAAATGGCGGATCCGTTTTTTTCACATTTTGATGGATTTTGACTGACGTCGCACGACTGAAGTGTGAAAGAGGCCTAAGTAGTATAATTCCAGTAGATGTGACTTATTGAGTGGGTTTTCAAAAGCTCTATTTAAGCAGAAAAATATATTAAAGGGATATTCCCTCACCCATCCCTTGCAGACTTTGAGCCCTCGTGGGCAGGGTCCTCTCTCCTCCTGCATTAATTGGCAAATTGCACTTTTTTAAGATTATTGCACTTGTTTTTATTATGTATGGCCCTTTTCACATGTAAAGCGCCATGAAATAAATGACGCTATAATAATATTGGGAAACTATTGAGGACATAACTTCGCTCAATGAAGATTCTTCATTCAGTTTTTCTGCAGGGAGTCTTGAGATGTACTTCTACTATCAGAAGTTGATGACCTATCCTAAGGATAAGTGATCAATTTTGCAGTACCGAAAAATCTCTTTAACAGTAGTTTCCACATATATGTTCTTTAAAGGGAGTCTGTCACCCCATTTTTCTAGTATAATATGCGGCCATCATCACCGATGGGAAGCAAAGAAGAGGACATCTACAAGATGGGAGGCGCTGGACCGGACCGCGACGTCCATCCGACTGGACCGGACCTGGGTGAGTATAAATAGTTTTTCTTCTCTTTCAGGTGACATCGGGGGCTTATCTACAGCATTACAGAATAAGCCCCTGATGGCTGTGGCCACATCTTATACTCGAAAAATGATGTGACATATTCCCTGTAAAGGTAATTTATTACCTATGTAATCTAGTTTCAAGAGGAACTTTAAAGAAAAATGAACCTACACTGTAAAAAAATGCTATTATTTGTTTAGCCTATGCACTCTACTGTCTTTTCAGTGGCATGAGAAATACTAAACTATAAGATTATTCCAGAATTTCACATCATCCCCTGCAGCTTTTCATGTCTTTATGCTCAATATGCATCTGAAAAGATTTCAGCTCATTTCTGTATTTCAAAATATTACTAATACGTCATTGGCAGAAGCATGAAAAAATATAGAATTATATGAGATTCACCATACAAAATCTCACTTATACTACCTGTCATTGCAATGACCACACACATACCATCCAGATGCCAGAATTTACCAGAGTATATGCACTACACATGCAATTTACTAGCATATTTGTGAAGTGAGATTGTAGGATACAGTGTTTAGTTTGAATTCAAAACAATTTAGATGGGGATAGTAGTTTTCATGCTGAAAGAAAAGTTTCAATGGTTAAAGCACAAATATTGATCTATATCTTTATGCTAAGCATTCCCCTTAGTTGTGTATATGTATGCTTTTCTCATTAGTAGTTAGTCGATGGCTGTTTTTTTCATTGCCTTGCTTTTGGGATTACTGAGATTTGCTTATGAAAGCAGTTTCCATGTGAAGGAAGTACAATCATTAGCATTTCTGATCACAGTAAAACAATCTGCATAGAGAACATAATTATTTCTAGAGCCTACTTCTATAAAAGAGATGGCTTTTTTATAAGATGCTTAATCTTAGAAAATCTTAGCAGCAATTTTACTGCTAATTGTAAAAGCATATTTAATATATTTTACATTTACATACCGTAGTTTACGTTGCTTGAGATGATTTCCACTTTCAACAAAGTGGTACCCAAATGATTGCAGTCATGTAAAGTAACAAAGCCAGATGGTACTTGGCCTCCCCGGATCCAATGGCGACTCTTTACTGCCATTCCACTCTCCATTGAGCGCAGTGCTTGGCTGCAACAGTGATGCGTACTGCTGTGGAGATATCACAGCTACAACAAAAAAAACACCAGAGCGACGAGGGAGAGCCGGTACTGGGCCTAGAAAGGGTGAGTACAATCTGACTGTCCTATTTATATGACTGTAAGAATTTGGTGAAGTAAAAGTCAGTGAAAGTAGTGGTCACTGGGGAGCGCCAGGAAAGCGGTGAATGAGGTAAATTAAATTAATGAGCTGTCCAATGCAGCTCCAGCCATAAGCCTCCAATGGAGGATAGTAACTGGGACGATGTAGAAAACGGTCAAAGGAGCTCAAAGAACACAAGGACCAGGTAGTAATTTCTTAAGCCCACAATGCGTTTCGACAGTAAACCGTCTTCATCAGGTAGCAATTTATTAATTAAAAGACAGGAAGGGGTATATATGCGACAGGCAACCAATCAAATGGTCAAAACAATTGAACACATGATTAACAAGTCACATGACAGAGTGAAATTAGAGGAAAAAAACACACAATGGGAAGGAAACATTTAGATTAAAAATACATAGTTAAATACCTAAAACAGGATTAAAAAATGAAGGTAAAAAATATGTATTAAAACAAAAAGAAGAGAAAATGCATATGAATAAAAGAAATGAATAAAATTATCTCGTCACTTTTTCAATGGTTATGTTCAGTCCCTCAGGTGCCAATGTGCCTAGCTTGAATATCCAAAACTTTCCCGGTTAGACTGTTATAGCGATCAGGTACAACAGTGGTCCCCAACCTTTTCTGCACCAGGGACCGGCTTCAAGCAAGACCATTCTTCCATGGCCCGGCAGGGTGGGAATGGAGGTGTGGCAGGGGTGGGACTTTGGTCATAAGGGGGCGGGGCTATGGACGGGTTGTAGTTTAGTAGTAGTGCATACTTATCATTTAATTATAACATTTATAATGTGAATGTGACTCCCTTGTATACAAGGCTCCGCTCCCACCCTTGTACGCATGGCTCCGCTCCCACCCTTGTATACAAGGCTCCACTCCCACCCTTGTATGCAAGGCTCCGCTCCCACCCTTGTATACAACGCTTCACTTCCACCCTTGTATGCATGGCTCCGCTACCACCCTTGTATGCATGGCTCCACTCCCACCCTTGCATGCATGGCTCTGCTCCCACTCTTGTATACAAGGCTCCACTCCCTCCCTTGTATACATGGCTCTGCTCCCACCCTTGTATGCATGGCTGGGCTCCCACCCTTGTATACATGGCTCTGCTCCCTCCCTTGTATACAAGGCTCTGCTCCCACTCTTACATGGCTCCGCTCCCACCCTTGTATGGCTCCGCTCCCACCCTTGTATACAAGGCTCCGCTCCCACCCTTGCATGGCTCCGCTCCCACCCTTGTATACATGGCTCCGCTCCCACCCTTGCATGGCTCCACTCCCACCCTTGTATACAAGGCTCCGCTCCCTCCCTTGTATACATGGCTCCGCTCCCACCTTTGTATACAAGGCTCCACTCCCTCCCTTGTATACAAGGCTCCGCTCCCACCCTTACATGTCTCCGTTCCCTCCCTTGTATACATGGCTACGCTCTCACCCTTGCATTGCTCCGCTCCCTCCCTTGTATACAAGGCTCCGCTCCCACCCTTGCATGGCTCCGCTCCCTCCCTTGTATGCATGGCTCCGCTCCCACCCTTGCATGGCTCCGCTCCCTCCCTTGTATACAAGGCTATGCTCTCACCCTTGCATAGCTGGGCTCCCCATCCTCCCCCATCATACTTACCCTCCTCGCTCCGTCGCTGCATGTCCCAGCATTCCATGTTGGCCGTGGCAGCTTCCTTCTGTGTAGTGCAGTGATGTAGTACCGCTCATTAAGGTCATGAATATGGACGCCACGCCTATGGGAGTGGCGTCACATCCATATTCATGTCCTTAATGAGTGGTACTACGTCACCGCTCTGCACCGACAGGGATGCAGTGACGGAAGGTGAGTGTCGGTCTAATGAAGCTGGCGGCTGTAGCTGTCGCTACAGTGCTACAGCCACCGGCTCCATGTGTGTCCAGCGTTCTGTGCCGTGTCTACGCGGCCCGGCAAAAGAACTGCAACGGCCCGGTCCTGGACCGCGGACCGGCGGTTGGGGACCCCTGAGGTACAGAATCTGGTATATAGTCAATAATTACTAATTTGAGCGATTTAGGATCTTTCTGATACCTGCTTAGAAAGTGTTTGGATAGGCTATGCAATAGATAGCCATTCTGAATGTTTTGGAGGTGTTTGTTAAGCCGCGCGTGCATGGTCTGTATGGTGCGGCCCACATATTGGAGCCCACAGCTGCATTCCAATAGGTACTCAACATAGATTGATTGGCAATTTACAAAATGATTGATTTTATAGCAAATGCCTGTAGTATTGGATCTAAATTCTTTAGCACCGTTAACAATAGAAAAGCAACAAAGACACTTCGCAGCTCTACAAGCAAAACAACCAGGTCTCTTGACTGGTTGGATTCCAGTCCCATGAGAAGGTTTCAGGGTTGTATTTCTCGGTGCAACAAGATTACGGAGGGTACAACTTCTTCGAAAGACCATTCTAGGCCGAGTAGGGATATATCCAGAAAGTATAGGGTCACTGTTATGTATCGGTAGCTGAGGAGAAATAGCAAAAAATAGCCAAAGTAGCAATACACCAGAGAGGCTGGAAACTACTGGGTTGCAGAACACTAAACTAACCGCAACACTAGAAGTAGCCGTGGAGTGTACCTACGGTGATCCTAGACGCCTCATCACAGCCAGAGAGATAGCTACACCTAAAGACAGAAAGATGAAAACTGACTGCCCCATAGCAGAACCCCAAAGAAATAGGAAGCCCCCAAACATGTAATGGCGGTTAGACAAGAAGAAAATACGAACACAGACAGAAAATAGAATGAGCAAAAGCTGGGGCCCAATTCTGTCTAGATAGAAAGTATAGGAAAGAATTCTGATTGCAACCCAAAAAACCCTGACAAAAATACCAACACTTCTGATTAACAAAAAACCTGAGATTACACGATCTCTACCACCTTCATCAGATCTCTGGTGTAACACACAGCTACTCAGTAAATAAAAAGCTAGACATGAACAGAGCAAAAGTGAAAACACAAACTGAGCACAAATGCAGCACCAGGCCCCAAAAGGGGATCAGGCTGAAGTCCGCTGCAAGGCAGCAAACCAGCAAGGAAAATCCAACCAGATGAAAAAAAACAAGCAAGTCACTTATCTGAATGAAAGCAGGAAGGCAAGCTGAGATCCAACCAAGACCTGGAAGAACAATTGATTACCGCAAGGCTGCTGGGAGTTCAGGTCACTTATATCAGACCATTCGGACCCAGCTGAAAGCCATTCAGCAATTGGTTCATTACCCTCAGCAACCACCAGAGGGAGCCTCAGCTCCGAAGTCGCATCCAACGTGTTCACAACAGGTCACCCTCAAGAATGAACCAGTACTTCATCAGAAGTTTTTTTTTTTTCACATGTGATTGATTAAATGTTGTCACAAAATTCCATTTGCCAAAATCAAAGGTAGATGGTCCAGTGATATTTTTGTTTTTATCTTATCTATGTAGTCTTTTTGGGCAAAAGTTTTGGATTTTTGAAATGCGTCCTGCACCAGTTTTTTGGGGTATCCTTTGTTTTGAAAGCGTTGTTTCAGAACGTTTGGTTCAATGTTAAAGTCAGAATCCCTAGTGCAATTCTTCCTAATCCTCCAATATTGCCCATATGGAATACTGAGGATCCACTTGTGGAGGTGGCCGCTGTTGAAACCTAAATAACTATTTACATCTACATTCTTAAAATGGGTTGACGTGAAAAAACGACCTGCAGCGTCCACATGCACAACTAGATCCAAAAATTGAATGGACGTATTAGATACATTAGCAGTAAAGGACAACCCCCAAGAGTTCAGGTTTAGACTGTGGACAAACTCCAATGCTTCTAAATCAGTACCAGTCCAAATTATGAACAGGTCGTCTATGAAGCGACGGTAGAGCGCAATTTTACCGGATGCCAGGTCCGACTGCGTGACGGATTCAAATGCCCCCATTCTTATGCATTGACTGCAAGGCCTGCCCTGCTACCAAGTCATATGCACCCCAAGAAGCCTTTGAACCCACATACTGGATGGGCCCAGGAAAATCCACTTCACATTATTCATGTTGTACTCCCATTCTGTTTTCTTTTGCATTGACTGCAAGACCTGCCCTGCTACCAAGTCATATGCACCCCAATAAGCCTTTGAACACAGGTACTGGATGAGCCCAGGAAAATCCAATTCACATTATTCATTTTGTACTCCCATTCTGTTTTCTTATGCATTGACAGCATGGTTTGCCCTGCTGCCAAGTCATATGCACCCCAATAATCCTTTGAACACAGGTACTGGATACGCCCAGGAAAATCCACTTCACATTATTCATTTTGTACTCCCATTCTGTTTTCTTATGCATTGACTGCAAGGCCTGCCCTGCTACCAAGTCATATGCACCACAATAAGCCTTTGAACCAAGGTACTGGATGGGCCCAGGGAAATCCACTTCACATTATTCATTTTGTACTCCCATTCTATTTTCTTATGCATTGACTGCAAGGCCTGCCCTGCTACCAAGTCACATGCACCCCAATAAGCCTTTGAACCCAGGTACTGGATGGGCCAAGGAAAATCCACTGCACGTTATTCATTTTGTACTCCCATTCTGTTTTCTTATGCATTGACTGCAAGGCCTGTCCTGCTACCAAGTCATATGCACCACAATAACCACAATCCCCACCAACCAATCCACGCTGGGATGACACGAGGCTGGGCTGCGTGTAATCACCCCGTATGGTTCCGTGATCCATGTCTTCGTGCTCCGCCTACAATGCCTCATCTTTCATTGTGAGCAGAGAGCTTTTCAGAATGCAGATGAGCTGGATGGTGACGCTAATTATGGCGTCATCGCTGCTCACCATCTTGGTGGACTCCTCAAAGTTTTGGAGGATGCTACATATGTCTAACATCCATGTCCACTCCTGAGGTCTTATGTGTGGAGTCAAACCTGACAAACGACGGCCTTGATGCTGGTATTCAACACCTGCCCACTTCTGCTCACAAATCCTTTCTAACATATGCAGTGTATAGTTCCAACGCGTGGGGACATCACACACCAGTCTGTGAGCCGGAGTCTACAATCGCTGCTGAAGCACGGCAAGGGCGGCTGAAGCTGTAGCTGACTTTCTAAAATGTGTACACAGGCGGCATACTTTAACCAGCAGATCCGGCAGCTCCGGATAGCTTTTTAGAAAACGTTGAACAACGAGGTTCAGCACATGGGCCAGGCATGGTACGTGTGTCAGTTCGACTCGCCTCAAAGCCGCCACCAGGTTCCTGCCATTGTCACACACAACCATGCCTGGCTGGAGATGTACCAGTGTCAGCCACACATCTGCCTGCTCTTTCAGAGCTGTCAACAACTCTTCAGCATTGTGCGGTTTGTCACCTAAGCAAATTAGCTTCAGCACAGCCTGTTGCCGCTTTGCTTTGGCAGTGCTGCAGTACTTCCAGCTTGTGAATGATGTGCTCATTTCTGACATGGAGGCTGAAGAGGAGGAGCAGGTGCAGGAGCTGTACACAGTGGGGGCAACCCTGATTGATGTAGTGCCTACAATCCTTGGTGTCGGGAGGACATGTTCCATCCCAAGGTCTGACTGGGTCCTGGCTTCCACTATGTTAACCCAGTGTGCCGCCAGTGAGATGTAGCCACAAGCACTTGTCCACGTGTCTGTGGTTAGGTGTACTTTCCCAGTAACTGCATTGTTGAGGGCACGGGTAATGTTGTGGGACACGTGCTTGTGTAATTCCGGGACGGCACAGTAGGAGAAATAGTGGCGGCTGGGGAAAGAGTACCTTGGGACGACTGCCACCATCAGGTTGCAGAAAGCTTCCGTCTCCATGAGCCTAAAAGGCAACATTTTGACCGCAAGCAGGCGAGAAATATGAGAATTGACTACTGTGGCCTGTGGGGCATTGGCTGCGTATTTCCGCTTACGTTCCAATGACTGGGGTATGGACAACTGAAGGCTGCGCTGGGACAAAGACATGGATGCGCATGATGATGGTGCTATTTAAATGTGGGCAACGGCAGGTGCAGGGCAGGAGGCCTCTTCACATGCACTGTGGACAGGGGATTGGCTTGCACGCACAACAGTGGAAGAAGCAGTGGTGTCACCCGCAGACACTGTTCCTGGAGCCTGGGGTTGGGCCCACAAAGTCGGGTGCTGTGCTGTCATGTGCCTGATCATGCTGGTGGTGGTAATGCTGCTAGTTTTGCTACCCCTGTTGATGCTGGTGGCATGACAGGTGTTGCAAATGGCTTGTTTGGGGTTATCGGCAGAGTCTTTAAAAAGTAACCAGAGTCAAGAAGACCTAACAGTTGGACTGGCAACTTCTGTCAGGTTGGTGTTACGGGTAATGGTTGCACTCCTTCTGTCTGCAGCCACCACACTGCTTCTTCCTGCCTGAAGTTGTGCGACACCTACCTCCCCTGTGTGCTGCTGTCCTCGCTCTGCATGTCCTCCTGCCAGGTTGAGTCTGTTACTACATCATCCACCACCTCATCTTCCACTTTCCCACCCTGGTCCTCCTCCTGACTTTCCGGCAATTGTGTCTCATCATCGTCCACCTTTTGTGACCATGGCTGCTCAAAGATTTGTGCATTGCTACATGGAATATCATCTTGCACAACTTATAGTGGAGGGGGAGAGAGGCACGAATCTCCAAATTTAAAACTGAACAGCTCTTCGGAGTGTCCGAGTGTGGGATCAGTTGTCTCAGGGCACTCAGCATGGTGGGAGGAAGGAGGATCAGGGTAAGGAATATGCGGTCCAGATTCACGGCTACTGTGACTTGACCATGTTGAACAGGGTGCTGGTGGTGGTGGATAAGTAACTGGAAGTATTATCCGCTATCCAACCAACAACCTTTACACACTGCTCGGGCTTCAATAGTGCTGTCTTGCCGCGGTCCCCTAGGACTTCAGACACTAAGGTCCAGCAAGAAGATGTGGGTGTTTTCGGTGGGCCAATTTCAGCTTGCCAACTGCCTCGGCCTGCACCATCACCATCACGGCCACTTCCCTGTCCCTTGCCACGCGCCTTGCCCATTGTAAATCGAATAGAATATTATACACGTTCACTACAAAAGGCTGATTTGGGAGTCAACTTGCATGTGATACGTGTGCTGGAAAACCATACTTTTACCTATCTGGACTTTAGGTAAAAATGTTTTTGGCCTTATCAGATTTAATAATTACATTAACAGACTGCAAAAAAAATACAATGTTTTGGCCTAAACAGGCCAAACTTTGAGCACTCACAAATATGAGCTGGCACAGAGATACCACTACGACAAATGTTTTTTGTTTTTTGGGGGGCTAAATAGTGCTGTATATAAGTACAGTTTCACCCAGGACACAAAAAGAAAACCGCCGTAAACTGGCCAAACTTTGAGCACACACAGATATGAGCTACCACAGAGATACCATTATAACAAATGTGTGCCTTGTTTTTTTTATTTTTGGGCTAACTAGTGCTGTATATCAGTACAGTGGCACCAAGAACAAAAAAAGAAAACTGCCATAAACTGGCCAAACTTTGAGCACACACAGATATGAGCTGCCACGGAGATACCAGTACGACAAATGTGTGGCCTGTATTTTTTATTTTTTTTTGCGAAATACTGCTGTATATAAGAACAGTTACAACAAGGACAAAAAAAGAAAACTGCCGTAAACTGGCCAAACTTTGAGCATGCACAGATATCAGCTGGCACGGTGATACCACAAATGTGTGTTTTTTTTTCTTTTTTTGGGGGGGTAAATACTGCTGTATATAAGTACCCAAAACAAAAAAAAAGGAAACCCCCGTAAACTGAGCAAACTTTGAACACGCACAGATATGAGATACCACACCAAAAAATGTGTGGCCTGTATTTCAATTACACCTGGGGCTATCTATAGACGGCCAATATATCATACAGGTAGCAGCAGCAGCACCAGAACACAGGAAGGGAATGGACCCTCTTGATGTATGCAATGATCTATATACACACATACAGTGCCTGCAGGCCTTGCACTGATGTGTATAGAGCAACGTACACTACCCTGCCTACCCAACACTGGAACCTATATACTCCGGAATTAGTCCTTAGAAGGACTGTTATTTTAGCTGGATTTGAGTAGTTTAGGATGGCAGACCCCAAACTGATTAAGAAATCCCCAAATCTGACCCTATCTCAGCAGCTCTCCCTACACTATCTCAATCCGGAGCTGAATGCGCCGAGCAGCGCGGCGTCCGGTCTCTTATACCCCTGATGATGCTGTGCGGCCGGCCAATCACTGCATGACCACAACAAAGATGGCTGAGGTGTTTCATTGCCTGGCAGACAATCCCTGCATCGTGATTGGGTCTGTAAAGTCCGCCAAAAAACTGTAAATGTAAAGTCCACCAAAAAAGCTGGGTGGAGACACGAGTTCCCGCCGAGTAATCCGGGAAA
>JARQOD010000004.1:185230877-185278784 GCA_033576555.1 Oophaga sylvatica | reverse complement strand
GAGCAAACTCAGCCAAAGGCAAAAAAGAGACCCAGTCATCCTGATCAGCAGACACAAAGCATCTTAGATAAGTCTCCAATGTCTGGTTTGTTCTCTTAGTTTGACCATTGGTCTGAGGATGAAATGCCGAGGAGAAAGACAATTGAACACCCAGTTTAGAACAAAAAGTCCTCCAAAATCTGGAAACAAACTGGACTCCTCTGTCAGACACAATGTTCTCAGGAATGCCGTGTAAACGAACCACGTGCTGAAGGAACAACGGCACCAATTCAGAGGAGGAAGGCAACTTAGGTAATGGCACAAGATGTATCATTTTGGAAAACCTATCACAAATTACCCAGATGGTGGTCATTCTCTGAGAAACAGGAAGATCGGAAATGAAATCCATAGAGATATGGGTCCATGGTCTCTTGGGCACAGGCAATGGCATCAACAAACCACTAGAGCGAGAGCAAGGCTTGGAGCGAGAGCTTGTCCCGCAGGACTGCACAAATTCCCTGACATCGCGAGACAAGGTTGGCCACCAAAAGGACCGACTAACCAAGTCTCTGGTACCAAAAATTCCGGGATGCCCAGCCAATGCGGAACAATGAATCTCAGACATCACACTCTTTTTCCACTGGTCCGGGACAAACAATTTTCCAACAGGGCAGCGCTCGGGCCTATCCTCCTGACACCCCTCCAGAGCAAGTCTCAAATTGGGCGAGATGGCGGAAAGAACTACACCCTCCTTCAAAATAACAGAGGGATCAGATAGCTCAGGAGAGTCCGCAAGGAAACTCCTCGAGAGGGCATCCGCCTTAACATTCTTAGTGCCAGGAAGAAAGGAAACCACAAAATTAAAACGTGTGAAAAACAAGGCCCACCTGGCCTGTCTAGGATTGAGTCGCTTGGCAGATTCCAGATAGACCAGATTCTTATGGTCCGTAAGGACCACCACCTGATGTTTGGCTCCCTCCAGCCAATGTCTCCACTCTTCAAAAGCCCACTTCATGGCCAATAACTCCCGATTACCCACGTCATAATTACGTTCAGTAGGAGAAAATTTTCGAGAGAAAAAGACACAAGGGTTACTTTTAGAGGTCTCTGGATCTTTTTGGGACAAAACGGCACCTGCCCCAATTTCAGAGGCATCAACCTCCACCTGAAATGGCAGAGAAACATCAGGCTGCCGTAGAACAGGAGCAGAAGTGAATCTCTGCTTAAGTTCCTGAAACGCAGAGACTGCCTCAGGAGGCCAATTCACCACATCAGAACCCTTTCTGGTCAAATCAGTTAATGGTTTAACAATAACCGAGAAATTACCAATAAATTTACGATAAAAATTGGCAAAACCCAAAAATCTCTGAAGAGCCTTTAATGAAGTAGGTTGGACCCAATCACAGATGGCCTGAACCTTGACCGGGTCCATTTCAATAACAGATGGGGACAAAATGAATCCCAGAAATGAGATCTTCTGTACGCCAAAAAGACACTTTGATCCCTTCACATACAGAGCATTCTCTCTCAAAATCTGGAATACAGTTCGAACATGTTTCACATGAGAGTCCCAGTCATTAGAAAAAATCAAGATATCATCCAAATAAACAATCAGAAACTTGTCCACAAAATCCCTGAAAATGTCATTCATGAAGGACTGGAAGACGGAAGGAGCATTAGTGAGCCCAAAGGGCATCACAAGGTACTCAAAATGCCCTTCAGGGGTGTTAAATGCCGTCTTCCATTCATCCCCGTGCTTAATGCGAATAAGGTTATACGCCCCCCTGAGGTCAAGCTTGGTAAACCAAGTAGCGTTTTTCACCCTGGAAAACAGGTCAGAAATCAAGGGTAACGGGTATTGATATTTCACAGTAATATTGTTCAAGAGACGATAATCAATACACGGTCTTAATGAACCATCTTTTTTGGCCACAAAGAAAAAACCGGCACCTAAGGGTGAAGAGGATGGTCTGATATGACCCTTCTCCAATGATTCCTTGATATAAGACCGCATAGCGTCATGTTCAGGTACAGACAAGTTAAAAAGGCGACCTTTAGGGAATTTACTACCTGGCACTAATTCAATAGCGCAGTCATAGCTCCTATGGGGAGGTAAGGATGCAGATTTACTTTCGCTAAACACCATCAGAAAAATCAAACAAAAAGTCAGGAACATCCTCAGCCTGGGGGGAGGCAGAAAAAACAGGAGTGTTGGTATTAACACATTGGCAGCCCCAACTGGTTACAGACACAGATTTCCAATCCAAAACAGGATTATGAGACTGTAACCAAGGGAAACCCAGCACGATAATGTCATGCAGATTATATAGAACCAAAAATTTGCAGCACTCCTGGTGATCAGGTTCAACCCTCATTATCACCTGAGTAGAAAACTGGGGTTTATTCTCAGCCAAAGGGGTAGAATCGATCCCCAGTAAAGGAATAGACTTCTGTAGGGGTATCAAGGGAAACCCATAACGTTTAGCAAAATCATAATCCATCAGGTTAATAGCTGCTCCAGAATCAACGAAAGCCTGAGCAGAAAATGAGGACAGAGAGCATATCAGAGTGACAGTTAATAAAAACTTAGTCTGAACACTACCCAAGACAACTGAGCGTGCAAAATGTCTTCCCCGCTTAGGGCAGACTGAAATAGCATGAGAGGCATCACCACAGTAGAAACATAACCCATTGCGCTTTCGAAACTCATGACGCTGTGCCCCAGACACCACTCCATCACACTGCATGGGCTCAGCAGCTGGCTCACAAGGCAACACCACTCCACGCATACTTCTCCGCTCACGCAAACGTCTGTCAATTTGAATCGCTAATGACATAGAATCATTGAGACCAGAGGGGACAGGGAATCCCACCATAACATCCTTTACATTATCCGACAGACCCTTCCGGAAAAGGGCCGCCAAAGCGTCGTCATTCCACTTGGTCAGGACTGCCCACCTACGGAATCTCTGACAGTATAACTCAGCGTCATCAAGCCCCTGATTTAATGCCAACAAGGCTTTTTCAGCTTGATCAGTGACATTAGGCTCATCGTACAATAACCCCAAAGCCTGAAAAAATGCATCAACATCACTCAAAACAGGATCCCCAGGTATCAGGGAAAAAGCCCAATCCTGAGGATCGCCGCGCAGGAGAGAGATGATAATTTGAACCATTTGAAGCGTTTCCTGAGGACTTAGATTTTAAGGCAAGAAACAATTTACAATTATTTTTGAAATTCTGAAACTTAGCTCGATCCCCTAAAAACAAATCTGGCATGGGGATCCTAGGTTCCACAACAGGCAACCTAGCAAGATATGCAGCAATACTCTGAACCTCAGTGGCAAGCTGATCCACACGGCCAGACAACTGTGCAAACTCCATTGGGAGAAAAGATCCTCCCCAGCACCCAGATATACAGAGGGAAAAAAAAAAAAAAAATGCAACAAACAGAAAAATATCTCTGACAACTTTTCTTCCTTCAAAATTTTTTTCCCTTCTGTGAGTACCATACAATTTTTATGGCCGGTGATAATGTTATGTTACGGTAGCTGAGGAGTGCAGGTAAAAAAGGAAATACACCAGAGCAGTTGGAATCTATGAGATTGCAGTACCCTGACTAACCACCGCAACTAGAGGCAGCCGTGGAGCGTTCCTACGTTGGTCCTAGACGCCTCGTCACAGCCTGAGAAACTAACTACACCTAAAGACAGAAATAGGAAAGCTATCTGCCCCGGAGCAGAACCCCAAAGATAATAGAAAGCCCCCAAACATGTAATGGCGGTTAGACAAGAGGAAATACTGACACAGAAAGAAAATAGTATGAGCAAACGCTGGGGCCCAAACTATCTAAATAGAAAAGGATAGGAAGGGTACTTACTGCAATCTCAGAAAACCCTGAAAAAACACCAACTCTACTAATTTCAAAATACCTGAGATCACACGACCTCTACCACCTAAATTAGTTCTCTGGTGTAACAAAAACAAAACAGCAGCCACTGAAAAAAAACTGGAAAAAGCAAAAGTACAAAACACAGTGGCTGGACTAAACTGAGAGGGCAAAAGCCCCGGAGGGGACCCTGAAGGCCCCCACAGAAGTGCAGGACAAAATGCAAAAATATAGCAAAAACACAAAAGAAGAAATTGTCTTATCTGATAGCAGGAGATGCAGACACGACACAGCAGGCTACAAGGGAAACTGGAAAGAAGGATTCAGACCAGAACAATTGATCACCGGCAACCCTGATGGGAAAATGACTCCCTTATATAAGACCAATCAGTAACACCTGATTCCCAGTCCTCACAATCCTCACTAGTACCGCTTGTAACCACCAGAGGGAGCCTCTGCTCAGAACTCATCTCAAACCCATTCACAACAGGTGAAGGTGTGTGTATGCATTGGGACCTCTAGTGGTTAAATCCTTTAGCGCACCCTTCCAGGAGATGTGGGAATCCTAGCACAGCTGGGCTCCACACTATTGACTGTGTTGCACTGTCTTACACCCATGTTATGTTACATGTATCTCTGCAACTATGCTGTTATATTATAGGGATTATGCAATGTAATCTGTTCTACTATCGCCTTCTTACATACTGAGGTTATCTCTTTAATTTCCCTGTGACTGTAATTATAATGTGCTGTATATATTAGGGAAACTATGTATACCGGATTAATACTGTACTCACACTGAAAATGTCTATGTACATGTGTACAATGTGGTAATCAATTACCATTTAGGGCCTATATTAACAGACACTAGCTATTATTTGGAGGTTTATACAGTGGGTTCGGAAAGTATTTAGACCCCTTTAAATTTTTCACTCTTTGTTTCATTGAAGCTATTTGATAAATGCAAAAAAAAGTTAATTTTTTTCTCATTAATGTACACTCTGCACCCCATTTTTACTGAAAAAAAAGAAAAACTGAACTATCACATGGTCATAAATATTCAGACCCTTTGCACAGTATTGAGTTGAAGCACCCTTTTGAGCTAGTACAGCCATGAGACTTCTTGGGAATGATGCAAGATGTTTTTCACACCTGGATTTGGGGATCCTCTGCCATTCTTCCTTGCAGATCCTCTCCAGTTCCGTCAGGTTGGATGGTGAAAGTTTGTGAACAGCCATTTTCAGGTGTCTCCAGAGATGTTCTATTGGGTTTAGGTCAGGGCTCTGGCTGGGCCAGCCAAGAATGGTGACAGAGTTGTTCTGAAGCTACTCCTGTGTTATTTTAGCTGTGTGCTTGGGGTCATTGTCTTGTTGGGAAGGTGAGCCTTCAGCCAAGTCTGAGGTCCAGAGCACTCTGGAAGAGGTTTTCATCCAAGATATCTCTGTACTTGGCTGCATTCATGTTTACTTCAATTGCAACCAGTCATCCTGTCCCTGCAGCTGAAAAACACCCCCATAATCATGATGCTGTCGCCACCATGTTTCACTGTTAGGATTATATTGGGTATTGACTTTGTGTAACTTTCTCCCATCTCCCTACTGCATCTGTGGAGCTTAGCCACAGTGATCTTGGGGTTCTTCTTTACCTCTCTCATCGAGGCTCTTCTCCCACGATTGCTCAGATTAGCTGAACGGCCTGGTCTAGGAAGACTTCTGGTGGTCCCAAACTTCTTCCATTTAAGGATTATGGAGGCCACTGTGCTCTTAGGAACCTTGAGTACTGCAGAAATTCTTTTGTAATCTTGGCCAGATGTGTGCCTTTCCACAATTCTGTCTCTGAGCTCCTTGGCCAGTTCCTTTGACCTCATGATCCTCATTTGGTCTGACACGCACTGTGAGCTGTGAGGTCTTATATAGACAGGTGTGTGCCTTTACAAATCAAGTCCTATCAGTTTAATTAAACACAGCTGGACTCCAATGAAGGAGTAGAACCATCTCAAGGAGGATCACAAGGAAATGGACAGCATGTGATGTAAATATGAGTGTCTGAGCAAAGGGTCTGCATACTTATGACCATGAGATATTTCAGTTTTTCTTTTTTAATAAATTTGCAAAAATTTCTACATTTCTGTTTTTTATCAGTCAAAATGGGGGGCAGAGTGTACATTAATCAGAAAAAACTGAACTTTTTTGTATTTGCCAAATGGCTGCAATGAAGCAAAGAGTGAAAAATTTAAAGGGATCTGAATACTTTCCGTACCCACTGTATGTTTAACTTTGAAACGCTGTAGCTTTTCAGAGGAAAAACATAGTTTAATAACTGTAGGGGACCAAGATGCTTTGTAGAATAGTTGGACAGGTAGGTCCAAGTGGGCTTTCAGTTATAGGTTTCTCCCTATATGTGCATGCAGGGAAAACTTGTCACTCAACACACGGGCAGTGAGAAGCTGGGAGTGTGCCTAGAATGGTGGATTCTGTGTTGTCTACTGCATTATAGAGCAGCTTTTAAATGTAATTAGATAATTACTGAATGGCTGAACGGTGATCTGTGCAGAACAGAAAGTATGAGTCTAGAATTAAGCTTGCTGATCAATGCAAAAATTGCACTTTTTTGTGGTTTATTTTTTTATTTAGGTAGTGATATGGATCTTATTAGTGATGAGGGAATCTGATAAGATTCAAATATGCCTATCATGGGTGGCAGTCCTGTCCTAGGGTATGTGTCGTAAGGTTATGGCGCATGTTTTAGCGTCATAACGTGCACCGTGACCTTGTGGTTTGCACACTAGTTCAGGACTTCTGGTTGCAACTAGGCCATGGATATCCCTGCTCATGGGCAGGGACAGGCCTAATTTCAGCCAGAAGTCCCGGCCTAGTGTGAAGATACCCAGTGTTTTAGAACATGGCGGTAAGAAGATGTGCCAATGTCTGTGCAGAAGAATTTAAACAACGCAGGTGCCAAAGATGTGAAAAGTTAGGTGAGTATTATTTTTATTGTTTTTGTAAACTTTTGCTGGCCCTCTACAGTTCAGCAAAATTCTTGCCAGCCAGCTGCAATTTTGCACAAAACAAAACTATTTGCTTATTCATCCATATAGCAGTTTCTTTAAGGGCTTAGTCATAGGAAAAAACAATGATGTCCACATTGCCAGAAATGTGTAATAAATAAGACTCCTTCCTGCACCCTCTTCGAGACCGGGGATTCCCTAACTCACCTTCCAGGTGCCTTCTGGCTGTTCTTTCTAAGTGGATAATGGATGGAAAGATGGCTGGCAGCCACCTCATCAGACATGACAGGTGTTTGAGGACAGGTCCTAGAGATAGATTCTTGGGATTTGGGATTTCTCGTAAATTTGAGAATGAGATGAGAATAACCCTTTCAGTCTCCACACCTTCCTAAAGAAGTAGAAAGCTAAACTGGGTTGAGTTAACCATGAGACAATACAGTATGCACTGCAGAGGAATGGCCTATGTGTCATCCATGAAGGAAGCCTCCCCTATAGCCCATGCACAAAAAAAAATCTACAATTTCTCAGGACCAGGGATGGGCGAACTGTGAAGTTCGGTGTTCGTACCTAACACCAGGTGTCTGGTGGCTAACTCCGAACTAGGATATTTTACAGGTAGTTCGGTTTACTGTATATGTTCAGTGCTGAATAAAGTTTGTTGACAGCCAATCAACAATGTTTTAGACTGCTGGCACTTCCGGAGCCATCACAGCCGTGCCAAGTATTGTAAAAATTAAAAAAAAAAAAAAAGCCTTTGTAGGGGTACTCTGTAAAAAAGCCTGTGTGGGGTTAGTCAGAAATAAAGGATGTGTGGGGTACTCTTCAAAAAAAACTGTATGGGGTACTCTTCCACAAAAACCTTTATGGGGTTTAAGCTACAAAAGAGCATGTGGAAGTTCTCTTAAAAAAGCCACTGTGGGGTTACTCTGCAAAACAGCCTCTGGTATTCTGCAAAAAAACCCTGTATTGGTTACGCTGCAAAAAACAACTGTGTGGGAGTACTCTTCAAAGAAACCTGCATTTGTATACTCTTCCACAAAAACTTTTATGGTGGTACACTGCAAAAAAAGCATATGGAGGTACTCTTAAAAAAGCCACTGTGGGGTTAGTAAGCAAAACAGCCTGTGTGGGAGTACTCTGAAAAAAGCCTTTGTGTGGGGCTACTCTGCAAGAAAGTGTGTGTGGGGCGCATTGCAAAAAACTTCTGTGGGGATACTGTGCAAAAAAGCATCAGTGGGTGTACAGTCATGGACAAAAGTTTTGAGAATGACACAAATATTAATTTTTACAAAGTCTACTGCTTCACTTTTTCTAATGGCAATTTGCATATACTCCAGAATGTTATAAACAGTGATCAGCTTAACAGCAATTACTTGCAAAGTCAATATTTGGCTAGAAAATGAACTTTATCCCCAAAACACATTTCAACATCATTGCAGCCCTGCCTTAAAAGGACCAGCTAACCTCTTTTCAGTGATTGCTCCATTAACACAGGTGTGGGTGTTGATGAGGACATGGCTGGAGATCAATCTGTCATGATTAAGTAAGAATGACACCACTGGACACTTTAAAAGGAGGCTGGTGCTTGGCATCATTGTGTCAGGAGTCGAACCCAGTACCTCTTGTCCACTGGCCAGCAGCTCTATCATCTGAGCTATTCTGCTGGCTGCAAAGTTCATTGCTGAACCCAGATACCATTGACTGTTCTTCCTGATTGGCTACACCTAGTGCTCTTTTGATTGGGCCTCTGATTGCCAATTACACACCCTATATAAACCTGGCCCTGTGGGTGTGTCATTGCGAGATTATTGAGCTCCAAGCCTTTAGTCAAGCGTTTCCTGCTGATCCATTGCTACAAACACTGCTCTCCTGTGAACCGACCTCGGCCTGCCTTCTGACTACGCTCTCCGCCTGATCCATTGCTACAAACACTGCTCTCCTGTGAACCGACCTCGGCCTGCCTTCTGACTACGCTCTCCGCTGATCCATTGCTACAAACACTGCTCTCCTGTGAACCGACCTCGGCCTGCCTTCTGACTACGCTCTCCGCCTGATCCATTGCTACAAACACTGCTCTCCTGTGTACCGACCTCCGGCTGCCACCTGACTACGCTACCTGCCTCTGCTTCCCCTAGTGTTTGCAGTAACATCGGCTCCAACCCAGACGGAATCTTGACAGAATAATCTCGCGCCAAAATGGAGTCCGCTGTGAACACCCTGAGACGGCAAGTTACGGAGCTTCAAAGTTTTTGTACTGACTCTCAAGGAAAATATGCCAAGTTACAAACTGACTTCACGGCGATACAACAGGAAGTAATTGAGCTACAAAAACAACTTCTGGATGTGCGCAATTCAGGGTCCGAATCAAACGCGCGGCTGCCGCTGCCTGCAAAGTTCAGTGGGGATCGCAAGCAGTACCGAGGATTCCTCAATCAATGCCGCATATACTTCCAGATGCAACCTGCTCCCTTTACCAGTGAGAGGAAGAAAGTTTTTTTCATGATAAATCTCCTGACGGATGAAGCTCTTGCTTGGGCTTCACCTTATGTAGAAAAGGACTATGACCTCCTTAATGACCTGGAAGCCTTCACCGCAGCTATGAATCAAGTTTTTGATGACCCAAACCGCTGTGCCACAGCAGAAACCAAATTACATAATTTGCGCCAAGGACGTTGCTCTGTTGCGGAATACACATCGGAGTTCCGTCGCTGGGTGGCCGACACCACCTGGAATCCAGCGGCCCAGAGAAGTCAATTTCGACGAGGGTTATCAGAACCAGTGAAAGACGAGCTTGCCAGGGTTGAGACCCCTGACCAGTTGGAGGACTTTATTCAACTATGTATCCGGATTGACCAGAGACTTACTGAAAGGAGAAAGGAGAGACTGCGAGCACTTGGGAATAGCCCTGGCTTCTCATTTTCAGCATCGGACCACCAAGAAAAGACGCAAGGCGTGTCTGAACCGATGCAGATCGACGTCATCCGAAGACCACTCTCTGCACAGGAGAAGGAGAGGCGACGTGCAGAACATCTCTGCCTCTATTGTGGGGACCCTGGACACTATGCCATCAACTGTCCTAACAAAAGGACTATAGCCTTTACCAACAACAGGTCTGCCAGCAATATGGACCTTTCTCAGCAGTCGGATTCCATCTTGCAGACTATCTCATCAGTAACGCCAGAAATAGACAAAATACATACTACATCATCTCATTTTGTAATCCCCATTCAGGTTGTAATGGGCACCCAAAAAATACAATGCTCTGCCCTGTTGGATTCGGGAGCAGGAGGGAATTTTATGGACTTAAAATTTACACGTGATAATAATATTTCCAGTAGGACCAAATCCACACCAATTGAAATGGAAACTGTGGATGGATCACCCTTGTCTTCTGGACCTGTCACGCATGAGACAATCGAACTGGAGATTTGTATCGAACCGGATCATCATGAAGCTGTCAGTTTCCACCTTATCTCATCTCCGAAATTTCCGGTTATTCTAGGGATCCCCTGGTTTTCAGTCCATAACCCTTCTATCAACTGGGCATCAAGGACCATCACCTTTCCATCTGACTACTGTAAGAATAATTGTCATAAGGAACCCCCTGTTCTCCAACAAGTCCAAATCTCTGAGATTTCGCATGAGAAGGAAGAGAAACTACCACCTCAATATCAGCAGTTCTCTGATGTCTGCAGTAAGAAGAAAGCAGATCAATTACCTCCTCACCGTCCTTATGACTGTCCCATTGAATTGCTGCCAGGAGCAACCATTCCATTTGGACGGATTTACAATCTTTCCGAACCTGAATTGAAGGTATTAAGAAAGTTCCTGGATGAAAATTTAGAGAAAGGCTTTATTCGACCTTCCACATCTCCAGCTGGGGCACCCCTGTTCTTTGTTGAAAAGAAAGACTCCACTCTGCGGCCATGTATTGACTACAGAGAGATGAATAATATCACTGTCAAGAATCGCTACCCGCTACCCTTGATTCCTGAACTATTTGAGAGACTCCGTTCTGCGAAAATCTTTACGAAGCTGGATCTTAGAGGGGCTTACAACCTCATACGGATTCGCCCAGGAGATGAGTGGAAGACCGCCTTCAGAACAAGATATGGACATTTTGAATCTCTGGTTATGACCTTTGGTCTTAGCAATGCCCCAGCCACCTTTCAACATTTTATTAATGATGTATTTCGAGATTTCTTGGACCAATTCGTTGTGGCTTATCTCGATGACATTCTTATATTTTCAGACACCTTGGAAGAGCATCGCAGGCACGTCCAGTTAGTCTTGGAACGACTACAGGAGAACCATCTTTACATTAAACTTGAAAAATGTGAGTTTGAACAAACCAGTATCCAATTTCTGGGATATATCATCTCCCCAGAAGGTCTGAGCATGGATCCCGGCAAAATCAATGCTGTAGTGGACTGGCCTGTTCCAAGAAATTTAAAAGACGTCCAGCGTTTCATAGGATTTGCAAATTTTTACCGAAAATTTATAAAGAACTTTTCACGGATCATACTACCAATTACTACACTAACAAAAAAGACCAAAGCATTTTTCTGGTCTCCGGAGGCACAGGAGGCTTTTGACAAATTGAAAACTCTTTTTACGTCTGCTCCATTGTTAGTACACCCAAATCCTGAATTGCCATTTACTGTCGAAGTGGACGCCTCGGACTCTGCAGTGGGAGCCATTCTGTCTCAGCGAGTTGGGGACAAAATGCAACTTCACCCATGTGCGTTTCTTTCCCACACCATGTCATCTGCAGAAAAGAACTACGACATCGGTAATAAAGAACTGTTAGCCATTAAAGTTGCCTTCTCCGAATGGAGACATCTTTTGGAAGGTGCCAATCACCCTGTGACTGTCCTCACGGACCACAAGAATCTTGAATTCCTCCGTACAGCAAAAAGATTGTCTGCAAGACAAGCACGATGGGCCTTATTTTTCTCAAGATTCAATTTTATAATTTCTTACCGGCCTGGTTCAAGAAATGGCAAGGCTGACGCCCTGTCCAGGATGTGTTCGGAACCTCAGGAGAGGTCTAGTAATGACGATACAATTCTAGGCCCTAAAAATTTTTTGGGAATATTGCACCCTAGAAGACTATGTAATAGAATTAAAGATGGATATCAAGAGGACTCTTTCCTTAACCATCCTTCGGAAGACGTCGATCTTTCATTCAAAGAGGGGTTTTGGATGCAGAAACACAAAATATATGTACCTGAATCTTCTCGCCTTGAAGTCCTCAAAAGTGTCCATGATTCTAAACTGGCAGGACATCCTGGAGTTGCAAAAACACAAGACTTACTACTTCGTTTCTTTTGGTGGCCTAATTGTAGGAAGGACGTGAGGAAATATGTTTCAACCTGTTTAACATGCGCACGAAACAAGACCCCACGATCGTCTCCTCTAGGACTCTTGCAACCACTTCCAGTTCCATCCAGGCCTTGGGGATCTATTACCATGGATTTTATTGTGGAACTACCCCCTTCCAAACAGATGACCGTCATCCTTGTCATAGTGGACCGACTCACAAAAATGGCCCACTTTATTCCAACTGAAGGAATTCCTACTGCTGAAAAAACTGCAGAACTGATAATCAAAGAGGTATTCAGGTTACATGGAATTCCTGACAGCGTGGTGTCTGACAGAGGCGTTCAGTTTACGTCAAAATTTTGGAAGAGTTTCTGTACAGCCTTGGGAGTCACGGTGAATCTTTCTACCGCTTTCCATCCTCAGTCCAATGGCCAGACGGAGAGAACGAACCAGACTTTGGAGCAATACCTCCGTTGCTTCATTTCCTATCTTCAGGATGACTGGGTGGACTATTTACCAACAGCAGAGTTTTCCTACAACAACTCCATACATAGCGCTACATCTCAAACCCCATTTTTTGCTAATTATGGAGTACATCCAGTATTTATCCCTAATCTGCCAGTGAACACTCCCATTCCTGCTGTAAATGACAGGCTTGCAAAATTACAGGAATCCCAGAAGGAATTATCAGAGATATTACTCAAGACCCAGGAAGTATATAAGGAAGCAGCAGATAAACATCGGAGAGTGCCCCCTGCTCTTCAGGTTGGAGACAAAGTTTAGCTGTCCACTAAAAACCTTAAGACACATGTGCCATCCTCCAAATTGGGTCAGAAATTCATTGGACCTTTTCAAATTTCTGCAAAAATTAACCAGGTTGCTTTTCGTTTGGAACTTCCCAACAATCTAAAGATTCATCCAGTGTTTCACATATCCTTGCTCAAACCCTTCTGTGAAAACCCGTTTCCAGGAAGAATTCAGCCACCTCCTCCACCAGAAAGGATCCGTGGTGAAGAAGAATACATTGTGGATAAGATTCTGGACTCCCAAAAATTCAGAGGTAAACTGCAGTATCTGGTGCAGTGAAAGGGTTACGGACCAGAGGAAAATTCATGGGAACCAAGGGACAACGTCCATGCTCCTAGACTAACAAGAGCCTTTCATCAGAGGTACCCGGATAAGCCAGCTCCTGAGATGTCCAGAGGCCATCCTGGAAGGAGGGGAGTATTGTCAGGAGTCGAACCCAGTACCTCTTGTCCACTGGCCAGCAGCTCTATCATCTGAGCTATTCTGCTGGCTGCAAAGTTCATTGCTGAACCCAGATACCATTGACTGTTCTTCCTGATTGGCTACACCTAGTGCTCTTTTGATTGGGCCTCTGATTGCCAATAACACACCCTATATAAACCTGGCCCTGTGGGTGTGTCATTGCGAGATTATTGAGCTCCAAGCCTTTAGTCAAGCGTTTCCTGCTGATCCATTGCTACAAACACTGCTCTCCTGTGAACCGACCTCGGCCTGCCTTCTGACTACGCTCTCCGCCTGATCCATTGCTACAAACACTGCTCTCCTGTGAACCGACCTCGGCCTGCCTTCTGACTACGCTCTCCGCCTGATCCATTGCTACAAACACTGCTCTCCTGTGTACCGACCTCCGGCTGCCACCTGACTACGTTATCTGCCTGCTCCTCTGTTACCGAACTGCCTTTCCTGTGTACCGACCTCCGGCTGCCACCTGACTACGCTACCTGCCTCTGCTTCCCCTAGTGTTTGCAGTAACATCGGCTCCAACCCAGACGGGATCTTGACACATTGTTTCTCTTCTATTAACCATGGTTCTCTCTAAAGAAACATGTGCAGTCATCATTGCAATGCACAAAAATGGCCTAACAGGGAAGAGTATCACAGCTAGAAAGATTGCACCTCAGTCAACAATCTATCCATCATCAAGAACTTCAAGGAGAGAGGTTCCATTGTTGCCAAAAAGGCTCCAGGGCGCCCAAGAAAGACCAGCAAGCGCCAGGACCATCTCTTAAAAGTGTTTCAGCTGCGGGATCGGGCTCCCAGCAGTGCAGAGCTTGCTCAGGAATGGCAGCAGGCAGGTGTGAGTGCATCTGCACGCACTGTGAGGCAGAGACTCTTGGAGCAAGGCCTGGTCTCAAGGAGGGCAGCAAAGAAGCCACTTCTCTCCAGAAAAAACATCATGGACAGACTGATATTCTGCAAAAGGTACAGGCAGTGGACTCTGAGGACTGGGGTAAAGTTATTTTCTCTGATGAATCCCCTTTTTGATTGTTTGGGACATCAGGAAAACGCCTCATTCGGAGAAGACAAGGTGAGCGCTACCACCAGTCTTGTCTCATGCCAACTGTTAAGCATCCTGAAACCATTCTTGTGTGGGGTTGCTTCTCAGCCAAGGGAATCGGCTCTCTCACAGTCTTGCCTAAAAACACAGCCATGAATAAAGAATGGTACCAGAATGTCCTCCAAGAGCAACTTCTCCCAACCCTCCAAGAGCAGTTTGGCGATCAACAATGCCTTTTCCAGCATGATGGAGCACCTTGCCATAAAGCAAAGGTGATAACTAATGGCCTGGAAACTCCCCAGATCTTAATCCCATTGAGAACTTGTGGTCAATCATCAAAAGACGGGTGGACAAACAAAAACCTAAAAATTCTGACAAAATGAAAGCATTGATTGTGCAAGTATGGACTGCTATCAGTCAGGATTTGGTCCAGAAGTTGATTGAGAGCAAGCCAGGGAGAATTGCAGATGTCCTGAAGAAGAAGGGTCAACACTGCAAATATTGACTTGCTGCATTAACTCATTCTAACTGTCAATATAAGCTTTTGTTACTCATATGTTTGCAATTATATTTCTGTCTGTGATAAAAACATCTGTCAAACACACATAAAAACCAGAGGGCAGCAGATCATGTGAAAATATAATATTTGTGTCATTCTCAAAACTTTTGGCCATGACTGTACTCTGTAACTCTGAAAAACACCTTGAGTTTTTTGTTTTTGTTTTATTTTAATTTGGAGAGGCCCCAATACATTGGTAATGGCAAATAGAACAAACAAACTGCGGTAGAATATAACAATGGCTGAGTATGGCTGATATAGTCCTCTATTCAGCCAAAGATATGGACAAGACCTGTTTGACCCACACCTGGTTCACTTTAATGAATGTATACTTGCCCAAGTTTGCTCTGGACATTCGGATGCACCTGTCTGTGATCACAACCCGTACTGTGGTAAACACATGTTCCGTAAATGGCAAGTTCGGAACTAGAGATGAGCGAATTTGTTCGGATTCAGATCGGATTTGAATATTGTTTTTGCAATATTCGTCGAACACAACCGAACTTCATTAGAGTCTATGGGAGTAGAAATCACTGAATATGTTTGGAACCGAACATAAGACACACATTCGGCCCGAATAGTGTTCGAATATGACCTGAATGTGTCAAAATCAGATTTGGAGCCAAAATCCGAACAAATTCGCTCATCTCTGCTCAGGACGTGTCCAATTTGGGGACCCAGAAGTTAAATGGAGCAGACCCATCACTCAGTACATGGAGAGGTGTGGACACTCTTCCACCATGTTGTTGAAATTGTCATGCTCCTGATTCGATCCCTTGAGCTCGCATTCTGTGATCAGCTTCTCTTTCTGTCAAGCCACAGGAGACACATTTTTTCTGAGTGTTTGGGTTCTGTTTACAGGCTGCAGTCTGTCTTGCTTTACATAGGTGTATTCATTTTTCCACTTATCACCTTTTGGGTGCAGCTTTATATTATGTCCCCCATATGTTTCCTGCTGGTGATAGATTAATTTATATGTTCTCATATTATATTATTATATTGATGTTTAAGGACCCCGTCTCACATAGCGACACACCAGCGATCCCGACAACGATCAGGATCGCTGGTGTGTCGTTACATGATCGCTGCTAAGCTGCCAAACAGGCAGCTCAGCAGCGATCAGGACAGCGACACTGCGGGTAACGTCGCCTAGTTACCCGCAGTGTACGTTGGATACCAGCATGCTGATGCAGGGAGCTGGTAACCAAGGTACACGTCGGGTTTCCAGGCGCTGCACGGTGCCTGGAAACCCGACGTGTACCTTGGTTACCAGCTCTCCTGCAGCAGCGCGCTGGTATCCAATGTACACGTCGGGTTTCCAGGCACAGCCCCGCAATTGGAAACCCAATGTGTACCTTGGTTACCAGGGGATCACTGGTCTCTTGCCTGTCACACGCAGCGATGCTGCTGGCCAGCGGGAGACCAGCGATCAAAAAAAAGTCTTGGCATTTCTGACACGACCAGCGATTCACAGCAGGGCCCTGATCGCTGGTACGTGTCAGACATAGCGAGAGCGCTGCTGATATCACTGTTTAGCAGCGATCTCGCTAGCGATCTCGCTATGTGAGACGGGGCCCTAAGATTTCAGGTAAGGATTTTCACCTTGCTGTTCTATTATACTTTGCATCTAACTTTAGTAAGTAGGCTCTATATTTGTTAACACTAATTGCTTTAGTCTTTGTTTGGTATTTGTTATTTACTTTACCCCACTTGTATGCACACTACATACGTAGGATGTAAACTCACTATTTACTCCGTTCATTGTAGTGCGGAGTTCCCGACGAGCCCTGTGTTGATCTCCTCGTCTGATGTCGGACCCTATTTCTCGCTAGCTCCCTTAAGACTTACGCTGTGTGCACTTCTTTGATTAGCGGTCTTTGTACCTAATCTTAGATGCTACGGCATACGTCGTTAACTATGTAAATGCGGGCTTGCTATGCAATTGATTCATTGAGCAACTAAGAATCGCTAGCGGGATTGTTTATGTAGTACTAATTCACACTTTTGCTTTGCACTCCAGTCTAGGAGGAACGTGAACAACTCGACGGCCGTTTAGGATGTTTAGGTCTGAGTTGCCATCTCATATTCTGTAGTGAGGCTATCTCTGCACCCACAGGCACACTAAGGACTACGGGTGAGGATATCTAGTCTGTACATTAAACAGCAGGGTCAGTTGCATTTTTTTAGTGTACAATCTATTAATTCAGAGTGAGTTGCTACACAGGTGTAATGCAGGTGCCTGTATGCAATGTACAGAGATTACAGGGTGGAAACAGCCAGGGGTTGATATATTGGTATTTTTATATGACAATAACTTCTAAACAATTAGTTTTAGTAAATATGCAATTTAACAATATAGAGAATTATAACAGGTTATGAACAAGCTAGAAAGTCTCTCAGTACTTAACATTAGTGGTGCCCCCTGTCTTGGGAGACACGATGTGAGTTCTCACTTGAAGTCACCAGGTTTTCCCACTAGGCCACAAGTCTCTTCCTTACGTTGCCTATTAAAGTCAGTTAAGCCTCCCACACACCAACTGGCTCCCTCCCAACCAGTTATCCTAGTCCCAGGCAACCTCGGTACCGTAGGTGATAACTGGAAGTGATGGATCTGCTCACTTGCACTGTTCCTCCTCTCTCACAGGCGGGCCTCTCCTGTCGTAGTCGTCGCAAGGCTCTTCTTGGCTTGACCGTCGTCAAAAGTCTCTCAGGCTCAGGGCAGAAAGGATGGGGTCTTAACTCTGGACAGGTGTAGTCTGCCATTGGAGGCTTGACCAGTACAGGGCGCAGATTATGACTCTGACCGGCGTAAGCCATACTCAGGGATATCTTCTGGGGGATCCAAACCTTGCCAGGTGGTGACCGACACCCAGGTAGCACAGACTCCCTGCAGAGGCCTGTCATGCTGGGGTCAGTGGAGTCTCTGGAGCACGTCTGCCCCGCTTTCTTTCCTGGCGCCAAATCTCCCTGTGGTTTGGTGTGCTGGCTTTTATATTAGGGCAGTTCTTACAGAGGGTCACCTGATCTGGTCGAGCACACAAGGTTACTCCCTCTGCAAATGATCCAGCACACTTTGGCTCCACTTGACTTTGGCTGGCCAGCAGATGGTGGTCTCTCCTCATTAATGGCACATCTTGCACCACTTTTCCAAAGGTCTGATGTTTTCTGGTTGCACAGGCATAACAGAAATGCTACCTCTTGCTAATAAGGACCGTATCAGATGGTGGTGCTGCATGTTGTGGAATGCTGAGGAAGGTTTACCACATTTTGGCAATGCTAACCCTCCCTTCCAAGGTGCTTGTGCCCTAGCTTCATTGGGAATTTCCTCTCCTACTCAGCCTTGTGCTTCCACTGAGCCCCCCACTGTCAGGTGAGAATGTCGTCAGTAGTGCATGTGAGCCGCCCTCCCAGAGCAGTGGGGTACTCGGATCCGAGCCTATTAACTTCTATGGGGGATGTCATGGCAACAGAACTCGGTCCGTGGCCCTGGGCGCTCACCCGTAAATGTGGGATATTTACAGAGGAATTGAATATTGGTATGGGGATTCGTGACGCCACCTGTAGTACCTGGTCAGGGTGACCAGCGCTGCTGTGCAGATCCACTGAAGGGTTGGTGTTGTGCAGCTAGAGGTTAGGCCTCCAACAGGTGAGGCTAAGTCCTTCAGGGCTGGTAGATATATATGAAAGCAGGACAAGGGGGAGACCCGGCAGTTAGGGGTAAGAAGATGGACACACACACAAGTCACTTTGGTACCTTTACTGAAGATGTTGCAGGCACTCCCCAGACCACTGTAGGGTGAAGGGTGCACATCCAGATTCTCCCACTGAGTAGGTGTGTTGCCTCCTGTTCCTTGCATTACTGTAATAAAGTCCTGGCCGGCATGAAGCTGGGCCTAACTTAGTCTCCGTCCTGCACCTGGGTGACCTTGTGGTTGGACCTTTTCTTGAAACACACAGTCCCTGCTTGCAGTGCCCTGCCTGCCGGACTCCGTCCTCCTGGCCCAGTTACGCATCAGCTCTGTGGTAGTCCTGGGACCTATAGTTCTTCAGAAACTCCAGTGTTCTCCTATGGGTCGTGGAGATCCCTATAAGCTCGGATCCCGGCGTCCGGTAGTACTCGTTGAGGTGAGCTGTCGAGGCTCCTCTGCCTCCTTTTACTACTCTTTTCCACCTGCCTTCGGCCTACTCGGGCCCTCACATGACTACACACACTGGCAGTTGGTGGGCTGCCTCTTCGCCGCTCTCAGAGCGTCGGCACGCTCCTGGCTCTCAACTTGAGCTATGGAGTCCCTTACTGCAAACACCACTCGTCTGCTCTGTCTGCAGACTACTCACTTGTCTCAGCTCTGACTAGACTGGAATGGATTCGACTCCACTCTACTAGACTCCACTTTACTGAACTCACTGAACTGAACTGCACTCTGCAGAGTGTTCTGCCTGCACACTGCACTCAGCAGGACTCAAGTCTGACTGAACTCTGACTCCAATCTGTTTTCTCAACTGAACTCTCTTCCTATCTTCACCCTCCTTTTATATGCCTAACAGGCTCCCTCTGGTGGTCTTAGGGATGGGTGAAGATGTGTGAATGAATTAGGACCTCTAGTGGTTAAATCGTTTAGTGCACCCTCCCAGGAGATGTGGGAATCCTAGCACAGCTGGGCTCCACACATGCGCTTGTATTCCCACATTTTCCAATCAAAGTCCATGGATGGAAGGATGGCACGTTATGTTTGTAGCAGAGATCCAGCAGTGTGGCCACCCAGTAATCAGCACTTGTAACAATTCGGACATCTCGACCATCATTGCGCAGGCACAGCAGCATGAATTGGCTCATGTTTGCTAGGCTGCCCAAAGGCAACAGCAAGATGTCCTCAGTGGGAGGTGAATCGTCTGGGTACGCTGTTTCCCCTAACCACGCTACAGTGATGCCCGTGAGCTACTTTGAGTGCATCCTACTCTGAACATTGTTCTTCCTCCTTATCCTCAAAAACTGTCCCCTGGCTGGACAGTTGTGTACCTGGCTGCTGTTTGTACAGGAACCCATCTTTCGAGACATCTGTAGATGACTGGTGTGAATGGTCCCTGCTCCACTTCCTTCTGTGAAACCACTTCATCCATCATCGCCTGAAGTTGTTTTTCATAGAAGTGAGATAGTAATGCTGATGATGGTGTCATCAGCGCTGGCCATGTTGGTGGAGTAACATGACACCCACATCCCGCAAGGAGGCCCACTTCATGATGAAGTGGTGTTGTTAAGTAGAAGGACTCACCTGTTCGTGCTGCAGCTGAAACTCCACTATCACCTACTGCTGCTTGCACAGTTTCTCCAGCATACAGTATGTAAGGTGTAGTTCCACCTTGTGGGCATATCGCATATCAGGCAGAATTTAGAGGGAATGAAGAAGTGACGATGTAGCACAGACAGGTAAGTAGCAGCAGAGTGTGATGGCCAGCACTTTTTCAGCAGCTTTGACATCACGGCGTAATTTTTCAGGAGCTCTGCACCACCAAATTCAGCACATGTTCTAGGCAAGGAAAGTTTGTCAAGCCAGTTAGGCCCAGAGCTGCTACGAGATTTAATCACTCACTACCAGACCGAGCTTAAGGTTCAGCGGCATCAACCATTCATCATTCTGTTATTTGATCTCCATCCACAGCTCCTGCGCAGTGTGGTATTTTTCCCCCAAACAGATGAGTTTCAAAACAGCCTGCTGTCTTTTTCCCCTGGCTGTGCTAAAGTTGGTGGTGCAGTTGTTGCACTGACCGGATGAGGAGGCGGTGTGGGAAGCAGAGTAGAAGGAGGAGTCAACAGGAGGTAACTATGTTTCCAGTGGTTACAATGTATTGTTAACCTTCTATAAATCACTTCTGAGGGTACGAGTACATATAGAATATGGAATCCAGTGTTTGGGGGATGTACAACTGAATGCTTCAATGGGATGGTGTGGAGATGGTCGGTGACACTGCTGGTGATGGTGATGCCATCCTCTCTTTGCTGGTGGCCAGTTGGCCCTGTTGCTTGGTATCAGGAGGAAGAGGCCAAGACTGCAGCTGTAGAGGGAGCAAGATGAGGCTCCGATATTTCCTGGTTTTTCAGGTGTGCACTCCACTGCAGCTCATGCTTGTATGCAGGTGGTGCTCACGTTAAAAACATTTATGCCTCACTTCAATCTCTGACAGCACAGTGCGCAAACCACCCATGTCTTATCAGGGAGCTCCTATGAGCTGGCTTTAGTGTGCTTAGTTTATCGGAGCGGTGGCAAGTAGCAGCTAATTTACTGACTAGGACCTGGATGCAGTGGTTTTGTACCCTGCTCCCTTTTTTGCTGTGCAGCAGAGCCAGAATGAACACCACCTCATACTCCAAACTGCTCACGTCACTTGGATGGCCTTGATTCCATGTGGGGTCTAGGACCTCATCATCCCCCATCGCACCTCTACAGTCTGTCCTTAACTCTGCTGCCCAACTAATCCACGTCTGTCCTCACTACGCCTCCGCTTCCCCCCCTGCAGATCCCTTCATTGGCTTCCAATTCCACAACTTATCCACTTCAAGCAACTAACACTGACCTACAGAGCTGTCCATAATCTGTTTCCCCAGTATATCTCTGAACTAATCTCCCAATATCTCCAAACACGTAATTTCCGGTCCTCCCAAGACGTCCTTCTCTCCTCTACAATTATATGTTCCTCATTCAATTGCCTGTAAGACTTCTCCCGAGTATCCCCCATCCTCTAGAATTCTGTGATCCAACACGTCCGATTATCCATGACATTCAGAACTTTCAAGCGGAACTTGAAAACCCATCTCTTCAGAACAGCTTACAGCCTGCAGTGACCCCACTGCTACCTCACATCTATCAGAGCTACCACTTCACTAACATGGGAGCTGCTGCAATCTCTGAACCTACTGTCTCCTTCCCCATTATCCTGTAGAATGTAAGGCCTCAATGGTAGGGTCCTCTCCCCTCTATACCTGTCTGTCACTATTAGTTTGTTCCTTGTGATTCCTATCTGTTCCTATCTGTGTTTTGTATGTAGCCCCTCCTCATGAACAACACCATGGAATTAATAGTGCTCTAAAAATAGATAATAATAATAATCCCCTAGCATGATCTTCTACCCAGTTCTCACCCTGCCTTCCTTGCTGTTCTGCACACAGAAAAAATCTGCAGCAGTTAGCACCTGTGTTTCATCATCATCAGAGATGTGCTGCGGTGGTCCGCTGACTGTTTGCACTACTCTTTCCATGTACTCATTCTCAAACAGAGCAAATGGTTGGGTATCCGTGCACTCAATCTCTTCCATTTGTGAGGCAGGGCCAGGTAGAAGGTCCACGAAACTACATCCAGAGGAGTCATCAAAAAGCAGAAATGTCTGCTGCATGGCTTGGGGCTCAGACTGCTAGTGTAAAGGCAGGCCCGGACTGTAGTCATGACCTGGATTACCGTAACATCCATGTCTGGCCCGTCCCCTACATGAAACGGTGTTCTTCCCTCTGGCGTACCTGTATCTCCAGATTCCTCTTCCCCAGGGACTTCCCAGGCACCGATGGGACAGCCCCTCCTTCAGGCCACCCCAGTAATGGAGACATAGTCCAGAACAACTTGAACACTCTCTTTACTGAATTCTTCACACGTTACATCCACTGTTGGCACCACAGGTATTACATTTGTTTTCTTTGTTCTCCCTGCCTTGCTGTCACATCTGTGCAGTACAGTACACGCCCGGACTGGATCATCCCAGACTGCTCCCCAGTTCCTACCAGGCCTGACCTCGCCATAATGACATCTCCTCCAGCCTGCTTCACCTCAGAGCTGAATTCATCAATCACTAGGTTGAGTTGCCCCCGGTGAAGCATCCGGCCTGTTTGCACTGAACTCGCCAAAGCTCCAGCTCCCCTCAGTTCCTTGGCCCAGCCAACTTCTGCCCTAAAAGCATTGGCCCAGGCGGTAAGGCGCCACATCTTTCCTCTTCTGTCTAGACCCACTGTGACACTATGCAGTGGCCATGGGTAACGTGGGTTGCTAAACTTGGAACGTTGCGTGGCTGCCGATTGTCCGCGCCTAAGCCCTTTTGGACACTTCTGGCCCCATCTGAGCTAACTTCCTAAAGACCTAACACTACTATCCAGCAGCCCCTCCTACACTTAACCCTATGAGAACTGTCTATAAACTCTACCTAACCAGGCCTACTAGTATGCCCCCACCTAGTGGCCCATAACAATACTACACTTACCCATATATATATATAGACTATATACTAACGTGCCCTTCTCTAATGCCCCAACAGGATGCACTTAGCTTTCCCTAAACTATACATATGTATGAAACAGCAAAACACATTATTATGCAAAAGAACACAAGAAATAAACAGATATATATATATATATATATATATATATATATATACATATATTTACACTGCTCAAAAAAATAAAGGGAACACTTAAACAACAGAATATAACTCCAAGTAAATAAAACTTCTGCGAAATCAAACTGTCCACTTAGGAAGCAACACTGATTGACAATCAATTTCACATGCTGTTGTGTAAAGGGAATAGACAACAGATGGAAATTATTGGCAATTATCAAGACACACTCAATAAAGGAGTGGTTCTGCAGGTGGGGACCAAAGACCACATCTCAGTACCAAAGCTTTCTGGCTGATGTTTTGGTCACTTTTGAATGTTGTTTGTGCTTTCACACTCGTGGTAGCATGAGATGGACTCTACAACACACACAAGTGGCTCAGGTAGTGCAGTTAATCCAGGATGGCACAAGAGCTGTGGCAAGAAGGTTTGCTGTGTCTGTCAGTGTAGTGTCCAGAGGCTGGAGGCGCTACCAGGAGACAGGCCAGTACACCAGGAGACATGGAGGGGGCCATAGGAGGGCAACAACCCAGCAGCAGGACCACTACCTCCGCCTTTGTGCAAGGAAGAACAGGAGGAGCACTGCCAGAGCCCTGCAAAATGACCTCCAGCAGGCCACAAATGTGCATGTGCGTGCACAAACGGTTAGAAACCGACTCTATGAAGATGGTCTGAGTGCCCGACATCCACAGATGGGGGTTGTGCTCACAGCCCAACACCGTGCAGAATGCTTGGCATTTGCAACAGAACACCAGGATTGGCAAATTCGCCACTGGCGCCCTGTGCCCTTCACAGATGAAAGCAGGTTCACACTGAGCACATGTGACAGATGTGACAAAGTCTGGAGACGCCGTGGAGAGCGATCTGCTGCCTGCAACATCCTTCAGCATGACCGGTTTGGCAGTGGGTCAGTAATGGTGTGGGGTGGCATTTCTTTCGAGGGCCGCACAGCCCTCCATGTGCTCGCCAGAGATAGCCTGACTGCCATTAGTTACTGAGATGAGATCCTCAGACCCCTTGTGAGTCCATATGCTGGTGCTGTTGGCCCTGGATTCCTCCTAATGCAGGACAATGCCAGACCTCAAGTGGCTGGAGTGTGTCAGCAGTTCCTGCAAGATGAAGGCATTGAAGCTATGGACTGGCCCGCCCATTCTCCAGACCTGAATCCGATTGAGCACATCTGGGACATCATGTTTCGCTCCATCCACCAACGTCACACTGCACCACAGACTGTCCAGGAGTTGGCGGATGCTTTAGTCCAGATCTGGGAGGAGATCTCTCAGAAGACCATCCACCGCCTCATCAGGACCATGCCCAGGCATTGTAGGGAGGTCATACAGGCACAGTGAGGTCATACAGGCACATGGAGGCCACACACACTACTGAGCATCATTTTGACTTGTTTTAAGGACCTTACATTCCACTATAAATTTTGTGTGTGACTCCAAATCCAGGCCTCCATTGGTTAATAAATTTGATTTCCATTGATGATTTTTGTGTGATATTGTTGTCAGCACATTCAACTTTGTACAGAACAAAGTATTCAATGAGAATATTTCATTCATTCAGATCTAGAAAGTGTTATTTGAGTGTTCGTTTTATTTTTTTGAGCAGTGTATATATACACAATTGTAACACATCAAGAATGTGGCAGTACCATTACTATTAGTAGTAGTACATAGTATTATGTAGCAATACCATCAAACGTTTATACTCATACAATAACTATTTACATGCTGCAACATTATATACACTTAAGGGGTGGGGTGAAACAGGAACACTCTTTAACCCCCTTACACTTGCCTGATTTGCGCGGAGGTGAAGTGGATGACAGATGCCTATGGGCCACAATTGCAAACTTTGTGTTTCAGAACAGGACTGTGTGGAAGACAAAGCAAAGGAATTGGAGGCACTCTCAACCATTCAGTCTACAACTGCCTCTACTTGTTCTGGCCTCACCATTAGTCCATTTGTCTGGGCCTACAAAATTACGCTTAACGTCCTGTCACCTGCGTGCATCAACGGATTTGTTTCCTTTGAACGCATAGCAGGCATAGATTGACCACATTCTCTCCCTGCAGCAACTACACCACCACCACGGCCACGTCCCATATTTGATGCTCTCATTCTATGTACTCCAAAAAAGTGCAGAGTATTACACGGCCTGTATACAGAGAGAGGGTGGCTAGCAGATTATTACACTGCCTATATGCAGAGTTCCCCTACAGAGGCTGGTTTCAGAGTACTCCCACAAAGGCTGTTTTCAGAATACCCCCATAAAGGCTGTTTTCAGAGTATCCTTACATAGGCTGTTTTGCAGAGTACCGCCATAGAGACTTTATTGCAGAGTACCCTCAATGAGGCTGTTTTGCAGAGTACCCCCACAGAGGCTGTTTTCAGAGTATCCACATGGAGGCTGTTATCAGAGTACACCTACAGAGGCTGTTTTTCAGAATACCCCAAGAAGCTGTTTTCAGAGAACCTCCAACAAGGCTGTTTTTCAGAGCACCACCCTAAAAGTTAAAAAAAAATAACAAAAACAATGTTGGCTACCTCCTCCTCTTCCTCTTCTTCATACACCTCAAAATAGGAAAATGGTTGCACTCAATTGTGTTAAAGCATGTCAATCTGAAATACATGAAATGTGAATAGCAAAATGGCTTTGAAATTTAGGAAAAATACACATGAGACGCTTCTCACAAAATTTGGCCAAATAATGTAAGCCCATCCACCATCATCAAGGTAATCTTTTCAATCGGATGGGTCCCTGACATCCCTGATCAGTGTGAACACTTACCTAAGGCCGGCGTCACACTAGCGAGTTTGATGCGAGTTAGTCGCACGACTAACTCGCATCAACACCCGGCACGGCGCCCGCTCTCGGACCAGAGTGCGCGGCGGCATAGAAATGCTGTGCACACTGTGAGACCAGCGATCTGATAAAATACAGTGATGTCCCACCCTGGGACAAAGTAAAAAAAGTTAAAAAAATGAAAATCAGAAGTGTAAAAAAAAAATCCAAAATAAAGGAAAAAAAAAAATTCCCCAAAAAAACAAGCTGCAACACAGCATCATCAGCAAAAAAATAAAAAAGTTATAGCTCGCAGAATAAAGCAATGCAAAAATAATTATTTTTTATATAAATTGTTTTTATTGTATAAAAGCGCCAAAAGATAAAAAAATTATAAAAATGAGATATCGCCTAATCGTACTGACCCGAAGAATAAAACTGCTTTATCAATTTTACCACGCGCGGAACGGTATAAACGCCCCCCCAAAAGAAATTCACGAATTGCTGATTTTTGTTCATTCTAACCTCCCAAAAACCGAAATAAAAAGCGATCAAAAAATGTCACATGCTCAAAAATGGTACCAAAAAAACGTCAACTCGTACTGCAAAAAATAAGACCTCACATGACTCTGGGCCAAAATATGCAAAAATTATAGTTCTCAAAATGTGGTGATGCAAAAACTTTTTTTGCAATAAAAAGCGTCTTTTAGCGTGACAGCTGCCAATCATAAAAACCCGCTATAAATAGTAAATCAAACCCCCCTTTATCACCCCCTTAGTTAGGGAAAAATAATAAAATTAAAAAAATGTATTTATTTCCATTTTCCCATTAGGGTTAGGTTAGGGTTGCGGCTAAAGTTAGGGTTAGGGTTGCGCCTAAAGTTAGAATTAGGGTTAGGGTTGGGATTAGGGTTAGGGGTGTGTTAGGGTTAGGTTTGTGGTTGGGGTTATGATTAGGGTGGGGATTAGGGATAGAGGTGTGTTGGGGTTAGAGTTGGAGTTAGAATTGGGGGGTTTCCACTGTTTAGGCACATCAGGGGCTCTCCAAATGTGACATGGTGTCTGATCTCAATTTCAGCCAATTCTGCGTTGAAAAAGTCAAACTGTGCTCCTTCACTTCTGAGCTCTGCCATGCACCCAAACAGTAGTTTACCCCCACATATGGGGTATCAGCGTACTCAGGACAAATTGCACAATAACTCTTGGGGTCCAATTTCTTCTGTTACCCTTGGGAAAATAAAAAATTGGGGGTGAAAATATTATTTTTGTAAAAATGATTTTTTTTTTTACGGCTGTACGTTATAAACTTCTGTGAAGCACTTGGGGCTTCATAGCGCTCATCACACAACTATATAAGTTCCTTGTGGGGTCTAATTTCCAAAATGGGGTCACTTGTGGGGGGTTTCCACTGTTTAGGCACATCAGGGGCTCTCCAAATGCGACATGACGCCCGCAGACCATTCCATCAAAGTCTGCAATCCAAAACGTCACTACTTCTCTTCCGAGCCCCGACGTGTGCCCATACAGTAGTTTTCTCCCACATATTGGGTTTCAGCGTACTCAGGACAAATTGAACAACAACTTTTGGGGTCCAATTTCTCCTGTTACCCTTGTGAAAATAAAATATTGGGGGCGAAAAAATCATTTTTGTAACAAAAAAAAAAAATTATTTTTACGGCTATACGTTATAAACTTCTGTGAAGCACTTCGGGGTTCAAAGTGCTCACCACACATCTAGATAAGTTCCTTGTGGGGTCTGTTTTCCAAAATGGGGTCACTTGTGGGGGATTTCCACTGTTTAGGCACATCAGGGGCTCTCCAAATGCGGCATGACGCCCGCAGACCATTCCATCAAAGTCTGCAAACCAAAGTGTCACTACTTCCCTTCTGAGCCCTGACGTGTGCCCATACAGTAGTTTTCTCCCACATATTGGGTATCAGCGTACTCAGGACAAATTGGACAACAACTTTTGGGGTCCAATTTCTCCTGTTATCCTTGGGAAAATAAAAATTTGGGGACTAAAAGATTATGTTTGTGGAAAAAATATGATTTTTTTATTTTTCATGCTCGGGCGTTAGAAACTTTAATGAAACACCTGGGGGTTCAAAGTTCTCACCACACATCTAGAAAAGTTCCTTGAGGGGTCTAGTTTCCAAAATGGTGTCATTTGTCGGGGGTTTCCACTGTTTAGGCAGATCAGGAGCTCTCCAAACACGACATAGCTTCCAGCTAATTCTGCGTTGAAAAAGTCAAATGGCGCTCCTTTCCTTCCAAGCTCTGCCATGCACCCAAACAGTGGTTTAATCCCACATATGGGGTATCAGCGTACTCAGGATAAATTGGACAACAACTTTTGGTGTCCAATTTCTCCTTTTACCCTTGGGAAAATAAAAAATTGATGACTAAAAGATAATTTTTGTGGGAAAAAAATAGGATTTTTAATTTTCATGCCCGGGCATTATAAACTTGTGTGAAGCACGTGGGGGTTCAAAGTGCTCACCACAGATCTAGATAAGTTCCTTGGGAGGTCTAGTTTCCAAAATGGGGTCACTTGTGGGGGGTTTCCACTGTTTAGGCTCATCTGGGTCAATGCAAACGGAACATGACCCTCATCAATGTATGCATACCAAAACGTTATTACTTCCTTTCAAAGCCCTGCCATGCGCCCAAACAGTTTCCCCCCCACATATTGGGTATCAGCATACTCAGGACAAATTGGCAACAACTTTTGGGATCCAACTTCCTTGGAAAACTCAAAAAATTGGGACTAAAAAATCATTTTTGTGGAAAATTGTTTTTTTTTTTTCACACCCAGGCATTATAAACTTTTGTGAAACACTTGGGGGTTCAAAATGCTCACAACAGATCTAGATAAGTTCCATAGGGGGTCTAGTTTCCAAAATGGTGTCACTTGTGGGGGGTTTCCACTGTTTAGGCACATCAGGGGCTCTCCAAACGCACATGGCGTCCAATCTCAATTCCAGACAATCCTTCCTTACGAGCTCTGCCGTGTGCCCAAACAGTGGTTTTCCCCCACATATGGGGTATTGGCGTACTCAGGAGAAATTGCACAACAACTTTATCTGTCCATTTTCTCCTTTTACCCTTGTGAAAATAAAAAAAAAGTTTGTAAAAGATCATTTTTGTGACTAAAAAGTTAAATATTAATTTTACCTTCCACGTTGCTTCAACTCCTGTGAAGCACCTGAAGGGTTAATTAACTTCTTGAATGTGGTTTTGAGCACCTTGAGGGGTGCAGTTTTTAGAATGGTGTCAATTTTGGGTATTTTCTGCCATATAGACCCCTCAAAGTGACTTCAAATGTGAGGTGGTCCCTAAAAAAAATGGCTTTGTAAATTTTGTTGTAAAAATGAGAAATCACTGGTCAACTTTTAACCCTTATAATTTCCTAACAAAAAAAATATTTTGGTTCCAAGATTGTGCTGATGTAAATTAGACATGTGGGAAATGTTATTTCTTAACTATTTTGTGTGACATATTTCCCTGTTTTAAGGGAATAAAAATTGAAAGTTTGAAAATTGCAAAATTTTCAAAATTTTCATCATTTTTGCGTTTTTTTCAAAAATAACCGCAATTTATAGCAAAGAAATTTTACCACTAACGTGAAGTACAATATGTCACGAGAAAACAGTCTCAGAATCGCGAAGATCCGTTGAAGCGTTCCAGAGTTATAATCTCATAAAGAGACAGTGGTCAGAATTGTAAAAATTGGCCCGGTCATTAACGTGCAAACCACCCTTAGGGGTTAAAGGGTTAACCTTACTTTCATGTTAGGAGTTAAAAAATGTTTTATGACAGTCTTTTCAACATTTTGTGAAATTGTTTCTGTGTTCAGTGAGATATTAATTGCAATTTTACTTTTCAAAGACATTGTACAGATTTATGCTAAACAATGTATGTCTGTGACTCCCCCCTGATCCAATCTGTCACTGCTCATTCATTGTAATTTATATTTGTATTCTGTATTTTCTCCTTTTTCACATGTACAATACCATGGAATTAATTTCTATAATTAAAATAAACACTTTTTTACAAGCATCTTTATGATATAATATTTATTATTTCAGAATACTAATACACTGAAATATATTACAATTTTTAAACAGACATAAAATACATTCAATGTTCTCTGAATAAATTTACAAGAGGTATTACATATACAGCATAATTTAAAATGGCTGCTTTGTTTGCCTTCTTCCAGGAAACAGTGCCACACATTTCCATATGCTGAGTCTGGTATTGCAACTCTGCACCGTTCAAATGAGGGCTACATAGCAATACCACCAGCAGCAACCTGTTGACAGTGATGGTGGTGTTTTTTAACTAAAGGACCAAAGTTTTTTTTTAATCCTGGACAACTCCTTTAATTTGTACACTGCTTTGGTTCAATTATTTTACATACGCTGGCAGGATTTTATATAAGTATAAATATTTAACATAGAAAAATATATTTAGTTATATTATGACATAATGCAAATTCTCCAATAATTAGTATTGGTAGCATATTTTATTATTAAGAAATAGAAAGTACCATATAGTACATACAGTATGCATACTATGGCGGCAATCTGCTTTATAATTAGTTCAATATTATATTGGCTTTGCTACTAAAATCATGTCATAGTAGTTGAATGTTTTATCTCAAGCATTTCCAGAATGCTTTCATTATATACTCTTTATGTTGCTGTGTACTTACACGAGATGCTCTATTTTCGATAAATTATACCTATTGCATACACTACTAAAAGAGTTGTAATATAAAAATGGTCATGGATGTACTTGATACACTAAATTCAAATATATACAGCACGACAATATGATCGGCCCTGTACTCTGTCCATGATGGATACAACACTGTCGTCATACCAATAAAAAGTCAAGTGAGTCATGGTGCACAGTTCCTGCAGCCCTCCTGTACCTCTATGGCTGCCGTTTTGGACATAAAGAAAATGGAGCTCCAATCGCGTAGACGGAAGGAACGGCGGCAGAACAGAGGCCATAAGACATAGCGATTGTGCATTACAAATATACAGTATAGGAAACGGCACAACAATGATATTAACATAGTCCTTCTGCAAACTGCAGCATAAGGGTTCTGTCCCAAAATAACCCAGATGAAACGTAGACTATGCTTACACCCCCTATTCCTGCAGCTCAGCATTGCTATAGAGGACACTGTGTGCACCTCCTGTGTCCACAGTCTGTCCTGAGATGCACTTTGTACAGAAGTAAGCTATTAAATATCTGTATAAGAATCACTCGCAACAGCGTCATCATTCTCTGCAATAATAAACCATACGCTAGACATTTTAAAAGTAACTGATCTGTTAGTCATAGGTATCACTATTGCCCCTTTCATTTACAAAAAGCTCTGGAGGGAGATTCACAAGAAGATCTATGTCCAGCCCATAGATCTTAACAGCTCCTTCACATATTGCAGATATCAAGGTGTCATTTTATTCAGCTTCCTATGACCTACATGCCCATGAAAACGGCTTGGAAGGGTTGATCCTACTGAAAGATTCCCTTCAACAATGCGATGTTGCATAATAGACCATTCAACCTTTGGTTTCTTCTGGTAAAGCGTGTTTATAAGGAAAAAATTATTTAGAGTCTGATGGATTATAGGTGGCTGGAAAATATTGACCTACATGAAAATGAATCAAATATTTCTCGAAAAGTGAGCTGACCTCTCTGGTGTCTACAGAATCCATGCTAAAGGGAATCTGTCACCAAGCTTTAACTACTCCATCTGAGAGTAGCATAATGTAGGGCAAAGACCCTGATTCAAGCTATGTATCCCTTACTGTCATTTTGATAAAATCACAGTTTTCTCTGCTGCAGATATAACAGGTCTCTGAATGTGTAACCCCATTCCCACCGCTGATTGCCGGATTTCTGGTTAGACACAGTGTCCACAGAAAGCTACTCATCAGTGGTGTGGGTGGGGTTAGACAGAGCTCATTAATATGCTTGACTACCTACTAGTCCTCTAGTGATAATCTGCGGCTGATAAAAGAGTGACTTTAACAAAATTACACTATATAAACCATTAAAGGGAATCTGTCTCCCCATTTTTGCAATATAAGCTGCGGCCACTGCCATCAGGGGCTTATCTACAGCATTCTGTAATGCTGTAGATAAGCCCCCGATGTCACCTGAAAATGAAGAAAAACAAGCTATATTATACTCACCCAGGGGCGTTCCGCCATCGGGTCGTGTCCGATGGGCGTCGCGGTCAGGTCCGCGGCCTCCCATCTTGTAGCGAAGCCGGCCTCTTCTTTCTGTCCCGTCGTGGCTCCTGCGCAGGCGCACTGATCTGCCCTGGTGAGTGCAGAGCAGAGTACTGCAGTGCGCAGGCGCCAGGAAAGGTCAGAGAGGTCCGGCACCTGCGCATTGTAGTATTCTGCTCTGCCCTCAACAGGGCAGAGCAGTGCGCCTGCGCAGGAGCCGCGACGGGATGGAAAGAAGAGGCTGGCTTCGCTACAAGATGGGAGGCCCCGGACCGGACAGCGATGCTCATCGGACCAGACCGGACGGCGGACCGCCCCTGGGTGAGTATAATATAACTAGTTTTTCTTCACTTTCAGGTTACATCGGGGGCTTATCTACAGCATTACAGAATGCTGTAGATAAGCCCCTGATGGCGGTGGCCCTATCTCATAGCGCAAAAATGGGGTGACAGATTCCCTTTAAGTGACAGAATTGCTAGAATCAGGGGTTCTGCCCCTGCATAATGCTGCTCTCAGATCTGATGACAGATTCCCTTTAAATACAGTACGTAGACAAGGATTCAGGAGCATGGCGGTAGCCTTTTTTTTCTAAGAGTGCACCATTGTGAAAAAAACAGGATTCTTCTACATCACACAGTAATTTCTGACATAAAACAGTTTTAAAAAAGTACACTTAAAGGGGTGGTCAGACACTAACATTTATTTTAATACTAAATCTCTGTTTAATGTCATAAACCAATCTTTTTTCTAATATATTTTAATTTCAAAGTCCTTATTATTCCCTTACTATGCTAACTGCTTTTTTTTTACTACTTCCTATATGATGACGCTTTGTTTGACAATTCCAATGCATACTGTGATATTCAAACAAGTCCTCATCAGAGAGCAGAGGATTTATCATCAATGATGTCTGTTTAAAGGGCTGGGATAGTCCCTGCTCTAACGAGCATGTGCCAGTTGTCAACTTCGATGGATGCTCAGTAAATGTAATCACTGTGTAATATTTTTCTCAGTGCACAGGGACAATTGGCTCTCTTACCTGCTCTGATAAGTGAAAAGCCCACAAGAGAGTGCACTGTAGGGAAAGTGCCAGCAGAGACCAGCCCTGCCCCCAAAAGTGATGTCATGCAGTGACATAATAAAGGAATAAAGACTTAAATGTCTCTATTCCAATCTTCTTATATCTATTTGCTTGTTTTACATTGGCTTTTTACCTATATTACTTTAAAGTGGTATTCCCATCTTCATGATCATATCCCAATATTTAATAGATATTGTAGGGATCTTACTCACTCAGGTGCGTCAGGAAGGTATCAGGAGGCACGTTCCATTAAAAAATTAATGTGGGTTTATTAGTTCCATAAACCCATTAGCACCAACAAAAGAAAAACAGCCTTTAGAGCAGGAAAACAACACAAAGCATCAGTGTCAATAGCACAGTCCTTTAGCTCCTCCGAGAGCTATGAGGGAGTTCCTGCTCTCTCAAGACACCAGCCACCGTTAACTCACATGGCCAGGTACTTTCCACCCATGTGATGGTCACATGACCCTGACCTCTCACAAGTCCTTGCAGGATTCTGCTACTTCAGGCCTGTGGGCACACAGGCTGAGGTAATGTCCAGCAAACAGGCTCGGTCTGGAGCCACAGACACAGGAGGCCTTCTCTCTCCCAAGTCACAGATCCATGTGCCAAATAACAGCCTCCATTACATAGGCTCTAACCACACCAAGATGTGAGGTATATGGGTAGCCAGACCTGCTCATCTCTCATAGCTACCCGCAACCCGGACCCATGTGCACCAAACGATATCTAAGTGCTTACATGCACTAAAGCAAAATACTCTGGATTGCATCGCAGGGAGCAGCCATCTCTGCGACACATACCTCCCATTGACTACATGGCCATTAGCTTCCTTACAGTATAATAATAATTTTAGCAAACACCTCTGATTAGAAATGTAGTATAGTTCTTCTGATTAGCTATATCGCTTCCACACGAGGGGCACTTCAGTAGCTTAGATATCCATGGTTACTGCCAATGATATACTGACAGTTAGCTGTTAGTGGCCATAACCATGGTTACGTAAGCTACTGCAATGCTCTGCACATGGGGTAAGCAACATAGCAAATTAGAAGAACTATATAACAAATCTAATTGGAGGTATTTCTTCATATTGTTAATACACTGACTATATATTGGAGTAGGATCTTGGAGATGGGAATACCCGTTTAATGAATGTCTTGCAGTAAACAATATCAGAAGTAGGAAAAAAATGCTAGGATAACATTTCCTTATTTTTCACAGCTGCTAATGCTTAGTCAGAAACATTTTTGCAAAGTAAAAAAAGATGCAGCTCTACTATTTGTTTAAGGTCTTCTAATTGTCTTATCTAAATAATCAATACATAAATAAAGTTTTAAAACATCCTTTCATATTTTGGTGTTTCAATCCCTCTCCAGTTTTAAATCATTTCTTTATTTCTCAGTGAAAGAGAACACAGTTGTTTACACTAACAGGCACTAAACCCTGCTGATACCTAGAAATCCTTTTTTTTTCTGAGTAGTGGAAACAGTGCTATACAATAAAGGTAATACTCTTTGAGCTAAACGGGACTCCACACTGATACTTCTCCGCTTTTCACAGTTGCCAGGGCTCGCATAGCACAGCGTGACCAGGCGACTCTGATGGGCAGTGACGTCACTGCCTGATCGCAGTGAGAACCGGTTTCGGGGAAAATTGTGGAAGCGCTTGGCTATGTTGGACCTGCATGGGACCTTTTTTTATAATAAATGAGTGAACAGGGTAAAGTGACATGCTTTTATTGCTCTGAGTTTATGTTTTTAAGGTTTTCATTTGTGGACTATGTCGGATTCACTGGACTACATCTGACCTGCATGGGATATTTTTTAAGAATTTGGTGAACCAGGGAAAGTGTTGGGGAGTGTTTTTTTAAATAAAGTATTTTTTATGTGTGCGTGGTCTTTTATTTTGATTACTGGGTATGTAACGGAGATGTCTGACAGACACGTTTCCATTACTAACACATGGGCTTGATATCAGCTGTGTTTTTGGACAATTGACAGCTGACATTAACCCCAAGCTTCATTACCATGCTTGCCAAAGCACCAGGGTAATAGGGAAAAGCAAAGTACCAGAATTGGTGCATTTAATGTCATATGCGATTTCTGAGGCAGCTGTCAGCTGGTATTTTTACAGTGACGTTTCCAGCCTGATAATATCATCTCACAGCTGTTTGCTTTACCTTTGCTGGTTATTTATTTATCATCTATTTACACCATATGTAGCTATCTCTATCTTTGCACATCTTTTGAACATAAAAATCTTTCATTTATAGTCTACATTGTATTTCGGTAGGTGTCACAAGGTCAGCACGCAGATGTCACACTTATGTCATCCATGTGCACAGGTGCGGTACGTATTGTCATCTATGCTGCTGGAAAAAATGGACATGTCTACATGTGGGTCACACGGACACACGGTTCTTGTGAAATCACGGACATGTGCGTAGCCCCATAGATTACGTATACGTGTCTCTGTTATTTGTAAAAATGGATGCCACGCGTACCGGAAACATGGACGTGTGAAGGGGGCCTTTGATGGTGAACTATTGAAATCTAAATTATATTAGGAACTTTCAGATCTTTTTATTTTCGCAATAATTAAACTTATTTACATAAAACCAGAAAAATTACTAAATACTAAGGGATGTAATAGATTACCAAAATGAGTACCATGGATATGAATGCCAAATAGCTAATACATTACTATTACACTGAGAAGCTACCAGTAAACACTATATCATCACAAACTGATAAGACACACAATTCATGTTGATATCATATTGAGATATATATATATATATATATAGTGTATGTTTGACATTTACACTAGAGATGGACTTCATCAGCTGTAAATGTGTTGACTGACTTTAGAAAACAGGGTTAGTGCTTTTTTTCAGAAGGAACAGCTGAGTTCTCCAGCCATGACTAAGGGCAGCATTGGTCGAAACGCGTTGGGATTGCTGCTGCTGCCAACAATATTTTTTTATATGTATTAAAAAAATATTTTGAATTTTTAACTTTGACTCCTAGTGCTGGATTCACTCCCACCTTGAGTGTACATCATGCGCTCATGTGTCACCTACCAGAACCCTCTCAGCTCTTGGAACAAGAAGAGGATTTGTTACTGGTGTGCTGACTGCCTCACACAGTTTTACATTTATAACATTTCTCCCCGGCTGTGTCTGGCATTGCAGCTTAGTGTAGGTCACTTGAGCAGTAATAATAAACACCAGCCATGGACAAGAGTGCTACAGCAGAAAAAAAGAAAACATTTTTTGCAGCCCTTCATTTACTTGCTTTGTACTTGAAATAAAACAAAATGCTGATTAATTTCACCTCTAAATTCGCATTACAATCCAAGTAACCTTTAATGGTAGCCAGAGAATATTTTCCATGCTAAGACCATAAGTACAAATCTTATACAGGGTACATAATTGTTACAATGCGTGAAATAATACCTTATGCATCAGATAAAGTATATTGGTCCATATTGTTAACAGTTTTGTTTCTGACCTGCCTTATTTCGTATGCAGTAAGTTTTGGCAGATGCTATTTTCCAATCTCAGGTATGTAAGGGCAAAAATTGAATGTCTCTTGAAGACTTAGGAGACTCTTTCCAGGTGTCCATACTATTGGTTGGACTTTTGGACTGGATCCTTGTGAAGGAAGTGTGCCTCCTTGTGCTGCTGTCAGAATCTTCTTTGTTTCCATTTTGCTTGAATTTATTGCAGCAGCATATACTAATAATGAAATCTTGTAGTAGGTGTCCACTGAAGAACATATATATCCAGGGGTTACAGCAACTGTTCAAGCTGGCTAACAAAGCAGACACAGTGATAGCCATATTTTCATTCTCTGAAAACAAAAAAAACAACATTAAAAATAATAGTATGTGCAATGGAACAGTTTGTTAGACTAAACATTTATGCAACTTGAGCTCGTCCTTGGCTCTATATATTTAAGGTCATCCTGGAAACTCGAGAGTGAATTAATACTAAGCTCAATCATTGTAACATTCTCATGTAGCAGATCAAGAGTTGTAATTAAATATTTTGAAAGTTCAATATACTGTTTATGTATTATGATAACTTACAGTGAAGTTACAATTTGCGTGCAGTATGTCATAATATCAAAGAAAAGACGGTGAAACTCTCTAAATGACAAATCAGCAAGTAAATACAGCATTTTAAGTACTATTTTGTGTGCAATGAAACTAAGTCACGATTAGTCATTCCTTGATGACCTGTCAGCAGATGAAAAATAGGTAGTTTTTTTTTCTTTAGTTTATGAGGCTCCGCATAGTACTGTTTTTTTTGTTGTTGTTGTCTTTCTTAATTTTAATTCCGCCATATGGTTTCAAAGACATGGGTATTTCTCTTCAGTTCTACTTTTTATGGTCGTTACCGAAAGGGCTGCGTTCACATGACAATGCACTGTTAATTCAATTAAAAAAGGGAAAGCGATTCAGCTTCCAAATATGGTAATATTAGGAAAAATGTCTTTATTATTATTCCTTAAAAATTGCCTACATGATAAAAAAAACGTGTGTATGTGAGAACAAGGGGAGAACATCATGAAAACCCAAACATATTTCTTATAATAAAGAATTATTTATTTTATTATTACTATATTTGGAAGCTGGGTTGGTTTTCTTTTTTTAGCACAGTTTTGGACGCCAACAGTGACCTGATCGTGGGCTTCCTCGGTGTTTGGACAGATTTACTGCAGTGAGCTAGTTCTTTTTCCTTTTTGTTTAAAAGTACAACCTAAAGACACACCTCCAGAAAAACATGTGAGACCCACCGCCTTGGTAAAGACCATAAAAATTAGCACTGAGCAAAAAGGTCTATACGTCTGGAACAGTATGGGGGAATATAAAAAATAAATAAATAAAAAAGATTACTCAATGGAGCAGCAGAAATAGATTACTCAATGGAGCAGCAGAAATTGTCTACCTTCGACCTGGTGACAGGTCTCTTATACTATACACTAGATGGTGGCCCGATTCTAACGCATCGGGTTTTCTAGAATATGTATGAGGGGTGTACGTGGAGGCTGCTGCTGGGGTTTATGTGGAGGCCGCCAGTTGGGGTACTTCCGCTGCGAGCATCCGGGAGATGACCGGCTGCATCACCGCTAACCTCCGTGCGGCAGATGACCCGCGGCTAGCGCCGCTGATCTCCCAACGATAGCGGTGGCATGCATGGTTCAAATCCTGAACCAATTCACAGCCGAACTGCGCCTGTCGCTGATTGGTCGCGTCCGGCCGGGCGCGACCAATCAGCGACGCGTGATTTCCGTTACAGACAGACAGAATTAGACGATTATATAGTAGATAAGCATCACCCAAATAACTGACATTTTACCCCTGTCTTATACTTGGCCAGTTATCCTACCCTTCATATCCATCCTCATTTAGGAAAATCAATAAGCTTTTCTTAAACAATTATTGAAAAAGTTTCTGCTTTTATATGTACAGAAACCCTGGAGTTCATGGAGTAGATTCGAAAACAACCTGGAATAATAGATTTTAAAAGAGAAAGCCAAAGCCAATGTAACATAATAAGCAATTCCAGTAGCCATTTATATGATTTAATCATTTTTTGGTAATGTGTTTATTTTATTATAGTGAGGATAAAGACAAATAAACCAGAGCAAAAATAAAAAAACAAATTGTGGATTATTAGATTAAGACATGGTATATCTTAATAGTATGCTTGGCGCAGAGATGAAGCATTCTGCAAGACACAGAAAATTCATCCAGCCAGTTGAAGGCTGACAATAGATGAACTCTTATCCTGCCAAAAACAATACTTTGTGCTTACAAAATGCTGTATTGTTTGGAATGTCCTAAGAAGACGTTCTAGCTTGTAAACACTGCTGATGGATTCTGTCACAAGAAGTAGAAGTTCAGAAAATGGGCAAGTAAACTCACAAAATGTAATCTGCAAAACAGACATGTGAACCTCCAGATGTTTTGAAGCAAAAGTTGACTGTCAGCTCTTATACTGAGCATTTTGGGGATTTCAGCATTGGGAAAGTAAAAGGATAATTATGAAACATTCCTATAAATATATATGACATAAGAGGTATTTTTTAGGAAGTAAAAGTACAGTAGCCAAAGAATTGCACTTACCTGTCCATTTGGTGTCCTCTGCATACACAGACCACAGCTGGATGGCGAAGAATGGACTATAGCAAATGATATAGGCTGACACAATCACAAAGGTCATTTTGACAGTCCTGATTTTGGCTCTAGAGATGATCCTCACACTGCTGACAGATGTGGACAGTAAGCCATTGTTACCCTTCCTGCCTTCAGTCTCTTCTTTCTTGGTCTTGCACTTTATGTTCTTCCAGATATTATAGCAGATAAAGCCATAGCAGGTCATCAAGATGGTCACTGGTACTACGAAGATACTAATAGTAATCCAGGTGATGTAAGCTTTTGCTCCATCCTTCAAGACAAAGTCAGCCCAGCAGTCATACACTCCGTCTCCAAGCTCTTTAAGATAGAAGATCCCGTATTGAGGAGTACTGAGGATGAAACTGAGGATCCAGGCTCCGCTGATCATCAGGTAGGACCTCCTTGTTGGCTGTTGAAGAGTTATCAGTGGGTGGCATATGGCAATATAGCGGTCAGCAGTCATAACCACCAGCATGTACGCTGAGGCAAACATCCCAAACACTTGGAGATGTTTAATAACTCTACACAAGAAGTCTGGACCATAGAAGCGGTAGGTGACCTCCCAACACAACTGTGGAAGAACCTGGAAGAAAGCCACCACTAGATCTGCCAGGCTCAGGTGCTTGATAAATAAGTGCATCCTAGACATCTTCTTGGACTTGTAGAGACCCAGCAGGACACTACAGTTACCCAAGACAGCTGCCACAAATATGATGGCTAACACTGCTATCTCAACCTTAGCCAGCTCCTCATCCCTGGACAGCAGGTCTGATGAGTTGGGGGGGATTCTGCTGGCATTCGGTAAGATCGATGGGAACAGATAAGAGATTGAGCTGTCATTTACTAAACTTGAAGGTTCCCTAGAGTCTCCAGCCTCAGAGAATCGCATTGTAACGCTGTATGTGAGCACTGATCAAGACACAAGAAGCAAAGAGCCCTGCAGCAATGCTCACTCGCTGACCTTTCCCTTCTCAGAACCCTGCACTGCTCACACACAGATCACGTCCAAGGGTCTTATATATAGTTCCCCCTCCTTCCTTATTAAGGGGGCTGAGATAGCTGTTATGACAAGGCTCAGGCTGGCGTCACGCCACCTCTCACTACAGTTCTGTGTAACAACCAACGTGAACTTGCTGTATACAGACCTATTGTGCCAGTGGCTTTGCCCCTTATGTGCCGATTGTAAGCTTTTCTTCACTTCTTCTGGCTAGGAGAATATGGGAAATATACTGTATGATCTGGTTTGTGTGTGATACCCAATCAGCTCCTTTGCTTTCTAGCAGTGTGCTGCTTCCATTCAAAGCTGAAAATGATTTTCCATTCATAAAATGCCCAGTTTATCCTATTTGTATGGGATCTTTTAAGGATTCTGAAACCATCATAAGCCAGTTTAATTTATTTTTAAAAGTTCTTTATCAGAAAGATGACTGATTTTTCACAACATATTCAGTTTTTTTTAATCATAGAAATTTTGTCAATGAAAATCTGTTCTATACACCTGAATGGAGATATTTCTATGGTATGTGTTTGGAGTTTTTACAAACCCCATATACATGTATACATGTGTCTATACAGCCTTATAGATTCCATTCACTGTTGTTTCCTGAAGGTTCATCAGTGGGATTCAATGTTATCTACCTTTTTTATTGATTATATGGAGGGCATTATTATCTGGAGGGTACTAAAAAAAATCTATTAATTGAAAAATAAAACTTATGGGGTGGTCCGAAAAAACATCTATTTAATACTAATTTTCTATTTAACATAATAATCTAAACTCTTTTCTAATATACTTTAATTACTACTTTCTACCGTTTTATTTTTTTTTACCAATTTCTTGTTTGATGACACTTAGTTTGAGAATTCCCAGTGCATGCTGGAATACTCAGATACTCATACAAGACGTCATGAAGGGGCAGAGGCTGTTATCACTGGGGATTGTCAAACGAAGCGTCATCAAACAGGAAGGTGGTAAAAAAAATAAATAAAGCCGATAGACTAGGATCAAGAAGAGTATAAAAAAATCGGTCCCATTCCCATCCTGAAAAGGGGTGCGATTTTTTTCTCAATTGTCATCCGTGTGCAATCCATTTTTTTACAGTAGCATCTATTAATCATTTGCAAAACCATTTAGTTTCCTATGGTACAGAATTGTAAGGCCGGGATCACACATGCGATGAAAACGTCCGACGCTCGCATGTGAAATCCCAGCTCTGGCGTCGGCACTCGGGAATGGAGTGTGCGGCTGCATGTATTTATATGTAGCTGCTCGCTCCACTCCCGAGTGTCGGCGCCAAAGCTGGGATTTCACATGCGAGCGTCGGATGTTTTCGTCGCATGTGTGATCCTGGCCTTATGCATAAAATTTTGATGCTACACTGTATATTTCAATTGAGTCTCATCCAAACTCAGAGTAAAATCACAGCAAGGTGTGATGTTTTAAAACTAACAGATTCTGTCAGTGAAAAATATCTTCCATCTTCACTGCCTCATTGAATAACATGGGCAGTGTGCTGGCTGATAAGAAAGTTAGATAGCCCTGGTCTGATTTATACACTCAAGTGCACAAGCCATTACATATAGTAGAGAGTGAATGATAGTGAATTTTTAATTAAAGAATATTTGAAAATAAATTAGATGATTACATTACAGAGATCTGTCAGCAGGTTTTGCTATGTAATCGGAGGACAGCATGAGGTAGAGGCTGAGACACTGAACTCAATCACGTGTCACTTTTTTGGCTGTGTGCTGTTGTTTTCAAATAAGTAATGTTTTATCACTAGGAGATAATCACTGTTGGACTACAGTAGCACATGAGCCCTGGTCCAATTAAGCCCCCTACTGTGAAAAGCAGCTGTCAATAGACTATGGAGACTATGGAGAGCCTGGTGTGGGCGGGGTTAGCTTTCTCAGCTCTGCTGCAAGCCCCATTTAACCCCTTAACGACCTCCGATACACCTTTTAACGGCGGCAGTTAAGGGTACTTATTTCTCAGTGCCGCTTTTTTGTGGTCTCGGCTAACAAGTGGTAGCTGAGATCTGGAGAACATTATTCGGGTCTGAGTCTGATTTCCTATTTATTTCTCTCTCTTCCAATATGATCTAGCACATCAGAGGAGAGAGAAATAGGGTCCCCGAACCACCCTCAGTACCTCTGGTCTCTCGGGCTGTGTCCCCCAGCCCTCGGCGTCTTCTTCTGAGAAGAAAATGGTGGGCGCATGTGCACTGCGCCCCCCAAGATCTGCCGCCGAAACAAGGCAACAATAGGCAATTTCTCCTATTGGTTCATTTTGATCACTGTGATAGACCCTATCACAGTGATCAAAATAAAAATAAAATAGAAAATTAAATCTGCCTTTATCACCTTTATCACCCCCTTAGTTAGGTAAAAATAATGAAATAAAAAAATGTATTTTTTCCATTGATCCATTAGGGTTAGGGTTAGGGTTATGAATGCAGTTACAGTTGGAGTTATAGCTAGAGTTAGGGTTGGGGCTAGAGCTAGGGTTAGGGTTGCGCTACGGTTAGGGTTGGGGCTAGGGTAGGAGCTAGGGTTAGAGTTGGGCTAGGGTTAGGGTTGGGGCTAGGGTTGGTGTTAGAGCTAGGGTTAGGGTTGAGCTAGGGTTAGGGTTGGAGCTAGGGATAGAGCTAGGGTTAGGGTTGGGCTATGGTTAGGCTTGGGGTTAGGGTAATGGCTAGTGTTCTGTTAGGGTTAGGGTTGTGTTGGGGTTAGGATTATGGTTAGGGTTGGGATTAGGGTTAGGGGTGTGTCGGGGTTAGGGTTAGAGCTAAGGCTGTGTTAGGGTTAGAGTTAGAATTAGGGGGTTTCCACTGTTTAGGTACATCAAACTCGACATGGTGTCTGCCATTGAATACAGCAAATTTTGAGTTAAAAAAGTCAAACGCTACTCTCTCTCTTTTGAGCCCTGCCATGCGCTCAAACAGTGGCTTTCCCCAACATATGGGGTATCGGCATGCTCAGGAGAAATTGCACAACAAGTTTTGTGGCCCATTTTCCCCTCAAAGTAAATTTTTTGTGAAAAAAGTAAAATGTTAATTTTTTCCTTCCACATTGCTTTACAGTAGTTATCTTGAAGCACCTGAAGGGTTAATAAACTCTTGAATGTGGTTTTCTACACCTTGAGGGGTGCAGTTTTTAGAATGATGTCACTTCTGGGTATTTTCTGTTATAATGACCCCCCAAACTTGTTTCAAATATGAGGTGGTCCCTAAAGAATAGGGTATTTAGGATTAAATCAGTGTTAGTTTCGGACCACCCCTTTAATATTTTTCTTAAGGCGCATATGCACATTGTAATATATGGCAATAAACAACATCCTTGTAGGGTAAAAACTGAAGAAATAAAACCTTAGTAAATTTATTAAAACTAGCATTTCATATTCTAGTCTCAATAAAAAGTCCACTTGAGTAAGATGTACCTTAATTTCTCAAGTGGCAATAAGTGAGCAGGGAAATCAAATATAAAACAGCCTTGGGCTGAGGTAGATTTGTACTATAATTTACAATTACAATTTTAAATTATAGCAAATTTGTTACTCCATGGTAGAACATGCTCCTTTGCTGAACGCCAGTCACTCTACCTGTCACAATGTTATTCTTTCTGTACCCCCCTTCCTATTTTTCTGATGGTATTGTTCAGAAGGTAGAGTGAAATCAGATTTTACTGTAGTGATTTGTGCAGTATGTAGTTACCCACAGTCTCCCATGTTAGGAAACAAACTGCTCGATATGTCTTTTGCTAGGTACCATTGCAATTAGTTGAATAGCCTTCTGTGCTACTCCACATTTTTTATTTGGACATGACCTTATCTCTTTCGTTTTCAATATATTCATCAGCCAGATTTATTTTTTCACAGCCAGATAATGTGTACATATATTGTCCTGTCACCAGGGCCGGGACAAGGGGTAGACAGGGTAGGCAGCTCTTGTGTACATGAGGGGTTGCACTCTGAAAAAAAATTGCTGAATGCCTGCGGTTGCCCGACACCTTCCTCCAGCCGCAGATATTGAGCACAGTGACAGACGGGGTGCGGGCTCACAGGGGAGCAGTGTCAGTCTCTGACACCGCTCACCCCTCTGTCTGCACTCCGGTCATCACTCCCTCATTGCACTCAATTGTATTGGCGTCTGTCAGATTGTTTATACAATTGATGTCAACGCCATCCGGTACAGGAGCAAAGGAACTGTAATCTCCCCTGCTTTTTCAGGAACTCCAGCAAGACGCAGCCACTTCAGGCCTGCAACTTGTTGGAGCAGATGCATGCATTTGGATGGTCCAATGGAGTGACGTCATCATGCAATTCATTGTCCTCTGCTGTATAGGAAAGAAGAAGAGTCGGTGGACGGGAGCCTATATTAGGTGAGTATAAACTTTTTTTAATTTTTATTCTGATGTTACTTTGCAGGAGGGCAATAAATGAGGGGCTGTGCAGAGGGGTAAATAAAATGAGGGGTTGTGCTGATAGTGGGAATAAAAAGAGGCTGTGCAGATGGGGGAATTAAATGAGGGTCTGTGCAGATGGGGAATAAAATGAGGGTCTGTGCAAATAAGGGGAGGTAATATGAGGGGCTGTGCAGATGGGGGAATAGAATGAGGGGCTGTGCAGTGGGGGATTAAATAGAGTGGCTGTGCAAAGGAGAGGCAGGAGTAAAATGAGGGGTGGTGCAGATGGAGGGAATAAAGTGAGGGATTGTGCAGATGGGGGAATAAATTGAGGGGCTGCGCAGATGGGAAAATAAAATGAGCGGCTATTCAGATGAGGAGAATAAAATGAGGGCCTGTGCAGAAATGGGGGAATAAAATGAGAGGTTGTGCAGAGATGGGTAATAAAATGAGGGAGTAGGTATGGGGGAATAAAATCAGGTGCTGTGCAGAGTTGGGTGAATAAAAAAGGGCTGTGCAGAAGGAAGGAAAAATGAGAGGCTGTGCAGGAGGCATAAAATGAGGGGCTGTGCAAGGGGGCATAAAATGAGGGGCTGTGCAAGGGGGCATAAAATGAGGGGCTGTTCTGGGGGGCATGAAATGAGAGGCAGTGGGGGGGCCATGAAATGAGGGGCTGTGCAATTGGGCCATAGAATCAGCGTCTGTGAGGGGAAACGGCAAAATATATGAGGAGCTATGGTGACTTTGAAGTGTTATGGACTTTTCCTTCATAGCATAAAGCAAACACTCCGTTTCCTTCCACTATAGTCTACTACAGGGTCGGTGAAGCACATTATTTTGCCCTATTTTCTCACAGCCCATCTCGTTGCCACAGTCCTAATCACCTAAACCTGCTCAGCGGTTCTTCATCCTATTTTTTCTACTACTAGCATCCTGGATCCACCGCTCGGGACCTTCACTAGTCCCACAAACTCAGTCCTGCTACTTGCGATGTTCACCAAGCTCAGGGACTGTGGAGGGCATTATGCTGGGGGCTGTGGTGAATATCCTACAGTTTGTGGTGCTGTTTGTGGGCCTTAATACTGTTTGGGGAGCTGTGGGGGCCATCATAGTGTATATATGGAGGCTGTTTTGGACATTATACTATATATGGGGACTGTAGCAGACATCACACTAAATATAGTGACCATACTAAACATTGGGGGGGTTGTTCTGGATATAATACCATATGGGCGGCTGTGGAGACAATCACACTGTGAAGAGGGACAGATTGAGGAGCGTTTACAGTTTATAGAGGGCAACGTGGTGGGCAATATGAGGGCATAATGTGAAGAGGGGGCTCAGAATGTTATATGAAGAGGGGAAAGCGTGAAATGGAGGCACAATAAAGAGGGTTTAGCATGGCTGGGTACAGTGTGGAGATATGCAAAGTGTAATGGAAAATTAGAGAGGGGGCAGCATATTTTGAGGTGGTTATAGCTTATAATGGTAGACAGTGTGGAGGTCAGATAACATAGGAGGATTATTTAGATCATAATATGAACAGATATTTTTATGCAGAGTGCATTTTAATAACACTCCTATGTTTAAGTGCTCTGGGTGGGGATGTGCTGCAAAAGACCAGAGAAGAGGGATGTCTGCATAAATGAGCTGTGGATGTGAAAAATCATCATGACATCTAGACAAGATGGAGATAAAAAGAAAGAGACGACTCCAAGAAGATGTCATCTAGATGTAAATTTTTATTTGTGATACTGAATAATTCTTATTAGTACTGTGGTTCATGTATGGTCCTAAGTCTGATGATGGCTGTTAATAATAACTCCCAGTATCTACTTACCATTGTTAAGGACATACTGGTAGTTGTAGGGTTGTAGGTTCCTGGAATACAATTGTTTATGGGGCTGACTAGATATTACAATTGATTGTTATACTAAGCTTGGTTCTTGTATTAAAGTACTTTTGTTTCCAATCATATACCGTATCCGTGTACATATGGTGGTTCTAGTGACTTATTCATGTACTTATTGTGGTTCGGGTGACATATTTATGTACTTATGGAGGTTCTAGTGATGTATTAATTTACTGATGGTGGATTGTTGATGTAGTCATGCATTGATGGTGAGTCTGTTGAAGTATTCATGTACTGATGGTGGATCTAGTGATGCATTCATGTACTAATGGAGGTTCTAGTGACGTATTCATGTACTGATGGTGGTTCTGGTGATTTATTCATGTACTGATGGTGGTTCTGGTGATGAATTTATTTAATGATGATTTTTCTGGTGCGACATTCATATACTATTGATAGTTATGGCGCTTTGATTATGTACTGATGATGATTTTGACTACATATTCATGTACTGATGATGATTCTGGTGATGAACATCTCACCAGAATCATCATCATTACATGAATACTGCAACAGAACAACCATCACTACATGAATATGTTACCAGAACTGGAATATGTTACCAGAACCAACATATATGTACAAGACTACATCACCAGAACCGCCATCAGTTTTGTGCAAACTGTATTTGTCACATGATGGACGCAAAAACCTTCAGACTAATACCTTTATCTACATTGGGGGTCTGCATATTTTCAATTATGATATCTGCCAAATGCAGAACACCTTAATTTACACCAAACGACCAGTATTATAGTTACGCTTCATTATTTTCCAAAACTATCCTTGGTTTTGCATTTAAAATATATGGAATGAATAGGGATATAAGGGTCAGAAAAAA
>JARQOD010000004.1:185181273-185230777 GCA_033576555.1 Oophaga sylvatica | reverse complement strand
TTCACTCTGATGGCCTTTTTCCCTCATTTTTGCCGGGCTTCGTGTTTTCGGAGAGTTTAAACCTGAGGGTTTAAAATTTTAAAAAACCTTAGGGTTTTCCCCCTTAAACCCCCCTCAAAAGCCCTTTTCCCTTTTACTGGGGTTTCGTTTCCCCCCCCCTTTTTTGCTGAGAATAAACCCCATTTTTCCCTACGGGGGTGAAATGGGGTTGAACCATCACCGGGAAATGCTGAAATTTTTTTTGGTTCTTTTTTAAATCTGCATGACATTACGTGCGGGGTTTTTCCCTTGGTTACAGTCTCAAAATCCGTTTTTTTTGGGGAAATTTTTGGTCGTAACCATTGGGGCTGCCAATGTGTTAATCCCAAAACCCCTTTTTTTTTCTGCCTCCCCCCAGGCTGAGGATTTTCCTGACTTTTTTTTGATTTTTCTGTTTTTTTTAGCAAAAAAGTAAATCTGCCCCTTTACCTCCCCTGGGACTAGCTGCGCTATTGTTTAAATGCCGTATAAATTCCCTAAAGGCCCCCCTTTTTAACTTGCTGTCCCTAAACGACCTATGTTTCTTATTCAAGGAATCTTTGGGAAAAAGGGGCCCTTTCCCAACCACCTCTTAAACCCTTGGTGCCGGTTTTTTCTTTGTGGAAAAAAAAGGGGGGTTTTTAAACCGTGTTTTGATTATGCTTTTAAACAAAATTACGGAAATATCAATCCCCCTTTACCCTTGATTTCTGACCTGTTTTGGGGGGTAAAAACGTTTTTTTGGGTTTTTACCAACTTGACCGGGGGGGGCGTATAACCTTATTCGCTTTAAAAGCAGGGGGAAAAGGGAAAAGGGGGGCTTTAACCCCCCTAAGGGCATTTGAGTACCTTGTATCCCCTTTTTGGGCCACTAATGCCCCTTTCCCTTTTTCCATCCTTCGGAATGACATTTTCGGGTTTTTTTGGGGGACAAGTTTTCTGATTTTTTTATTTGGAGTTTATTTGATTTTTTCTAAGAGGGGGACCTCATGTGAAACATTTTTCGAATTTTTCCCCAGATTTTGAGAGAAATGCCTGTATTAAAAGGGAAAAAAGTGTCTTTTTGGCGTCAGAAATCTCTTTTTTTGGGGGTTTATTTTGTCCCCCCTTTTTTATTAAAAAAGGACCCGGGCAAGGTTTAGGCCAAATGTGATTGGGCCCAAACCCACTTCTTTTAAAAGGGTTTTCAGAGTTTTTTGGGGGTTTTCCCAAATTTTTTAAAAACGTAAATTTTTTGGAATTTCTCTTTTTTTTGTTAAACCATTAACTATTTTTACCAAAAGGGGTTTTGATTGGTGTTTTTTGGGCCCCCTGGGGGAGCTTTTCTTTTGGGGAAATTAAGCGGATTCATTCTGCTCCTTTCTACGGCGCCGAGTTTTTCTGCCAAATTTGGGGGGGGTGATGCCTCTGAAAGGGGGCAGGTCCCTTTTTTTTCCCAAAAAGATCCAAGCCTCTAAAAGAAAACCCCTTTTTTTTTTTTTCCCCCCCCCGAAAATTTTCTCCTATGAAAAGTAATTAGACGGGGAAAACGGGGTTTTTGGGCCGAAGTGGTTTTTTTAAAGTGGGAAAATTGGTGGGGGAGCCAAAAAATCAGGGGTGGCCTTAAAAGCCAAAAAGAATCTGGTCTATCGGAAATCTGCCAAGCGACCAATCCAACAGGCCGGGGCCTTTTTTTTCAAAAATTTTTAAATTTTGTGGTTTCCTTTCTTCCGGCCAAAAATTTTTAAGGGTCCCCCGGGGGTTTTTCCTTGGGGACCCCTGCTATCTGATCCCCCTGTTATTTTGAAGGAGGGGTTTCTTTCCCCCATCTCCCCCAAATTTGAACTGCTTGAGGGTGGGAGGAAGGCCCAGCCTGCCCTTTGGGAAAATTTTTTGCCCCGGGACCAGTGGAAAAAGTGTATGCGAGATTCTTTGTTCCGCTTGGGCATCCCGGAATTTTTGGTACCAAGACTTGGTTAGTGGGCCTTTGGGGGCCCCTTGTCTCGCGGTCGGGAAAAAATTTTTGGTCCTGCGGAAACTCTCGCCCAACCTTGCCCGCCCTAGGGTTTGTTGATGCCATTCCTTGCCCAAGAGACCATGGCCCAAACTCTAGGATTTTTTCCGATTTTCCTTTTTCCAAAATGACCACCTTTGGAATTTTGATGGTTTTCCAAAAAACTCTTTCCATTACCAATTGCTTCCCCTCTGAATTGGTGCCGTTGTTCCTTCACACGGGTCTTTAACACGGCTTTCCGGGAAAATTGTGTCGAAAAGGAGTCCAGTTTTTTCCCCCAGTTTTTGGGAATTTTTTGTTAAAAAAGGGGTTTTTCAATTGTCTTTCCCTCGGCATTTCACCTCGCCCAAAAGTCAAACTAAGAGAAAAACCACATTGGGATTTTTAAAGTGCTTGTTCGCTGACAGAGACTGGCTTTTTTTCCCTTTTGGCGAGTTTTCTTAAATGGGCTACTCCCATTTTGATGTCTCCTTTTTTTCTTTTCTGGTTTCACCCCGTTTTTGGGGACGACGGAGGCTTCTGTCTGTCCGGTGTTGACTTGTTGTTGACGATGAGCAATTTGGGCCGGGTGGGGAGGTTGTCCCCCCTCTCAGAAAGGCCCAGGGTTTGAACCCCAAAGGACTGATGGTCCTCGGTTTAAAGTGGGGATTTGGGTCTGGTTGTCCTCAAAGAATTTTCCTTGGAAGTACATCTCCTAAATTTAAGCCTATTCATTGACCTTAAAATCTGGAGATTTTAATCCTGTTTCTTTTCGTTTGCTTCTTCCAGGGACATTTAAGATCCATAACGTGTTCCACAAGTCCTTGTTGAAGAGGTTTGTTGAGCCAGTGGTTCCTGCTGCTGTGCCTCCTGACCCTTTTTTTGGTTGAGGGCAATCTGGAGTATGTGGTTGAGAAAATATTGGATTCTCGTTTTTCTAGACGAAGACTCCAGTATTTGGTTAAATGGAGAGGTTATGGTCAGAAGACAATTCTTGGGTGTTTGCTTCGGACATCCATGCTAGGAGACTTATCCGTGCGTATCATAGAACTCATCCTGACCGACCTGGTTGCTCAAATGAGGGTTCGGTGACCCCTCCTCAAGGGGGGGGTACTGTTGTGAATGGGTTTGAGATGAGTTTCTGAGCAAGCTCCCTCTGGTGGTTACAAAGCGGTACTAGTGAGGATTGTGAGGACTGGGAATCAGGTGTTACTGACTGGTCTTATATAAGGGAGTCATTTTCCCATCAGGGTTGCCGTGATCAATTGTTCTGGTCTGAATCCTTCTTCCAGTTTCCCTTGTAGCCTGCTGTGTCGTGTCTGCATCTCCTGCTATCAGATAAGACAATTTCTTCTTTTGTGTTTTTGCTATTTTTTGCATTTTGTCCTGCACTTTGTGGGGGCCTTCAGGGTCCCCTCCGGGGGCTTTTGCCCTCTCAGTTTAGTCCAGCCACTGTGTTTTGTACTTTTGCTTTTTTCCAGTTTTTTTTCAGTGGCTGCTGTTTTGTTTTTGTTACACCAAGAACTAATTTAGGTGGTAGAGTCGTGTGATCTCAGGTGATTTTGAAATTAGTAGAGTTGGTGTTTTTTCAGGGTTTTCTGAGATTGCAGTAAGTACCCTTCCTATCCTTTTCTCTTTAGATAGTTTGGGCCCCAGCGTTTTGCTCATACTATTTCTTTCTGTGTCAGTATTTCCTCTTGTCTAACCGCCATTACATGTTTGGGGGCTTTCTATTATCTTTGGGGTTCTGCTCCGGGGCAGATAGCTTTCCTATTTCTGTCTTAGGTTAGTTAGTTTCTCAGGCTGTGACGAGGCGTCTAGGACCAACGTAGGAACGCTCCACGGCTGCCTCTAGTTGCGGTGGTTAGTCAGGGTACTGCAATCTCATAGATTCCAACTGCTCTGGTGTATTTCCTCAGCTACCGTAACATAACATTCACCCATCCCCTAAGACCACCAGAGGGAGCCGGATAGGCATATAAAAGGAGGGTGAAGACAGGAAAGAGAGCTCAGATTTGAGAGACTGCAGTTCAGTTCATCAGATTAGAGTTCTGCTGAGTGCAGTGTACAGTGCAGAGCAGAAGGTTGCAGTCTGCAGCAGAGAGACTCAGAGCATTCAATAAATGGAGTCTAGTAGAGTGGAGTCGAATCCATTTCAGTCTATCAGAGCTGAGACAAGTTAGTAGTCTGCAGACAGAGCAGACGAGTGGAGTTTACAGCAAGGGACTCTTAGTTCAATCTGAGGCTAGGAGTGTGCCGACGCTCTGAGAGCGGCGAAGAGGCAGCCCACCAGCTGCCAGTGTGTGTAATCGTGTGAGGGAACCGAGTAGGCCGAAGGCAAGTGGAAAAGAGTAGTAAAAGAGGCAGAGGAGCCTTAATAGCTCACCTCTACAAGTATTTACCGGACGCCGGGATCTAACCTATAGGATCTCCACGACCCATTAGGAAACACTGGAGTTCCTGGAGGACTATAAGTCCCAGGACCACCACAGAGCTGATACGTAACTGGGCAGGAGGACGAGTCCGGAAAGCGGGACACTGCAAGTAGGGACTGTACTTCAGAGAAGGTCCAACCACAAGGTCAGCCAGGTGCAGGACAGAGACTAAGTTAGGCCCAGCTACATGCAGGCCAGGACTTCATTACAGAAAGGCAAGGAACAGAGGCCACACACCTACTCAGTGGGAGAATCTGGATGTCACCCTTCACCCTACAGTGCTCCGGGGAGTGCCTGCAACATCTTCAGTAAAGGTACCAAAGTGACTTGTGTGTGTGTCCATCTTCTTACCCCTAACTGCGGGTCCCCCTATGTCCTGCATCCCTACACAATTACCTTCCCTGAAGACTCAGCCTCACCTGTGGGAGGCCTAACATCTAGCTGCACAACACCAACCCTTCAGTGGATCTGCACAGCAGCGCTGGTCACGAATCCCATACCAGCATTCATTCCCCTGTAAATATCCCTCATTTATGGGTGAGCGCCCAGGGCCACAGACCGAGCTGTGTTGCCGTGACATCCCCTATACGTAGAAGTTATTAGGCTCGGATCCGAGTACCCCACCGCTCTGGGATGGCGGCTTAATAGCCTATTATGTAAATCAAGGACAGGAGGCGGTATAATTACCTGACGCGCATTTCACTTAGAAATGCTTCATCCAAGGGTCATACACTAAAAAACACTTTTTATGGCAAAGCATCTCAATATTTTAAGAGCAATAATTTTTTTTTACATATTTCTACCAACAGAGTCATGTGCGGGCTTGTTTTTTGCGGAATGAGTTGGAGGTTTTTATTGGTACCATTTTTGGTCACATAATGTTTTTTGATCGCTTTGTATTGCATTTTTTGGGAGGCAGAATGAACAAAAAACGGCAATTCAGGGATTGTTTTTTGGGGTCTTTTATTATGCTGTTCGGAGTTTGGTAAAAAATTATATAGCAGGTTTGTTTTTCGGGTGTGTACAATTACAGTGATACAACACTTATATAGTTTCTTTATGTTTTGCTGCTTTTACACAGTCTGAGGGGCTTGCCGTAGCCAGTGACCCAGATGCCATTCCCTCCCTCTGCCTGCCTTCTAAATGCTGGGATCGTTATTGATATAAACCCGTCTGAAATCCCCAAGCACTCTAAATCAATAGTGATATAGGGTAATCAGAAAAAGTACAACCAACACAAAATTGTAGAAAATCAATAACCAATCTTTATTATAATCATTATATTCTTCAAATTGTAAACTGATAAAAAAAAATGCCTCACATGCGAGGGATATTGTGGCTAAGGACCCCATTAAACATCAATTGCCAAAATCATGAGAGCACAAAGTAGATAATCTCAGCTTATAATAGCTTAAATAGCAAGCCTATTGTTGTGATTTGGAAGCTGAGGAGTGCAGGTAAAAAAGGCAATACACCAGAGCAGTTGGAATCTATGAGATTGCAGTACCCTGACTAACCACCACAACTAGAGGCAGCCGTGGAGCGTTCCTACGTTGGTCCTAGACGCCTCGTCACAGCCTGAGAAACTAACTACACCTAAAGATAGAAATAGGAAAGCTATCTGCCCCGGAGCAGAACCCCAAAGATAATAGAAAGCCCCCAAACAAGTAATGGCGGTTAGACAAGAAGAAATACTGACACAGAAAGAAAATAGTATAGCAAACGCTGGGGCCCAAACTAACTAAATAGAAAAGGATAGGAAGGGTACTTACTGCAATCCCAGAAAACCCTGAAAAGCACCAACTCTACTAATTTCAAAATCACCTGAGATCACAGGACCTCTACCACCCAAACTAGCTCTCTGGTGTAACAAAATCAAAACAGCAGCCACTGAAAAAACTGGAAAAAGCAAAAGTACAAACATCAGTGGCTGAACCAAACTGAGAGGGCAAAAGCCCCCGGAGGGGACCCAGAAGGCCCCCACAGAAGTGCAGGACAAAATGCAAAAATATAGCACAAAAACAAAAAGAAGAAAATGTCTTATCTGTTAGCAGGAGATGCAGACACGACACAGCAGGCTACAAGGGAAACAGGAATGAAGGATTCAGACCAGAACAATTGATCACCGGCAACCCTGATGGGAAGGTGACTCCCTTATATAAGACCAGTCAGTAACACCTGATTCCCAGTCCTCACAATCTTCACTGAACAGACCAGTACCGCTTGTAACCACCAGAGGGAGTCTCTGCTCAGAACTCATCTCAAACCCATTCACAACAGTACCCCCCCCTTGAGGAGGGGTCACCGAACCCTCATTTGAGCAACCAGGTCGGTCAGGATGAGTTCTATGATACGCACGGATGAGTCTCCTAGCATGGATGTCCGAAGCAAACACCCAAGAATTGTCTTCCTGACCATAACCTCTCCACTTAACCAAATACTGGAGTTTCCGTCTAGAAAAACGAGAATCTAATATTTTCTCAACCACATACTCCAGATTGCCCTCAACCAGAACAGGGTCAGGAGGCACAGCAGCAGGAACCACTGGCTCAACAAACCTCTTCAACAAGGACTTGTGGAACACGTTATGGATCTTAAATGTCCCTGGAAGAAGCAAACGAAAAGAAACAGGATTAAGAATCTCAATGATCTTATAAGGTCCAATGAACCTAGGCTTAAATTTAGGAGATGCTACTCTCATAGGAATATTCTTTGAGGACAACCAGACCAAGTCCCCCACTTTAAACCGAGGACCATCAGTCCTATGCCGGTTAGCAAACCGCTGGGCCTTCTCCTGAGAGAGGGACAACCTCTCCACTACCTGGTCCCAAATCTGTTGCATACGCTCCACAACAGAGTCAACACCTGGACAGACAGAAGCCTCCGTCTGTCCTGAAGAAAATCGAGGGTGAAACCCAGAATTACAGAAAAACGGAGACATCAAAGTGGCAGAGCTAGCCCTATTATTAAGAGCAAACTCAGCCAAAGGCAAAAAAGAGACCCAGTCATCCTGATCAGCAGACACAAAGCATCTAAGATAAGTCTCCAATGTCTGGTTTGTTCTCTCAGTTTGACCATTGGTCTGAGGATGAAATGCCGAGGAGAAAGACAATTGAACACCCAGTTTAGAACAAAAAGTCCTCCAAAATCTGGAAACAAACTGGACTCCTCTGTCAGACACAATGTTCTCAGGAATGCCGTGTAAACGAACCATGTGCTGAAGGAACAATGGCACCAATTCAGAGGAGGAAGTCAACTTAGGTAATGGCACAAGATGTATCATTTTGGAAAACCTATCACAAATTACCCAGATGGTGGTCATTCTCTGAGAAACAGGAAGGTCGGAAATGAAATCCATAGAGATATGGGTCCATGGTCTCTTGGGCACAGGCAATGGCATCAACAAACCACTAGAGCGAGAGCAAGGCTTGGAGCGAGAGCAAGTCCCGCAGGACTGCACAAATTCCCTGACATCACGAGACAAGGTAGGCCACCAAAAGGACCGACTAACCAAGTCTCTGGTACCAAAAATTCCGGGATGCCCAGCTAATGCGGAACAATGAATCTCAGACATCACACTCTTTTTCCACTGGTCCGGGACAAAGAATTTTCCAACAGGGCAGCACTCGGGCCTATCCTCCTGACACTCCTCCAGAGCAAGTCTCAAATTGGGCGAGATGGCGGAAAGAATTACACCCTCTTTCAAAATAACAGAAGGATCAGATAACTCAGGAGAGTCCGCAAGGAAACTCCTCGAGAGGGCATCCGCCTTAACATTCTTAGTGCCAGGAAGAAAGGAAACCACAAAATTAAAACGTGTGAAAAACAAGGCCCACCTGGCCTGTCTAGGATTGAGTCGCTTGGCAGATTCCAGATAGACCAGATTCTTATGGTCCGTAAGGACCACCACCTGATGTTTGGCTCCCTCCAGCCAATGTCTCCACTCTTCAAAAGCCCACTTCATGGCCAATAACTCCCGATTACCCACGTCATAATTACATTCAGTAGGAGAAAATTTTCGAGAGAAAAAGGCACAAGGGTTACTTTTAGAGGTCTCTGGATCTTTTTGGGACAAAACGGCACCTGCCCCAATTTCAGAGGCATCAACCTCCACCTGAAATGGCAGAGAAACATCAGGCTGCCGTAGAACAGGAGCAGAAGTGAATCTCTGCTTAAGTTCCTGAAACGCAGAGACTGCCTCAGGAGGCCAATTCACCACATCAGAACCCTTTCTGGTCAAATCAGTTAATGGTTTAACAATAACCGAGAAATTACCAATAAATTTACGATAAAAATTGGCAAAACCCAAAAATCTCTGAAGAGCCTTTAATGAAGTAGGTTGGACCCAATCACAGATGGCCTGAACCTTGACCGGGTCCATTTCAATAACAGATGGGGACAAAATGAATCCCAGAAATGAGATCCTCTGCACGCCAAAAAGACACTTTGATCCCTTCACATACAGAGCATTCTCTCTCAAAATCTGGAACACAGTTCGAACATGTTTCACATGAGAGTCCCAGTCATTAGAAAAAATCAAGATATCATCCAAATAAACAATCAGAAATTTGTCCACAAAACCCTGAAAATGTCATTCATGAAGGACTGGAAGACGGAAGGAGCATTAGTGAGCCCAAAGGGCATCACTAGGTACTCAAAATGCCCTTCAGGGTATTGAATGCCATCTTCCATTCATCCCCGTGCTTAATGCGAATAAGGTTATACGCCCCCCTGAGGTCAAGCTTGGTAAACCAAGTAGCGTTTTTCACCCTGGAAAACAGGTCAGAAATCAAGGGTAACGGGTATTGATATTTCACAGTAATATTGTTCAAGAGACGATAATCAATACACGGCCTTAATGAACCATCTTTTTGGCCACAAAGAAAAAACCGGCACCTAAGGGTGAAGAGGATGGTCTGATATGACCCTTCTCCAATGATTCCTTGATATAAGACCGCATAGCGTCATGTTCAGGTACAGACAAGTTAAAAAGGCGACCTTTAGGGAATTTACTACCCGGCACTAATTCAATAGCGCAGTCATAGCTCCTATGGGGAGGCAAGGATGCAGATTTACTTTCGCTAAACACATCAGAAAAATCAATCAAAAAGTCAGGAACATCCTGAGCCTGGGGGAGGCAGAAAAAACAGGAGTGTTGGTATTAACACATTGGCAGCCCCAACTGGTTACAGACACAGATTTCCAATCCAAAACAGGATTATGAGACTGTAACCAAGGGAAACCCAGCACGATAATGTCATGCAGATTATACAGAACCAAAAATTTGCAGCACTCCTGGTGATCAGGTTCAACCCTCATTATCACCTGAGTAGAAAACTGGGGTTTATTCTCAGCCAAAGGGTAGAATCGATCCCCAGTAGGGGAATAGACTTCTGTAGGGGTATCAAGGGAAACCCACAACGTTTAGCAAAATCATAATCCATCAGGTTAATAGCTGCTCCAGAATCAACGAAAGCCTGAGCAGAAAATGAGGACAGAGAGCATATCAGAGTGACAGTTAATAAAAACTTAGTCTGAACACTACCCAAGACAACTGAGCGTGCAAAACGTCTTCCCCGCTTAGGGCAGACTGAAATAGCATGAGAGGCATCACCACAGTAGAAACATAACCCATTGCGCTTTCGAAACTCATGACGCTGTGCCCCAGACACCACTCTGTCACACTGCATGGGTTCAGAAGCTGGTTCACAAGTCAACACCATTCCACGCATACTTCTCTGCTCACGCAAACGTCTGTCAATTTGAATCGCTAATGACATAGAATCATTGAGACCAGAGGGGACAGGGAATCCCACCATAACATCCTTTACATTATCTGACAGACCCTTCCGGAAAAGGGCTGCCAAAGCGTCGTCATTCCACTTGGTCAGGACTGCCCACCTACGGAATCTCTGACAGTATAACTCAGCGTCATCAAGCCCCTGATTTAATGCCAACAAGGCTTTTTCAGCTTGATCAGTGACATTAGGCTCATCGTACAATAACCCCAAAGCCTGAAAAAATGCATCAACATCACTCAAAACAGGATCCCCAGGTGTCAGGGAAAAAGCCCAATCCTGAGGATCGCCGCGCAGGAGAGAGATGATAATTTGAACCTGCTGCGCTGCGTTCCCTGAGGACTTAGATTTTAAGGCAAAAAACAATTTATAATTATTTTTGAAATTCTGAAACTTAGCTCGATCCCCCAAAAACAAATCTGGCATGGGGATCCTAGGTTCCACAACAGGCAACCTAGCAAGATATGCAGCAATACTCTGAACCTCAGTGGCAAGCTGATCCACACGGCCAGACAACCGTGCAAACTCCATTGAGAGAAAAGATCCTCCCCAGCACCCAGAGATACAGAGGGAAAAAAATGCAACAAACAGAAAAATATCTCTGACAACTCTGACAACCTTTTTTCTTTCACAATATTTTTTCCCTTCTGTGAGTACCATACAATTTTCAATTTTTGGGCCGGTGATACTGTTGTGATTTGGAAGCTGAGGAGTGCAGGTAAAAAAGGCAATACACCAGAGCAGTTGGAATCTATGAGATTGCAGTACCCTGACTAACCACCACAACTAGAGGCAGCCGTGGAGCGTTCCTACGTTGGTCCTAGACGCCTCGTCACAGCCTGAGAAACTAACTACACCTAAAGATAGAAATAGGAAAGCTATCTGCCCCGGAGCAGAACCCCAAAGATAATAGAAAGCCCCCAAACAAGTAATGGCGGTTAGACAAGAAGAAATACTGACACAGAAAGAAAATAGTATGAGCAAACGCTGGGGCCCAAACTAACTAAATAGAAAAGGATAGGAAGGGTACTTACTGCAATCCCAGAAAACCCTGAAAAGCACCAACTCTACTAATTTCAAAATCACCTGAGATCACACGACCTCTACCACCCAAACTAGCTCTCTGGTGTAACAAAATCAAAACAGCAGCCACTGAAAAAACTGGAAAAAGCAAAAGTACAAACATCAGTGACTGAACAAAACTGAGAGGGCAAAAGCCCCCGGAGGGGACCCAGAAGGCCCCCACAGAAGTGCAGGACAAAATGCAAAAATATAGCACAAAAACAAAAAGAAGAAAATGTCTTATCTGTTAGCAGGAGATGCAGACACGACACAGCAGGCTACAAGGGAAACAGGAATGAAGGATTCAGACCAGAACAATTGATCACCGGCAACCCTGATGGGAAGGTGACTCCCTTATATAAGACCAGTCAGTAACACCTGATTCCCAGTCCTCACAATCTTCACTGAACAGACCAGTACCGCTTGTAACCACCAGAGGGAGTCTCTGCTCAGAACTCATCTCAAACCCATTCACAACACCTATTCTCAAAAGCTTCAACTGCTGCCAATTGTAAAGTGCAAGTGCAAAATTAGACAAAATATAGAGTGAAAATAGGCAATTCAAAGGCAAATGAGGAGACAAATAAGGGCAACATTAATATATCCCATATTTAGACATCAGCATACGGGGATTGTGAGCCTAAAATAAATAATAGCCTAAATTGATCTTAGAATACGCTGTGATAGATTATCCACAAAACTGACGACTGCAGTATAATAAACATGGGCACAAAGCCCTAGGAAGGCAACTTACTGTATGATGCAGGGTCCGTGCAGTGTCCCTCCACCCCGACACGCATTTCGTCAACACTTTCTCAGGGGGCATCAATTGCTATTGATAGCAGTATACAGGGGTTAAACTGCCATTAGCGGTGCAGGCATTGCCCCTGGCAGTGAGAGGCAGGTGCCTTTTTCCTGCCAAGAGATGCAAAAATGGTGTAGAAATTTCTGCACCAATTAATTAATGTTTGCACATACACTTATGTGAATTTTCAACTTGTTGCTCCCACTCTGCTTTAGATGTTTTTCGGAGCAAAGCTATTTTGCTGGGGCTTCCTGTATTTTTTTTAGAGGAAGGGGAGTTTTTGTATTGCCTTGTGGATTTGTCTTGTATATGTTATACGATATCATAGCCAAATCAGATCTCTCCTACTTTGCACTGACGAGGACCAACAGTCCGAAACACCGTGTCTGCAAATGGAGATTCTGATTTGGCTTTTATCCTAAGTCATATTACAAGACTCGTTAAAGGGTTGATTGTGACTTGTAGGATCGCTACTTCCATAGGTGGCGCTATAGAGTACAAGTCCTCTTTGTTTGAAGAGGCAATTTGCATATTAAAATTTCCCAGAGGAGCATTGCACGGCGAATAAGCCTCCTTACCTCGACACGCCAGAGCTGGTATGTCACTCTCCACAAGGAGAAACCTTACCCCCCAGACCCCAGTCCAGAGCCTCTCATCTAGCCAAATCAGATCTCTCCTACTTTGCACTGACGAGGACCAACAGTCCGAAACACCGTGTCTGCAAATGGAGATTCTGATTTGGCTTTTATCCTAAGTCATATTACAAGACTCGTTAAAGGGTTGATTGTGACTTGTAGGATCGCTACTTCCAATAGGTAGCGCTATAGAGTACAAGTCCTCTTTGTTTGAAGAGGCAATTTACATATATAAATAAAGTATTTATAAAAATTTTTCATTTTTTGGTATTTTTCAGGCTAGTTTAGATCTAGATGGACAAATATGATTAACAATGTCCGGTAGAACATGGAATGAGGATTAGGCCGGGGTCACATTTGCGAGAAACTCGCCGAGTTCCTCACACCATCAATTACCATTCGGCACTCGCCGGCGTAATCTCGTGGGAGCAGGGAGTTGCGGCTGCTTTGTATTTCTCTGATGCAGCCCTAATGCTCCGTGTAGTTTCGCGGAGCTAGTGCGGGTATTGAGTGTGTTAAGAATCGTGCGAGTTCTTCCGCAAATGTGCCGCGCCTTTATCTCATACTGACGTCATTTTATACACTTAGAACATTGCCTTTGATCTAAAGAGCAATCCTATTATGCAGCAAATTTGTAACACCGTAGTTCACTTGTGAATATGTTCGCTTCAATTAAGGAGAATGTGATGAATGATACCTCATGATATAAAGTAATTCAATATAAACATAACAGATTTAGGCAATGCATAACTATACACATACAATATACATTTTCAGCATTTGTTTATCTGTAACCCTATGTCTGCGCAGAGCTGTTCTGTTAGTTGTGTTTCCTTAGAGGTGTCTTACTGCACTCTAGGTAATTCATATAGTGTCTCAGAGGCATTAGGTCTGTTCCCAAATGCCATGTGTGATGATGTGGGCCAAAGAGAGAGACTGAGAAGACCTTTGTTTTTACAGCAGATAAACGACAATGATCAAAGAATAAATCTGTCTTGAGACATTTTTAAGACATACTCCCCAATCCTCCGAGATTGCATGGATGAGTCAACAAATGAGACAAAGGTATGAGGCCCGAGAAGTAATCTGCCTCCTGAATAGAGATGAGTGGATCAGGCAAAATTCTAATTTGCATGTTCGTTTATTTTTCCCTAGGAAATTCAATTTGCTGAGAAGTTATTTTCTATTAACTTATTGTCACTTATTATGCCTAGAGCAGAAATAAAGTAAGATGTAAAACATTTTAAAAAAATATCCTCATAATCACTATACTGCTTACCCTTTGGCCCCTGTGTCCTTGCCACATTTTCAGATTGGTGCTGCTCACGCTAAAATTCCTTGAACTGTCGTGCTGGGTCAGAACTTACAGCTTTGAGGCAACCCAGGAGGGTTCTGCACATTTGCACAAGATTACGGAGCATGCTGTGACATCATGATATAGGGTGAGAGGCCATTATATGGTTTTCAGACCTATGTGGTAGCCATTATACTATATGGAGGGCTGTGTGGGGGTCACAGTTGGGGCAACATACTGTGTTGAGGTTACCATACTTTGCAGTGGGGGAATACGGTAGGGTCATCGTATTGTGCATGTGGAGAGTATTTTAGAGAAAATCATTTTGGGGATATCATACACTGTTTGGGGGGCACTTTTGTTGGAATCATACTTTATGGGAGCAATGAAAGAGTAATTCAGTGCCTTTAATAAGAGGAATATCACTTTGTAAGGGCTGCAAAGTTGTGAGATATGCTCTTCTGTGCCACTGCCAAATATTATTTATTTACTTGTTGTTTTGTTTTTTTTTTCTTTTTAGGGGGTGTGTAAATTAGAACTTCTGCTATGGGGCCTCACTAGTTCCATGGACACCCCTGCCTGGAAGAATTGATGCTGTTTTGAATGCAAAAGGTGGTCCTACCATATATTGATTTGATTTAGAGGTATTTTTCTTCATTCAATTTTCATTTGGTTAATTCATAAAAAATATACTATTACCACTTATTTTTGAAACTTACGATACTGTATAAATATATAGAGCAAGAGAAAGAAGGGTTAAAACTGCATGGAAACATTAGTACAGTAAAACAAATATGGCAAAGAAATTTTTCAGACAATGTAAGTCAAACATTTTGACCTGTATTCAACAAAATGGCATTCAAAACTAATAATATCAAGCTTCTTTCAGCTACTTACTACTAGAGTCCAGAAGTGCCTTCCAACATTTCTTAGGAAACAGATAATACAACATGGAAGAAAAAACACCATCTATATTGATAGAGAAGAACTTGTATAAACTGTGTGAGTGTACAGTGTTCCAATTATAGCAAGCAAGGCAAATTAGGCAGTGTAAATAATAATAATAATAATAATAATAATCTTTATTTATATAGCGCCATCATATTCCGCAGCGCTTTACAGTTTAACAGTTTCAAACACAAGTCATAAGTAACAACGTTAACAATACAATAATTAAAGCAAAATAAGACGACCCTGCTCGTGAGAGCTTACAATCTACAATGAGGTGGGGAGATACAAAGTACAGGTGTGTATATACAATGGTGTATTTACAATGATGGTCCAGCCATCTTGAGGGAGTGAGGGATGGAGATAGTGAATGGGCTACACACACACACACTTACACATAGAATGACTTTGATTAGTGAATGTGATAGGCCGCTCTGAACAAATGTGTTTTGAGGGAGCGCCTGAAACCATGCAAATTGTGGATAGTCCTAATTTCTTGGGGTAGAGCATTCCAGAGGATTGGCGCAAGTCTTGGAGTCGGGAGTGGGAGGTACGGATTAGTGCAGAGGTTAGTCGAAAGTCATTTGCAGAGAGCAGCAGTCGGTTAGGCCGACAGATAGAAATGAGGGAGGAGATGTAGGGGGGTGCTGCACTGTGGAGAGCTTTGTGGGTGAGAACAAGTACTTTGAATTGGATCCTATAATGAATGGGCAGCCAGTGTAAGGACTGGCAAAGAGCGGACGCGTCCGAGTACCGATTAGCCAGATGTATGACCCTGGCTGCTGCATTAAGGATGGACTGGAGAGGGGATAGTCAAGTAATGGGGAGGCCAAGTAATAGAGTGTTGCAGTAGTCCAGGCGGTAGTGGATCAATGCTACAGTGAGGGTTTTTGTTGTTTCCATGGTGAGAAAAGGGCGGATTCTAGAGATGTTCTTTAGGTGTAGGCGGCAAGAGCGGGCAAGAGATTGTATATGGGAGGTGAAGGAGAGATTGGTGTCAAACATAACACCCAGACAGCGAGCCTGCTGCTGGGGTATTATTATGGTGCCGCCCACGGAGAGGGAAATGTCAGATTTAGGGAGGTTAGTAGACGGCGGGAGCAGAAGAAGTTCAGTTTTGGAGAGGTTGAGTTTCAGATAGAGAGCGGACATGATGTTGGAGACTGCGGACAGACAGTCACTGGCGTTCTGTAGTACAGCGGGGGTAAGGTCGGGGGATGACGTGTATAGTTGTGTCATCAGCATAAAGATGGTTACTGAAAGCCAAATCTGCTGATGGTCTGTCCAATTGGGGCCGTGTAGAGAGAGAAGAGAAGGGGGCCAAGGACTGAGCCCTGGGGTACACCGACAGTGAGAGGAAGAGGAGATGACGAGGAGCCAGAGAACGAAACACTGAAGGAGCGGTCAGAAAGATAGGAGGAGAACCAGGAGAGAACAGTGTCCTTAATACCTAGTGACTGGAGCCTAGACAGTAGGAGATGGTGGTCAACTGTGTCGAAAGCTGCAGAAAGGTCGAGAAGAATGAGCAGAGAGTGGTGACCGTTACGTTTTGCTGTCAGAAGGTCATTGGTCACTTTGATGAGTGCAGTTTCAGTCGAATGTAGGGGGCGGAAGCCGGACTGTGAAGGGTCTGGGAGGGAGTGAGTGGAGAGGTAACGGGTAAGGCGGGAGTAGACTAGGCGCTCCAAAAGTTTAGAGATGAAGGGGAGATTGGAGACCGGTCTGTAGTTGTTTGTGCAGGAAGGGTCGAGAACGGGTTTCTTTAGCAATGGAGTAATGATGGAGTGTTTGAAGGAGGATGGGAAAATGCCTGAGGAGAGGGAGAGATTAAAGATTGTAGTTAGGTGAGTTGTGACAACTGGAGAGAGAGACTGGAGGAGATGTGAGGGAATGGGGTCGGTAGTGCATGTAGTCGGACGAGAGGAAGAGAGGAGTCTGGAGACTTCTTCTTCTGTGATGGGATCAAATGTAGAAATTGAGCCAGGGGAAATGCAGGGAGGGATAGGAGTCACAGCACTTGGTGGTTGAGAGCAGTTTTCCTGACGGATAGTATCTATTTTATTTTTTCTATAAAGTGGGAGGCCAGGTCGTCAGCACAAATGGCTGTGATAGGGGCTTGTGCTTTTGGCCTGAGGAGGGAGTGAAAATGGTCAAAAAGTTTCTTGGGGTTGTTGGCTAGTGAGGAGATCAGGGTGGTGAAGTAGGTCTGTTTGGCGAGGTGAAGGGGAGCATTATAAGTTCTTAACATGAATTTAAAGTGGATGAAGTCTTCTGGTGTGCGGGTTTTTCTCCAAAGGCGTTCAGCACTCCTAGAACATCGCTGAAGAAGTTAATTTTGCAATGAGAGCCAGGGCTGTTTTACTGTGTGTTTGGAAGTTCTGAGGGTGAGCGGTGCTACTTGGTCAATGGTGCTTCTAAGAGTGTCATTGTAGTGATGAACAGCCAGATCAGGACAAGAAAAAGAAGAGATTGGGAACAGCGATGAGTGTAGGGAGTCTGAAAGTGTGAGGGTTAATGGCTTGTAGATTTCTGAATGTGTGGTAGGTAGGAGTGCGCTGGGGTGGTAGAAGATTTGTGAGGGTGAAGGAGAGAATGTTGTGGTCACAGAGTGGAAGCGGTGAGTTATTTAGATGGGAGATTGAACAGAGGCGGACAAAGACCAGGTCAAGGGTGTTACCATCCTTGTGTGTCTCAGAGGTTGAAAGCTGTGAGAGGCCTAGAGAAGTGGTTAGTGATAGAAGCTGAGATGCAGATGTGGAAGTAGGGCTGTTAATAGGGATGTTGAAGTCTCCAAGGATAAGGGTTGGTAGTTCTGAGGACATGAAGTGCGGCAGCCAGGCTGAGAAGTGGTCAAGGAACCGGGTGGGCGAGCCTGGGGGCCGATATATGATTGCTACTCTGAGGGAGAGGGGACGAAAGAGCCTGATGGTGTGGACCTCAAAAGAAGGGAATGAGAGTGATGGAATTGGGGAGATGACCTGGAAAGTGCATTGTGGGGACAGGAGTATGCCAACTCCACCACCATGTCTGTTTGCGGGTCTCGGGGAATGGGAGAACTGTAAGCCACCATATGAAATGGCAGCAGGGGAGACCGTGTCAGAATCCTGAATCCAGGTTTCAGTAAGGGCCAACAGATGAAGAGAGTTGTTCAGAAAGTAGTTGTGCAGGAAGGATAGCTTGTTGCATGCAGACCGTAGATTCCAGTGGGCACAATTGAAAGAAGGAGATGAGGGAGTGCAAGTAATATTAATAAGATTATTATGGTTTCGATATGAGGTATGGTAGGGATTGAGGTTGGGGGATGGTGGACCAGGGTTGGGGGAGAAGTCCCCTGAAATCAGTAGGAGTAGGAAGATGAAGAGCAGGTAGTTGTTGGAGTTGTAAGTAGGTTTTTTCTGTGATGTGTTTGGGCAAGATGGGCTGAGGTTTCTCAGGAAGGTGAGGAGTGCATGGGAGCTGTACATGGGAGAGGGAAGTATGGAGGGGCTGATGTGTATTAGTCATGATGGAGGGGGGATGGGGCGGTGAATGTGGATGGCAAGGGAACACAGGAGGATAGAGGTAAAGTACATAATTAAAAAGAAAGCAAAGTGTGGGGTGCCTGATTCTAGCCCTGATTAACTGCCATGGATAACTGCCGTTTACACGATGCTTATCTTCTGTGATACTTTGCTTCTGGGATGCTTACGTGCTGCACCCCACACTGCGTGCACCCCTTAAGGGTATGCCACACTAAACAACATCGCTAACGGGATCGCTAAAAAACGTCACTATTTAGCGATCCCGTTAGCGATGTTGTTGTGTGCGGCATGCAGCAACGACGTGGCCCCTGCTGTGATCTCGTCCGTCGTCCTGATCGTTCCGGACCCTATTCTGATTGTCGGCGTCCCGCTGGGTAAGTATATATCGCTGAGTGTGGCACCTTTTTTAGCGATTTAGCGGTACTTTTGTACCGCTAAAGTCGTTAAGGAGATCGCTAACCGCGATAGCGTCCTTAACGACATCGCTAAATGTGGCCGACACTAGCGATATTGTAAAGATCCCGCTAGCGATCTCATTAGTATGCGACGCTAACGAGATCGTTAGCGGGATCGTGTAGTGTGGCAGTACCTTAAGACTAGTCCTAAATATATAGCCCACACTACAGGGTCAGGAAAGTGGGATTGTGGGAGCTGGTTTGGGATAATTTGGCAGCTGGGGCCAGCACACCAGGGGGTGGTTAGATCATCAAAGGCACTAGACCTGGCAACATCTATATGCTTTAGCACCTTCCACCTTATAAGATCTAGAGAGGCCCAAGTCACAGGATATGAAGCAGTAAGTATTAAACAGTGCAAAAATGAATTATACCAAAACTTTACCAGGCACATTAAACTATGTTGCAAGATGGTAAAGCTGTGGTTGGCAGCAACCAGAAGTATGGAGTGCATACCAATAGTATATATAGCAGCATACAACACAGATAGCAGAGATGGGGATTGAATCATTCAGCTGTTTGCTTCCAATGAATAGAGTAAATTATATATTGTATACTGCACTTCAATATTTTGTTGTTTTCCCACCAGTTTTAAGTTGAGGTCAAAATATTTGAATATTGAAGAAAAATCTGATTTTACAAACTGTTTGATTAAACCATGGGAGTGTTTCCCAAAATGTTATTTCTTATTCTGATTTCCATTTGTGCAAAGGACTTGGGAAATTACTTTGTAAAACCATCTATTATCAAGTTTCCCCTTGGAACAAATCTCTTGCTCTGAATATAATTCAAATACCTTATTTTCTTTTTCTTTTAGAACAGTTTTTACACTGTCTAGTTCCTAAGCTGCATTTATGGTATGAAATTGTTGACATTGTATTTGCTATTGCTGCTGCTACATAAAGCAAATACATTATTTAAATAATACAATTTAATCAACAACTGATCCAAAAAATAAAGTGCCAATATGCAAATATACCAAACCCGGCCGCTAAACCAAAATAAAATTGTCAAGCAGAAAATAGCACAATTCTCAATAATTAGAAAAATACTTTATTATTATTACATTCAATATACCAAAAATGACATAATGATAAAACGTCTGGTTGCCAAACAGTTGTGGGACAATATAAAGGCTACAGGCTCTAATAAATTCTACAAGGAGTAAAGATATATACCGTATATACTCGAGTATAAGCCAAGATTTTCAGCCCATTTTTTAGGGCTGAAAGTCCCCCTCTCGGCTTATACTCGAGTCATATACCGGGGGTCAGTGGGGGAGGGGGAGCGGGGGTGTCCTATACTCACCAGGGCCGGCATCAGCACCTGGCGCACCCGGGCAAGTGCCGGGGCCCTGAGCAGGTGGGGGGCTGTCAGAGACACCGGCGTACTATGAGGGGCCCTGTGCCAGTGCTGACGCCCACGCCCTGCTTGCTCAGGGCCCCAGCACTTGCAATACTTACCTCTCCCTGCTCCACTGCTGTGATGTCTTCCGCGTTTCCTGACAGTATGTGATTTGTATTAATTATAATATTTGTCATTGTAAATGATCACTAGGAGACTGGCTCCTGTTGTATTGCATTAAAGGGAATCTGTCAGCAAGATTCCTCACCACAAACTATTAATATGTGCATGAAACTCTTTCAAAGACAAGTTCAACAATACCTTCTCCTAGACAGTCCATTCTCCATTACTGAGAAATCAGCTTTTGAATTGATATGCAAATGAGACTGTAGATTTGAAGCCTCTGTCACTCCAGTTCTATTCCACACACATCACTGCCTCCTCCTTCTCTGACAGCTCTTTGCCTTGGGTCACACAGCATACAGGCTGTCAGTCCAGTAGGGGGAGGTACTGGGTGGGGAATAGAGCTGGAGTGACAGAATTTTAGGATCTAACATAGACCTTCAGCCTCTCTTGAATATCAATTCAAACGCTGATTTTTTTTAGCAACGGTAACAGTAACGAAGGAGCAGACTGGCCATATAGAGGTTTTTTAAATGAGTAACATGTACATACTAATAGTTTGGGAGTGAAATCAAGTTGTCAAATTCCCTTTACGTCAGCAACGTAAAAAGCATTCTGAACAATCGCATTCAAAATCCAGTGGACAGTTGTGAAAGTGTTAAAAACAACTGATTTTTTTTGATGTACAATAAAATACCTTTTTATGAAATATTCACTTTTTTCTTATATTTTGCTAGAAATAGTCCCGATGCCATCGCATCGAGAGGGTAGTAATGTCATGATGGGGGCGGGCTTTGCAGCCCCAGTAATTTCACCGCACTCCTGGTGCGATAGCATCGGGCCTATTTCTAGTACCACATAAGCGCCACCTGTCCCCACAATACCCCCACACACACTCCGCCCTCACCACTGGCAAAACTATGTCACTCAGAGCTGCACTCCTGACTCTGTCAGCCCGCTCTGCTACTATTACTATGCGCGCAGCAGGCTCCGCCCGTTCCCACACAGCGTGCTCCCATGACGTCATACCTGCTCTCAGCAGCACCGTCCCAGTCCAGTGTTTGCCTCCTGGAGGAAATAGCGGCTGCAGCTGGCGGAGCACAGATCGGAGGGGAGTGGATCCGCTAGTTCTCAGGCCGGGTCGCGCACAGGTATTCTGCTCCCGGGGCTCCCTGGGGAGGGCAGCAAGGCGGCTGTGGGCTCCTAGTTACATGTAGTGCATCATGGGACACATGATGGCGAGGCTGTGCTGGAACTGCTGCGGTGCCTTATGGGATTCTGGGACAGTGGCCACTGGCGATTATATGTACAGATATATGATTACATTTTTTACATAGTATGTCCCCAAAGAGGTCATACAAGAATACAGTTTTATTTGTGTTGTTCAGTTTTTCACTGTAACTGTATCATCTAGAAGAATCAAAGTTACAGAAAAAAACATTTGCCTATAGTGACAGACATCAATAGCAGACATGCTTCTGCTTTACTGCAAGATCAGGAGCATTAAAGCAGTGACTTCAAATGATATTGCTGCAGACTTGGAGCTTTCACTGCCTGTTATCAAGCCATATAGTGTTTGGCAGTCAGGAAAAGTTATTTATTTGTGATATTTGAGACACGAGTTGTGACCATCAAGTGGTTATGTTGGCAGCGGATTATTCAAGATACTCTCCAAGCATGTGACAACAGAGCTTCTTTATTCAGGAACAATCAGGAACAATATATGATAGATCAGGAATAGAGTTGAGCGATACTTTCCGATATCCTAAAGTATCGGAATCGGAATGGTATCGCCGATATCACTAAAATATCGGCGATACCCGATACCGATACCGGAAGTCCCATGTAAGTCTATGGGAACAAAATATCGCAACTAAAAAAACCCCATTCTTTCCTTGTAAACACTAAATATACACACATAGAATACATATATATATATATACATGTCATTGTGACATATATATATACATATATGTATAGTTTATACACTTCTACATAGTAAAATATCCTCTGATTCAATTGCCGGGTAAAGCCGGCTTCAGTGAAAAGACAGAAGCACCCGACATGAAATGACACTTGGTGTACATAGGGTTAACCATGTCTTTTCATGTCGTTTGCTATCTGATTTGCACAAACAATTAAATCAGTCTATGTGTGCAAAATTTCACACCTGTAGGGGTTAATTAAAGGTGTAAATTCGTTGTAAAAAAAACGGACTTTTTTGCTACGAATTTACACCTTTAATTAACCCCTACAGGTGTGAAATTTTGCACACATAGTCTGATTTAATTGTTTGTGCAAATTAGATAGCAAAGGACATGAAAAGACATGGTTAACCCTATGTACACCAAGTGTCATTTCATGTCGGGTCACCCGACATGAAATGACACTTGGTGTACATAGGGTTAACCATGTCTTTTCATGTCCTTTGCTATCTAATTTGCACAAACAATTAAATCAGTCTATGTGTGCAAAATTTCACACCTGTAGGGGTTAATTAAAGGTGTAAATTCGTTGTAAAAAAAACGGACTTTTTTGCTACGAATTTACACCTTTAATTAACCCCTACAGGTGTGAAATTTTGCACACATAGACTGATTTAATTGTTTGTGCAAATTAGATAGCAAAGGACATGAAAAGACATGGTTAACCCTATGTACACCAAGTGTCATTTCATGTCGGGTTCTGCATTTTCACAAAAGCCGGCAATTGAATTAGCGGCTATTATACTATGTAGAAGTGTATGAACTACAAATATAAATATATATATATATATATATATATGTGTGTCACAAATTCAATGACATGTATATATATATATATGAGGTGTAAAATTGCTGAAAAAAAATGCGTGGGCTCCCGCCCTATTTTCGCAACCAGACAGACAAAGCCAGTGAGTGGGGGCAGATAATAATAGCCCAGAGAGGGACCATTATTTTTGCCCCCCCCCGGCTACTAACATCTGCCCCCAGACACCCCAGGAAAGACAAATCTATAATTAGATTCGCCCTTTCTGGCACTTTGCCCGTCTATTCCCATTGCCCTGTAGCGGTGGCGAATGGGTTAATATGGGGTTAAAGCCACCTTGCTATTGAAAGGTGACCTTAAGCCAGGTTAATAATTGAGAGCTGTCAATTAGACAACTATCAATTATTAATCCTATTGCATGAAATAAAAATAAAACACACACACTTTAATTAAAAATCATTTTAATGAAATAAAGACACATGTTTTTGACCATCTTTTATTTTACTGCAAAAACCATTTCCTGTAATAAAAATAAAATAAAAAAGCAAAATTATTCTTACCTATCCCATGCACAGTCAGGTCCCACGGTGTAATCCTTCAGAAAGGGTTAATGTTTACTGCAGGGACCGCAGCTAATGCTGCAGCCTCACAGTAAACCCCAAATGAATGAGTTCCTCTCCTGCCTGACAGGAGAGTAAAGGCTGGGTGTCACATAACGATACACCAGCGATCCCGACAACGATATGCACTTGTCAGGATCGCTGGTGTATCGCTACATGATCGCTGCTGAGCTGCCAAACAGGCAGCTCAGGCAGCGATCTGGGACAGCGACACTGCGGGTAACATCGCTTAAGGGCCCGTCTCACATAGCGATATCGCTACCGAGATCGCTGCTGAGTCACTAGTTTTGTGACGCAGCAGCGAGCTCACCAGCGATATCGCTGTGTGTGACATTCAGCGACGATCAGCCCCCCTGCCGGGGTATCGCTGATCGTCGCAGAAATGTCAGGACCTTTTTTTGATCGATGGTTTCCCTCTGACAGGCACGCATCGCTGCGTGTGACAGGCGGGAGACCAGCGATCCGCTGGTAACCAAGGTACACAGCGGGTTTCCAGGCACCGCGCAGCGCTTGGAAACCCACTGTGTACCTTGGATACCAGCTCCCTGCATCAGGGCGCTGGTATCCAAGGTACACAGCGGGTTTCTAGGCACAGCCCCGCGACTGGAAACCCGCTGTGTACCTTGGTTACCAGCGGATCGCTGGTCTCCCGCCTGTCACACGCAGCGATGTGTGCCTGTCAGCGGGAAACCAGCGATCAAAAAAAGGTCCTGACATTTCAGCGACGATCAGCAATACCCAGCAGGGGGGCTGATCGTCGCTGAATGTCACACACAGCGATATCGCTGGTGAGCTCGCTGCTGCGTCACAAAACTAGTGACTCAGCAGCGATCTCGGTAGCGATATCGCTATGTGAGACGGGCCCTTAAGTGGAAAGCTTAATTTATTGCTTTCCACTTTCACTTCAGGTCAGCCAGGGACACAATCAGTGACGTCAGAGGGAACTGATTAACAAAATAGGGGTTCCCTTCGAAAAAAAAATGGCGTGGGGTCCCCCCTATTTTTGTTAACCAGCCAGATGAAGCAGACCGCTGAGGCCTGGATTTTCAGGCTGTTAAGGAGCCAAGATCCATGGACCTTGCCAGCCTGATAATACTAGGCCACAGCAGTCTGCATATCTTGGCTGATTAACAAAAATAGGGGTTCCCTTCGAAAAAAAAATGGCGTGGGGTCCCCCCTATTTTTGTTAACCAGCCAGATGAAGCAGACCGCTGAGGCCTGGATTTTCAGGCTGTTAAGGAGCCAAGATCCATGGACCTTGCCAGCCTGATAATACCAGGCCACAGCAGTCTGCTTAGCTTGGCTGGTTAACAAAAATAGGGGATCCCCTCGAAAAAAAAACGGCGTGGGGATCCCCCCTATTTTTGTTAACCAGCCAAGTAAAATGCAGACTGCTGCGGCCTGGTATTAAAAGACTGTCAAGGCCCATGGATTTTGGCCCTCAACAGCCTGATAATACCAGGCTACAGCAGCCCCACATTTGGCGCATCAAAAGATGTGCCAATTGTGGCACTTTACCCGGCTCTTCCCACTTGCCCTGTAGCGGTGGCAAGCGGGGTAATAAGGGGTTAATGTCACCGTTGATTGCACGGTGACAATAAGCCCGGTTAATAATGGAGAGGCGTCAATAAGACACCGATCCATTATTAATCCCAAAGTTATTAAATGTATAAAAAAAAGACAAAGCAAGAAAAAAGTATTTTAATGAAATAAAAGAGACAACACAGTTTTCATTAATTTTATTGTACTCTCATTCCTGCGACGCCATCGATCTCCTGTAAAAAAAGAAAAAAAACAAACCAACAGTATACCACCTGTCCGACGCAGTCCATAGTAACGACAGTCCCACGACGATCCAACTCTGCTACATCGCAATGACAGGCAGAGCCTGACATCCCGGCGCAGCACAGCTGATTACCTGGTTCCCCGGCGGTGACGTCATCGGACTGACTGCTTTACGGCCGGGATTACCCAGCAGTCACTGCAGTTATCGCGAGAAACTGCATGTGACCGCCGGGGAAAGAAGATTGCGGCCATCAAGCAGTCCAGGACGTGACCGCCGGAGATCTTCTGCCAGGTAAGTGCCGCTGACACCTGACAGACCCGACCGACGGACACTGACAGTGACAGTGACAATCCCGATTCCGGTATCCGATAAGACGAAAATATCGGTACTCGGAATCGGAATTCCGATACAGCCAATATCGGCCGATACCCGATATTTGCAGTATCGGAATGCTCAACCCTAATCAGGAATAAATCATTTGTGTGTCTCTGCCTGTGCAGCATCTACAGCAGGCTGCTTCTCTCTTGCACAGACACAGGAAAAACAGTCCCATGCTCTCCCTGTGTGAGCCTCTGAGAGTTTTTTTTGTTCTAACTTTATGAACAGTATACAAATCTAGCATTTAAACACTCATAGACAGTAATAGAGCTGTTGCACCAAACATATTGCAATAGGTTATCATGAAATGTGAGACAAGTTGTCAATTAGATATCTGAGACATGAGATGTGGCCTCCCAGTGGGTGTCATGACATGTGAGACAGGTTGTCATGAGATACTGATGACATGAGATATGGACTCCCAGTGACTAAAATGAAATGATAGCTTGTCATAAGATACTTGAGACATGAGATGTGGCCATCTAGTGGTTATCATGAAATGTGAGACACGTTGTCATGAGATACTTGAGGCAGCAGATGTGGCCATCTAGTGGCTATCATGAAATGTAAGACAGGTTGTAATGAGACACTGGAGGCATGAAATGTGGTCACTCAGTGACTGTCATGAAATATGAGACAGGTTGTCATGAGATATTTGAGACCAGAAATGTGGCCTCCCAGTAGTTGTCATGAAATGTGAGAAAAGCTAACATGAGATACCAGAGAGATGAGATGTGGCTACTCAGAGATTGTCAACTAGTGTAAAAAAAATTGGTAATATCACAACCATTGAAGTCAGTGGGAGCCCATACAACAAGATCAATGTAATATAATTCATTCCTCTAGACTAAGAACTGTGCATTGTATTGGCTGTCCACTCTGGCTAAAGCAGTCAGATCCTATCAATGTACCCAACTTATTGAAGGTTCAAATGCCATTGGTCTATCCCTTAAATTATTACTGCTAAAGGAGTTGCTTCATTGCAAACATTATTGTGACAATGTTTTTAAAGCACTTTGGAATTAGTGGGGCTATCTGAGGGACTAAAATGAAAAAAAAAATGTTTAGGCCAAGTTACCAATCATTGTGCGTCCTATCATTTTGAAATTCACTAGTGCAAAATGGCCATGGAGCCAGTGCTAAATTTTCAAAAGTATTTTGGAGGCTTTTTTATTTTGTAAATTTTACAGCATGTCCCCCCAACCCCTCCACAAAAAATGCTAGGCTGTATTTTTTAAAGAATATCATGTCTTGCAGGAATAATTGTTAAATCCATCCCCAAACCATCCTGTATACTGATGTCTATTGGAAACTAACATCTGAGCATCATCTGCTATCCTTGTAGAAGTTCAATATATATTTATTTCTTTTGAAGTTCTTACGAAACACAGCATCAAACACCAAATCTAATATTATATACGTCAATTGGCTTTCTCCCAAGGGAGTCCTTGTATAAAAGGTGTTCAGTGTGTTCGTTTTCTCTTTGAAAAATACTGAAGAGCTGCCAACCTGCTAACTAAAAGAAATCAATGTAATGCATTATTTTACTGATTTCTGCAAAACACATGCAGTTTAGTAACATTCAGAACATTTATCTTTGTCTATCTTTTCCCATACGTAATCAATTATATAACAGATTGTTAAGCAGAAAAACACTTTTTAACTGAAACACACTGTTTTATGATTTTTCTTTGAATGGAGAGAATAAGATGCAATTCTCACAAAAAAATGGAATCTATTTTTGCAGGTGTTTTGTTTTTGTTTTTTACCAAAGAGGGACTAAACAATCTTAAAGGGAATGTGTCACCTACATTTTTTACTACTAATAATAAGATATGAAGCATGTTGTTTTTTTCTAATCTGTTTGGTAGATTTTTTATTGTGATGGTCGTTTTTTTTTTAATTCTATTTTCTATAAAGGGTTATGACATTATTAGCTGCTATAAGCATCATTCGCAGCAGCCACCTTGACCATAGGAAACAATAGGCTAAATATGAATTATATTGGAGAGTTTTCTCTACCGGCTGTGTATAGGACATTGTGCAGGAAGGGGGAGGAAGCAAGCTGTGACCAAAAACAGGCCTGCATTTATAGGGGTAGAGAGGATGACGTGGCACATCTGTGGGGACCCCTGTTGCTTTAAATATATGAACATTTCCTTCTAATATGCAAATTGCCTCTTCAAACAAAGAGGACTTGTACTCTATAGCGCCATTTATTGGAAGTAGCGATCCTACAAGTCACAATCAACCCTTTAACGAGTCTTGTAATATGACTTAGGATAAAAGCCAAATCAGTATCTAATGGAGATTCTGATTTGGCTTTTATCCTAAGTCATATTACAAGACTCGTTAAAGGGTTGATTGTGATTTGTAGGATCGCTACTTCCAATAGGTGGCGCTATAGAGTACAAGTCCTCTTTGTTTGAAGAGGCTATTTGCATATTAAAATTTCCCAGAGGAGCATTGCACAGCGAATAAGCCTCCTTATCTTGACACACGAGAGCTGGTATGTCACTCTCCACAAGGAGAAACCTTACCCCCTAGACCCATTTCCTTCTAGTCAGGGGTGACAGGGTTAACGTTAGGGATGGCCCATGGTTGGAGAGGAGGTTTGGGGACCTATGTGTCAGTTCCTGTTTAGATGGTCAGCTGTTAGTAAGCTGGAGACAAGAAAGGACACCCTCAGAGGATGGTTATCATCATTGGGTGTGTGTGAGATTTAACCAGAAAAAGGGAGCAAGTTTCAGCAAGACATCTTCGTGATGACAGGGTTCTTCCTTATGCAGCCAAGTCGGTTTACCTACAGCAATAAACTTTTAGGAACATCTTTAGTGTTAGCTATACCTGGAAGCTGCCAACAGTAAGACAGTGTCAACTAGGCTATTGGCATGTTTGTTAAGATGGCAGTCGCTGGAGCTCTATTACATTGTTCTCAGAAAGGGCAGTTGGAATATAGTGGTCACAGCGAAACACATTGACTCATGTGGCCCTGTGCTGGGAGGAAGGTAGGTTTTCAGCTTAACTTGCAGTTCTACAGCAACATTCATCACAAGTACTGTGCCACCATCCAAAACCAATAAGAATGCACCTCTGTATTGTGCAGAAGTAAACAGCAAGCTTATTTCAGTCAGTAGAAAGAACTTTATTATTACAAACTGGTCTGGTTTCTTCATCATGCATTTAAAGGGGTCCTGTACTGTACCAACTGTGGCAGAACTTAACCTGAAGATATCCTCAGCAGAAATACAACCACACATACACACCCAGTCGGGACCCTGTTTTTATGTAGAGTGCCAGAGTGCAAAAGATGGGTACCTTGCCCAGGGCTGCTGCCCTGCACCATGTTACACATTGACCATCTGTCCTATCCAGAAGATTCTCAATGGGCCACCCTGTTTTTAAATACTATAATGTGCTCCCATCTGATCTGGTATTAAGGTCCTCACATTAATGTCAAGCTGGAAGCAGTAGTCATAGTGCACATACAAGGTCCTAACTCCTGTTTTCCTGAGCTCAGAAAATCAGGAAAACTTTTTCAAGGTTCACCGCACCTTGAAAAAGAGCAGCGAAACACGTGTCGGTGGCGGCAGGCTCAGGTTCAATCTGACATATTAAGGGTAAGCAATACTTAATAATGGTCTGAGACATTCCAGTTTATATTTATGCACATGCGATTGATTATACTGGTTCAGAATTCTGTATACAAATTCCCTTAATATGTGCACTCTGGCACTTTAGCTTCTGATGTATTTATAATAGGTGACATTTGTAACCATCATTATCTGATCCTTCTATGTACGGTATGTATTGTCAGTTATTACATGTTTAATAAATTTACATTTTTATAAGTAATTATGGACTTTATACTCCTTTATAGCCCTTGTGTTTCATATTCACGTACTTGTCATATTGCTCTGGGAAAATTTCTAACGACGCTCTGGCTGACGTCAGTTAGGTGAAGTGAGTTCATTAGCTGTGAACTCCAAGGACCTTTCTGATGGCACTGCGAGCATGAGAACTTTCTCATGCTCGTGGTGATGCCAAACAGGTTATAGGAGTTCATCGTGAGCCACTGGGCAGCAGTAGCAGATGCTGATCAGTTTCTCTGCTGGATGTCAGGCTGTATGGTCACATCATGCACATCATGCAACCATGCAGCCTGCCATCTAGATATCCATCGTGGGACAAATGGATTATCATCTTCTCAGTGGACAGGTGAGGATTATTGTTGTTTGTTATTTTAATTCTCTTGCATGGGACAATGGCATCACTGGAATGGGAAATGTCATAAATATGGTTAATTAAGATTTATTAAAGGAGTGTGTGTCATTCTTTCAATTAAAGGACTTTATTCAAGTTATGTCTGTTTTTATACAATATGACTATGGGGTTAGTAATATGGGGGCATCTTATAGACACCTCTGTAACTCCTCATTTACAGAAAAATATTTGTATCAGGTGTCAGCCTCGGCTCTTGAGCAACACCAATAAATACAGTCATATTATCAAACACCTCTTTAAGAGTTCCTAAGTAAGGTGGTTCCAAAGTTTCTCCTGGACACCTCCAGCTCAGGAATGCTAGTCTCCAGGCATGCTGCCTCATCCTCATTGCCAACAAACACACAAAAGGGAAACCCATCAACTGCAGCCTGCAAAGAGTCTTCTTTAGAGGTGACCTGGCTGTCATCCGAGCAACCAGGTGACCACGCATTCCCCCACAGGTCCAAGAATTAAGCAAAATCTCACTCTATTATTTTATTGTGCAATAGGTCCTGTACGACTCCAATGTCATGGGCCTGGGTGCTGGAGTTTGTGTTTATAACCACACAGGCTACAGGTTAATTTTTAGTGTCCCCATGGATACAATGGACCCCCACCACCTTCACAGGAACTATCCGGTGAGGAAGTTTGGCACTTACTAGGGTTAACTAACTCCCTGACTCCAATAGACCAGTCACTAACACCAGTTCACCAACACTGGCCATGCCTGCGGCACCTCCCTATAGGTTGATGGTCAGCACTGCAGGAGGGGTATGCAAAATTTGAGCAGCGCCAAAATATGCTGCAGTCCATTGGCTTAGTTGTCATGGGGCAATGGACAGCTATACAGTCATGACCAAAAGTTTTGAGAATGACACAAATATTATATTTTCACATGATCTGCTGCCCTCTGGTTTTTATGTGTGTGTTTGACAGATGTTTTTATCACAGACAGAAATATAATTGCAAACATATGAGTAACAAAAGCTTATATTGACAGTTAGAATGAGTTAATGCAGCAAGTCAATATTTGCAGTGTTGACCCTTCTTCTTCAGGATCTCTGCAATTCTCCCTGGCATGCTCTCAATCAACTTCTGGACCAAATCCTGACTGATAGCAGTCCATTCTTGCACAATCAATTCTTTCATTTTGTCAGAATTTTTAGGTTTTTGTTTGTCCACCCGTCTCTTGATGATTGACCACAAGTTCTCAATGGGATTAAGATCTGGGGCGTTTCCAGGCCATGGACCCAAAATCTCTATGTTTTGTTCCCTGAGCCATTTAGTTATCACCTTTGCTTTATGGCAAGGTGCTCCATCATGCTGGAAAAGGCATTGTTGATCGCCAAACTGCTCTTGGAGGGTTGGGAGAAGTTGCTCTTGGAGGACATTCTGGTACCATTCTTTATTCATGGCTGTGTTTTTAGGCAAGACTGTGAGAGAGCCGATTCCCTTGGCTGAGATGCAACCCCACACATAAATGGTTTCAGGATGCTTAACAGTTGGCATGAGACAAGACTGGTGGTAGCGCTCACCTTGTCTTCTCTGAATGAGGGTTTTCCTGATGTCCCAAACAATCGAAAAGGGGATTCATCAGAGAAAATAACTTTACCCCAGTCCTCAGCAGTCCACTGCCTGTACCTTTTGCAGAATATCAGTCTGTCCATGATGTTTTTTCTGGAGAGAAGTGGCTTCTTTGCTGCCTTCCTTGAGACCAGGCCTTGCTCCAAGAGTCTCCGCCTCACAGTGGTGCAGATGCACTCACACCTGCCTGCTGCCATTCCTGAGCAAGCTCTGCACTGCTGGTAGCCCGATCCCACAGCTGAAACACTTTTAAGAGACGGTCCTGGCGCTTGCTGATCTTTCTTGGGCGCCCTGGAGCATTTTTGGCAACAATGGAACCTCTCTCCTTGAATTTCTTGATGATGCGATAGATTGTTGACTGAGGTGCAATCTTTCTAGCTGCGATACTCTTCCCTGTTATGGCCATTTTTGTGCATTGCAATGATGACTGCACGTGTTTCTTTAGAGATAACCATGGTTAATAGAAGAGAAACAATGATGCCAAGCACCAGCCTCCTTTTAAAGTGTCCAGTGGTGTCATTCTTACTTAATCATGACAGATTGATCTCCAGCCATGTCCTCATCAACACCCACACCTGTGTTAATGGAGCAATCACTGAAAAGAGGTTAGCTGGTCCTTTTAAGGCAGGGCTGCAATGATGTTGAAATGTGTTTTGAGGGATAAAGTTCATTTTCTAGCCAAATATTGACTTTGCAAGTAATTGCTGTTAAGCTCATCACTCTTTATAACATTCTGAAGTATATGCAAATTGCCATTAGAAAAAGTGAAGCAGTAGACTTTGTAAAAATTAATATTTGTGTCATTCTCAAAACTTTTGGCCACGACTGTACTACCTGAGGTGTGACATCTCCAACAGATAACGGTATTAGATGAACCCCTGGGCAATGACTCAAATGCCTACTGGGCCCTTTGAAGCCCCCCCAGATGATGCTTTTAGTCCCCTTTCTTTGGGTATTAGCCCCCTTTGGGATTTCCAGTATAGTAACATTAAGGCCTTTTGCTTCGCAAGGACCTCTTAACTGCTTGGTATCTTTACACAAGGTCCACCAGGTCATCGGCACTCTTGGGATCTCCCTGGTCTACCCAGCATTGAACTGGCCTAGGTAGGGAGTGTATGAACTTGTCCATCATGACTCTCTCCACCATCTTTGCTGGGGAAGCAGATTCAGGCTGCAGCCACTTTTGTACCAGGTGCAGAACATCGAACATTTGGAACCTCAGAGTGGTAGCCCCAGTGTGCAATGATTGCCAGAGTTACCCCCAGATGTGCCAAAATCTCAGTCTTTAGTCTGGTGCACTGTTTTTCATCCTGCATGGCCAAGTCCATGTATGCCTTTTGTGGTTCCCTAGTCAAAAATGATGGCAGAACCTCTGCCACTGCTCCAGAGGCAGTTTCTCACTGTTCGCCACCCTCTTAAACATGGTCTGAAATGCCTCGTCAACCCCTGAATCATCTTCTATAGCGCCCTCCTTACTGACTTCTTCGCTTGGGTCTAATAACTTTGGCTTAGGGGTGGTATGATCTCCCGGCCACGGATGATTCCCAACAGGAGGTTCATCTGCTGCTGAAACTCCTGCTGTGCTGTTGCTTGTGATGCTGTAACTGATGTTATTGTTGCTGCTGCTGTATCTTCTGGACCAGGAGTGTGTTGGTCTCCTGTTAGGCCTGTTGCTGTAGGACAAATTGTTTAACCACCTCCTCTATTTCGTCCTACCACACTTTCTCTTTTATGGCGGCCTTCAACCAGGACATGCGGTTCCACAGCAATCACTTGTGCTCTTTGGAAATCGTGCCTGCTCTTCAAGCACCAACTGTAAGGATTCCACTCACTCAACATCACTTTATGAATTCACCAGTAACAAGTTATAAATCATGCAGGATTGTTTGTTAAAACTTCATAAGCCTTCCACAAAACAAGCATAAAAGCAGCCTCTCGGGGTAAGGAAAACAAAATAAATTATCCATGCAAATAGCCACTTAAGTGACGGTTCGGTCTTTCCTGAACAGAATAATGTGTCCAGCTCTAAGTCACTGACAGGGGACTGACAACTGCCAGACCTGCCTCAGTTGGAAAATGTGAGCAGCCAGTCCCACCCATCTCTCGAACTGCTCCTAAAAATGGCCATTGACACACCCTATTAACTCTCTCAATACTATACGTGCTGGAGCCTGCTTTTAGAGGTTGATCACTAAAGCTACCAACCTTGATGATACATATGTTCCCTCAATGACTTGTCCGGCAGCTATCTTACACCACATAGATGATAAGGGCTTGTATTTTATGAGATGAGTTTCACTTTCCATTTTACCACAAAGTGTACTGGAAACAGGACAAAAATTCCAAGTGCAGTGAAGTTCTGACATTGTTTTTTGGAAATTATTTTCACAGCTTAAATTCTGTGGTAAAAATGAGCAGGCAGTATGATCCTACTCTTTAGGCCGGCGTCACACAGGAAAATGGTACTTGGCCTACATTTAACTTATGATTGTTTGGACATTAAGTCATGTAGGGGTTATGTATAGTGTGTTTGTTAAACCTATGTGCATGTGTATTGATTGTTCTCTGTACATTTGGTTACTTGTAGGTTCATAACTACTGGCATATCCTATTCCGCACTCCATCTGCATTTTTGGTTTGGGACATCCAACATCTCTGGCATTGTGCGTGATATCTGCTCACAACTGTGTTACAGACTTCATCAACTGGTGATGCCTGAGCCAAAGATGGAAGAGTGGAAGAGGATTGCCAGGGGATTTAAGGACCAATGCAACTTCCCATATTCTCATAGTCTCTGTCTGGTGTTAATGGTCATAACAGATGTGTTGGTGGTTGAATACAAACAACTTATGAAAAAAGAGTCAAAACTTTTTATAAAAATAGATATTTATATGTGCTAACTGGCACTTGAGGTAGTGACTACCATAATTGCTTCATATGGTATATGTATAGTGTAAGTGTGCAGTCTTACACAAGAACCAAAATAAGGCATGACATTACAAATTGTTCCATACAGTATAGTACATAAAGCCAAAAAACAATAGTCACTATGGGTAGTGCTGATCATATGTGACCCATATGTCGGATTGATCACATCACACAAGTGCAAAGATGCATTTGACAACTGGTAGTCAAAATAAATGTACAAAAAACACAACCGTTCACTATGTATAGTGAAGACCATATGTTACCCATATGTTTGGTTGACAAGATTATACTACTTCAAATTTGCAGTAGCCAACATGGAGTGAAATTAAATTTAACCAAATAACCAACTTTCACTACCACTGGTGAGCACCATATCTGCCCCATATGGTTAGGTTCTAAGACTAGACTAATGCAATGATGCATTAGCCAACAATTTTTAACAGGGATGGGGAAAAAATAACAAACATTGGTAGAAATTATAATATCTAACGAAATAATAATCTTTTCCCATATCCCATATACCACCAGCTAAGTACTATATGGTATTTGTAGGCATTCAGATGAGTGCACATATGCGTTACACAACATGGTGTTAAAATAAATGATCACAAAGGACTAACATTTCTCTAGGACCAGATAATGAAAATAATAGACGTTGACTATGCCTACTGAACAGTGTTGTGAATAATCTGGAGGCGACTTCTGAGCTGGAGCTCCCTCTGGTGGTTGCTGAGGGTTATGAACTAATTGCCGAATGGCCTTCAGCTGGCTCTGAATGGTCTGAAATAAGTGACCTAAACTCCCTTCTGCCTTGCTGGTAATCAATTGTTCTTTCTGGTCTTGCTTGGAGCTCAGCTTGCATTCCTGATCTCATTCAGATAAGTGATTTGCTGTTTTTTTTCCTCTGGTTGGATTTTCTTTGCTGGTTTGCTGCTTGCAGTGGACTTCAGCCTGGTCCCCTTTTGGGGTCTGGCGCTGCAATTGTGCTCATTTTGTATTTGCACTTTTGCTCTGTTCCTTTGTCACTTTTTATTTGCTGAATTGCTGTGTGTTACACCAGAGATCTGATTTAGGTGGTAGAGATCATGTGATCTCAGGTTTTTTGTTAATCAGAAGTGATGGTATTTTTGTCAGGGTTTTTTTGGATTGCAATCAGAATTCTTTCCTATACTTTTCTATCTAGACAAATTAGGCCCCAGCGTTTGCTCATTCTATTTTCTGTCTGTGTCCGTATTTTCTTCTTGTCTAACCGCCATTACATGTTTGGGGGCTTCCTATTTCTTTGGGGGTTCTGCTCCGGGGCAGATAGCTTTCATCTTTCTGCCTTTAGGTGTAGTTATCTCTCCGGCTGTGACGAGGCATCTAGGATCACCGTAGGTACGCTCCACGGCTACTTCTAGTGTGTCGGTTAGTTTAGGGTACTGCAATCCAATAGTTTCCAGCCTCTCTGGTGTATTACTACTTTTGCTACTTTTGCAATTTCTCCTCAGCTACCGAAACATAACAGAACAGCATATTGCTAGCATATGTTGTTTACAGGCATCTAGATTACTGCAAATGTCTTAGACACAATAGGAGGTTAAGGGAATCTGTCACCCTAAATTGGCGGGATATTTAAATGATGGCAGTCAGGTCAGATGGGCGGTGTTTTGGGTACTTGCCTTAACATGTTGTTCGCCGCTGTCTCCATTATTTCTGGGAATTGTAGTCATTGCCCTCCATATAACGTGCCTGCGTATTGCAATCTGCGGGCAAAGCATACTGCGCGTGCGCAATTCAAGATTGCGATGCGCAGGCGCGTTATATGGAGGGCAACGACTACAATTCCCAGAAATAATGGAGACAGCGGCAAACAACATGTTAAGGCAAGTACCCAAAACACCGCCCATCTGACCTGACTGCCATCATTTAAATATACCGCCAATTTAGGATGACAGATTCCCTTTAAAGTAAATATAAAACCATTACTAACTGCTTTTTAAATCCTAAAAGATAAGTTACATACAAAATCACAGCTGGTGGTATGTGGGTGGTGGGGTTGGCGGGTTCCCAGCATCTCTTTGTGGTTGGCTTGGATGACCACCTTGACCATCACCCTGTTGGGGTCGATTTGAAGGCCCCTGAGCTAACATCTGGCTATGGTCAGGTTGGTGTGTGGGAACATTGCCATACAGATAAGGGAGATTATATTTCTGTGTAAGATGATACCCATGAGAATCATACCCCCCAATATGACCATGTTGAGCACATCCAGGTTGGGACCAGCCTCCAACACTGGATCTGTACAAGTGGCCATATTGGGAAGTCGGATTATAGGCAGCCATTTGACCCTGTTGTTGCCAAGGTTGTTTCGGTAGTGGAATGGGTTGAGGTGTAGGCGCCCGTGCAGGAGGATCATCAGATCTGTTGGGAAATGAAAGGGAATTAGAACATGTTGGAGAGGTGAGCCTAAACTGCGTATGTGGTATTTGGTGTGATGTATGTACTTATGGTTTGAGATCAAGAATAGGTGCAAGAAAACCCGGCCTGTCTAAGTAAACATACTTTCGCTTTCTGGGTGCTGCTGACCCGCTCTTGGCCCTCTGCTTGCGTTGGCACCTGTATTGGTCGTGGATGCTTCTCCATCTTCTCATAACATCATCCACTGCAATGAACATATAATGTAATAATTTAGCTAACTGGACAAAGCCTAATTATTCTACATACACATATAGTCATGGGAGTCTAGTAGGATGTGACTATACTAACATTTTGGTGCCAAAAAAAGTAATTAATTCTGCGCTAGAACTACGCTGTGACCGTTAAGAAGATTGTAAAAAAAATCGAGTAACTTACTGATTCGCTGCTGCTGCTCCTCGCGTGGGCTGTCGCCAAAGTGGGGAAACATCTGCCCACAGATGCGCCTCCATGCCGCCTCTTTCCTTGCGCGTTCCGCGTAATGTGCATCTCTTTTGTGGCACATTTCGGCCCTATCCTGCAGCAAGACTCTCAACATGTCCACACTGATGAGCGTAGGCATCATGGCTGACTCCGTGGAGGCGTTCTTCCGGGATGTCTGGCGCTCTTTTTCAGCTAATTTGCATGTGTCAGCTTCCTCCTGCATGTGTTGCACCATTTTCATGTGAGCTGCAGAAGTCTTCCGTATTTCTCGCAAGTCACACGTATGGTCCGTGTGTAATCCGTATTTTTCTCGCACCCATAGACTTTCATTGGCGTACAACAGGCGTAATACGCGTACAATCGCAGCATGCTGCGGGTGTCTCGCACCGTAAGATACGGCCGAGAAAAATACGCATGATCAGAGCTGCCCCATAGAGAAATATGGGTCCGTGTGTAATGCGTGGTTTTCACGCCTCTCACTCGTCCGTATTCCTCCAGAGGCCGAGTTTGATGCGAGTAAGTCGCACACTCGGGTCCGAGAGCGGGCGGCCGTGCCGGGTGTTGATGCGAGAAAGTCGTGCGACTTACTCGCATCAAACTCGCCAGTGTGATGCCAGCCTTAGTGTGACGGGATTATAGTGATAACAAATGTATCCAGTTTTTTTTTAATTACTTAAATGGAGAAATTATACATTTAAAAAAATATATATTTTTGATTGTGGTGCCATTTTCTAAGACCTGTAACTTTATGAGGCAATAGAGATGTAAAAAGGCTTGTTCTTTTTGAAAAGTATTTAATCTTTATTGATACTGTTTTGAGATAGATATGACATTTTGATCGCTTCAGCCCCCCAAGCCTGTTTTCACCTTCATGACCAGGACAAATGTTATAATTCTGACCAGTGTAAGTTTATATGGTAATAACTCAGGAACGCTTCAACGGATTTCACTGATTCTGTGACTGTCTTTTCTTTCTTAACCCCTTAATGACCAAGCCATTTTGAAGGTTAATGACCAGGCCAATTTTTACAATTCTGACCACTGTCACTTTATGTGCTTATAACTCTGGAACGCTTCAACAGATCTTGGCGATTCTGAGATTGTTTTCTCGTGACATATTGTACTTCATGTTAGTGGTAAAATTGCTTCTATATAACTTGTGTTTATTTATGAAAAAAACGGAAATATGACGAAAATTTTGAAAATTTAGCAATTTTCAAATTTTAATTTTTATGTCCTTAAATCAGAGAGATATGTCACAAAAAATAGTTAATAAATAACATTTCCTACATGTCTACTTTACATCAGCACAATTTTGAAACCAAATTTTTTTTGTTAGGAAGTTATAAGTGTTAAAAGTTGACCAGCGATTTCTCATTTTTACAGCAAAATTTACAAAACCATTTTTTTTAGGGACCACCTCACATTTGAAGTGACTTTGAGGGGTCAATATTACAGAAAATACCCCAAAATGGCACCATTTTAAAAACTACACCCATCAAGGTGTTCAAAGCCACATTCATGAAGTTTATTAACCCTTTAGGTACTTCACAAGAATTGAAGCAATGTGGAAGGAAAAAATGAACATTAAACTTTTTTTCCCCAAAATTTTTCTTTCGACACAATTTTTTTAATTTTGTTAAGGGTATCAGGAGAAAATGAACCACAATATTTGTTGTACAATTTCTCCTGAGTACACCGATACCCCATGTGTGAGGAAAAACCAATCTTTAGGCGCACGGCAGTGCTCAGAAGGGAAGGAGCATCATTTGAGATTTTGAATGTCAAATTGGCTGGAATCGAGAGCGGACGCCATGTCGCATTTGGAGAGTCCCTGATGTGCCTAAACAGTGGAAACCCCCCACAAGTCACCCCATTTTGGAAACTAGACGCCCCAAGGAACTTATCTAGATGTGTGGTGAGAACTTTGAACCCCCAAGGGCTTCACAGAAAGTTATAACGTAGAGCCTGTAAAATTAAAAAATCATATCTTTTCCACAAAAATGATCTTTTCACCCCCAATTTTTATTTTCCAAAGGGTAACAGGACCCCAAAAGTTATTGCGCAATTTGTCCTAAGTGCGCTGAAGTTTATAACGTAGAGCCGTGAAAATAAAAAAAATCATATTTTTTTCCACAAAAATGATATTTTTGCCCCCAAATTATTATTTTTATAAGGGTAACAGGAGAAATAGGACCCCAAAAGGTATTGTGCAATTTGTCCTGAGTACGCTGATACCCCATATGTGGGGGTAAACCACTATTTTGACGCATGGCAGAACTCGGAAGGGAAGGAGCGCCGTTTTCGAATGCAGACTTTGATGGAATGGTCTGCGGTTTTCATGTCGCGTTTGGAGAGCCCCTGATGTGCCTAAACAGTATAAACCCCTACAATGACCCCATTTTGGAAACTAGATCCCCCAAGGAACTTATCTAGATGTGTGGTGAGCACTTTGAACCCTAAAGTGCTTCACAGAAGTTTTTAACGTAGAGCCGTGAAAATAAAAAAATCATATTTTTTCCACAAAAATGATTTTTTTTGCCCCCAAATTTTTATTTTTATAAGAGTAACAGGAGAAATAGGACCCCAAAAGTCGATGTGCAATTTGTCCTGAGTACGCTGATATCCCATATGTGGGGGGAACTGTGTGGCCCAGCTATGTCAGGCACACAAATAATCCAGGAGAATGCACAGGAAGGTAACCGCAAAAGCTTGTTATCCATTAATGTCACTCACACTTTCAGACACACCCACCAGGGGTATAGGAGGTAGTGACACGTAGCAGAGCTCATTCAAGTTTCCTGTCTGAGAAGAGCTCAGATCAGTCAGTTTCCTGTCTTAGGACAGTGCAGTTCAGTGTCAGTCCAGTCTGGACTTGGAGGGAGAGGAGAGAGGACTGAATCCTCGCAGAGCTAGCGTAGCTCACCTGACAAGGAAGTGGAGGCTAGTACGGGTGAAGTGAATCATCCTAGCCTAGTCAGAGCTACCCTTAATCAGTACCTCAACAGAAGCTGAAACAAGGAGGATACTGAGAGCTGCTCAGCGAGCTCTGGAGAAAGCTGACATTACCATCAAAAGCTACAAGTGCTTATGATAAGAGCGAGAGCAGGGCGAAGGGCGCAGTGGAGAAGACAGAGAGAAGTGCTTCAGGTACCAAATTATCTGCACTAATTCACCGGACACCGGGGTCCGAAGCGTTGCTAGAGTTTCAAGCTTAGTAACAAGATAACCGGAGGCTATCTGGACTACAGGTCGCAGAGAGCAGCCCTAAGCGCCAATACGTAAACGGAGTCAGGGAGAACAAGGACTTTTAGCAGGGCCCTGCATAGAGGGACTTTGTTCTTTTCAACATCTGATAGTCAGAGACATAGAAGGCTCCACCACAATGTCGGCCGGGCTTTGCAGCTATTGAGAAAGCTGGAGATTGCAGAGTTAACTTCGCTTCATGCAAGTTTGGACTCAGTTATATATGAAGTAAAGGAGGCCTCTAACCTGCTCAGCGGTATCCCGAATGTGCATTCTCCACCCCGACCAGCTCCCCGGGACCTGCCTGAACCATCTACCAGTAAAGGTATGAAAAGAAGCTGCATTGTGTGTGACTGAATTCTTAACTACACCCTGCATCATCACCATAGACTTCCAGGGACCCGTCTCACCTGTGGGAGACTTACCACCCAGCTGCCCCATAACATCCCCTGTGAAGATCCTTATAGCAGCGCTGGTCCAATTGATCAGATACCACAGGTGGCGTCACGAACTACCTATCCTAATAATCCCCTGTAAATATCCCCCATTGCATGACCGCCAGGGCCACGGACCGAGTCCCGCTGCCAGTGACATCTCCCATAGAAATCAATGGGCTCGGCTCCGAGTACCCCATAGCCCTGGTATCCACAATTGTGGTGCGCGTCAACTAACTTGGCGTCACGAACAGGATGCGAAACTTGCAATTGTGAGTCCTGTGTGCCTATATTGAACTGTTTGGTGAAAAAGACTGTTTGCTGTGTTTGGCGCCATAATACCGCCATCTTTACCACAATATTCGCTCCCTCAGGCGCTGGTGAAGAAGGGGGGCGTACCTGAAAAAGCGCGCTGTTGCCTGGACACGCCCCCAACTCTGACGCGGCGGCAGGTCCTGTGAAACAGGAAGTGAACGCTCTGACATCAGAGCGCCAGCGACAAAGGTCCTGTCTCCACCGCTGTGCCTGCGACGTTGCAGCCTGTGAAAGAGGTAGGCTCAGATTAACCAAGGGGGCATCAACATGTCGCAGCAACCGGCAGACGGAGCGGCCCCAGCCGGTGGCCCCAATAGTCCACCGCTAGGCGTTGTAGCGCAGGATGGAGGGGCAGGCCCCTCACCTAGTCCGGTGGTCCCGCTCATGCCCCTAACGCTCCCATACATGCCAGGAGCGAAGTGGCTCCCCAGTACAGCGGCGAGCCAGACACCCTGCCAGGGTTTAAACGGAAAATATGTAGCATTTTGGATATGTACTCAATGACTGAGAAGCAAAAAGCTGCTGTGGTAATAGGACAGTTAGCTGGTGCGGCTGAGAGAGAAGTAGAGACTTGGCCCACTGCAGACCAGGAGTCGGTACCTGCGATTCTCTTAAAGCTACAGGCCATCTTTGAGGATCGCACAGAAACGGATCTCCGGATGGCATTTTATCAGTGCTTCCAGAGACCGGGTGACAGTATTAGGGACTACGCCTGCCGACTACAGGGGCCCTGCGAGCTCTTAAACAGGCTAACCCCACAAGTCCCATTGATGAGAGCCAAATGTTGAAAGAGCAATTTGTATGGGGACTGAGGTCTCCAGCGGAAGGCAGGACTGTAAACTGGTGGTCCTTAGATCATCCAAATGCCACTTTTGATGCCCTAAAAGACATGGCAATAAAAGGACTGCGACCCTTGGAAAAGCCAGAGGTGGCAAATCAGTATCACCCGGGTGAAGCCACTCTAAAGCCGGCAGTACCCACCTTTTCCCCGCAGGTGGCAGAAGCTACAACGCAGGTGGCGCCCCCTAGTGAGTTGGAATGTCTGCGCTCAGAAGTGCGCCAGCTGACTAAGAACCTGGCCACTGTAATGGATGCCCTGCAACTGCGGAAAGAGGAAGGAGGAAAGATCCTACTAGCCGACTGTCCGGAGGATGTCCCTTGGATGAACCGGAGGAAATGGAGGACGTCGCCTCACCGGAGGAGGACCATGCCACCCCCAGGAGCGACTCCTGATCAACACCATCCTTGCCGGGAGATCATCTGCTACCGCTGCAACCAAAAAGGTCATATGGCTCAGCAATGTCCTTTAAACGAGCCGATCCTGGGTCCAAGGGACAACACCCAGGAGTAGACTCATCAGGCCCCTTAGACTGGAACCGCAGGTTCGTGGGTGGACGGCCCTACCTGTCCATAATTCTGGACGGGATTGCAATCCCTGCACTGCTGGACACTGGATCTCAGGTGACCATCATACCTGATGTCCTTTACAATAAATTTTGGTCCATGGACAGTCTCCAGCCCCCGAGCCCTGACTTGACAGTGTACGCCACCAATGGTCTCCCTGTTGAAGTACTCGGAGCCAAAAACGTGAACGTAAAAGTGGGCAGGGTGGAGCTGAAGGATCAGGGACTCCTAGTAGTCAGGACTGTAAATGAGGAAAATGGCCTAAATGTGATATTAGGTACTAACATTATCAGTAACTGTCTGGGAGAAGTTGTGTTTTTGCTCCAACAGCTCGCTGAAGTTGCCAAGCCAAAGCAGAAGGGAGTGATCCAGAGGGAGATCCGGGCCCTGATGTGCCAGCAGCAAGCGAAGCTTACAGATGGTGAAATCGGTAATGTACGGGTCACAGACTCGAACCCCATTGTAATACCCCCAATGAGTGAAATGTTAATATGGTGTAGAGCAGCCATAGGTCTGAGAGGACAGAACTACCAAGCAGTAGTAGAACCCCATCGCTCAGAACACAGACCTACACTCATGATTGCTAGAGGGGTAGTGGAAGTAATAAATGGGAGAGTACCAGTACGACTTCTCAACGTGGGGGACGATGAAGTAAATTTGCCACGTTATGCCACAGTTGCTAAATTACATGCCGTAGATAACAATTCTATCGTCACAACCGAGTCCTTAGCCTCCCGCCAACCAGCGGAGGATAATGATCCGGCAACCCCGGTAGCGGACTGGTGTCAGCAGCTTCATATTGGGACAGACACCACTTCCGTCCACCAGAAACAGGGGTACTACGGGTGGTACAAGAGTACGCACAAGTATTTAGCAAACACCCACTTGACTTTGGGACAATTAAGGGAGTACAGCATCATATCCCTACAGGCAGTCATCCTCCCATCAAAGAGCGGTACAGGCCTATACCTCCAGCCCACTATCAGAAAGCTAAGGAAATGCTGCGTGACATGAAGCAAGCCGGGGTGTTAAGGGATAGTTGTAGCCCCTGGGCAGCACCTCTAGTTCTAGTTAAGAAAAAGGATGGTAGCATGCGAATGTGTGTAGATTATAGGCAAGTGAATCGTATAACACATAAAGATGCATACCCATTACCACGCATAGAGGAATCCTTAGCTGCTCTGAAAACGGCTAACTACTTTTCTACCCTCGACCTTACTAGTGGGTACTGGCAAGTAGCTGTGGCTGAGGAGGATCGGGAGAAAACTGCTTTCACCACCCCAATGGGACTCTGCGAGTTTGACAGAATGCCGTTTGGCCTCAGCAGTGCCCCAGGAACATTCCAGAGAGTGATGGAGAGCTGCCTGGGACATCTCAACTTCGAAACTGTGCTGCTGTACCTGGGCGACGTAATCGTGTACTCCAAGACATATGAAGATCATCTGAAGCACCTGGCAGAGGTATTCGAGTCACTGTCCAAGTATGGGATGAAACTGAAGCCCTCTAAATGCCATCTGCTCAAACGGAAGGTACAATACTTGGGACATATTGTCAGTTCCGAAGGAGTAGCGCCGGACCCCGAGAAGGTCACAGCCATCCAGAAATGGCCGGAGCCGAAGAATCTAAAGGAGGTGCGTCAGTTCCTGGGACTAACAGGTTACTACAGGAGGTTTGTAAAAGATTACACTAAGAAAGCGGCGCCTTTACAGGACCTCCTGGTCGGACAACCTCTCAAGAGCAGAAACCCTCCATTCAATTGGGGTAAAGAACAAGCTGAGGCATTCAAAGAGATGAAAGAGATCCTGACCGGTGATGAAATCTTAGCCTACCCTGATTACAACCAACCGTTCCTTTGTACACTGATGCCAGTAACGAAGGATTAGGAGCAGTCCTCAGTCAGAAGCAGAACGGCCAAGAAAAAGTCATCGCGTATGCAAGCAGAAAGCTCAGGCCAACTGAGAGAAACCCAGAAAACTACAGCAGCTTCAAACTGGAGTTCTTGGCGCTGGTCTGGGCCATTACCGAAAGATTCAAACATTACCTTGCCTCCAACAAGTTCACTGCGTACACAGACAACAACCCCTTGACGCACCTTGAAACAGCCAAGCTGGGAGCCATGGAGCAACGTTGGATGGCTCGGCTGTCAAACTATCAGTTTACCATCAAGTATAGAGCGGGCCGTAAAAATGCTAACGCGGACGCCTTGTCCAGAATGCCGCATGAATCTGACACGGAGGAAGAATCAGATGATCTGGAAGAAATCGAGCTACCTGCGTTCCACCGAAATGGGATGGTCCAAGAGCAACGAGTTTACAGAAAGCAGTGTGGTGAGATGTTGAACCCTTTACCTCATCATAGCTGGAAGGAGACTCAGGACAGCGATCCAGTGGTCAGCCGTGTCAAGGAGCTAATAAGACAGGAAGGTTCCTCCTTGGAGAAAGACGCACCCTTACCAGCAAAGCTCCTGTGGAATGAGAGAAGCCGGTTGTTCATCTACTGTGAGAAGTTGTGCAGGAGATACGTCGACCCAAGGACCCATGAGATGGTTTGGCAAATAGTGGTCCCCAGAGCAGACATCCAAATGGTGCTAGAAGCCTACCACGATCAAGCGGGGCACTTTGGCTGGAAAAAGCTGGAGACCCTGTTGAGGTGTCGGTTCTACTGGGTAGGGATGCGCAGCTCCATCGAGAAGTGGTGCCGGAACTGTGGACCCTGTGGTCTCAGACGAAAAGACTATCATAGTCAGAGAGCACCCTTGCAGCCTATCCGGACGACTCGTCCCCTGGAGATCGTAGCATTGGATCACGTCAAGTTGTCCCCAAGCAGGTCAGGATACTCATATGCCCTGACCATGGTGGATCACTATTCCAGGTTTCTGGTGGTCGCCCCTGTCAAAGATCTGACAGCAGAGACAGCAGCCAAGATCTTCCAAGCAAGTTTCTGCAGACCACACGGATATCCAGAGCGGGTACTGACTGATCGAGGTCCAGCCTTTGAAGCTGAACTGTTTCAGGAATTCTGTCAATTGTATGGATGTAAAAAGATCAGAACAACACCATACCACCCTCAGACCAATGGCCTTTGTGAAAAGATGAATCACATTGTCATGGATTTACTGAAAACTGTACCACTGGAAGAAAGAAATCGGTGGCCAGACTTGTTACCTGACCTGGTTGACTTGTACAACCACATACCAGTAAGCTCCACCAACTGCACTCCAGCCTACCTTATGAGAGCAAGACCTGGAAGACTGCCAATGGACTTGGAGCTGGGAGTGGTAGAACCAGAGGCTGATGACAGTGCTGAAGATTGGGACACAACTCGACAAGAACAGTACAGGAGAGTACAAGCCTGCGTAGAAGACAGTCTCAACAAAGTAAGGGAAAAGCAAGAGAAGAACTATAACAAAAATGCTCCCGCTACGCCTTTTATGCCTGGAGAAATGGTGCTCAAAAGGAAAAGAAGAATGCACAAGTTGGATGATCAGTGGGAACAGGAGCCATATATCGTGCAAAATTCCAATTTTGATAACAGAAAGACCTGTACCATCAGCAAGGATGGAGGAAAAAACGACTGCAACTGTGTCTAGAGATCATCTAAAGTTGTGTCCTGGCCCATTAAAGCTTCGTGAAGAAGAACCTGTTGTCCTTCAGAAAGAAAATGATGAAGCGGTCATACACACGGATTTGGGAGATTTACCTGCGGATTGGCCCAGAGTGGGAGACGCTGTAATAATTCCTGTGCTGCAGTTTTATCAACCGCAAGAGGAGTCTCTACATCCAGTCATACCAATTGTGCCAGTTGACCAAGTTCCAGAAGGACCTATTCCGGCAGACCCTCAATTATTGGGATCCCAAGCAGCGGAACCACAAGAAGCAGCACCACAAGAAGTGGAGTCCCCTGGTGAAGCAGTACCGCCTCGCCCAGTCGCTAGCATGCTTGCCAGGTCCCTAGAGAGGTGGAGTCGTGTCTATAGTTTGCCGTTACGCAGAACAGATAGGCTAGAAACTACTATACCTGATGCTACCCCACGTAGGTCAGAACGTATCACTAAAGGAAAACTACCTATTCGCTATCAGGAGTAGTCCTAGTAAACTAGTCTAGCAAGACCCAGACCGGGTTTATTGTCACTGACAAATTGTATAAAGTTTGAAAAAGTATTAATGTAATTATTTGAAATGTGTTTTAACCATGCATGGACTGCGTGGCTGTGAACTGTGCCAGCCCAAGAACTTGCTTTGTAAATAGTTGCACTACGGTGCCTTATCTTGGTTTTACACGAAACCATTACTAACTACCTCTGAAGAAAAACCCGTATGGTGTGGCCTAGAGTGAGGTCTGCAATGAAGTCCTGCAGCCCACCCAGGACCCACGTGGGAGGTTTTTGGTGCGGGTCCTCCACAAGAATTATCTTGTATAATGAGAATGTTTTGATACTTTTGATACTTTTGTATTTTTCTAATGTACAAATTGTAACGTTCAAGAAGTCTTACCTCCCGGATGGGATGAGTTAAAATGTTGTTGTTATATGCAAAACAAAAATGTTTTCTTTTCTCTTTTACAGCCCGGGAGTGCTGTGTTTAACCAAGGGGGGATGTGTGGCCCAGCTATGTCAGGCACACAAATAATCCAGGAGAATGCACAGGAAGGTAACCGCAAAAGCTTGTTATCCATTCATGTCACTCACACTTTCAGACACACCCACCAGGGGTATAGGAGGTAGTGACACGTAGCAGAGCTCATTCAAGTTTCCTGTCTGAGAAGAGCTCAGATCAGTCAGTTTCCTGTCTTAGGACAGTGCAGTTCAGTGTCAGTCCAGTCTGGACTTGGAGGGAGAGGAGAGAGGACTGAATCCTCGCAGAGCTAGCGTAGCTCACCTGACAAGGAAGTGGAGGCTAGTACGGGTGAAGTGAATCATCCTAGCCTAGTCAGAGCTACCCTTAATCAGTACCTCAACAGAAGCTGAAACAAGGAGGATACTGAGAGCTGCTCAGCGAGCTCTGGAGAAAGCTGACATTACCATCAAAAGCTACAAGTGCTTATGATAAGAGCGAGAGCAGGGCGAAGGGCGCAGTGGAGAAGACAGAGAGAAGTGCTTCAGGTACCAAATTATCTGCACTAATTCACCGGACACCGGGGTCCAAAGCGTTGCTAGAGTTTCAAGCTTAGTAACAAGATAACCGGAGGCTATCTGGACTACAGGTCGCAGAGAGCAGCCCTAAGCGCCAATACGTAAATGGAGTCAGGGAGAACAAGGACTTTTAGCAGGGCCCTGCATAGAGGGACTTTGTTCTTTTCAACATCTGATAGTCAGAGACATAGAAGGCTCCACCACAATGTCGGCCGGGCTTTGCAGCTATTGAGAAAGCTGGAGATTGCAGAGTTAACTTCGCTTCATGCAAGTTTGGACTCAGTTATATATGAAGTAAAGGAGGCCTCTAACCTGCTCAGCGGTATCCCGAATGTGCATTCTCCACCCCGACCAGCTCCCCGGGACCTGCCTGAACCATCTACCAGTAAAGGTATGAAAAGAAGCTGCATTGTGTGTGACTGAATTCTTAACTACACCCTGCATCATCACCATAGACTTCCAGGGACCCGTCTCACCTGTGGGAGACTTACCACCCAGCTGCCCCATAACATCCCCTGTGAAGATCCTTATAGCAGCGCTGGTCCAATTGATCAGATACCACAGGTGGCGTCACGAACTACCTATCCTAATAATCCCCTGTAAATATCCCCCATTGCATGACCGCCAGGGCCACGGACCGAGTCCCGCTGCCAGTGACATCTCGCATAGAAATCAATGGGCTCGGCTCCGAGTACCCCATAGCCCTGGTATCCACAATTGTGGTGCGCGTCAGAACCACTGTGATCGCCTTACTGCGATCTTTGGGAGGCAGAATGAACAAATCCACAAAAGGTGAAGAATTGGTTTTATTTTTTACGCCGTTCCTCGTGCGGTATTAGTGATTAGGCGACTTTATTCTTCAGATCGATGCGATTACAGCGATACCAGATTTACATCCTTTTTTCGTGTTTAGCTTCTGTCACACACTAAAAGTCGCTTTTTTGGAAGAATTTTTTGTAAGAAATTTTTGCATCGCCGTATTTTGAGAGCTATAATTTTTCCATATTTCGGCCGACAGAGTCATGTGTGGGCTTATATTTTGCGGGACGAGCTGACGTTTTTATTAGTACCATATTCGGGCACATAACGTTTTTTGATTCCTATTCAGATTTTTGTGGAAGCAGAATAAACAAAAATCAGCAATTCAGGAATTGTTTTTTTTTTCCCCATTCCGCGGGTGGTAAAATTGTTAAGGCAGCTTTATTCTTCGGGTCACAATGATTACAGCGATACCTCATTTATATATTTTTTTATGTTTTGGTGTTTTTTTTACACAATAAAAAATTTTATAGAAAAAATAATAATTTTTGCATCAGTTTATTCCGCGAGCTATAACTTTTTTATTTTTGCGCTGATGATGCTGTATAGCAGCTTGTT
>JARQOD010000004.1:185085214-185181173 GCA_033576555.1 Oophaga sylvatica | reverse complement strand
GATCTCGTTTCTCGCCGGTTTTGGTGGCCTAACTTAAATAAAGAGGTGGGAACTTTTGTCGCGTCCTGTGGGGTATGTGCGCGCTCTAAGACCCCACATACCCGTCCGTCTGGGGCCCTTTTACCGTTGAAAATCCCGGAGCGTCCAAGGACCCATCTGTCTATGGACTTCATTACGGACCTCCCTCCGTCTTCAGGTAAAACTGTCATACTAGTTGTAGTTGACAGGTTCAGCAAAATGGCACATTTTATTGCTCTTCCTGCTCTTCCTAATGCTAAAACTCTGGCGCAGGTGTTCATTGGGGAGATTGTGAGACTTCACGGGTTGCCTTCCGATGTGGTGTCGGATCGGGGGTCTCAGTTTGTGTCCAAATTCTGGAAGGCATTTTGTTCTCGTCGGGGGATGCAGTTGTCATTTTCTTCGGCTTTTCATCCGCAGACCAATGGTCAGACAGAGCGTCTGAATCAGAGCTTAGAGACATATCTCCGGTGTTTTGTCTCAGAGAACCAAGAGGACTGGTCTTCTTTCTTGCCTCTGGCAGAGTTCGCTCTTAACAATAGGTGGAGCGAGTCCACTGGTAAGTCCCCGTTTTTTGGGGCATATGGTTTTCACCCCCAGTTTTGTACTTTCAATGGGGGGGCTCTTCTGGGGTTCCTGAGGAGGAACGATTTTCGTCGTCACTTGCTTCAGTGTGGAGAGGAGTGCTTAATAATCTGAGCACTATGGGGAACCGATACAAACGTACGACTGATAGGAGGAGAGTGTCTGGTCCGGACCTAAGTGTGAACGATCTAGTATGGTTGTTGTCAGGATCCCGTCTGGGTTGGAGCCGATGTTACTGCAACATGGAAGCAGGAGTAGCGAGTCAGTGCAGCGGAGTCGGTAAGAAGCAGTTCGTAGCAGAGGCAGGCAGATACGTAGTCAGGTGGCAGCCGGAGGTCGGTACACAGGAAAGGCAGTTCGGTAGCAGAGGAGCAGGCAGATAACGTAGTCAGGTGGCAGGCCGAGGTCAGTTCACAGGAGAGTAGTGTTTGTAGCAGAGGAGCAGGCAGATAACGTAGTCAGGTGGCAGCCGGAGGTCGGTACACAGGAAAGGCAGTTCGGTAGCAGAGGAGTAGGCAGATAACGTAGTCAGGTGGCAGGCCGAGGTCAGTTCACAGGAGAGCAGTGTTTGTAGCAGCAGGAACAGCAGGAGAAAGAGCTTGACTAAAGGCTGGAAGCACAATAATCTCGCAATGACACACCCACAGGGCCAGGTTTATATAGGGCGTGTAATTGGCAATCAGAGGCCAAACGAGAGAGCACTGGGTGAAGCCGATCAGGAAGAACAGTCAATGGTATCCGGGTTCAGCAAGGAGCTTTGTAGCCAGCAGAATAGCTCAGATGGTAGAGCTGCTGGCTGGTGGACAAGAGACACTGGGTTCGATTCCTGACAGTACTCCCCTCCTTCCAGGATGGCCTCTGGACATCTCAGGAGCTGGCTTATCTGGGTACCTCTGATGGAAGGCTCTTGTAAGTCCAGGAGCATGGACGTTGTCCTTTGGTTCCCATGAATTTTCCTCTGGTCCGTAACCTTCCCACTGCACCAGATACTGCAGTTTACCTCTGAATTTTCGGGAGTCCAGAATCTTATTCACAATGTATTCTTCTTCACCACGGATCCTTTCTGGTGGAGGAGGTGGCTGAATTCTTCCTGGAAACGGGTTTTCACAGAAGGGTTTGAGCAAGGATATGTGAAACACTGGATGAATCCTCAGATTGTTGGGAAGTTTTAAACGAAAAGCAACCTGGTTAATTTTTGCAGAAATTTGAAAAGGTCCAATGAATTTCTGACCCAATTTGGAGGATGGCACCTGTGTCTTAAGGTTTTTAGTGGACAGCCAAACTTTGTCTCCAACCTGAAGAGCAGGGGGCACTCTCCGATGTTTATCTGCTGCTTCCTTATATTCTTCCTGGGTCTTGAGTAATATCTCTGATAATTCCTTCTGGGATTCCTGTAATTTTGCAAGCCTGTCATTAACAGCAGGAATGGGAGTGTTCACTGGCAGATTAGGAATAAATACTGGATGTACTCCATAATTAGCAAAAAATGGGGTTTGAGATGTAGCGCTATGTATGGAGTTGTTGTAGGCAAACTCTGCTGTTGGTAAATAGTCCACCCAGTCATCCTGAAGATAGGAAATGAAGCAACGGAGGTATTGCTCCAAAGTCTGGTTCGTTTTCTCCGTCTGGCCATTGGACTGAGGATGGAAAGCGGTAGAAAGATTCACCGTGACTCCCAAGGCTGTACAGAAACTCTTCCAAAATTTTGACGTAAATTGAATGCCTCTGTCAGACACCACGTTGTCAGGAATTCCATGTAACCTGAATACCTCTTTGATCATCAGTTCTGCAGTTTTTTCAGCAGTAGGAATTCCTTCAGTTGGAATAAAGTGGGCCATTTTTGTGAGTCGGTCCACTATGACAAGGATGACGGTCATCTGTTTGGAAGGGGGTAGTTCCACAATAAAATCCATGGAAATAGATCCCCAAGGCCTGGATGGAACTGGGAGTGGTTGCAAGAGTCCTAGAGGAGACGATCGTGGGGTCTTGTTTCGTGCGCATGTTAAACAGGTTGAAACATATTTCCTCACGTCCTTCCTACAATTAGGCCACCAAAAGAAACGAAGTAGTAAGTCTTGTGTTTTTGCAACCCCAGGATGTCCTGCCAGTTTAGAATCATGGACACTTTTGAGGACTTCAAGGCGAGAAGATTCAGGTACATATATTTTGTGTTTCTGCATCCAAAACCCCTCTTTGAATGAAAGATCGACGTCTTCCGAAGGATGGTTAAGGAAAGAGTCCTCTTGATATCCATCTTTAATTCTATTACATAGTCCTCTAGAGTGCAATATTCCCCAAAAATTTTTAGGGCCTAGAATTGTATCGTCATTACTAGACCTCTCCTGAGGTTCCGAACACATCCTGGACAGAGCGTCAGCCTTGCCATTTCTTGAACCAGGCCGGTAAGAGATTATAAAATTGAATCTTGAGAAAAATAAGGCCCATCGTGCTTGTCTTGCAGACAATCTTTTTGCTGTACGGAGGAATTCAAGATTCTTGTGGTCCGTGAGGACAGTCACAGGGTGATTGGCACCTTCCAGAAGATGTCTCCACTCGGAGAAGGCAACTTTAATGGCTAACAGTTCTTTATTACCGATGTCGTAGTTCTTTTCTGCAGATGACATGGTGTGGGAAAGAAACGCACATGGGTGAAGTTGCATCTTGTCCCCAACTCGCTGAGACAGAATGGCTCCCACTGCAGAGTCGAGGCATCCACTTCGACAGTAAATGGCAATTCAGGATTTGGGTGTACTAACAATGGAGCAGTCTTAAAAAGAGTTTTCAACTTGTCAAAAGCCTCCTGTGCCTCCGGAGACCAGAAAAATGCTTTGGTCTTTTTTGTTAGTGTAGTAATTGGTAGTATGATCCGTGAAAAGTTCTTTATAAATTTTCGGAAAAAATTTGCAAATCCTATGAAACGCTGGACGTCTTTTAAATTTCTTGGAACAGGCCAGTCCACTACAGCATTGATTTTGCCGGGATCCATGCTCAGACCTTCTGGGGAGATGATATATCCCAGAAATTGGATACTAGTTTGTTCAAACTCACATTTTTCAAGTTTAATGTAAAGATGGTTCTCCTGTAGTCGTTCCAAGACTAACTGGACGTGCCTGCGATGCTCTTCCAAGGTGTCTGAAAATATAAGAATGTCATCGAGATAAGCCACAACGAATTGGTCCAAGAAATCTCGAAATACATCATTAATAAAATGTTGAAAGGTGGCTGGGGCATTGCTAAGGCCAAAGGTCATAACCAGAGATTCAAAATGTCCATATCTCGTTCTGAAGGCGGTCTTCCACTCATCTCCTGGGCGAATCCGTATGAGGTTGTAAGCCCCTCTAAGATCCAGCTTCGTAAAGATTTTCGCAGAACGGAGTCTCTCAAATAGTTCAGGAATCAAGGGTAGCGGGTAGCGATTCTTGACATTGATATTATTCATCTCTCTGTAGTCAATACATGGCCGCAGAGTGGAGTCTTTCTTTTCAACAAAGAACAGGGGTCCCCAGCTGGAGATGTGGAAGGTCGAATAAAGCCTTTCTCTAAATTTTCATCCAGGAACTTTCTTAATACCTTCAATTCAGGTTCGGAAAGATTGTAAATCCGTCCAAATGGAATGGTTGCTCCTGGCAGCAATTCAATGGGACAGTCGTAAGGACGGTGAGGAGGTAATTGATCTGCTTTCTTCTTACTGCAGACATCAGAGAACTGCTGATATTGAGGTGGTAGTTTCTCTTCCTTCTCATGCGAAATCTCAGAGATTTGGACTTGTTGGAGAACAGGGGGTTCCTTATGACAATTATTCTTACAGTAGTCAGATGGAAAGGTGATGGTCCTTGATGCCCATTTGATAGAAGGGTTATGGACTGAAAACCAGGGGATCCCTAGAATAACCGGAAATTTCGGAGATGAAATAAGGTGGAAACTGACAGCTTCATGATGATCCGGGTCGATACAAATCTCCAGTTCGATTGTCTCATGCGTGACAGGTCCAGAAGACAAAGGTGATCCATCCACAGTTTCCATTTCAATTGGTGTGGATTTGGTCCTACTGGAAATATTATTATCACGTGTAAATTTTAAGTCCATAAAATTTCCTCCTGCTCCCGAATCCAACAGGGCAGAGCATTGTATTTTTTGGGTGCCCATTACAACCTGAATGGGGATTACAAAATGAGATGATGTAGTATGTATTTTGTCTATTTCTGGCGTTACTGATGAGATAGTCTGCAAGATGGAATCCGACTGCTGAGAAAGGTCCATATTGCTGGCAGACGTGTTGTTGGTAAAGGCTATAGTCTTTTTGTTAGGACAGTTGATGGCATAGTGTCCAGGGTCCCCACAATAGAGGCAGAGATGTTCTGCACGTCGCCTCTCCTTCTCCTGTGCAGAGAGTGGTCTTCGGATGACGTCGATCTGCATCGGTTCAGACACGCCTTGCGTCTTTTCTTGGTGATCTGATGCTGAAAATGAGAAGCCAGGGCTATTCCCAAGTGCTCGCAATCTCTCCTTTCTCCTTTCAGTAAGTCTCTGGTCAATCCGGATACACAGTTGAATAAAGTCCTCCAACTGGTCAGGGGTCTCAACCCTGGCAAGCTCGTCTTTCACTGGTTCTGATAACCCTCGTCGGAATTGACTTCTCTGGGCCGCTGGATTCCAGGAGGTGTCGGCCACCCAGCGACGGAACTCCGATGTATATTCCGCAACAGAGCGACGTCCTTGGCGCAAATTATGTAATTTGGTTTCTGCTGTGGCACAGCGGTTTGGGTCATCAAAAACTTGATTCATAGCTGCGATGAAAGCTTCCAGGTCATTAAGGAGGGCATAGTCCTTTTCTACATAAGGTGAAGCCCAAGCAAGAGCTTCATCCGTCAGGAGATTTATCATGAAAAAAACTTTCTTCCTCTCACTGGTAAAGGGAGCAGGTTGCATCTGGAAGTATATGCGGCATTGATTGAGGAATCCTTGGTACTGCTGGCGATCCCCACTGAACTTTACAGGCAGCGGCAGCCGCGCGTTTGATTCGGACCCTGAATTGCGCACGTCCAGAAGTTGTTTTTGAAGCTCAATTACTTCCTGTTGTATCACCGTGAAATCAGTTTGTAACTTGGAATATTTTCCTTGAGAGTCAGTACAAAAACTTTGAAGCTCCGTAACTTGCCGCCTCAGGGTGTTCACAGCGGACTCCATTTTGGCGCGAGATTATTCTGTCAGGATCCCGTCTGGGTTGGAGCCGATGTTACTGCAAACACTAGGGAAAGCAGAGGCAGGTAGCGTAGTCAGGTGGCAGCCGGAGGTCGGTACACAGGAAAGGCAGTTCGGTAGCAGAGGAGCAGGCAGATAACGTAGTCAGGTGGCAGCCGGAGGTCGGTACACAGGAAAGGCAGTTCGGTAGCAGAGGAGTAGGCAGATAACGTAGTCAGGTGGCAGGCCGAGGTCAGTTCACAGGAGAGTAGTGTTTGTAGCAGAGGAGCAGGCAGATAACGTAGTCAGGTGGCAGCCGGAGGTCGGTACACAGGAAAGGCAGTTCGGTAGCAGAGGAGCAGGCAGATAACGTAGTCAGGTGGCAGGCCGAGGTCAGTTCACAGGAGAGCAGTGTTTGTAGCAGCAGGAACAGCAGGAGAAAGAGCTTGACTAAAGGCTGGAAGCACAATAATCTCGCAATGACACACCCACAGGGCCAGGTTTATATAGGGCGTGTAATTGGCAATCAGAGGCCAAACGAGAGAGCACTGGGTGAAGCCGATCAGGAAGAACAGTCAATGGTATCCGGGTTCAGCAAGGAACTTTGTAGCCAGCAGAATAGCTCAGATGGTAGAGCTGCTGGCTGGTGGACAAGAGACACTGGGTTCGATTCCTGACAGTTGTCTACCAAGAATATAAAACTTAAGGTCCCCTCCTGGAAACTCGGTCCCAGATTCATCGGGCCATACAGGATCAGTTCAATAATTAATCCGGTGGCTTTCTGTCTTGACCTCCCTCGTACGTTTAAAATCCACAATGTGTTCCACAAATCGTTGCTTAAGAGGTACGTGGCACCAGTTATACCGTCACCTCTACCTCCTCCTCCAGTGGTGGTCAATGGTAATTTGGAGTTTCAGGTATCGAAGATCATTGACTCACGTCTGAATCGCCGGTCCCTTCAGTACCTTGTTCATTGGAGGGGTATGGTCCTGAGGAGAGGATGTGGGTTTCTGCGTCGGATATTAACGCAGACCGATTGGTTCGGGCCTTCCACACTACTCACCCAGATAGACCAGGCCCTGAGGGTCCAGAGGCCCCTCGTAGAAGGGGGGTTACTGTCACGGGTGTGTCGCGGCGGAGATCGTCGCGATTGCACACCCTGACTTCGCACAGCTGAGTTTCTGGTGCTGGGTGTTTTTCGGCACTGAGGGAGTTAATTCTTTCTCTCTCGGTGCTGGACTGACCAGCCTCGCCCAGCTGCGATTGATGTTTTGTTAATTAGCTTCCTTCATATACCTGCTGGTCTGCTGGGGAAGTTGCCGGTGAAAGCATTCATTCAGACCAGCAGAGCGGATCGTTTCTGAGAAGACTTAAGCTAAGAATGCCTGTTGTGGTTTTTCCTCTCCTCGCTTATTGTTTATCTCCTTAACCTTTTGTGTTCCTCTGTAGTGGAAGTTTTGTATGCAAGGCAGTGTTTTCTTTACCCCTTGTCTGTCTCGTTTGTCTTAGACTGTGTGTAAGCTGTGACTTGCCCATTCCCTGTGGTGGTAATCAGGGTCCTTCTCAGGACTAGATTACAGTGGTCAGGGATCTACAGGAGACAGGGTTACGCTGGCGGCCTGGACCTCTGTACCATTAACAGTACCTCCAGGTAGAGGGACTAGTCAGGACCCCAGTTCAGGGTCAGCATAGACCCCGGTCCACCTCTATCCTGAGACAGCATGACACGTACACAGTATAGACCCACAATACATAGGATATTATGTCAGGTAAGACATTGCTGGCAGATACTATGTATACATATTGATATTTTCTATTATATGAAATATAGAATGTTGTCACATTAGATATATGTTACTATCATAGAATATATCTGTTATACGTCGTGACAGCTACAGATACTCACTGTGCTAAAAACCAAAAACTAGATCCGTGGCCAGTCGGATCAAAAAAACTCCCCGGCCAATAACCATAGAACCAAAAAAACATATATAAGTGCAATAGAGTAATAATATGATATATATAAAATATATAGATAATAAATCCAACAAAAACAGGGAGTATATAATGTATAATAATTTATTACAAAATTTAGTATAAACAAAAAAGTACAAAGTACAAAGTGAGACAGAAAGAAGACAGCTAAATAATAAAAGATGTTAAATATATAGCCAAAAAATACCGTCACTAGAGGCTACCAACAAATTACAATAAATCAAAATAAATAAATGAAAATATAACGAAATAAACAGGTAATGATCGCCATACTATTAGAAGATCTGGCCATTATAGCATGGGGCAAGATAATGCCATGGATATACCCAACATATAAATATCATATGTCAAAATAAGATTCATGAGGTAGTACAAAATTGTGCTGACACAATGGTTAAAGAAGGATATACCAAGTTCCCATGTACCATATATGGACAGTTATACAAAGCTAATTACCTTGAGACATATTGCAGTGAGTAGAGCGGCGGCAGTAGGACAGAAAAGAAGCCCCGACGCGTGTTTCACCTTCCTCGGTTTCTTCAGGAGGAGATTCTCACTGTGCTGTTTGGTGACTTGATGTGTACCACACTCAACATGGACCAGAGGAAGCGAAGGAAAGAGTTGTCTCAGGAGATTAGAAAGAAAATTATAGACAAACATGTTAAAGGTAAAAGTTATAAGACTATATCCAAGCATCTTGATGTTCCTGTGACGACAATTGCACATATTATTCAGAAATTTAAGCTCCATGGGACAGTAGCCAACCTCCCTGGATGAGGCCACAGGAGGAAAACTGATGACAAATCAAAGAGACTGATAATATGAATGGTAACAAAAGAGCCCAGAAAATTTCTAAACAGATTAAAGGTGAACGTCAAGATCAAGGAACATCAGTGTCAGATCGCACCATCCATCGTTGTATGAGCCAAAGTGGACTTCATGGGAGACAACCAAGGAGGACACAATTGTTGAAAAAAAATATATAAAAAAGCCAGACTGGAATTTGCAAACTACATGTTGACAAGCCACAAAGCTTCTGGGAGAATGTCCTTTGGACAGATGAGACAAAAATTGAACTTTTTGGCAAGGCACATCAGCTGTATGTTCACAGAAGGAAAAATGAAGCATATCCATAAAAGAACATTGTCCCTACTGTGAAACATGGAGGAGGCTCTGTTATGTTCTTGGGCTGCTTTGCTGCATCTGGCTCAGGGTGTCTAGAATCTGTACAGGGTACAATAAAATCTCAAGACTATCAAGGGATTCTAGAAAGAAATGTGCTGCCCAGTGTCAGAAAGCTTGGTCTTAGTCGAAAGTCATGGGTCTCGCAACAGGAGAATGACCCAAAACACACAGCTAAAAATACCCAAGACTGGCTAAGAGGAAAACATTGGACTATTCTGAAGTGGTCTTCTATGAGCCCTGACTAGAGTTGAGCGAAACAGGTCGGTCAGATTCAAAAATCACCGACTTTCGCTAAAGTCGGGTTTCGCTGAGCGAAACCCGACCATATCGTGAGGTCGGTCATGCGGTCGTTGACCCGAGCGCCAAAGTCGGTTTTCCCAGAATGCTTGCAGGCGCCTTTTCTCAGCCAATGAGCAAGGACGCACACTGTGGGCAACGAGATGACATGGGCAGCGGCCACCACCATCTTAGAGAAGGGCATTGCAGTAATTGGCTTGCTTTGTGTGGCATCACAGAGGCTATAAAAGCCCTGACCGCCGACCGCCATTTTACTTCTGCCGATCTTAGAGTAGGGAGAGGTTGCTGCCGCTGGTTCTCAGTAGGGAGAGAGTTAGGCAGGAAAAAAAAGTTATTCTGTGCTTGTGCTGATAGCGATTGTGCTGCACAGTTAGTGTGCAGTGACAAGGGAGGATTTTGTTGTGTGCAGCAGCGCTGGTTATTAGGCTGCCTGTCTGTGACAGGGGAGGAATTTCTTGTGAGCAGCAGCAGAGCTGATTATTAAGCTTCCTGCCAGTGACAGGGGAGGAATTTCTTGTGTGCAGCAGCAGAGCTGATTATTAGGCTGCCTGCCAGTGACAGGGGAGGAATTTCTTGTGTGCAGCAGCAGAGCTGATTATTAGGCTGCCTGCTAGCTGTATTGCTGTGTGTACACTGCTGTGCAGACTGCTTTTTACACAGCACCTAGACAGCACTAATACTTTTATACTTTTTTTCTGCACAGTTACCGAGCGTTCATTTTGTCCCACACCGTATAGAGCTGTACGCTCTTCACACACTACTGTGTACCGGCTGGTATCATGGACAAACACATGCTGACTATCTGTGTGTGACTCCGGAAATATATACGGAGATTTAAATCTTCCCCAAAACAGTATACAGCTGGTATCTTCTGATACAGTACCGTTTTTCTGCCTTCTATATTACGGTCAAATCCATACTGAGAGAGCATCTGTGTGTTTACGCCTGGTATCTTCGGATGCATTAGCTTTTTTTGCTTTTATATTCTGGTGTACTCCATACTGAACCTGTGAGCGTCTGTGTGTGACTCCGGAAATATACACAGAGATTTAAAATTACCCCAACACTCTATACAGCTGTACGCTTCTGATACATTACCCTATTTCTACTTTTTATATTCTGGTGTGATCCATACTGAGCCTGTAAGAGTCTGTGTCTGACTCTGGAAATATATACGGAGATTTTAAATTACCCCAACACTGTATACAGCTGTACGCTTCTGATACAGTACACTTTTTCTGCTTTTCATATTCTGGTCAAATCCATACTTAGCCTGTGAGCGTCTGTGTGTTACTCCGGAAATAGTTACAGAGATCTAAAAATTACCCCAACACTGTATACAGCTGTACGCTTCTGATACATTACCCTTTTTCTATTTTTTATATTCTGGTGTGATCCATACTGAGCCTGTGAGAGTCTGTGTCTGACTCTGGAAATATATACGGAGATTTAAAATGACCCCAACACTATATACAGCTGTACGCTTCTAATACATTACCCTTTTTCTACTTTTTATATTCTTGTCTAATCCATACTGAGCCTGTGAGCGTCTTTGTCTGACTCCTGAAATATATACGGAGATTTACAATATTTTCACTAAACTATATATACCTGGTATCTGGTGATACAGTACCCTTTTCAGCTTTTTATATTCTGGTCTAATCCATACTGAGTCTGTGAGCGTCTGTCTGTTACTCTGGAAATATATACGGAGATTTACAATTACCCCTAGACTGTATCCAGCTGTAATCTTTTGATACAGTACCCTTTTTCAGCTTTTTATGTTCTTGTCTAATCCATACTGAGCCTGTAAGCGTCTGTGTGCTACTCCAGAAATATATACAGAGATTTAAAAATTACCCCAACACTGTATACAGCTGTACGCTTCTGATACAGTACCATATATCTGCTGGTATTTTGGGTACATTTTCCCAAAAATGAGGAAGTATGGTGGAAGAGGCCACGGACGTGGGCGTGGGGGGCCAGCTGGTACTGATGGTGGTAGTGGTGCATCTGCTGGAAGTGCCAAAAGCACAATAGCATCTAAGGCAGGAGGTGTTGAGCCTGCATCATCGTCTGGCTCCAGAAGGCCTGGAAGGCTCCCTTTTCTGGGAGTAGGTAAACCGCTTTTAAAGCCGGAGCATCAGGAACAGGTTTTGGCTTACATTGTCGAAACAGCCTCCAGCTCTATCGCCTCCTCTTCTAAAGCTTCAAAAAATGCAAGCACTGAGTCGTCAGTGCAGGCTCCTGGTCAGGAACAACACCTTTCCTTGTGTCATTCACCCCCACCAAAAGTGAAGGATGCGGCAGCCCACACTTCAGATTACTCCATGGAGCTCTTTTCACATACCATGCCTGGGTTATCAAGTCAAATCCTGAATTCCCAAGTCCAACATGAGTCAGAGATGGAGTGCACTGATGCACAGCCACAGCTAGATGATTCTGCTGGTACATTCACCCAGAGCACTACATTGCCCTCGCAGTCTACTGAGCCAGAATCTGACCCTGATGAAACTCAGGTGCCCTTTCCTGCATACTATACTACCTTACACGGTGACACAGAGGAAGGTGCAGATGAAATTGAAGAGGAGGTGATGGATGACCCAGTTGTTGACCCAGATTGGCATCCATTGGGGGAAGAGGGTCACGCTGGTAATAGCTCAGAAGAGGAGAAGGATCCACAGCAGGCAACGACATTGCAGCAGCGGTTATCTGGCAGGCCCGTAGCAGTCCAAAAACGTGTTAAAAAAAGAGTTACAGGACAGCTTGGCCAGACTGTCAAATTAGCAGAGCGTGCAAGCCCTGAAAATTTATACCATAGTAGGAAGAGTGCAGTGTGGCACTTTTTTGATCAAAATCCTATTGATGAGGCAAAGGTTATCTGTAAGAAGTGCGGAAGGACCTTTAGCCGAGGGAAAAATCCCAGAAATTTGAATACCAGTTGCATGTTTAGACATTTAATCAACATGCACTTGCAAGCAGCGTGGATGGACTACAAAACTCAGGTAGCACATGTGCACCTGCTCCGACTGAAGGTAGCCAGCAACGCTCTATCACTTCCCCTACTGTAAGCCAACCGGTTAGCACACCACCACCAAGAAATGTTGAGGTGTCGTCACAAGGCCAAAACAGTCAAGGAATCACAATGTTTTTGCAACAAACGACTGAATCTAGGCCATCACACCACCACCACCACTCACCAACCCCCTCTCAGTCCGCCATGTCCACCGCTAGTTCCACCATATGCAGTTCTCAAGTCCAGCTCACCATAGCAGAGACTCTGTGTAGGACAAGAAAGTACTCATCCTCTCATCCGCGTACACTGGCTTTGTACGCCTACATTGCCAAACTGATCTCATTAGAGATGATGCCCTTCCGTTTGGTTGAAAGCGCAGCGTTCCGAGAGCTCATGGCCTATGCTGTCCCACGCTATGACCTACCCAGTCGGCACTTCTTTTCTAGAAAAGCCATCCCTGCCCTCCACCTGCATGTGAAATACCGCATTGTCCATGCACTCAGTGAGTGGAAAGGTGCACCTCACGACAGATGCATGACCAGGGCCGTTACGTGTCCATCACTGCACACTGGGTTAATGTGGTGGATGCAGGGTCCACAGGGGACAGCGGCGGTGTGACAGTGCTGCCTAGCCCACGGTATAGGCAACAGTTGACTGTAGGCGTTCGACTCTCCTCCTCCAGAAGCGAAAGCTCGTCGACAGAGCGCAGTCGCACGAGCACTCCATCCGCAGCTGCCAGTGTTGCACACGAGGTGTCCCACTATCGAACAGCTAGTAGTAAGCGTCAGCAGGCTGTTTTAAAAATGATGTCTTTGGGCGACAATAGACACACCGCGGAGGTACTGGCAGACTACTTGCAGCGAGAAACTGAGTCATGACTGGGCAGTCTACATCTTGAGCCAGGCAAGGTAGTCAGTGATAACGGCCGTAATTTTGTGGCGGCCATAGCCCTGGCAAAACTCAGACTCATTCCTTGCCTGGCTCAAACCTTGAACCTGGTGGTGCAGTGCTTCCTAAATAATTATCCGGAGTTAACAGCCCTGCTCCATAAGGTGCGAAGACTGTGCTCGCACATCCGTCACTCGATCATAGACTCCAGTTGTATGCAGAGGCCGCAGCGATCGATCAACCTCCCCAAGCACCGCCTAATCAAAGACGTTGCAACAAGGTGGAACTCCACCAGGCACATGGTTGAGAGGCTGTGCGAACAGAGGCAGGCTGTAATGCATTTGTGTTAGGATACACGGGCAGGCAGTTTGAGGGCAGAATTGGAGCTGTCGGGTGTGCAGTGGTCAAAGCTGAAAGACCTCTGTAAGGTCCTTCAGTGTTTTGAGGAATGCACATGGCTGGTAAGCGCAGACGACGCCACCATAAGCATTAGCATCCCACTTATGCGTCTGCTCATGCAAACTTTGACGCACATTAAGGATCAGGCATCTGCAAAGGAGGAGGAAGAGGAGGAGGAGGGAAGCCTTGATGACAGTCAGGCATTGTCTGCTCAGGGAACTGTCCTGGACGAGGTGGAGGAAGAAGAGGAAGAGGAAGGATGAGGAGGATGATTATTTTGGGGAGGAGGATGCTTCTCAAGGGACAAGAGAAAATGGTGGCTTGACAAGGTCAGGTACAGGGTTTGTGCATGACTGGAGGGATGTGGATTTGGCAGAAAGTGCTCCTCCACCCACCACTGGCAGTGCATCATTGACACCTGGAACATTGGCCCACATGTGTGATTATGTCTTGTGGATCCTAAAAAGGGACACCCGCATTGCCAAAATTATGAAGGATGAAGACTACTGGTTGGCCAGCATCCTCGATCCACGCTATAAAGGCAAATTACAGAACATCATGCCACAAGAGAACCTAGAGCTAATATTGGCGAACAAGCAAGCAACTCTGGTGAACCGTTTGTTAGAGGCACTCCCAGCACACAGCAGCGGTGCAGGTTCTACCATGAGCCGTACTGGGCCAAATGGAAGAGATGTTCATGGTGCACACAGCCGAAGTGGCATTGGAGACAGGGGTTTCATGACCATGTTGTGGACTGATTTCTCGAGTAACGCTCACACGACTGGTAATACTGAATCGATTGCAACAGACAGGAGACAGCAGTTGTCAACTATGGTTCAAAATTACCTCTCCTCCCCTATCGATGTTCTCCCTCACAGTTCATTCCCCTTTGACTACTGGGCCTGTAAACTGGACACCTGGCCTGAATTGTCACAATATGTGTTACAGGAGCTCACTTGCCCTGCTGGTAGTGTGCTATCAGAAAGAGTCTACAGTGCAGCTGGATCAATCCTGACAGAAAGAAGGACCCTGCTGTCGACCCAAAATGTTGGTGATCTCACCTTCATTAAAATGAACCATGCCTGGGTTTCAAAGGATTTTGTACCACCTTCCCCTGATGACACATAGGTTGCCAGCAAAATGGCTCGCTTTGTCCTCCATTTCCTCCGACTTCTCCAATTCCTCCATTTGCAGCAGCTGAACGTCCAGCCTACACCTCAACATATGCCAGTTTTTCCACCTGCCTAACTGGGCTGAACCCCCCCAGGGCCGGCATCAGCACCTGGCGCACCCGGGCAAGTGCCGGTTCCCTGAGCAGGTAGGGGGCTGACTCGTGGGCGACGGCACTGGCACAGGGCCCCTCATAGTACGCAAAAGTGTCTCTAACGCATGGGGGCCCACTCGCCTTCAGACACACCGGCGTACTATGAGGGGCCCTGTGCCAGTGCCTTCACCCACGAGTGGGCCCCCCGCTTGCTCAGAGCCACAGCACTTTTAATACTTACCTCTCCCTGCTCCACCGCTGTGACGTATTCCGCGTTTCCTGACAGTGACACTCAGGTCAGAGAGCGCGATGACGTCCCGTCTGTAAGCCCTCTGCCTAAACAGTCCAAGTACAGAGAGGTGGAAGATGGTGACGCTGTGGAGTCCAGAGTAGAGCAGTGCCCAGCGAAGAGAGGTATTTAATTTTTTTAATGTTGGAAGCAATATATGGGGAGCATTATACACTGGAGAATCATATATGGGGCCCATTATACACTGGAGCATTCTAAATGGGGGACATCAGACACTGGTGCAGCATTTACGGGGCCCATTATACACTGGAGCATTATAAATGGGGCTCATTATATATGAAGCATTATATTGGCCCATCATACACTGGAGCATCAGCCATGGAGCCCATCATATACTGGAGCATTCTAAATGTGGGACATCAGACACGTGAGCAGCATCTACGGGGCCCATTATACACTGGAGCATTATAAATGGGGCCCATTATATATGGAGCATTATATTGGCCCATCATACACTGGAGCATCATCCATGGGACCCATCATATACTGGAGCATTCTAAATGGGGGACATCAGACACTTGAGCAGCATCTACGGGGCCCATTATACACTGGAGCATTATAAATGGGGCCCATTATATATGGAGCATTATATTGGCCCATCATACACTGGAGCATCATCCATGGGGCCCATCATATACTGGAGCATTCTAAATGGGGGACATCAGACACTGGAGCAGCATCTACGGGGCCCATTATACACTGGAGCATTTTAAATGGGGCCCATTATATATGGAGCATTTTATTGGCCCATTATACAATGGAGCATCATCCATGGGGCCCATCAAATACTGGATCATCATATGGGATTCATTATTTATGGGGCATCATATAGGGTATTGAGCATCATATGGAGCCCATTCTGTATGGAGCAATATATGGGGCCCATCATATACTGTATGGAGCTTTTTATGCGACTCGTTATACTGTATGGAGCAATATGTGGGGCTCATTATAGTCTATGGGGACCGTCCTTTACTGTATAGCACATTATATGGGGACCATCATATACTGTAGTATTTTGTGGAGCTCATCATATACTGTGTGGAACATTATATGGGACCAATTATTCTGTATTTCCACCGTCAGGAAACACAGCGCTTTGGACGGAGCGGAAAGTCCGCTCCGCCCAAAGCCCCACCCCTAGTGAACGCGCGGTCAATCCAGATGTGCTCATTGAACACATCCGGAATCACGGCAGGGCTACATAGGCCTGTGTATTTCCCTTGCGGCGCCGCAGCGTCGCCGCAAGGGAATAGGACATGCTGCGATCTGAAAAGACGCGCAGCATGCCCGTTAACGCAGGTCTGCCGCCTGTGTGTTTTTATGCATAGTGGAGACGGGATTTCTTGAAATCCCCTCCACTATGCTGTAACATCTGGACGCTGCGTGTTTGACGCTGCGCCAGCGCACAGCGTCAAACACGCAGCAATTACTGACGGAATCCGGATGGTGGAAACACACCCTAAGGGGAATGCAAGTATTTATTAAAACCAATATATTGTTTTCTTTTTAGTCCGTTGGTCAAAAAATGGTTAAAACTATGTTTAAAACAACACAAATACTGTACTGTCTGTGCATGTGTCTGATATACCAAGTTCCTTTAATTGCACAATAAAGGAAAGGCATTAGTAAGTAATTACATGTAAATTGATGTCACAGTTTAAGCTACTGTGTCACCAGTACACTGTAATTAATTGGTTTATATAAAGCACTGATCTGCAGTGTGAGCAAGCTAGAGATAATAATCCCTAGGAAAAAAGGTTAAAGCATACTGAATTTAATTGCATTTAGTTTATGGCCATGAACACGGATGCTATATTTGAGAAATACACATTTTTTTTTAGCAAATCTACTGTAACCATAGATACTCGGTTTAATATACTATTTTAATGTCAAGTGAAAACAAGCAGTATATTCAGATCAGTTTTTACTAGGGTTGAGCATTCCCATACTGCAAATATCGGGTATCGGCCGATATTGGCTGTATCGGAATTCCGATTCCGAGTACCGATATTTTCGTCATATCGGATACCGGAATCGGAATTGTCACTGTCACTGTCAGTGTCCGTCGGTCGGGTCTGTCAGGAGTCAGCGGCACTTACCCGGCAGAAGATCTCCGGCGGTCACATCCCGGACTGCTTAATGGCCGCCATCCTCTTCTCCCCGGCGGTCATATGCAGTTTCTCGCGATAACTGCAGTGACTGCTGGGTAATCGCGGCCGTAAAGCAGTACCGATGACGTCACCGCCGGGGAAGCTGGTAAGCAGCTGTGCTGCGCCGGGATGTCAGGCTCTGCCTGTCATTCCGATGTAGCAGAGCTGGATCGTCATGGGACTGTCGTTATGGACTGCGTCGGACAGGTGGTATACTGTTGGTTTGTTTTTTTATTTTTTTACAGGAGATCGATGGCGTCGCAGGAATGAGAGAGTAATAAAAAAAATGAAAACTGTGTTGTCTCCTTTATTTCATTAAAAGACTTTTTTCTTGCTGTGTCTTTTTTTTTACACATTTAAAAACTTTGGGATTAATAATGGATCGGTGTCTTATTGACACCTCTCCATTATTAACCGGGCTTATTGTCACCGTGCAATCAACGGTGACATTAACCCCTTATTACCCCGCTTGCCACCGCTACAGGGCAAGTGGGAAGAGCCGGGTAAAGTGCCACAATTGGCACATCTTTTGATGCGCCAAATGTGGGGCTGCTGTAGCCTGGTATTATCAGGCTGTTGAGGGCCAAAATCCATGGGCCTTGACAGTCTTTTAATACCAGGCCACAGCAGTCTGCATTTTACTTGGCTGGTTAACAAAAATAGGGGGACCCCTACGCCGTTTTTTTTTCGAGGGGATCCCTATTTTTGTTAACCAGCCAAGCTAAGCAGACTGCTGTGGCCTAGTATTATCAGGCTTGCAAGGTCCATGGATATTGGATCCTTACCAGCCTGAAAAACCAGGCCTCAGCGGTCTGCTTCATCTGGCTGGTTAACAAAAATAGGGGGGACCCCACGCCAATTTTTTTCGAGGGGATCCCCTATTTTTGTTAATCAGCCAAGATATGCAGACTGCTGTGGCCTGGTATTATCAGGCTGGCAAGGTCCATGGATCTTGGCTCCTTAACAGCCTGAAAATCCAGGCCTCAGCGGTCTGCTTCATCTGGCTGGTTAACAAAAATAGGGGGGACCCCACGCCAATTTTTTTCGAGGGGATCCCCTATTTTTGTTAATCAGCCAAGATATGCAGACTGCTGTGGCCTGGATTATCAGGCTGGCAAGGTCCATGGATCTTGGCTCCTTAACAGCCTGAAAATCCAGGCCTCAGCAGTCTGCTTCATCTGGCTGGTTAACAAAAATAGGGGGGACCACACGCCATTTTTTTTTCGAAGGGAACCCCTATTTTTGTTAATCAGTTCCCTCTGACGTCACTGATGGTGTCCCTGGCTGACCTGAAGTGAAAGTGGAAAGCAATCAATTAAGCTTTCCACTTCCTCTCCTGTCAGCCAGGAGAGGAGCTCATTCATTTGGGGGTTTACTGTGAGGCTGCAGCATTAGCTGCGGTCCCTGCAGTAAACATTAACCCTTTCTGAAGGATTACACCGTGGGACCTGACTGTGCATTGGATTGGTAAGAATAATTTTGCTTTATTATTTTATTTTTATTACAGGAAATGGTTTTAGCAGGTAAATAAAATATGGTCAAAAACTGTGATTATTTCATTAAACTTCTTTTTTATTAAAGTGTGTGTGTTTGATTTTTCTTTCATACAATAGGATTAATAATTGATAGTTGTCTAATTGACAGCTCTCAATTATTAACCTGGCTTAAAGTGACCTTTCAATTGCAAGGTCATTTTAACCCCATATTAACCCATTCGCCACCGCTACAGGGCAATGGGAATAGACGGGCAAAGTGCCAGAAAGGGCAAATCTAATTAGAGATTTGCCCTTTCTGGGGTGTCTGGGGGCAGATGTTAAGTAGCCGGGGGGGGCCAAAAAAAATGGTCCCTCTCTGGGCTATTATTATCTGCCCCCACTCACTGGCTTTGTCTGTCTGGTTGCGAAAATAGGGCGGGAGCCCACGCATTTTTTTTCAGCAATTTTACACCTCATATATATATATACATGTCATTGAATTTGTGACACATATATATATATATTTATATTTATAGTTCATAGACTTCTACATAGTATAATAGCCGCTAATTCAATTGCCGGCTTTTGTGAAAATGCAGAACCCGACATGAAATGACACTTGGTGTACATAGGGTTAACCATGTCTTTTCATGTAGTTTGATATCTGATTTGCACAAACAATTACATGAGTGGCTGTGTGCAAAATTTCACACCTGTAGGGGTTAATTAAAGGTGTAAATTCGTAGCAAAAAAGTCCGTTTTTTTTACAACGAATTTACACCTTTAATTAACCCCTACAGGTGTGAAATTTTGCACACATAGACTGATGTAATTGTTTGTGCAAATCAGATAGCAAAGGACATGAAAAGACATGGTTAACCCTATGTACACCAAGTGTCATTTCATGTCGGGTGCTTCTGTCTTTTCACAGAAGCCGGCTTTACCCGGCAATTGAATCAGAGGATATTTTACTATGTAGAAGTGTATAAACTATACATATATGTATATATATATATATATATATGTCACAATGACATGTATATATATATATATATGTATTCTATGTGTGTATATTTAGTGTTTACAAGGAAAGAAAGAGGTTTTTTTAGTTGCGATATTTTGTTCCCATAGACTTACATGGGACTTCCGGTATCGGTATGGGTATCGCCGATATTTTAGTGATATCGGCGATACCATTCCGATTCCGATACTTTTGGATATCGGAAAGTATCTCTCAACTCTAGTCTTTACAGGGAAACTGACAGCAGACTCACGCTGTTCGAATCACAGACAGCATGAATCAGAAACTAGCTGTGATGATATTGTAACCACATATGTTTTGATTTGAAACTCTGCAGCATTTCTGAGAAAACATGCTTTAAAATCTAAACCTTTTCTCTTTCCCACTCTACTGAATTGACAGACCTCTTCCTGTTCAAATAGGTAGGGTCAGTCTAAGGCCTCTTTCACACATCCGTTTTGCGCCTGACGGCGCCCCCGGCATTTTGCCGGATCGCCGCATCCGGCAACTAGTATATAAAACTGGATGAGACGCATCCGGTTTTTCGCCGGATCCGTTTCTGTCCTCCGGAAAAAAAACGAATCCGTCTCATCCGGTGTATCCGATTTTGCATCCGTTTTCGACGGAATGAGCCGGATCCGGTTTTTAAGAACGCCCCTTTTTGGGGTTCCAAACATGATTGGCTACTGTAATCCTATATATACACTGTTCCTACAGCCCATCTTTGACAGGTTGTAGAGGAGCAAGGTGCAGGTTGCAGAGAAGAGCAAGTAGCAAGTATTGGCGAACATGGATGTCATTATCGGCAATATCTTCAAGAATCTTGTGGATTTTACTGCGGAGGCGAATCGCTTGAGGTTTATAGTTCTGGAGAAGGAGCGAAAGATTGAGGAGCAGCACATTATGCGTCAGCGCCAGCGAAAACGACCCGTATGTGGATCCACCCCATCACGGCACAGAGATTAACTCGTGGTGTGTATTCTACACTGAACATGGAGCTGCGAGAAAATCCAGAGAAATTTTTTGCCTATCTGCGTATGAATAAAGACAATTTTGACTATTTTCTGGAGCATGTTGGAGACCAAATAAAAAAATCGGACACCTACTGTCGGTTCTCGATATCTCATGGTCTCATGGTCACTATAAGGTAAGCTATATGTATTGGATCTGTTTGCTTGAGCACACTTTTAATTTTATAATTTATTTAACATCACAGGACAACTAGGAAACCATATCAGTACACAAAAACTTTTTCCAAAACAGTGTTTTTCATTGATTTTATTATTTTTGGTATCTCCAATAGTTATAGCTGAGTTCTGGTATGTAATGCTGTGTTTCTGAAATAATTTGTATTTTCTATTTTGTTTTCAGATTTCTGGCAACTGGTGAAACTCTGTCATCGCTCCATTTCCAATACCGCCTGGGAATATCAACGCTATCTGGGATAATAAAGTATACTTGTCATGTTCTTTGGGACTGTTTGGTTGGAGAATTTCTTCCAGAGCCAACTACAGACCGGTGGCTTCAAACAGCGGACCAGTCTCTATGTATCTGCCAGTTCCCCAATTGCCTGGGCGCTGTTGATGGCAAACATATCCGCATTCAAAAGCCTTCAGGAACCGGATCAGAATTCTACAACTACAAAAAATATTTTTCGGTCGTCCTGATGGCTATTGCAGATGCGGAGTACTAGTTTATTGCGGTGGACATTGGGTCTTATGGACGGTCCAATGACTCTCAAGTTTTTAAACTTTCTGCTATGGGCCATATACTGTACGGAAACAATTTTCAGTTTCCACCCCCTAGGCCACTGCCTCAAACCTCAGGCCCACCGATGCCATTCGATTGTGTAGGTGATGAGGCATTCCAGCTGTCGGAACACCTCTTGAAGCCGTACGCCAGCAGAGGATTAACACATACCAAGAGAATTTTCAACTACCGCCTCACAAGAGCCAGACGGATGGTGGAGTGTGCGTTTGGGATTATGAAAGCTAAATGGCGTGTCCTTTTGACTGCAATAAACTTGAAGACTGAGACTGTGGATGATGTTGTTAAAGCGTGCGTGGTCCTACATAATTTTGTCCTAACCAAGGAACCGATTTCTATGGAGGACCACAATCAAGAAACAACTTTGCACGACTACAGCAACATTACCACTCGCAGTACAGTTGCGGTTTCAAGAATGAGGGACCACTTTGACCAATACTTTGTGTCACCAGAAGGTAGAGTTGACTGCAGGATGAAAGAGTGTGATAAATTTATTTGTTGAGACCTGAGTAGTCTCGAAAGCTTGCAATTTGTTACCATCTTTTCAGTTAGCCATTAAAAGGTATCAACCACTGAGGACTCTCAAGTCTAAATATTTTTCTATCTACTGGCTAACACGGTACGAAGATACACATCTTTCCTATATCAAAATGGAGGATACCAGAATGTACCGCATCTTTATGGAACTGAAACCACTTCTGAAGAAACGTGCACAAATGGACAGCGACATTTTTTTCTTATCTAAATGCAAAAAGGAGAATCTAATTCCCAAAGGACTCTGGATTACAAACCCAATTCTTCACACCTACAATACCCATTATGCACAAAACCTTTGTCACAGGACTTCTGAAAGACTAAGGAACCATCTTTTGCATGTCTGCTACAGCATAAGGAGTAGAGTCCAAGGACAATTTGAAACTCTGAGGAAAACACTTACAGAAAGCACAGAGCAAAAATTACAACAATACTATAACAAACTACGGACCTTTCTGATTCAAAACAAGGAAAAGAAACTACACAGATTGCGCCTCCATTCCGGACTCTATACAAACAGATACAAAACAAAACCAAAACCTGACAACTCTGACAACCACTCCATTCCAGACACAAAAGCATCTAACTGTGTCATCAATCTCTCAGATTACAAACCCAGCAAAGTGGAGCTTGCCGTGCTTTCTAGAGGACTCTCATTTTGTCCTACTAAGGCCCTGGATAAAACCGAACTCTGCAGTGATATGGAACATTTTTTCAGGGGACTGCGCCTGAGGGAATACTTCAATGATACAGAAGATTCAGAAAACACTCGGACTGAAGGAAGAGGGATCCCAATAACCAAGAAGAGGTCAGACTGGACACCTCCACCTGGACGTAACCCTCATTTGGATAAATATATAGACTCATTCAGACATTTGATAAAATCCACCATCATAGCCACCAACAAGAGACAAGCCTCCAACATCAGTGCCCAGGAGAGAAAGGCTATACAGTCTCTGAAAACCAACAAAGAAATCATCATTAAACCTGCTGACAAGGGAGGTGCAATAGTCATGATGAACACATCAGACTATATGAAGGAAGCAAACAGACAACTTACGGACACACGCTACTACAGAAAACTGGAGTCGGACCCTACACAGGACTATTACAAGGAACTAAGCAAGTTGGTATCTTGTCTGTCTGACAAATCCATAAGAGCTGATGACCTGATACCAGAAAGTCCAAGAACAGGGACATTCTACATGCTTCCCAAAATCCACAAAGCCGGAAATCCAGGGAGGCCGATTATTTCATGTGTGGACACCCTTACTGAGCAAGTATCTGGATGGGTAGAGGGTGTTCTTAAACCCCTGGTAAAGGATACACCCAGCTACATTCAGGACACAACTGACCTACTGAATAAACTAGCAGCAATAGGTTCTCTACCAGAAGGAACCATCCTGGCCACCATGGATGTGGAATCTTTGTACTCTAATATCCCACACCAAGATGGATTAAATGCCTGCAAAGTCTTCATGGGAAACACCGGGAATGATGCTGATTCTGTGGTGAAACTCACAAAATTCATCCTCACCCACAATTACTTAGAATTTGACAACAAGATCTATCTTCAGGAGACTGGCACAGCTATGGGAAGTAAAATGGCTCCACAGTATGCAAATCTTTTCATGGCCAAGCTTGAAAGCGAATTTTTGTCCTCCTGCCCCATCAGGCCTCGGGCCTACTACCGCTACATTGATGACATTTTAATCATCTGGACGGAGTCTGAACAACAGCTAAAGACGTTCCATGAACAGTTCAATCAATTTCATCCCACCATCAACTTAACACTTAACTACTCCAGCACTGAAATTAACTTTTTAGACACCACCATTAAGCTAAAGAACAATGAAATAGAGACATCCCTGTATCAGAAGCCAATCGACCGTCCAACATATCTTAAATGGGACAGTTTCCATCCTAAACACATAAAAAACTCTATTGTCTACAGCCAAGCCATCAGATACAACCGTATATGTTCCAACCCCATGGATAGAGATGAACACCTTGGTCGCCTCAGAAAGACTTTTTTGAACCAGGGCTACCATCCAAGAACAATTGAAAACCAAATTACAAGAGCCACCAGAATATCAAGGAATCACCTGCTACATTACAAAGCTAAAGAAGAAAATAACCGGGTGCCTCTAGTGGTCACCTACAATCCAAGTCTGGAGATGCTAAGGGGAGCTGCACGGAAACTACAACCTTTACTACAAAAAGATGCCCGATTACAATCCATATTTCCAGACCCCCCACTACTATGTTTTAGGCAGCCCCCAAATCTAAGAAGCATCATTGTCAGAAGCTCCCTGTCCTCCCCAACAGCTGCAGGTACCTTTCCTTGCAAACAAAAAAATGCAAAACCTGTACATCTATAATGACCACGGACAGGATAAAGATCCCCAACTCCCATCAGGACTACAAGATACCAGGTACTTTCAGCTGCATCACATCTAATGTGGTGTACCTAATTATATGTACTAAATGTCCAACTGGGGTCTGTATGTGGGGGAGACCGGGCAAAAACTGAGAACAAGGATGAATTCTCATTGCCACGCAATAAGAGAAAAAAGAATGGATTTACCTGTGGCCAAACACTTTTGTATGCCCGGTCATAGCATGACAGATATGGAATTACTTGTATTAAAATCTAACTTCAAATCTGAGAAGGATAGAAAAGTCTGGGAATATAAACTTATGATGACCTTTGACACTCTTAGTGCTGGGATGAATATATCCCAGAGTTTTATGTCGTTCTACAACAATTAAGGAATCTGCCTCCCTGACCTTTTAGGGTCATCACAACACAACACCAGACCCCAATCAGAGGGTAATAAAACCTTCACTCCTTATCTATGAACTAGTCATATTTATGTTAATCCCTCTGCCATAATGACAGTTCTGCTTCATGTCACTTGTCCTACCTATTGCATTTTTTCTGTGCTATTTTGTGTATAAATATGTGATTCTTCAGATGTTGTATTAGTCTATGCCTGATGAAGAGACCTGAGTAGTCTCGAAAGCTTGCAATTTGTTACCATCTTTTCAGTTAGCCATTAAAAGGTATCAACCACTGAGGACTCTCAAGTCTAAATATTTTTGTTGTTTTAAAAATTTCTGTACCCACAATAAACCTTTAAAAGTTAACTTGTCTACCTTCTTGTGTGTTTTCTGCTGTCTGTAACCTTTTTGCCATAGTTGTGTCCCTTTTGTCCAAAAAAGTGTACATTGTAGGGCAGGGTTCCCCATCTCCAGTCCTTAAGGCCCACCAACGGGTCATGTTTTCAGGTTTCCTTTGTATTGCTCAGGTGATAATTGCCTCACCTGTGCAATACAAAGGAAATCCTGAAAACCTGATCTGTTGGTGGGCCTTGAGGACTGGAGTTGGGGAACCCTCTTGTAGGGGATAACCTAACAAAGTACACAATTTGGGGAAAAAGATAATATACTTTGCATACTACACAACCCGGGACACAACTTTGGCAAAAAGGTTAAATTTATGAACCTTTTAGCCAAAGTTAGGTGTTTTTTACTAATGGTGTTTGTGTAACCAAATAGCTTTACCTGTATACAAAATTTAAAACTTAACATCCTATAAATAAAAGACAGACAACAATGTTAAACCAATGAACAATTTATTTTAAAAATTAATTTTTAATATAATTTTTATAAAATTAGGCCTTTTGGCCAAATGTTTCAAATTTAAATAAACTTTATTTTTTTATTCAACTTTATTTTTTTGTTCAACTTTATTTTTTTATTAAAGTTTATCACTTTTTTAAGTAAATAAAAAACAAACAAACACATATTTAAAGGTCTGTGTAGTGTGGGGTGGAAATACTGCTGGAGGGGCTGCGGGACACTTCGACCGTGGGAGTGTGGAGGGACGACCGGGATGGTGGTGGTGAAGGAACAGGAAGAGGTGGAAAGAGTAAAAGAATGGGAAGACAAGGCAGAACAGGTGAGTGGTGGTGGAGTGGAGGGTTGGGCAGGAGGAGCAGGTGACATGGTAGGGAATTGGAAGGGGGAAGGAGATCTGTATGAGGTAGGAGTGTGGTACGGGGTAGGTGGCTGGTAGTGGGTAGGTTGCTGGTACTGGGGAGGTGACTGCAGTTGGGGAGGTGGGTGGTACTGGAGAGGTGGTTGTAATTGGGGAGGTTGATGGAGCTGGGGAGGTGGCTGGTATTGAATAGGAGGGGGAGGAGGGACGGCGGCTGGAGGGGGGGGGAAGATGTACGGCGGCTGGAGGGGGGGAGGTGGAGGAACAACTGGGGTGGATGGAGGAGGATGGGAGATAGCCTGCACTACAGCAGCGTGGCACGTATGCATTACATACATCTGCTGGTCAAGAGATAGTGTATCTATGCGCTCCGCAACAGACCTAAAAAAGCTGTGGTTTGGTGATGCTCTTGCTTCTGAATGCATGGTTTGCAGAAGTGTCTTTACCTCACCAACTATGGAGGTTATCTGATGAATGCCTGTGGCAAGTTGTTCAGATAATACTTTAAGACAGTTCTGGAAAGATGCATTCATATGCAAGAACTCGGGCGCATAGTTCCTTTCCTGACCCCTCTGACGCTGCCGCCCAGTACCCGCAGGTGTACTAGAGGTGGCAGGGTCAGAAGAGTGGGGTAAAGGGAAAGCTATATCCTCACCAGCAGCTGCATGTAAGGGCTCATACTCACTGGTGCCGAAAACGGATGATATTCAGGCGAAAAAAAATCGGATTCAAATCTGACCAATGTTATTCAATAGGTGAGTTCTCATTTGCGATTTTTTTCTCATCAGAAATTGGTGTGAGAAAAAAATCGCAGCATGCTGCGATTTGATGCGATTTTGGCATGATAATCGCCAATGCAAGTCAATGGGTGCGAGAAATCATCACACAGCACTCGCACCATGCGAGTGCTGTCCGATTTAATCATAGAATCATAGAATCATAGAATGGTAGAGTTGGAAGGGACCTCCTGGGTCATCTTGTCCAACCCCCTGCTCAAAGCAGGATTCTCTAAATCATCCCAGACAGATGTCTATCCAGCCTCTGTTTGAAGACTTCCATTGAAGGAGAACTCACCACCTCTTGTGGCAGCCTGTTCCACTCATTGATCACCCTAACTGTCAAAAAGTTTTTTCTAATATCTAATCTGTGTCTCCTCCCATTCAGTTTCATCCCATTGCTTCTAGTCTTTCCTTGCGCAAATGAGAATAAAGATGATCCTTCTACAATGTGACAGCCCTTGAGATATTTGTAGACAGCTATTAAGTCTCCTCTCAGTCTTCTTTTTTGCAAGCTAAACATTCCCAAATCCTGCAACCGTTCCTCATAGGACATGATTTGCAGACCGGTCACCATTCTGGTGGCTCTTCTCTGAACTTGCTCCAGTTTGTTGATGTCTTTTTTAAAATGTGGTGCCCAAAACTGGACACAGTATTCCAGATGAGGTCTGACCAAAGAGGAGTAGAGGGCAATAATGACCTCACGTGATCTAGACTGTATGTTTCTGTTAATACATCCTAGAATTGTATTTGCCTTTTTTGCTGCTGCATCACACTGTTGACTCATGTTAAGTCTGTGATCAATTAGTATACCCAAGTCTTTTTCACATGTGCTGTTACTTAGCCCTATTCCTCCCATTTTGTATATGCTTTTTTCATTTTTATTGCCCAGATGTAGTACTTTGCATTTTTCCCTGTTAAAATCCATTCTGTTAGTTGCTGCCCACTGCTCCAGTTTATGTATATCTTTTTGAATCCTCTCTCTCTCTTCTCTAGTATTAGCTACCCCTCCTAGCTTTGTGTCATCAGCAAATTTGATCAGTTTACCCTCAATTCCTTCATCTAAATCATTGATAAAGATGTTGAACAATACAGGGCCCAAAACAGAGCCTTGTGGTACCCCACTTGAGACATTCTTCCATTTATACGCACCAGTCTCCTTTGAAAAGCCGGCATTTCATCCCCGGCTACTGTAAAATCACACTGACAGCTCACAAAACACTAGATACATACACATAGAATACATATATATTATATATATACATGTCATTGTGACACATACATATTGTAACATTTCCAGGGGTTTAGCTCTGGGATCGCTGTCTGGGTAGACAGAATGGCATGAAAACAGTTCATTCAGACAGCAGTTCTGGTGCAAAACTGGCCGCAACCAGCTTTATTAAAGTCCACAGCAAACAGATTAAAACAAAGCATAAACAGAAAACCTGGGCTTGTCTAGCCTCTAATTACACTTAGATAGATGGCCCTCTCTATCCGGGACCCAGACTCTACCAGTCTGTGCCCAAAACAACACATATCACATATGTTACCAGTATGGAGCTTCACAGATACTCCTCCTTGTGTCTGAAGGCACCTTCCATGTCCAGACTTGAGAGAGATCCATTCCTATTCAGCCGCTCTTCACACGGATTCGCACTGAGACTACTCCTATGTCCGGGGTCCTTCCTGCACCAAACTGAGATAGCTCAAACACTCTTGGAGACTGCTTCCTTGTGCCAAGACACCTCTCTGTGTCCAGGCTAAAGACAGCTCTAACACTCTTGGGGACTGCTTCCTTGTGCCAGGACACCTCCCTGTGTCCAGGCTAAAGACAGCTCTAACACTCTTGGAGACTGTTTCTTGTGCCGAGACACCTTCCTGTGTCCAGGCTAAACTAGCTCTCAGATTGTGTTTGCAGACACCTACTTCTGGTCTCCTAATTAAGACCTGAGTAGTTTCAGGCTTGTGCTGCAAGTGTGTGCTGAATGTGAGGTGTAGTGACCTTTCTCTACCACTAGGTTTACAAAGCCACACATTTCCCTTATACCTAGGTGAAATGTACACCCCATTCATCACATATTCACTCACTGTCTCACATATCCCCTCCCTCTTCTCCAGACCGGAGGGCTGGTCATCCAGACCGGAGGGCTGGTCAACAATCCAACAGAGACAGTGAACTCTGGACCAGTCATGGCCCTCATCAGCTTCATCCTCACCACTGTCATAGCCAACATCAGTTTTCTCTTCATCTGAAGCATCCGCACTACCCTGTACCCTCCCAGGCCTATACTCTCTGCGGGCCTCGGGTATCCTGCACGGTTTCATCTTGACCTTAGGGCCGGGCTCATTCTCGATACAGTGCCTGGCCAGAGAAGTACGACCCGACACATCAGAACACTTCTGCTGACTCTTCCTCAGAAACTCACGTACCTCCTGTCCCTGGTGCACTGACCATGTGTCACCAACTATCACAGAAGGTATAGGGGGCCTTTCACTTTTCTCCAGTTCCCCACTTTCAGGCTCTTCTGGCAGGACATGCCCAGAAGCCCCACCGTCAGTCCTAGACTCTACCTCTTCAGCCACATCACTTTGGTCTCCAATATCTCCATTTATTCCAGCCCTCAAGTTCTCCTTGATAGCGGCATCTGTATACTCAGAACCCGCCGGATTCTTCTCTTCCACCACGTTCTGCATCCCATCTGGGCTCCCGTGTGTCTGCAGCGGCAACGGAGTGACACATCGCTTTTCCCATTTGTTGGGACGTGGCTCCGATGTAGCCTCCCTGAAAGTGCGCTTGAGCTCACCAATGCCAGCTACTGATCCGCACCGTAACCCGTCCACGCCGCTGTCTTCGGCAGAAACAGATTCCTGGACAGAGTCAGTCCCCATATCTTCAGTCTTGCTCCTCACAGCTTCACTTGAAACCTCAGCTTCTGATGAGGCATCTGGCTTGGTGACCACCACTTCCATGGCTTTTTCCACCTCTGCAGCATCACCTTCAGAGTCCTTGGCATGATGCAGATCCACACCACACACTGACAACTTCTCATCTTCAACAGCATCCACCTGTGCTGTGTTCAGTTTCAGAGTCCTGCCCCTAAAGCTCAGCTCTCCTCCCTTCACCTTAGTCTTCGCCAGGGAACCGGCCAACTGTAAAACATCTTCAGATGCCATCTTCTGTCTGGCTGTAAGGTCAGCATCAGCTTCTTCTCAGGACTCCCAACCTCCTCTGCCACCATGCCCTCCCACCTGCACTGGTTGCTTTATGGTCATCAGATAATTCACTATCACTATCTGACCCCTTTTTCTCAGCCACATCTGTCTCACTGTCAGGGCTATACACTTCATTATCATTCACATCCTGCTCACTGTCAGGGTTATACAATTCATTTTCATTCATATCCTGCTTACTGTCAGGGTTATACAATTCATTTTCATTCACATCCTGCTCACTGTCAGGGTTATACAATTCATTTTCATTCACATCTTGATCTGGAACCTTAGTTAACATGTCATCCACAACATTAACTTCACCATCTGGTCCCTCAAGTATGTGACTATGTGACAACCCCAGCACCATACTTCTACATAGCTCAGGCACTAGAAGCTGACTCACGACCTCTCCCTGGACTTCAGTGTCCCTACACAACAGGCTATTGTCCATGGCAGCATGAGGAAACCTCTCCTCAGAGCCAGGCTCCTGGGAAACCTCATTTAGAACAATCACATTTCCTGTGTCTATCCCAAGAGTGGGGTCTCGCCACTGCTCACTCTCAAAACTGTCACAGGACACAGGCAAGTCAGGGACACTCGGCTCCCGAGAACCACCATCCTCGTCTCCCAACATCACCTGCAAAGGAATTTCATCACCATCACAGTCATAATTATTATCAATATCATTATCATGACTATGATCAGTATCATCATCACTATCATGATCATCATCACTATCATTATCAGCATCAGCATCATCATCATGGTCATCATCATTATCATGATCATCATCATCATCATCATTATCATTATCATCATCATCATTATCATGGTCATCATCATTATCATGTAAGTTTAACGGCCCACTAGCATTGTGTTCCGCCCCTCGGGACTGCGCACCCTCAATAGGAGCTTCATCACACTGTCCATCAGAAACATTTTTCCCCCAGAGATCCTTAGACCGGGGAAAGTCATTACCCAATATAACGGGCTGCACCAGGGTCTTCACTACCCCCACTTCACATGAAACCTCCCCGAGTTTGGGGACCAAGTCCACGGCAGTCTCTGGGTAGACCTTGGTGTCTCCATGGATGCACACCATACTCAGGTGCTTATCAGGGATGAAGTCCCTATCAATCAGGCTGTCACATACGGAAGTCACTGGACTCTCTGAGTCCAAGAGGGCCTGTGCTGGGCAGTCATTTACAACCACCGGGGACCCCTGTGGTCCAGTCTCTTCGGCTGAGGTGGACACACACACAGGCTCGCGCAGAGAGAGAGGGATCTGCCAACATCACAACACATAGGCTCCCCCTCTATTGGACAGTTGGCTGCAATTTCACGCCAGCTCCAACACTGTCCATCACACTCTCCCACCCACATGTCCCCTCGGGCCGAACCCGCTTATCAGCATATCCCATGTCCCCAACAGCTGGAACGCTCTTACCGCGAGAGTTCAGCGTCCGGGAACTCTGAAGTGACGACCTCTCAGACGGCTGTACCTCAGGAGGACGTGCTCGGGTGTAGCGGTTCACTATCACCTTTTCAACTCCATAATCAGGTTTGCTTACTGCAGACTCCCAACTGCATCTCCAGTCATGAACTCCCCTGGCACGGGCTGTCACCGTAACACCCAGCCAGGTAAGAATCGCCGCTTTCAACTTGGCATAGTCTTCGCTGTCCTGCTTGCTCAGGTCAGCCCAGACTTTTTGGGGTTCCCCAATCAGATAGGGTACGACCGCCATGGCCCATTCAGATAGTGGCAGATTCTCCTTCTCTGCCAGTCTCTCAAACCTAGTAAGATATACCTCCACATTATCACGAGGTGTCATTTTTCTCAAGGACCGTCTTACCGCCTTCTTTATAGCGGACAACGCCGGTGCCTTCACAACATTACTTCGGGACGCGGCACCGAAATCCTTTTTTGGTGCTGTCATCTGCTCAACAAATAACCGGTTATTCTCCTGCTGCTGCTGCAGGAATTGCTGCTGGGCCTGCTGCATGCGCTGCTGGTGCTGCAGGCGCTGCTGCTCCATGCTCTGCTGCATGCTTCGCTGGGCCTGGGCCAGGTACTCAATGAGCTCCTCCATACTGCCGGACTTATCTGTCTCAACCACGGCAGTCTTATGTTGCACATTAACTTGCGCCATTTGTTCAAACAGCGCCTCCATGCTGTCATCCATGCTGTCAGACTTCTCTGTCTTAACAACGGCAGTCTTCACTCAAGACATACACACTCTACAGTCTTTTCCATAGAAAAATTCAGCTCTGCTGTGCAGACACTTTTTTTTTTTTTTTCCTTTGCAAAGTCTATTAGGGCTCCTGTCTCTTTAAGACTGCTCCACAGACTTTTCTTTTGCTGCTGCACATTCCACACTCATTTTCACAACAAGTTCAGCTTTGCTGTGCATACATTTTCTCTCTGCAGACCCTATCAGGGCCACTGTCTCTCCAAGACTGCTCCAAACAGACGTTTCTGCTGACACACTTTTTTTTTTTTTCTGCTGCTATTTCAATAGACTTCACCTTTAATGCTGTCTCTCGCCACTGTGCTGCATACACACTCCAGCACTAACTGTATCAGGCACTGCGCTGCCCCAGCATTCTCCGCCAATTGTAACATTTCCAGGGGTTTAGCTCTGGATCGCTGTCTGGGTAGACAGAATGGCATGAAAACAGTTCATTCAGACAGCAGTTCTGGTGCAAAACTGGCCGCAACCAGCTTTATTAAAGTCCACAGCAAACAGATTAAAACAAAGCATAAACAGAAAACCTGGGCTTGTCTAGCCTCTAATTACACTTAGATAGATGGCCCTCTCTATCCGGGACCCAGACTCTACCAGTCTGTGCCCAAAACAACACATATCACATATGTTACCAGTATGGAGCTTCACAGATACTCCTCCTTGTGTCTGAAGGCACCTTCCATGTCCAGGCTTGAGAGAGATCCATTCCTATTCAGCCGCTCTTCACACGGATTCGCACTGAGACTACTCCTATGTCCGGGGTCCTTCCTGCACCCAAACTGAGATAGCTCAAACACTCTTGGAGACTGCTTCCTTGTGCCAGGACACCTCTCTGTGTCCAGGCTAAAGACAGCTCTAACACTCTTGGAGACTGCTTCCTTGTGCCAGGACACCTCCTGTGTCCAGGCTAAAGACAGCTCTAACACTCTTGGAGACTGTTTCTTGTGCCGAGACACCTTCCTGTGTCCAGGCTAAACTAGCTCTCAGATTGTGTTTGCAGACACCTACTTCTGGTCTCCTAATTAAGACCTGAGTAGTTTCAGGCTTGTGCTGCAAGTGTGTGCTGAATGTGAGGTGTAGTGACCTTTCTCTACCACTAGGTTTACAAAGCCACACATTTCCCTTATACCTAGGTGAAATGTACACCCCATTCATCACATATTCACTCACTGTCTCACAATATATATATATTTATAGTTCATTACACTTCTACATACTGTAATAGCCGCTAATTCAATTGCCGGCTTTTGTGAAATCACAGAAGCCGACATGAAATGATACATTGTTTACACACAGTTAACCATGTCATTTCATGTATTTTGATATATGGTTTTAACTTACAATTACATAAGTGTATGTGTGCAAAATTTCAGACATGTAGGGGTTAATTAAAGGTGTAAATTCGTTGAAAAAAAATGCGTGGGCTCCCGCTGTATTTTCTCCACCAGACAGACAAAGCAAGCGAGTGGGGGCAATAATAATAGCCTAGGGATGGTAAATTTTTTTTGTGCCCCCCCTGGCTACTAACATCCCCCAGACACCCCAGAAAGGGCAAATCTCTAATTAGATTAGCCCTTTCTGGCACTTTGACCGTCTATTCCCATTGCCCTGTAGCGGTGGCGAATGGGTTAATAAGGGGTTAAAACCACCTTGCAATTGAAAGGTGACTTTAAGCCAGGTTAATAATTGAGAGCTGTCAATTAGACAACTATCAATTATTAATCCTATTGTATGAAAGAAAAATCAAACACACACACTTTAATAAAATAAAAGTTTAATGAAATAATCAAACAGTTTTTGACCATATTTTATTTCCCTGCTAAAACTATTTCCTGTAATAAAAATAAAATAAAAAAGCAAAATTATTCTTACCAATCTGATGCACAGTCAGGTCCCACGCTGTAGTCCATCAGAAAGGGTTAACAGGTTACAGCTAGCAGGGAGCTAATGCTGCCTGCTGAGCTGTTACCCCCCGAAAGAATATGTTCCTATCCCAGCGAAAGGAGAGGAAGTGATTAATGAATGAAGCTTAATTGATTTATTCCCACTTTCACTTTAGATCAGGTCACCCTGACCTGACCTAAAGTGAAAGTGGGATGCAATCAATTAAGCTTCATTCATTAATCACATCCTCTCCTGTCGGCAGGAGATAAGCTCATTCATTCAGGAGCTTTGAGCTGAGCATGCAGAATTACTTGCTCTGCTTGGCTCAAAGCTAGTTAACCCATTGTGAAGGATTACAGCGTGGGACGTGACAGATCGCCAGATAGGTAAGAATAATGTTGTTTTATTATTTTTTCTTTATTATAGGAGATCAAGGGCTTTTAGGGATTAAGAGTAAAATAAAAGATGGTCAAAAAAATGCGTTTTTATTTCATTAAAATTATTTATTCTTAAAGTGTGTGTGTTTTTTTAATTTACTTCAATAGGATTAATAATTGATAGTTGTCTAATTGACAGCTCTCAATTATTAACCTGGCTTAAAGTGACCTTTCAATTGCAAGGTGGCTTTAACCCCTTATTAACCCATTCGCTACAGGGCAATGGGAATAGACGGGCAAAGTGCCAGAAAGGGCGAATCTAATTAGAGATTTGCCCTTTCTGGGGTGTCTGGGGGCAGATGTTAGTAGCCAGGGGGGGCACAAAAAAAATGTACCCTCCTTAGGCTATTATTATCTGCCCCCACTCACTTGCTTTGTCTGTCTGGTGGAGAAAATACAGCGGGAGCCCACACATTTTTTTTCAACGAATTTACACCTTTAATTAACCCCTACATGTCTGAAATTTTGCACACATACACTTCTGTAATTGTAAGTTAAAACCACATATCAAAATACATGAAATGACATGGTTAACTGTGTGTAAACAATGTATCATTTCATGTCGGCTTCTGTGATTTCACAAAAGCCGGCAATTGAATTAGCGGCTTTAACAGTATGTAGAAGTGTATGAACTATAAATATATGTATGTATATATTATATATATATATATATATATGTCACAATGACATATATATATATATATATATATGTATTCTATGTGTGTATATGTATTGTTTCTATTCTTTATTAAAGCTGTCAGTGTGATTTTACAGTATAGCCAGGGATGAATTAGCCGCTATTATACTATGTAGAAGTGTATGACATATATATATATATTGTACCATTTTTTCCCTGCAGAAAACGGACCGATTTTTTTCCAGCTAGTGAGTATGAGCCCTAATGCAGGCGGCCACGATGCTGCAGCACTGGTGGAGGGGACTGCGGGATCGAATGTGTGTGAAGGTGCAGATGTACCGGGGCGGTCGAAGTGTCCCTCGGTGTCGGTCTCCTGAGGAATCGCTCTAGAAGGCGCTAACTCTTCGGGCGCCCGAGTGCTGGTCACCGTGCTGTGGAAGAAAGAAAAAACATACAATGAATATACAGATGTGGAATGGCCCTGGCTGCAAAAAAACATTGGATAGATGTTAACATTTGATGGTAATATTTACCTTCTGGTGACCATTGTTTCACACAGGAACGCCAGGGCTCGTGCATATTTGTATTTGCTCTGGCGTCCTGAAGAACCACTCGGGGTCCGCATCTCCTTGTTGAACTCCTTCTTAAAGCGATCCCTTACAAACCGCCACCGCTTCACAATTCTCTCCCCTGAAACGAGAAAGCACACATTGGTTACTATACAACATCAGTGTTTCCCAAACTTCATTCCTCGTGTCCCCCAGAGGTCATGTTTTCAGTATTTCCATAGTGCTGCATAAAAGGAAATCCTGAAAACATGAACCGTGGGTGACATGAGGACTGAAGTTTGGGAAACACAGCTTACAGTCAGCAACCTGAACTATACTTACGGTGTATAGTCTGGGACCTAACATCGAGGTCCTCCCAGCGGTCCACCATTGCCGATGCCACTTTCTCCCAGAGCCGTCGGGTCATAACTTGATCCGAATGCCGGCGGTCCCCCATGTTCCACAGCGGCTCCCTTTCTCGGACCACATCAATCATCAGCTCAACGTCGATCCCTCCTCACTGTCCGAGTTGGGAGCACGCTGTGAAGCCTGTGAAATTAAAATAGAAAAAAAAAACATTACCATACACATTAGCATATGAAAATGAAAAAAGTATACATGTTAAATTAGAACAAATTAAGAAAAAAATATATAGATATCACATGTTTTGTAAAAAAAATTAAAAAAATTATATGAAATCTTACAAAAAAAGATAACTAGTAAAAAAAATAATAATCAAACCTAAAAATTACATTTTAAAAATGCACCCCAACCAATAAAAAAATTTTGGGAAAAAAAAAAATATCACATTGGAATCCAAAAAAAACTTACACGTTGGGAACCGCCGACAGTCTCACAACGACGACTCTGGGAGGCGCTGTGAGGACCCCTTTGTTGGCTCCCAGATCCGAGAGACTAAAAAGACAAAAAAATTTAGGATATTGGCTTGTGTTGGCCGCTGTGTCAAGTATGTACTAAATGGTTTTCTATGTGTTGTGTGTAGTGTGATGTTGTGTTTCTGCAATTGATGCAGGATACTTACAAATTGTGAGCCCACTCCGGGTATCTCTCCACCCCGTCCTTCTTCCTCTGGGAGCTCCTCTCATCTTGCGATTCCTGTTATTAAAAAAAGACAATCAATACATATATCCCACAGATGGATTGTGGAGAGAAAAATTTTTTTTATATTTTTACCGCCAATTGCTGACGATGGGTAAGAGGGCTCCCAGAAGAAGATGTATCAGCTTGCTCAAGTGGCTGGGAGGGAGGAGATGCTGCTGCTGCTGCCGCCGCCGCTTCCTCTGCTAATGCCGCCATTGCGGCAGCTGCTGCAGCTGTTTGACGGTCTCTGCTGTGGAAGAAAGACACAAAAAGGGCCAGTGAATATATTTGTATATTCCTTGTCCGTGGCTGAAAGAGAAAAACAAACATGTAATTTTTAGGGAAATGGGGGATGTAATATTTACTTTCTGCTGGCTGTCCTCTCTGCCCGTCTCTCCCCCTCTCTGCTTGCTGCTGCCGCCTCCGCCGCCGCCTATTCCTTGTCCCTGGCTAAAAGAAAAACAAACATGAAATTTTGAGCAAAATGGGGGATTTCATTGTTACTTTCTGCTGGCTATCCTTCGAGCTTGGAGGATGTCCTCTCCCCTTTCTTCTGCTGTTGCTGCAGCCGCCGCCACCTCTCGTTGACGTCTTCTGCTGTTGAGTAAGGACACAAAAAGGGACAGTGAATATATGTTTATTCCTTGTCCCTGGCTGAAAGAGAAAAACAAACATGTAATTTTTAGGGAAATGGGGGATGTCATATTTACTTTCTGCTGGCTGTCCTCCTAGCTACGAGGATGTCCAGTCCCCGTGCTGCTGCTGCTTCAGCTGCTGCCGCCTCCTCCCTTTCAAATCTTCTGCTGTGGAATAAACAGACAAAAAGGGACTGTGAATATATGTATTCATTGTCCCTGTTTTCAAAAATAACATTCAAACATGGACAGGAGTGAGCATTATGGTGTACGGAACACAACATCCCGTCATTAATTGGACCATAAACAGTACCAGGGGTACCCACCCTATCACTGGAAAAAATGCACACTTGATACAGTATCAGGGGGAACAACTTCATCACTTGGAAACCATGGTGACGCACAACATCACTTGCAAAACATGCACACATTACAGGGGATACAGTTCAACCTAATGGAAACATGCACATTTCATACAGTACCAGGGGGAACCACCCCATCACACAGAAAAAAAAAAAAAAAAAAAGATCAACATTATGATTGCAAAAACATGCACATTTCATACAGTACCAGGGGGACCAACCCCATCACAGCCAAAAAAAAAAAAAAAAATACAGTAGATCAACATTATGATTGAAAAACATGCAATTTCATACAGTAACAGGGGGAACAACCCCATCACACAAAAAAAAAAAAATCAACATTATGATTGAAAAACATGCACATTTCATATAGTAGCAGGAGGACCAACCCCATCACAGCCAAAAAAAAATAAAAAAAAAATACAGTAGATGAACATTATTATTGAAAAACATGCACATTTCATATAGTAGCAGGAGGACCAACCCCATCACAGCCAAAAAAAATAAAAAAAATACAGTAGATCAACATTATGATTGAAAAACATGCAATTTCATACAGTACCAGGGGGACCAACCCCATCACACACAAAAAAAAATTAAGGAAAAAAAAAAAAAAAGATCAACATTATGATTGAAAAACATGCACATTTCATATAGTAGCAGGAGGACCAACCCCATCACAGCCAAAAAAAATTAAAAAAAAATACAGTAGATGAACATTATTATTGAAAAACATGCACATTTCATATAGTAGCAGGAGGACCAACCCCATCACAGCCAAAAAAAATAAAAAAAATACAGTAGATCAACATTATGATTGAAAAACATGCAATTTCATACAGTACCAGGGGGACCAACCCCATCACACAAAAAACCATAAAAAAAATTAAAAAAAAATACAGTAAAAAAAATGTAGATGATTATTATTGAAAAAACATGCACATTTCATATAGTAGCAGGAGGACCAACCCCATCACAGCCAAAAAAAAAAAAATACAGTAGATCAACATTATGATTGAAAAACATGCACATTTCATACAGTACCAGGGGGAACATCCCCATCGCACACTAAAAAAATTAAAAAATAAAAACACTAGATCAACATTATGATTGAAAAACATGCACATTTCATATAGTCGCAGGAGGACCAACCCCATCATAGCCAAAATTTTTTTTTAAAAAATACAGTAGATCAACATTATTATTGAAAAACATGCACATTTCATATAGTAGCAGGAGGACCAACCCATCACAGCCAAAAAAAATAAAAAAAAAATACAGTAGATCAACATTATTATTGAAAAACATGCAATTTCATACAGTACCAGGGGGACCAACCCCATCACAGCCAAAAAAAAACAGTACCAGTAGATCCACATTATCAATGAAACACATGCACAACAGTTGGAGGGGATACACATTTTACATTTAAAAAAATGCACATTATTTTGTACCAGGGGATACACAATATCACTTGAAAAACATGCATATTTGAAACACTACCAGGGGGACCCACCCCATCAGTGGAAATATATTAACATTTCATACAGTACCAGGGGAACCAACCCATCACAGCAAAAACATGAATTTTAAAATGTACCAGGGTGCAAAAAAAATGCAGTAGCTCAGGCAGCATTGGTGACAGATGCGTGGTAAAATTTGGGGTGGAGGGATGTGATATTTACCGTCTGTTGTCCTGGCCCTCCATTGCCTGGTTGTGGAACCTGGTGCTGGCTGCGGAACCTGGTGCTGTGGCTGTGGTTGTGGCTGTGGCTGTGGTCCTCTCTTGAGCTCTTGTGCATGATATGTCTGATGTCCCACTGCATGCTTTTTTATATGTTTGCTGTGGGCTGGTATCTCAATTAAAAAACAGGATCCGGCCACCGGATCCGGCTTTTGCCGGATCCGCCGCACTGCGGCGTTCATAGACTTTCATTGTAACAAAAGCCGGAAGCACCGGATCCGGCGCTTCTGGCTTTTTCGCAGGAGACAAAAAACGTGACATGCAACGTTTTTGCCAGACGCCGGACTGCGACCAGACACCGGAACCAGCAAAAACCGGAAGCGCCGCAGGGACATGCGGCGCCATCCAGCAATAATGTTAGTCTATGGAAAAAAAAACCGCATCCGGCTTTACATTTCGACGGATGCGGTTGGACAAAAAAATGCCGGAGCGCGCCGTCAGGCGCAAAACGGATGTGTGAAAGAGGCCTAAGGCAGCAGTGTGGGGAAGCTGCTAAGTATCAGCCTCGGACACAACGTCCAAAGCCAAATTTTCAAGTATGTTTTTTCTGAAACAGAATAAAACATTCCAGGCTGCAATATCGCAGCCAGCATCTGATTCATGCTGCACATGGTTTGGAAGCATGAATCAGATGTTGGTTTCATTTGAAATTCACTTTTGGGGAGTGGTGCTCTATTCTTCTTGCTCGCCGGGTTCTCGCCTTACAATGCGCACTGATAGTGCGGCTCATCACTTCTCATCATAGCCAGCAATGGAGCGCAATGTCACTGTGCATTGTAAAGGATATCCCACAGTGACAAGGAAGCTAGTACTAAGCATATGTTGCAAATGACTCAGTACAGCAGGGACTAGCCCAACCCCTGAATCGAACGTCATTAATGATGTCACAGTGAGAGAAGCCCTTGCCCCTTGATGTTGTCTCATTTGAGTATCCCAGCAAGTAGGTAAAAAAAAAGTAAGAGAGAGTAGAAATAGGGATGTTCTAATTAAAGTATATTACAAAAGAGATTTGATTATTACATTTATGATTAAATCAATGATTTTGATATAGGAAAGATGTGTATCTTCGTACCGTGTTAGCCACTGAGGACTCTCAAGTCTAAATATTTTTGATTAAATCAATGTTAGTTTTGGCCCATCCCTTTAAGATTGCAGCATGCAATTAAAGTTAGTAATGGAAGATGAATGGAAGTAAGGGTAAATAAATGGAATCATGACTGAAACTGCTCAAGAACATGTGCCAAACAATAAGGCTGGAGTCACACTGGCGACTAAATCGTACCACTAGAAAGCGATGAAATATCGCTTTGCAGTCGACCCAATATTAATCAATGTAGTAGCTCCCAGCATCCGATTTTTTGTGGTCCGATTTAAACGTGCGAGTGCAATCGCAGCATGCTGCGATTGTCACCGATTGTGGGTCGACTATCGCCAATGCAAGTCTATGGGTGCGATGAAAAGTGGGATTACAAACGGACCGCACGTGTGACTTGCGATGAAATCGCACAACTTTTCCAGGTGACAGGAAACTGCCTTTGAAATTCTCAGGAAGCCTTTACATGCTAATTAGCTAAGCACATCTTAAAAAAAACCAGGAAGAACGCCTACACGGAGTCCAGAAACATGGCATCTACCTCATCAATGTGGAACTCCTCATCGTATTGGTGCAGGAGAGGCCTGAATTGTGGGACCAGCGCGATCCCAATTACAGCAATCGGACGCGCAAAGAGGCTGCATGGCAAACTATATGTGAACACATTTTTCCAGACTATCTTCAGAGATCCAGGGAGGACCAAGAGCGTCTTAGTAAGTACCACATGTAACGTTTTGTTTTTTTTTTTAAAATGTTAGTAAGAAAATAATAATGTATGCTTATGTGTTTAAATGATATTGAAAAAGCAGCATTATCGAACTCTTCCTATTTATAACTACACATTGATGTGTGTGTTCACAAACAATATCCATGTCTTTTAACATATCATCGATGCTTTGTCATTTATTCACTACAACATTTTGTACTCCCCTTCACCTCAGATGTAGTTTGTAGGTACTAAATGCTAAATGATTGAGTCGTTTTGTTAAGGGCCAAGCATTTTTTTAAATGTATGTTACAGCTTATAACATGTATACTTCTGGTTGTATGTTTATGTGTTTTAATATTGTAAATCACATCAGACATGAACACTATTTAAATGTTCATTGTTGCATAATGTTATTTTTTGATGAATAAATACATATCAGTCATTATAACCGTTATGGTGTTCTTAAATTTGTAGTGACTGATGTGACCAGGCGGTGGCGCAGCTGTCGGGACTGCTACCGGAGGGAGAGGCAGGTTAGGGATCGGAGTGGGGCTTCAGCCTCTAAGAAGAGGAAGTACCTCTATTTTGATAGACTAAACTTCCTTGCGCCAGTGATGGATGTGCGACCGTAAGTGCATGTGTGTTCAACCACTTTCAGGTCAAACTTTCTAATTTGCTGGCTTTTAATTGTCAAAATTTCTTTCCTTTCTAGGACGGAGTCAAACCTAACTGAGAGGGAGACGGGGTCTGACTCCGAAGTGCTTATCGACCCCGTTGGTGATGGGGCAGAGGAGGCAGGCCCTTCCTCTGCAGCATGTGGGTCCACCCAAGCAGCACCAACAGCAGCTGCAGGAGCTGAGGATTCACAAAGCCAGCATCCGGAACATGAGGACCTACCTCAGAGCAGCAGCTCTAATAGGGGTCAGGATGTGTCTCCTCCTCATTCCCAACGCACAAGGCGAGGTAGGCGGCGACGAGAAGGAGTGGGTTCTGTGACAAGGAGGCAGGTGGACCGAGGAGTTCTGTACTATTTGTCCAGTGTAGCAAATGATGATGGGGAGGAGGGATTTTGCCGCAGTCTGGCCCATTACCTCCGGGCTATTCCAAGACAGCACAGACTGCGGATCAGAAGCGGACTGCAGATTGTTTTGGATGCTGGAACAGCGCCTAATGATCCAAGCAACCTACTAGATTATCTAGATAGATGGGTGGTTCGTCCTGAAAATGTGTTAAGGTTGTTTGGACCAAATCCCTCACAATCTGCTTCTGCCTCTGATCCTCCTCCTCATCATCATCATCCTCTCCTCCACCTCCTCCTTGTGTCCAACAGAACCCAACTCCTCCTCCTCATCATCCTACTGCAGCTCCTTTCTTTGGAGCTACCCAGCTCCAAGCCATGGGACAGAGTGGCCATGCACAATATGCCCACTCTAACATACCCAATGTTGTTGGCTGGCCACAACATGGATATGTTAGACATGGGCATATTGGGGGTCATTCTGCTAGTGCTCAGTCATATCAATATGACTATGAGCATCAATTCGCTATGTACCCCTACACACAAGCCCTTCAGGATGCAGCCAGTAACCCAGCTGCTACGTTAGGTTCTGCAGCACCTCAGGCTCAATCACAGGTTGCAGATAGTGGAAGGCCTAATACGCAACCTTGCCATCCATCACCACCACCACCACCACCAAGCTACCATCAATTGTAGCTGAAATTTTTTTTTGGTTGTATGGAACTTATATATATTTATTTTTGCATATTGAGAATGTTATACATATTTTATTTTTATGTTTGGACATGTTGGTCCTGTTTTCTAAATATATCAGCCTCTAAAAGGCTTACAAACTAAATACACTAATCATTAAAATTAGTGAAGTGCCATTGGTTGTCTGTGATTATTCTTATATGTTATGTCCTGTGTTAAGTAGGAAAAAGTGTACATAAAATAATTACAGTCTTCCATGAATTGATGAATGTAAAGTAAGTTTATGGTATCAGATAACATAAAACACACTACATAGCTATGGCCTCATCTTGCCAAGGAATAGCACCCGCAGGAGAAACAAAATAATTGGTCAATAAGTCACGGACTTTGAGTCCAGAAGGGGGACGACGAGGATGGATGACTGGTCTCATAGGCCTCGTCATATTATCAGACTGAAGGTCAGGCATATCAGCTGATGAGCATTCATGCATTCTGGTAAAATTATGTAGTACTACACATGCTTGCACTACAAGATTAACATTTGAATCACTTAGCTGAATGGCTGATTGTAGGACACGCCATTTGGCTGTAAGAATATCAAATGTGCACTCCTCCAGGCGTCGTGCACGAGCAAGCCGATAAGATGCGTCGCCCATGGTTCAGATTGCGCCGAGGATATGGCCTCATAACATGACGAGTTAATTGGAAGGCCTCATCCGCTACTACAACATATGGCACTGCATCCACATTTGACTGTGGAAGTTGACATGCTGGTGGTAAGTCCAATTGGTTATTGCGTAGCCGCCGACCCATAATGGAAGAATTGAAGACTCTGGAGTCTCCAGTCCTTCCATAGGCCCCAATGTCTACAATTATGAAGCGGTAGTTACTGTCGACCAAGCCCAACAAAACTATAGAAAAATATTGCTTATAATTGTAGAATTGGGTCCCTGAGTTCGGCGGCTTACGCACACGTATGTGCTTCCCGTCCAGGGCTCCAATACAGTGTGGAAAATTACTGCTTTCTTGAAATCCACGTGCAATCCTCAACCAATCTTCCATTTTGGGCTCTGGCATCACCTCTTTATTTAGTCTGGACCAAATTTGTCCACAAGTAGAGCTGACTATTCCGGAAATGGTGGATTTCCCTATCAAAAACTCTAAATGCAGAGCAGCGTATGAGAGCCCAGTGGAAAGGAACCTGCAATACACAAACAACAACAAACATGTACACATCAGACAAAAAATACAAAAACACTGCATTAACCAAATGTAAACAGTGGACATTTGTTTACTCACCCATTCACTTAATGTCATGACTTAGAAACCATTATGACTGCTACACACAACCATATAGGGCAAACTTAAACATTTTATAATGCCATGGGGTACAGTATGTTAAGATTTACAAAGTAAGAAGAATGTGAAAGTTGTTACATTATGTAAAACATCATCAACATATCGTTGACACACATACCTTAATGTTAGAAGAAGCCTTTCCTCAGCAGAAATTGAAGGACGCATCCTGGTGTTCTGAAAGGTGATTCCAGGGCGCAATATGTCAAGCAAAATATCAAAGGTGGCAACACTCATGCGACAATAGGCAAAAAACTTGTCTGGATTCCTATGCAGTGTCGAATACAGGCGCTCAAAATGCCCTTTGCTGATCCTTCGCATCACAAGGGGATGCACCCACATCCTTCTGCGTATTCTGTGAGAAACAACTACAGGGTATGGCTCCCCAAAACTTCTGGATAGCAGCCAATAGTACAGCAGACGCTCAGTTCTATTAAACATTAGTCTGTCACTCATAATTTTCACTTTGCAGCAACACAACAGGAACCACTAAGAAGCCAAACACTCCACGGCAACGTTTGGGAGGGTAAGAACAGTCAAACCACGCTTAAATATGGGTCTGGCTCATTATTCAAATGATTTGAAGGCCTCAAAACCGTTAAATGTCCATTTTGCTATGATGCCACTAAAAAACGGTAGTCGCTGGGTAATCGGATGTGAAACTTAAGCGTACATGCTACAAAATCGCATCAACTACTAAAAATCGGATGCCAGTCGCATCAATGTTCATGAAATTTTAATCCGATTATCGACCGACTAAAACGGTCCGATTTTTTAGACGTTGTGTGTGACTCCAGCCTAAACCAGTTCGTGGTGTACTTGATTAACTGCAACTACCTTCCAGATCACAAGTAAGAGGAGAGAAGCCATGTATAAGGTTGAATAGGGCAGGGTGACTTGATATAAGCTTCCAAAAAGAAGCTATGAAAGACAAAAACAACTTCATGAATGCTTGATGCATGAAACTCGAAGCCTATCAAAAGAGCTAAACTGGAGAATTATTTACCATGGTTAAACAAGTGAAAAAGTATTTTTGGCATATCCAACAATTATGATAGGACCATGATATGAGTTAATGGGAAGAATACACATAGGAACTACAGTTAGGTCCATAAATATTTGGACAGAGACAACATTTGTCTAATTTTGGTTCTAGACATTACCACAATGAATTTGAAACAAAACAAATCAGATGCAGTTGAAGTTCAGACTTTCAGCTTTCATTTGAGGGTATCCACATTAAAATTGGATGAAGGGTTTAGGAGTTTCAGCTCCTTAACATGTGCCACCCTGTTTTTAAAGGGACCAAAAGTAATTGGACAATTGACTCCAAGGCTATTTCATGGACAGGTGTGGGCAATCCCTTCATTATATCATTCTCAATTAAGCAGATAAAAGGGCTGGTGTTGATTTGAGGTGGTGTTTGCATTTGGAAGGTTTAGCTGTGAAGGAAACATGCGGTCAAAGGAGCTCTCCATGCAGGTGAAACAAGCTATCCTTAAGCTGCAAAAAACAGAAAAAACCCATCCGAGAAATTGCTACAACTTTAGGAGTGGCAAAATCTACAGTTTGGTACATTCTGAGAAAGAAAGAAAGCACTGGTGAACTCATCAATGCAAAAAGACCTGGGCGCCCACGGAAGACAACAGTGGTGGATGATCGCAGAATATTCTCCATGGTGAAGAGAAACCCCTTCACAACAGCCAACCAAGTGAACAACACTCTCCAGGAGGTAGGCGTATCAATATCCAAATCTACCATAAAGAGAAGACTGCATGAAATTAAATACAGAGGGTTCACTGCACGGTGCAAGCCACTCATAAGAATTAAGAATAAAAAGGCTAGGCTGGACTTTGCTAAAAAACATCTAAAAAAGCCAGCACAGTTCTGGAAGAACATTCTTTGGACAGATGAAACCAAGATCAATCTCTACTAGAATGATGGAAAGAGAAAAGTATGGCAAAGGCGTGGTACAGCTCATGATCCAAAGCATACCACATCATCTGTAAAACATGGCGGAAGCAGTGTGATGGCTTGGGCATGCATGGCTGCCAGTGGCACTGGGTCACTAGTGTTTATTGATGATGTGACACAGGACAGAAACAGCCGAATTAATTCTGAGGTATTCAGAGCCATACTGTGTGCTCAGATCCAGCCAAATGCAGCCAAACTGATTGGTCGTCGTTTCATACTACAGATGGACAATGACCCAAAACATAAAGCCAAAGCAACCCAGGAGTTTATTAAAGCAAAGAAGTGGAATATTCTTGAATGGCCAAGTCAGTCACCTGATCTCAACCCAATTGAACATGCATTTCACTTGTTAAAGACTAAACTTCAGACAGAAAGGCCCACAAACAAACAACAACTGAAAACCACCGCGGTGAAGGCCTGGCAGAGCATCAAAAAGAAGGAAACACAGCGTCTGGTGATGTCCATGAGTTCAAGACTTCAGGCAGTCATTGCTAACAAAGGGTTTTCAACCAAGTACTAGAAATGAACATTTTATTTACAATTATTTAATCTGTCCAATTACTTTTGGTCCCTTTAAAAACAGGGTGGCACATGTTAAGGAGCTGAAACTCCTAAACCCTTCATCCAATTTTAATGTGGATACCCTCAAATGAAAGCTGAAAGTCTGAACTTCAACTGCATCTGATTTGTTTTGTTTCAAATTCATTGTGGTAATGTCTAGAACCAAAATTAGATAAATGTTGTCTCTGTCCAAATATTTATGGACCTAACTGTATATGCCAGCCTCAGTGCTCACCATCATGAGGAGCACGGGGGCCACTAGGAATCAGAAGTAGACCTATTGAAAAGTGAAGTGTATTGCTTAACCCCTTAGCGCCCAATGACGGACATAATTCCCTTGTTTGGTGCGGGCTCATCGCCGGAGCCCGCACCAAACAAGGGGATTATGTCCGTCATTGGGCGTTAAGGGGTTAAGCAATCCACTTCACTTTTCCGACACATGACAGCTGCTCTGATCAGATGACATATGCCCGGAACAGCCGTGGGCGGACTCGGGATTCACCTGCGGCTGTTAACATGTTAAATACCGCTGTCAAACTCTGACAGCGGTATTTAATATGCACGCGCAGGAAGCGCGTCATTACCTCCTTCCATCTGCGCCCATGTCACATGACCGCGGGTCGCCGATGGGTTGGCATGACAACCCTGGGTCAGCAGAAGACCCCTGTGGTTGTCATTGCGGGATCACTATGAGCGCCGCCTGGTGGTCGGCGCTCATAGCAAGTGAGCATATCTGCTACATAGAGCAGGGCTGCAGCCCTGCTCTATGTAGCAGAGGCGATCGGACAACTGCAGCTTCAAGTCTCCCATGGAGACTATTGAAGCAAGGAAAAAGTAAAAAAAAGTTTTTAAAAATATAAAAAATAAAAATATATAAAAGTTCAAATCACCCCTCCCTTTTGCCCCATTCAAAATAAACAAAAATCAAATACACACATATTTGGTATTGCCGCGTTCACAATCGCCCGATCTATCAGTATATAAAATAATTAATCCAATCGGTAAACGGCCTAGCGAGAAAAAAGTCAAAATGCCAGAATTCCTTTTTTTGGTCGCTGCAACATTGCAATAAAACGCAATAATGGGCGATCAAACGAAGGTATCTGCACCAAAATGGTATCACTAAAACGTCAGATCGGCACGCAAAAAACATGCCATCACCCAGCCCCAGATCCCAAAAAATGGCAGCTTTTTTTCTTTACAAACTTTGGAATTTTTTTTCACCACTTAGATAAAAAAGAACCTAGACATGTTTGGTGTCTATGAACTCGTAATGACCTGAAAAATCATAATGGCAGGTCAGTTTTCACATTTAGGGAACCTAGTAAAAAAAGCCAAACAAAAAGCAAGTGTAGGATTGCACTTTTTGCAATTTCACCGCACTTTTTTTCCAGTTTTCTGTTACACGACATGGTAAAACCAATGGTGTCGTTCAAAAATATAACTTGTCCCGCAAAAAACATGGCCATTTTGACTAAAAAATAAAAAGGTTATGGGTCTGGGATGAAGGGTAGCAAAAAATGAAAATGAAAAACCAAAAATACCCCTTGTCGTTAAGGGGTTAATCCTGATTTTGTTAAAGTAAAGGGGCCCATTAGCACATTGTATACGTAAGGTGGTTTTAAAAAAGTTAAGGTAGTACCAAATAAGCTTTACCTGTGCTTCTTTGATTATGCCAAGACTTTCGACTGTGCTGAGCATGATTACATTTAGTTAGCACTGAGTGAGGTAGCAGTTTCGGCTCATCTAATCAGATTAATACTCTACTGTGAGCAAGAAGCTACTTTACAAACGAGGTATGGAGATACCAAATGGTTGAAGATCTAAAAGGATACAAGCAAGGATGTAGTCTCTCTCCTTTTCTTTTAACCTCTATGCAAAATTAATAATGTGTAAGCTGAAGGATGTCCACATAAAGATCAACAATGAAGAAATAGAAGTGAGTAGTAAGAGCACCCACCTCTCATCAAAATGCCCACTTCCGGTCTTTGACAGGTGCCCCACCCCTTTTTGACACCTCTGCCGCTAACCCCACCCCTCTTCCGGTCTAAAGCCCTCCGCTCTCCTCCCCATTCTCCACCCACTCGCCGCCCCTCTGTGTGTCAATATCTGTTACGTCACTTCCTTCCCCGCCCCGGAAGCAGCCCCATCGCCGCCCCTCTGTCTTACATCCCCACCCCGGAAGCAGCCCCATTGCCGCCCCTCTGTGTGTCAATCCCTGTTACGTCACTTCCGTCCCCACCCCGGAAGCAACCCCATTCAGCCTCTGTTACATCCCCCATGACAGCCCATGCGCCGCCCATCTTGTGGGGTTATGTTGTCTGTCCCTGACACGTGGTAATCGTGCCACGTCCCCACTGGATTTGTGTAAGCAGAACTGCTAGAAAGTGATCATACCCTTCCCCCAAGGTTGTAGGTTAAAGTGTATGTAAGAAAACATGTCATTTTGTGAGAAAAGGCAGCCCCAGGATCACGAGGGACATGTCTTGACATGTTTTGTGAGTAATAATAATAATGACGCAATAAAAAACAAAGCATGCCTCGCGGCATTGTTTAAAAAATAAAATACTTTTATTGTACCTTCACTTAGAGGTTTACACAAACCAAGAAATCAAAATGGTGTAAATAGATCTAAAAAAAGTCTATAGGTTACAATATGTTCATTTCAAAGCAGATATTTACAAAGTTAACCACGTGCTTGGCGACAGCGGCGAGATTCTCTGTTTCGGCAGCAACCGCCCTCTATTGTACGGAGTACTATTTTCCAACTATAGCGCCATGTAAATAGTGTCTTTAATAGCCGCCTCTACACTGTTTTGCCTCATCAGCAGCTTTATTCTTATACATATTGTGCTCTCTTAGTGTTTCTAACAACCACTGCGCAGGCGCTGGTCCTCTCTCACTGTCGGCAATGGCACTTCCAGTCCGGCAGTCGCCACCGGCTTTTATACTCTGCTCTTTCACATGGACAGCACGCCGCTACAGAGCAAGGCACGGGAGCACCGCTCAGAAACCCTCCATGCCAGGTAATTCCCCTATACCCCACCGTGAGCCCTAATCAAGAAGGCCAGATATACTCATTTGCTACACGCTGATACTAATGGGCTATTATAGATTGTTACCTGATACAGGCTGATACCAATAGGTGCTTTTGTTAACCTCAGTGTACTTTTATACATCTCTGTTTTTAGGTTCATTACTTACCTGGCTCACATCACATTGTTTAATACACAAGTGTTTCTACAACCATACAGGTATTTCTCTGCGTATTACATATTACCACTATGGCTACTATTCTTATCTAACATATACAGATTTCTAGGGCAATTTTAACCCATTTTTGGTCCTCTATACATCCCTGTCTTTTTAGGTTCAATATCTACCTGGGCACTTAGTATATGGCCATTTATTTCCATTTACAAATGTACAAATATTTTTCTTACTCAGTAGTACTAGGTCTACTGTTCAATGATTACAACAATGCAGACGTCATCTCTTTTTACCCATTTCATTGTTTTCCTTATTAGAAATTCATTGTTTCTATGTTTCCTCTGAATCATTATATTTCAGGTAATCTTGTTCCTGTTCTGTTTCAACCTGTAGTTTCCTAATTCTTTTCCCTTTTGACTATACCTACTTTGGGTTTGGTTTTAATCACCACTTTTCCCTCTATGAAATCTCATTTTCTACATACTGAGGCGATCAGATGGTGCTTGTGTGTCTCTACGGTGTTACACATTAACTCGTGTTATTTTGGTTTTTTTGTTTCCTTTTTTTCTCTTGAATATGTTCATTATTACATGTTTATTTGTACTTTGCTATTTATTTCGTTATCTTTTATCTTATAGTGACTTATGATTAAGACTCGGGAGAGTCGAAACGTCAAATGATTTGCCCGTCACCTGTACTCATGTCTTGCTCCCTTATTTTGTTGTATTAATAAATTCTTACTATTTTGCATGGAATTCCTATAGAGAGTGCAGTGTTTCATATATTTCTACAACTCCATTATTGTAAGAATGAAAGGCGCTACTCCAAGCACTGACCCACCCTCCTGGTGGGAAGAAACTGGAAAATGAACAGTTATTCCCGGACATTGCCACAGAGTTAAGACAAGGGTGTATGTTCTCTGGATCATTATTCATTCATATAACATGGTTCATAGTTGGGTTAACTCCATCAGGTTTAATATGTTATACAAAGCCATCTCCCTTATATAGGAGAGGGAAAAAACTTCTACACAGCTTAAACAATAAATAATTAAAACCAACATCCATCACACCCGACGTATGCCAATTCGCTGCTCTCTTCTTCCGGTGTCTTGTATATATATATATATATATATATATATATATATATTATACATATATATATATGTATGTATATATATATATATATATATATATATATATATATAAAGTACAGACCAAAAGTTTGGACACACCTTCTCATTCAACGATTTTTCTGTATTTTCATGACTATGAAAATTGTAGAATCACACTGAAGGCATCAAAACTATGAATAAGCACATGTGGAAGTATACATTACACTTTACAAAAAAGTGTGAAACAACTGAAAATATATCTTATATTCTAGGTTCTTCAAAGTGGCCACCTTTTGCTTTGATTACTGCTTTGCACGCAGAAAAGGTGAACGGATGAACTCTACATGCCTGGTTCCCACCGTGAAGCATGGAGGAGGTGGTGTGATGATGTGGGGGTGCTTTGCTGGTGACACTGTTGTAAGACAGATATGTAAGACATATTTTCAGTTGTTTCACACTTTTTTGTAAAGTGTAATGTATAATTCCACATGTGTTAATTCATAGTTTTGATGCCTTCAGTGTGATTCTACAATTTTCATAGTCATGAAAATACAGAAAAATCTTTGAATGAGAAGGTGTGTCCAAACTTTTGGTCTGTACTGTATATATATATATATATATATATATATATATATATACTGTAAATATATGTGTAATCAATACAGAGAATTTGCACAAGACTTATTCCTTCCAAAGACCATACTAAGGACTCGGGAGCACTCATTAAAGGTGGAAAAAGGCATTTCTGGCAGCTAAATAGAAAAAGGTTTTTTACAGTAAGAGCAGTCAGACTATTGTATGCCCTATCACAAGAGCTAGTAATAGCAGATATTATGACAGCTTTTAAAAAAGAGCTGGATGATTTCCTTGATGCACATAACATTGTGGGTTATAGTTGAATTAGTGACAAAATTGTAGAGAAAGGTTGAGCTTGACGGACCTAGGTCTTTTTTCAACCTATGCAACTATGTACCATATTTTTCAGACTATAAGACGCACTGGACCATAAGATGCACCCCAAATTTTCAGAAGGAAAATAGGGAAAAAAAATAATGTGTCAAATGGGGGTCCGTCTTACAGTCCGAATTCAGGTTATCAGCGAAGGGATCAGCACAAGTAGAGGAGTGGTCACAGGGGTCGTTCGGTGGTCCAGGCTGGTGCGGTGGTGGTGCTCTGTGTTGCACGGGTGCTCTGTGGAGTGGCTGTGCACTGTGGGTTGGCTGTGCTCTGTGGGTGGTTGTGCTCTGTGGGTGGTGTTGTGCACTGTGGGGTGGCTGTGCTCTGTGGGGTGGGGTCGCAATATACTTACAAAATTCAGTGGTGGTGGTCTCGATGCAGCCTCCCTATGGTGCGGTGGTGTCGGGGCTCCGTGATGTGGCAGCGGGGCTCCATGATGTGGCGGCAGCGGGGCTGTGTGCTGCATGGGGGCTCTGCCGGCATTTCGTCATAGCCTGAAGCCCCCCGCAGCTCCGCTGCTGCAATGTGGTGCCCTCCTGAAAGATGGCCGCCAGGGGCCTCCGGAAAGATGGCCGCTGCATCCTCAAATTCAAATCTCGGCAATGAGATCTCGTATCCCGAGATCTTGGGACAAGATCTCGTTGCGGAGATCTGAATCTGAGCATGCGCCGCCTCCAGCGGCCATCATTCTGGAGGCGGCGCATGCTCAGATTCAGATCTCCGCAACGAGATCTTGTCGGGAAGAGATCTCGTTGCTGAGATTTGAATTTTGGGGGAAAAAAAGTGCGTCTTATGGACCGAAAAATACGGTAACTATATGACACTTGGCAAATGAAGTTTAATGTAGATAAATGTAGAGCAATGTACTTAGGACGGAGTAATCCTATTGCTGCATATACATTAAATGGGACTATATTCGTGACTACAGAACAGGTGAAGGACTTGGGTATTCTGGTTACAAGTAAGCTGAGCAGCAGTACTCAATGTCAAGCAGCAACTGCAAAAGCAAACAAGATCTAGTTTTGGGTTCCACATTTTTAAAAAGGATATCAGAAGTTATAGCCAGTTCAAAGGCAGTAACTATATTATTACAAATGATGGAAGGCCTCTCATATGCGAGGTTGGAAAAGTTGGGCTTGTTTTGTTTAGAAAAAAGATGCCTCAGGGGAGATCCAATTTACATGTACAGTATGTTTGGTCAGTACAAAGGACTTGCACATTACTCTTGCACATTATTTATTCCTTCCAAAGGCCATACTAAGGGCCAGGGGGCATTCATTATGGGTGAACAAAGGTGATTCAGGCAGCTATATAGGAAAGGGTTCGTTACAAGAGGTAGTAATGGCACTCTATAACAGCTTTTAAAAAAAGGTTGGATGATTTCCTCAATACACATAGCATTGTGGGTTATAGTTAAATTAGTGACAAAATGTACAGTTTGTGGAGAAAGGTTGAACTTGATGGACCTTGGTCTTTTTTCAACCTATATAACTATTGTGGCATGGCGACTGGTCATGTAATTTATGGGCGGTATGTATCGCAGAGGTGGGTGGCCTTGTGATGGAAGCCTGGGCGTGTTTTGCTCAGGAGATCTGCTGCTGAGGGTTTTTAGCTATACATTGGGAGGCTTCCAGGTGACTTGGAGAGATAGGTGGGTCCAGTCACCTACAAACCCACCCAAGGGGTGTGTCTCTGAACACCCAAGATGAAGCCTGTATGTGGTTGTGTATGTTTAAGGGCCCGTGGTGATGTCATGATCACCTGACCAGTGCATGTGATGTTACCTCACCTGTGGGTGTGGTTAGAGGCTACCTAATGGAGGTGTGTTTGGCACATGTGAGTGAGTATTTGGGAGTCTGCCGGGTGGACAGACTTCCATGTGTCCAGACTGGACATTACAGAGTGGTCTGTGACTTAGGGGGTAGAAGGCCTCCTGTGTGTATGGCTCAAGATGGAGCTTCCAGGCTGGACATTGCCCTAGCCTGTGTGCCCATAGGGCCTGAGGGAACAAAGCCCAGCTAAGGACTGTTTTGTGTTGCTGTTGCCTGATGTAAAGACTGTTTACCTTTCTGTTGTGGATTTGATGGTTTATGAAGCAAATAAACCCATACGGACATTGAAGAGAATATACCTCCTGTATCCTCCTTCGCAGCTGAGTGAGTACAATCCTTACACTATGTATGAAATAAATTCCCATAGGGGTTTAATTTCCAAACTGGGGTCACTTGAGGGGGATTCTATTCTTCTGGCTCTTAGGGGCTCTGTATATGTAGTCTGCAAACAATTCTACCATAATTTGCTCTCCGAGAGTCAAATAGTGATTCTTCTCTCCCGATTCTTCTTGTGTGGCTAAGCAGTACTGTACAGCCACATATGGACTCTTGGCAGGTTCAGTAAAAATTGTGTTCCAAATTTTCTTACCAGTTTTACTCATTTTCACATGTGAAAATTTAAAATGTGGGACTAACATTTTTGTAGTAAAAATGTAACCATCTTTTTTTCACTGCCTAGCGGTATACAATTCTGTGACACACCCGTGGTGTCAATATGCACTCTTAGATGAATTCATTAAAAGGTGTGTTAGGGTTCAAGTTCCCGCTGCTGCACTAGGGGAGTCTCAAACCAGTCCCGCTGCGGTCCCCCATCCATCTCCATCCGCAGTGGAACCTGCTCAGCAGAGATGTCGGTCCCAGCATCTTGCCCATTCCAATACTGTGCAGAGACTTGTTGCTGCCCCTTCTGGATCTTCTATCATAGCCAGTGCTGGAGCAGACGTCTTTGGGACAAGTCCTGCGTTTCCCCTTCTGAGCATGCCCAGGGTAAGATCGCTCATTGGAGATCAGGGGTCACATGTTCAGCAGCTCCTATTGGTCCGCCAGGAAGGTCCTGAAACTACATGTGTTTTGGAACAGTTTCTCATTGGTCCTTTTTCTGGCAGGTCCTGTAGCTGTTACTATAAAAGGGTGGCATGGCTGGGCCGTCATTCGCTAGTATCAATTGCATTATGTGCTTTGCGCCAGTGTGATCATGTACGCATGTGGTTAGGGCTCAGCTAAAATAAGCCCCTAGAATACCGGCTTCTCCGGTGAGGAGATTTGGGTGCACGTGTTTAGGGCTTGGCTGAAATAAGCCCCTAGAATACCGGCTTCTCCTGGTGAGGAGATTGCTTGATTGCGTTGCTTTCTGCATGATCACGGACTGCTATCCACACAGCAGTTAACTGTGTATCCCTGTGAGTCTAACAGGACACAGTCTTTTTCTCAGCGGCTCTGTGACGCAACAGGGTTCGCTTTATAATGCTGGTTCAGTGCCCTAGCGTTTTACTTTGCGGCTCACTGAAGTTAAGTGACTTCGTACTTATCACCATATAGCGCTGTGGCATTCCCGTTAGCGGCTCTGGGGATTAACAGAGTTCAACTAACTGCGACAGTGAGCTACGGTGTTTATTTTAGCGACTCTGCGGGATAACAGAGTTCGCTACTTTCGCCATCTTACTAGCAGCGGGCTTCGCCTGCACGGTGGACCCAGGGCTGCGAACGCACCTCTCTACAATATCTATTAGGTGCATTCCGCAGACCCTAACATAATACTAGCGCCAGGGTCTGGGTAGTAAAATGGCGGACGACCAGCGTCTACATCAGTACATCCAGCAGCTGGAGGGTAAGTTGGAGGTCCTTGAGCGCACAACCTCAGCTGTGGATGTTACCGCAGTCGCTGTTCAGGCTGCTAGCGTAGCTGCAGCCAGTTTGTCCACCGCTACCTCTGCTCCGACATTATCCCACCTCCCACTTCCAGCAAGTTTACGGGTGACAGTAAACATTGTCGGGGATTCGTGAGTCAGTGCTCTATACAGCTTGAGCTTCTGGCAACACGTTTCCTCATGGAACGGGCACAAGTGGCTTTTATTGTGTCTCTTCTGTTGGGCAGAGCATTGGAGTGGGCAACGCCGCTGTGGGAGCACGACGATCGTGTGGTGCGGAGTGCTCCTCGGTTTTTGGAGGCAATGAAAAAGGTCTTTTTAGGACCTCAGGTCACGCACGATACGGCACTCCAACTGCTGGCAATGTCACAGGACTTATCCATGGTCAGCCAGTTCTCAGTCCAATTTCGGACTTTGGCCTCTGAATTACAGTGGTGTTATGAATGTGCTGGAGATGGTTTCTGAGCAGAGGCTCCCTTTGGTGGTTACAGACAGTACTGAACCTTTCAGCGAGGAATGGCAATCTGGGATCGCTGACTGGTCTGATATAAGGGAGGTTCCCTCCCATGATGGTTGCCGGTGATCAATTGTTCTTGTCTCAGTTGTGGTTCCTGGTTCATTTGGAAGTTTGCTGAGTCTTGCCTGCATCTTCTGCTTTCAGATAAGATATTTTCTGCTTTTATTTTTGTGCTTGCTTTTTGCATAGTTCTCTGCACTTTTGTGGAGGTCAGCCAGGTCCCCTTCTGGGGCCTGCGCTCCTCTCAGTTTATCTGTAGCCACTGTTATTTGTTCCTTTGCTTTTTCCTGTTTTTTCAGTGGCTGCGGCTTAGTTTTGTTACACCAGAGATCTGATTTAGGTGGTGGAGATCGTGTGATCTCAGGTGTTTTTGCAATCAGAAGAGTTGGTATTTTTTAGGTTTTTTTTGGATTGCAGTAAGAATCCTTTCCTGTACTTTTCTGTCTAGACAGATTGGGCCCCAGCGTTGGCTCATTCTATTTTCTGTCTGTGTTCGTGCTTCTTCTTGTCTAACCGCCATTGCATGTTTGGGGGCTTCCTATTTTCTTTGGGGATCTGCTCCGGGGCAGATAGCTTTCCTCTTTCTGCCTTTAGGTGTAGTTATCTCTCAGGCTGTGACGAGGCGTCTAGGATCAACGTAGGAACGCTCCACGGCTACCTCTAGTTGTGTGGTTAGTTCAGGTTACTGCAATCCAATAGGTTCCAGCCTCTCTGGTGTATTGCCGTTTTTTGCTTTTTCTCCTCAGCTACCTAAACATAACAGTGTGGCCAGATAAAGTTCTTATTCCAGTGTTCTGGAGAGGACTGGCAGACCATGTAAAGGACGCTTTGGCTACCAGGGAGATTCCTGCCACACTGGAGAAACTCATTTCTATATCTACCTGCATCGACCTCCGTTTTCATGAGCGGAGGTTAGAGCGGACCCAGTGTAGGCAGAGGTTTTGGCTGGCACCCACATTTGCCAAACCTCTTGAATTTCCCGTTCGGACGTCCGACTCCCCAGAGACCATGGAGATTACTCGAGTGGGATCTAAGTCTCGGACCACTCGAGTATCCGTGGTCTGTAGAGTGTGTCAGCAGCCAGGACATTATGCCAACCGATGTCCACAGCGAATGAGTAAACGGTCATGTTCCGTGACCATGGGTGCAGGGTCATTAGACGCAAGGGATTTTGCTATAAAGTGCTCCTTAAAGGGTTAATCTCTCTAGGTTCATCCACTCTTCCCGCCAAGCTTTGTGTGGACTCTGGGGCAGAGGGGAATTTTATGTCCTCCTCCTTTGCCTCTCGCCATTCCACACCGCTAGTGACGCTCGCCGAGCCAATATCGGTGAGAGTATTGAATGGAGCAATCCTGCCCTCACAAATCACCCACCAGACTGTCTCACTACCTCTTTCTATGTCCCCTTCTCATCAGGAGAATATATCCCTTTTTGTTCTTCCTGAGGGAATAGATGAGGTTTTGTTGGGAATACCCTGGCTTCGCCACCACTCTCCCCATATTGAGCAGTCCTCTGGGAGAATACTGGGTTGGGGTGATCATTGCAGAGACAGATGTCTCAGAGAGGACGTTCAGGTTTCCACCACGGAGAAACCCATAGACCTTGCTTCTCTCCCCAAGGTTTATCGGTCATACGCGGACATATTCTCCAATAAGGCAGCAGAGTCTCTTCCGCCTCATCGCCCCTATGACTGTCCTATAGACCTCTTGCCTGGAACGGAGCCCCCTCGGGGAAGAGTGTATCCTCTCTCTCTTCCTGAGACGGAGGCCATGTCACAATACATCCAGGAAAATCTGGCAAGAGGGTTTATTAGGAAGTCAGTGTCACCAGCAGGGGCAGGATTTTTCTTCGTGCAGAAGAAGAATGGAGAATTACGACCGTGTATAGACTATAGGGGTCTTAACGCCATTACCGTTAAGAACAAATATCCTTTGCCCCTAATATCTGAGCTCTTTGATAGGCTCCGGGGAGCAAGGGTATTTACTAAGCTGGATCTTCGTGGTGCCTATAACCTGATCCGGATCCGTGAGGGGGACGAATGGAAGACGGCATTCAATACCAGAGATCTACATTACGAATACCTTGTGATGCCGTTCGGGCTCTGTAATGCTCCAGCTGTCTTCAAAGATTTTGTAAATGACATCTTCTGGGACATGCTTGCCACCTCTGTGGTAGTCTATCTGGATGACATTCTCATCTTTTCTCCAGATATGGACACCCACCGGAGAGATGTTTGCAGGGTTTTCGACCTCTGGCGGACATATTCCTTATATGCGAAGTTGGAGAAGTGTGTGTTTGAGCAGGAGTCTCTGCCATTCCTGGGCTATATCATTTCCACTCAGGGATTGGCTATGGATCCTGCCAAACTACAGGCTGTAATGGATTGGCAAGAACCCCACTCTCTTAAAGCGGTGCAGCGCTTTATGGGGTTCATTAATTACTATCGCCAATTCATTCCCCACTTCTCTACTTTGGTTGCTCCCTTGGTAGCCCTCACCAAGAAGGGAGCCAATCCCAAATTGTGGTCAGAGGAGGTCTCCAAGGCCTTTACTTCAATCAAGTCCCATTTTGCTAGCGCTCCTATCCTACATCGTCCCGAGGTTGATAAGCCTTTTATATTGGAGGTAGATGCCTCGTCTGTTGGTGCTGGAGCAGTCCTTTTTCAAAAGGATGCTCAAGGTCGTAAACATCCTTGCTTCTTCTTCTCCAAGACCTTCACACCAGCAGAGAGGAATTATTCCATTGGGGATAGGGAGTTGCTAGCCATGAAGTTGGCCTTTTCCGAGTGGAGACATCTCCTGGAGGGGCTCGCTTTCCCTTTAAAGTGTTCACTGATCACAAAAATTTCGTCTATTTAAAGACCGCCCAGCGGCTAAATTCCCATCAGGCCAGATGGTCCCTGTTCTTCTCCCGGTTCCATTTCACCCTCCATTTTCTCTCCGGGGAGAAGAACATAGTGCCGATGCTCTGTCTCGCTCCGTGGTGTCCTCTGAGGAGGTGGAGGAGGAGCCTCGGCTGATTGTCCCCACAGAGAGCCTAAGAACTGTGGCCCCAGTTTCGCTTGAGTCTGTGCCTCCAGTCAAGACTTTTGTGCCCATCAGTTTGCGACCGGAGGTACTCTCTTGGGCACACTCATCCAGGGTGGGTGGACATTTTGGGGCAAAGAGGACATCTGAGTTGCTGGCAAGGACATACTGGTGGCCACATATGATCCGTGACGTCAGGGAATACGTTCAGGCGTGCGTCTCCTGCGCCAAGAATAAGTCCCCTCGACAACGGCCAGCTGGGTTGCTTTTCCCTTTGCCGGTGGCAGACAGGCCCTGGGAGATGGTTGGGATGGATTTTGTGGTGGGCTTACCCAAGTCTCGGGGCTGCACCATCATCTGGGTGATAACCGACCACTTCTCCAAAATGGTGCACTTGGTGCCGTTACCACGGTTACCATCTGCACGGGCCTTGGCAGCATTATTCATTAGGCATATTTTCCGCCTACACGGTATGCCAGACAAAATTGTCAGTGATCGAGGTCCCCAGTTTGAGTCTCGGTTCTGGAGAGAGCTGTGTCGGTTACTCAGCATTGAGTTGAATCTCTCCTCTGCATACCATCCCGAAACGAATTGGTTGGTAGAGAGGGCTAACCAGACCTTGGTCACATACTTGCGACATTTTGTCTCTGCCAGGCAGGATGACTGGGCATTCTTGCTACCGTGGGCTGAGTTCGCTCTAAATAATGCTGTGGCTGACTCCACTGGTCAGACCCCATTCCTCCTGAACTACTGTCTGCATCCGCAGGTACCAGTGCCCATGCCCGTGCCTTCCGCCGATTCCAGGGTGGCAGACTGGGCTGTGGAGGCACGGGACATTTGGGACCGCACACAGGATGCCATTCAGGCTCCCAAAGAGAGGATGAGGTCTTCGGCCGATGCCCATCGGCGCCCCGCTCCTACATTTGCTCCTGGTGACCTAGTGTGGCTCTCTGCCTGAAACATCAGGCTACGTGTAGAGTCCACCAAGTTGGCACCTCGCCTTTTGGGTCCCTTTAAAGTTATTGAGCAGGTGAACCCGGTGGTTTACCGCCTAGCCCTTCCGCCTCGTCTTGGTATCACCGTGGCCATTTACCGGTTTTCCGAGTCATCTGCTGGGACGTCGGGTTCATCTACCAACGATCATGAGGTGAACGCCATTGTTGGGTGCAAGGTGGTACGAGGAAAAAAAATTTATTTGGTGGATTGGAGGGTTATGGGCCTGAGGATAGGTCCTGGGAGCCTGCCGAGCATGTTCACGCTCCGCAGCTCATCGCTGCCTTTGAGCGCAGCGAGGCCCAAAGAAGGGGGGCCCTAGGAGGGGGTGTAATGTTAGGGTTCGAGTTCCCGCTGCTGCACACGGGGAGTCTCGAACCAGTCCCGCTGCGGTCCCCCATCCATCTCCATCCGCAGTGGAACCTGCTCAGCAGAGACGTCGGTCCCAGCGTCTTCCCCATTCCAATACTGTGCAGAGACTTGCTGCTGCCCCTTCTGGATCTTCTATTATAGCCAGTGCTGGAGCAGACGTCTTTGAGACGAAGTCCTGCGTTTCCCCTTCTGAGCATGCCAGGGTAAGATCGCTTATTGGAGATCAGGGGTCACATGTTCAGGCACTGCAGCAGCTCCTATTGGTCCGCCAGGAAGGTCCTGAAACTACATGTGTTTTGGAACAGTGTCTCATTGGTCCTTTTTCTCGCAGGTCCTGTAGATGTTACTATAAAAGAGTGGCATCGCTGGGCCACCATGCGCTAGCATCAATTGCATTATGTGCTTTGCTCCAGTGTAATCATGTACGCATGTGGTTAGGGCTCAGCTAAAATAAGCCCCTAGAATACCGGCTTCTCCGGAGAGGAGATTTGGGTGAACGTGTTTAGGGCTTGGCTGAAATAAGCCCCTAGAGTACCAGCTCCTCCAGGTGAGGAGATTGCTTGATTGCGTTGCTTTCTGCATGATCACAGACTGCTATCCGCGCAGCAGTTATCTGTGTATCCCTGTGAGTCTAAAGGGTATGCCACACTGAACAATATCGCTAACGGGATCGCTAAAAAACGTCACTATTTAGCGATCCCGTTAGCGATGTTGTTCAGTGCGGCATCTGCCAGCGACGAGCTTCCTGCTGTGATCTCGCTCGTCGCTGGAATCGTTCCGGACCCTATTTTCTCGTCGGCGCTCCCGCTGGGTAAGTATATATCGCTAGTGTGGCACCTTTTCTTAGCGATTTAGCGGTACTTTTGTACCGCTAAAGTCGTTAAGAAGATCGCTAACGGCGATAGCGTCGTTAACTATATCGCTAAATGTGGCCGCACTAGCGATATAGAAACAATCCCGCTAGCGATCGCATTAGTATGCGTCGTTATCGTGATCGCTAGCGGGATTGTTTAGTGTGGCAGTACCTTAACAGGACACAGTCTTTTTCTCAGCGGCTCTGTGACGCAACAGGGTTCGCTTTATAACGCTGGTTCAGCGCCCTAGCGTTTTACTTTGCGGCTCACTGAAGTTAAGTGAGTTCGTACTTATCGCCATATAGTGCTGTGACATTCCCGTTAGCGGCTCTGGGGATTAACAGAGTTCGCACTAACTGCCACAGCGCACTACGGCATTTATTTTAGCGACTCTGCGGGATAACAGAGTTCGCTACTTTCGCCATCTTACTAGCAGCGGGCTTCGCCTGTACGGTGGACCCCGGGCTGCGAACGCACCTCTCTACAATATCTATTAGGTGCGTTCCGCAGACCCTAACAAGGTGTACCATCTTCACCTCACTCTGTGACCCGGCTGACATCTTTCTCATCAGGGAAACAGAGGCATGACTCTCTACTTCTCTTCCGAACCTTAGGTTCAAGACTGTCCTGGCGTCCAGACGTGACAGAGATTGTGTTCTCATTCATCTAGGAAATTTATGCTGACCGGATTCATTGTCTTCTGCTTCACCTTAGTTGCACTAGAACCTGCTAACTCTGCTATGTTTAGCCTTGCTCTCCAGTTCACCCAGATCTTGTACTTGATGAGTCTGGACTTTGGACTCTGACTAGACTGTCCGTCTGTCTCTAGCATCTCCAACTGTAACCTGGAAACATTTTTTATAAAACCCCATCTATTCCCTTTCAAACTGTGGGCTACACCCAACTCTATTAACTACCTAATCCCTAGTGTGGTGCAAACTGTATCCCTATCTCTTGTATGGAGTATGGATCCCATAGTGGACAGACATCCCACATTCCCAGGGATGGCCATAGGCATAGCCTATAGCAGTGATGGCGAACCTTGGCACTCCAGCTGTTGGAGAACTACAACTCCCAGCATGCCACAACTGCTGCAGGTTGCAAGGGCATGCTGGGAGTTGTAGTTTTACAACAGCTGGAGTGCCAAGGTTAGCCATCACTGGCCTATAGGAGAACTGAACATACAACACAGGCCATAGGGATGAAATGTTGCAGCATTGTCACAACCACCCCTGTTGCCACAAAATCTTCTTCCCTTCTGAGCTTTCCACTGTGCCTGAAAAGTATACATTTGGGGTCTTGGCGTTCTCAGGAGAAATATCTTAAAAAATTGTATGGTTCATTTTATCCTTCTTCCCCATAACTAAGATGTTGAACCACCCATCTCTTTAGTCATAAACGGCTGGTATATTTGACCCCTATACTTATATTTCTCTGGTCTTCATCTCCCCTGAAGATTTGTCATACGAAACGTATTGTGAGGACCATGGAGCACTGAGGTTTTCTTTGGTGGGGTAATGTGTGGCTAGCTATGAAAGGATTGTACTTGCAAATCGGATTCTCCATTTTTGATACAAACAGCAGAGGGACTTGATCTGGATTCCAGAATGTGGACATGACTGCAAAAGTTTGGTGAGATTGTTCCCATTTAGATATTAACTGCAAAATGTTTAAGTTATATCTTATAGCATGTTTCTTTTTGTTCCACACAGCATATCACAGTTTGCTGGTGTAACCTGTATGTCATTGTTCGTCTATACGTTTATATGTTTATTAATGGTATTTTGAGCCAGAGGGTCTCTTTTAAAAATTATTATTAAAGGTTATATTTTATTTATATCTTCTACCTTGCTGATTTAACCCAACTTTGATTGGTAGTCCTATAACTAATTCATTTTGTCTTATTATCCCTTTTGAAAATTAAAAACTTGGGACCAAAGCAACATTTTAGTAGAAAAAATGGTAATTTTCCATTGACTCAGTCCAATGTTATACAATTCAGTGAATCGCCTGATAGTTAAAAAATTTCACTACACCCCTATATGAATTCCTCAAGAGGTTTAGTTCCAAAATGGGGTCACTTGTTAGACTTTTTGCTGTTTTGACAAGTCAGGGCTCTTCAAATGTGACATAGCATCCGCAATATATATGTCATGCTGTGATGGTCTTCGGTAAGGAAGGGGGTCTCAAACTGTCCCTGGAATTGGGACCCTAACTATCCCTGTCCCGGGGTACTCTTGAAGGTAGAGAGGCCTGAGTCTCCGACCTTACTATGTGCTTGTTAAACTCAAATTTGTCCCCTCCCCACCTCAAGAGACCTGGGACCAAATTATAAGGTAAACAAGACGCAAAGATAAAACAGGGATCACAGAAAGCAACAAACGTACAAACACCAAAGGTAAAGTGGTATATAGAGAAGGATATGAATGTACCACCCAAATGGGAATAGGACAATGAGGAAAGCATATACCCAAAAACAGCACACAACAATCTCCAGTACCAACAACAATCTTCTATTCAGCACAGCATCTCCAAGGATCTAGGAAGCAAACCTTTAACTGACAAGACAGAGAAGGTCTGGCCTGGAGAGGTAATGACCAGATCAGAAGCAGCTGAAAATGGAGCTGCAAATTTCTGACCAGCATAGAAATGGTCGTTAACCTCTTCATCACCAAAGGAAACCAAATCTATTTACTATGGGACATAAACACATAGGTTGAATGGAAGATATGCAATTCCCAATAAACAATGGTCTTCTAACCCCAGATCTCCCAGGAGGATGTGACACACTCACGACACTATTCCAGACAAAATTGCGCTCCAGAATTCAATTGGCGCTCCTTCCCTTCCGAACCCTGCCGTGTGTCCAAACAGTAGTTTTCCACAACATATAGAGTATTGGTGCGCTCAGGAGAAATCAAAAAACATATTTTATGCTCAATGTTCTCCTGTTACCCTTGTGAAAAGGAGAAATCTTGTGATAAAGCAATATTTTTGGGTTAAAAAATGTTTTTTTTATTTTCACGCTATAAAATTCTGGGAATCACCTGTGGGCTCAAAGAGCTCATAATTCCTCTAAATAAGTTACATGAGGTATGTATTTTCCAAAATGGGGTCACTTATTGGAGTTTACATTGTTTCAGCACATCAGGGCAGCGAAAACCACAACATGGCATCCGCTATCTTTTTCAGATAATTTTGCCTCAAAAATCAAATGGTGCTCCTTCTCTTTCGAGCCCTACCATACATGCAAACAGTAGTTTTCCACCATATATAAGGTATCGGTGTGCTCAGGAGACATTGCACAACAAACTGTATAGATGATTTTCTCCTGTTACCCTTTTGAAACTGAATAATTTTGGGTTAAAGCAACATTTTTGTGGAATCGTAATTTTTTTTTCTTTTCACAGCTCAACACTATAAAATTCTGTGAAGCACCTGCAGCTTCAAGGTGCTCACCACACCTATAGATAAGTTCTTTGAGGAGTGTAGCTTCCCAAATGTGGTCACTTGTTGGGGTGGGCTTCCACTGTTTAGGCACTTCAAGGGCTTTGCAAACAAGACATGTCATCCACAATCTATTCCAGCCAATATAGTGCTCAGGAAGTTTAAGTGTACTCCTTCCCTTTTGAGACTTGCCATGTAACTAAACAGGAGCTTTCTACCACATATGGGGTATCGGCGTACTCAGGAGAAACTGCACAATAAAATGTATACTCTATTTTCTTCTGATACTCTTTTAAAAATGTAAATTTGGGGCTAAATCAATATTTTTGTTTTAAAAAGTAAAATTTTTATTTTTTCCTTACACATTGCTTTAATTCTAGTAAAGCACCCAAAGGGTTCATAAACTTCTTGAGTGTGTTTTTGAGCAGGACTGTCTTATCGTTAGCTGCAGGGCATGGATGAGTTGGAAAAATTATGTGCTGAGCATCTCCATTTTTTCTAATTATCGAGAGCAGTAATGAAATTCAAATTTCATAAATTTTATGTTTACATGCTATAGCACTTCAGAGTGCAACTTTATTTGTTTGTTATGTATTGAGATCGCTACTTTTGGTTTGCACCTGTACACACCAGTTTTCTGTTTGGAAGTGACAGTCTTTTTTTGTAGGATGGTGAAAACAGGAGGGGAGGGGAGTGGTTAAGGACACGGTGAGACTCCATGTTTGTTTTTATATTTTTAATATCTTAATTTTTAATAGGGGAAATTGGTTTTGATTCGAACTGACTTGTACCTACAATCATCTTATGAAACAAAAAATCTGGCAAAGAAAACTCAGGACTGTTCCTCTCAAAATTCCAGCAATTGATCGCCTCACTTCCCAGACATTTACAGACTTGTAAAAAGAAGAGAGGATGCTGCATAATGGTATACAGTACATAGCTCCATTACAACTTTTTTGACATGTGTTGCGGCCATCAATTTCTAATTACGGTAGTTAGTTTTTAAATTGAAACGGAAAAATTGTCTGACATTGAATTTTTGATCTGTTCTATGTTCTGTTATAATAAAATATAGCTGTAAGAGATTTCCAATTCATTGTATTCTTGTTCTAGTTACATTTTACAGAGGGTCCCAACTGTTATGGAATTGAGGTTGTAGATTACTGATGAGATCGAGAGTGCGCAATTTGAGGTTAATCCCGTTTGAAAAATTGACATCAAGTGACAGGTTTATAATTGCAAGGTATAAAACAGAGCCTATTTCCCACATTTTCCAATCTGTCCCAGACCGATCCAGACCTTCCACTACAGATCAAAATAAACAAACTGAATATAAATCTGGGAAAGTCTCTGGACAGCTTCTCTAAGAAGTTATAATTGGAAATTTTGCTCCTGAACCATCTGCTGTTTCCCACGTTCTTTCTCCAGACGTATGCCATGGGGAAAGAAAAGGCAAAAAACTTGGGCTACATGGTAGGAAGGGGTAAAATAAAACTGCTAGTAAATAAGATGGAGGAAATCCAAAACTTGTTGCAGCCAGTCTCCAAAAAGCAGGTTAGGGCATTTCTAAGAATTGTGGATATTATTGGCAATATATCCCGAATTTTGCCATGGTAGCCACCTCCCTGACTGATCTTTTTAAAGGCACAAAGACATCAATGGCCAAATGGTACTCTGAAATGAAGACAGCATTCCAGGAGTTGAAGCCCGCCCTATGCAAACAGCCGGTCTTGGTCACACCTGACTACACTAAGGAGTTTGTGGTCCAGACGGATGCCTCAGAGGTTGGTTTGAGAGCTGTGTTGTCCCAGGAAATAGATGGGGGTGAACACCCAGTCCTGTACCTAAGCAGGAAACTCTCCTCCTGTGAAAAGAACTATGCCAATGTAGAGAAAGAGTGCTTGGCCATCAAATGGGCAATTGACATGCTGAGGTAGTACCTGTTATACTGGAGGTTCAGGCTAGCATCAGATTATGCACCCCTGAGATTGGTGATGGAAAGAAAGGGGAAGAATGCCTGGGTGACTAGGTGGTTTCTAGTGCTCCAAGACTTTAGATTTCATGTGGCGCACAGGCCCAGGAAACTACATGGTAATGCAAATGCCCTGTCCAGACTTCCTTGCTTAATGAGTAAAGGTGCCAATCCCCCCTGGGCTTTGGACAGAGGAGGGGGATATGTGACAAACTCACTGGCAAAGTCCTGGAGGGGAGATAAGTTTCATTGAGGCTGTCAGCTAAATCCAGAAGTTTTCTCCAGCACATGTTGAGAGGGGTCAATCGGACATTTTTAAGGGCTGAGTTTTTGTGGACAACTGTAGAACATGGGGAGGTTGTCCACCTTATCTCCACCCCAGTGGTCTGGAACTTAAATAGTCAGACTTCTGAGGCATTCAGTGGTCAATGTGTCAGGAGTTGGCAGCTCCAGAGAAGTGGTTTTGTGTTAAACTGTACTGAACCCAGTTGTTATATCCTGAGGGGCAGATCCCTGCAGCTGCAGAGACTGTATACCATTTTGTTTTGTTTTCCTGTTTTGCTCAAAGGACCGTGCCTACTTTGACTTTGTACTGGATTATGCCACATGTATAATAAACCAGTGGAAAATTTAAAGAGACAGTGTACCTGTGTCTACCTTCGTGTGCAGCCAAGTGAGCCGATATACCATACATACTTCAAACATTTTCAGCATTTGTCCTACACAGTAGTTTGAATTATGATCATACATAGTCACAAAACGCTAAAATTCCAGCAAACCCTTGGGACTCATTGATTTTTTATTTTTTTTACTTCCAAGTTAACTAACTGAGGATATAAAATTCTTTGCACATGGAGCAAAGCCAGATGATCTTAAGAGCTGCAGTACATTTGTCATAGTCACATTTCTAGAAAGTTTTATATTTGCCGGTACACACAAGGTCTGGAAATGTTAGGGAGTTTAAATAAAGCATTGCAAGTATTCCCACATAAAAATTCACAAGCATCACCTTTCCCACACTTCTAAAGGGCACTGTATTGGGATTCAGTAATGACTAATCACATAAGACCAAAATGCAAAGTATTTGCAATTCTTTATTGTGAGCAGCTTCTTCAAATTCAGTTTCTGGGAACAAGCGGTATTTTTGTATAATTGACAAAAAAATACTAATACAACTTTATGTAGAATAAAGCTATTTCCAAAGATGCATGGTAATTATAGGGAACCTGTCACCAGGTTTGGCCGAAATGAGTTACGGCCACCGCCTTTCAGGGCTTATCTACAGCATTCTATAATACTGTAGATAATCCCTCGATCCGATAGAGAAAAAAAATAACTTTTATTATACTCACCTGTGGGGCGGTCCGGTCCGAGGGTGTTGCAGATCTTGGTCCGGTGTTTTCAATCTTATTGCGATGCCAATCTCCTGCTTGCTTCATGTGGATGACGCGTCCCTGCATCATCCACACACGCTCCCTGGCATGCACTCCTGCGCCGGCGTACTTCTCTGCCCTGTTGATGGCACAGCAAAGTACTGCAGTTGTCAGGAATCTAACCCAGTACCTCTTGGCGCCAAGGACGTCGCTCTGTTGCGGAATATACATCGGAGTTCCGTCGCTGGGTGGCCGACACCACCTGGAATTCAGCGGCCCAAAGAAGTCAATTTCGACGAGGGTTATCAGAACCAGTGAAAGATGAGCTTGCCAGGGTTGAGACCCCTGATCAGTTGGAGGACTTCATTCAACTATGTATCCGGATTGACCAAAGACTTACTGAAAGGAGAAAGGAGAGACTGCGAGCACTTGGGAATAGCCCTGGCTTCTCATTTCCAGCATCAGACCACCAAGAAAAGACGCAAGGCGTGTCTGAACCGATGCAGATTGATGTCATCCGAAGACCACTCTCTGCACAGGAGAAGGAGAGGCGACGTGCTGAACATCTCTGCCTCTATTGTGGGGACCCTGGACACTATGCCATCAACTGTCCTAACAAAAGGACTATAGCCTTTACCAACAACAGGTCTGCCAGCAATATGGACCTTTCTCAGCAGTCGGATTCCATCTTGCAGACTATCTCATCAGTAACGCCAGAAATAGACAAAATACATAATACATCATCTCATTTTGTAATCCCCATTCAGGTTGTAATGGGCACCCAAAAAATACAATGCTCTGCCCTGTTGGATTCGGGAGCAGGAGGAAATTTTATGGACTTAAAATTTACACGTGATAATAATATTTCAAGTAGGACCAAATCCACACCAATTGAAATGGAAACTGTGGATGGATCACCCTTGTCTTCTGGACCTGTCATGCATGAGACAATCGAACTGGAGATTTGTATCGACCCGGATCATCATGAAGCTGTCAGTTTCCACCTTATTTCATCTCCGAAATTTCCGGTTATTCTAGGGATCCCCTGGTTTTCAGTCCATAACCCTTCTATCAACTGGGCATCAAGGACCATCACCTTTCCATCTGATTACTGCAAGAATAATTGTCATAAGGAACCCCCTGTTCTCCAACAAGTCCAAATCTCTGAGATTTCGCATGAGAAGGAAGAGAAACTACCACCTCAATATCAGCAGTTCTCTGATGTCTGCAGTAAGAAGAAAGCAGATCAATTGCCTCCTCACCGTCCTTACGACTGTCCCATTGAATTTCTGCCATTCCATTTGGATGGATTTACAATCTTTCCGAACCTGAATTGAAGGTATTAAGAAAGTTCCTTGATGAAAATTTAGAGAAAGGCTTTATTCGACCTTCCACATCTCCAGCTGGGGCACCCTTGTTCTTTGTTGAAAAGAAAGATTCCACTCTGCGGCCATGTATTGACTACAGAGAGATGAATAATATCACTGTCAAGAATCGCTACCCGCTACCCTTGATTCCTGAACTATTTGAGAGACTCCGTTCTGCGAAAATCTTTACGAAGCTGGATCTTAGAGGGGCTTACAACCTCATACGGATTCGCCCAGGAGATGAGTGGAAGACCGCCTTCAGAACGAGATATGGACATTTTGAATCTCTGGTTATGACCTTTGGCCTTAGCAATGCCCCAGCCACCTTTCAACATTTTATTAATGATGTATTTCGAGATTTCTTGGACCAATTTGTTGTGGCTTATCTCGATGACATTCTTATATTTTCAGACACCTTGGAAGAGCATCGCAGGCACGTCCAGTTAGTCTTGGAACGACTACAGGAGAACCATCTTTACATTAAACTTGAAAAATGTGAGTTTGAACAAACCAGTATCCAATTTCTGGGATATATCATCTCCCCAGAAGGTCTGAGCATGGATCCCGGCAAAATCAATGCTGTAGTGGACTGGCCTGTTCCAAGAAATTTAAAAGACGTCCAACGTTTCATAGGATTTGCAAATTTTTACCGAAAATTTATAAAGAACTTTTCACGGATCATACTACCAATTACTACACTAACAAAAAAGACCAAAGCATTTTTCTGGTCTCCGGAGGCACAGGAGGCTTTTGACAAGTTGAAAACTCTTTTTACGTCTGCTCCATTGTTAGTACACCCAAATCCTGAATTGCCATTTACTGTCGAAGTGGACGCCTCGGACTCTGCAGTGGGAGCCATTCTGTCTCAGCGAGTTGGGGACAAAAAGCAACTTCACCCATGTGCGTTTCTTTCCCACACCATGTCATCTGCAGAAAAGAACTACGACATTGGTAATAAAGAACTGTTAGCCATTAAAGTTGCCTTCTCCGAGTGGAGACATCTTCTGGAAGGTGCCAATCACCCTGTGACTGTCCTCACGGACCACAAGAATCTTGAATTCCTCCGTACAGCAAAAAGATTGTCTGCAAGACAAGCACGATGGGCCTTATTTTTCTCAAGATTCAATTTTATAATTTCTTACCAGCCTGGTTCAAAAAATGGCAAGGCTGACGCCCTGTCCAGGATGTGTTCGGAACCTCAGGAGAGGTCTAGTAATGACGATACAATTCTAGGCCCTAAAAATTTTTTGGGAATATTGCACTCTAAAGGACTATGTAATAGAATTAAAGATGGATACCAAGAGGACTCTTTCCTTAACCATCCTTCGGAAGACGTTGATCTTTCATTCAAAGAGGGGTTTTGGATGCAGAAACACAAAATATATGTACCTGAATCTTCTCGCCTTGAAGTCCTCAAAAGTGTCCATGATTCTAAACTGGCAGGACATCCTGGAGTTGCAAAAACACAAGATTTACTACTTTGTTTCTTTTGGTGGCCTAATTGTAGGAAGGACGTAAGGAAATATGTTTCAACCTGTTTAACATGCGCACGAAACAAGACCCCACGATCGTCTCCTCTAGGACTCTTGCAACCACTCCCAGTTCCATCCAGGCCTTGGGGATCTATTTCCATGGATTTTATTGTGGAACTACCCTCTTCCAAACAGATGACCGTCATCCTTGTCATAGTGGACCAACTCACAAAAATGGCCCACTTTATTCCAACTGAAGGAATTCCTACTGCTGAAAAAACTGCAGAACTGATGATCAAAGAGGTATTCAGGTTACATGGAATTCCTGACAGCGTGGTGTCTGACAGAGGCGTTCAGTTTACATCAAAATTTTGGAAGAGTTTCTGTACAGCCTTGGGAGTCACGGTGAATCTTTCTACCGCTTTCCATCCTCAGTCCAATGGCCAGACGGAAAGAACGAACCAGACTTTGGAGCAATACCTCCGTTGCTTCATTTCCTATCTTCAGGATGACTGGGTGGACTATTTACCAACAGCAGAGTTTGCCTACAACAACTCCATACATAGCGCTACATCTCAAATCCCATTTTTCGCTAACTATGGATTACATCCAGTATTTATCCCTAATCTGCCAGTGAACACTCCCATTCCTGCTGTTAATGACAGGCTTGCAAAATTACAGGAATCCCAGAAGGAACTATCAGAGATGTTACTCAAGACGCAGGAAGAATATAAGGAAGCAGCAGATAAACATCGAGAGTGCCCCCTGCTCTTCAGGTTGGAGACAAAGTTTGGCTGTCCACTAAAAATCTAAAGACACATGTACCATCCTCCAAATTGGGCCAAAAATTCATTGGACCTTTTCAAATTTCTGCAAAAATTAACCAGGTTGCTTTTCGTCTAAAACTTCCCAACAATTTAAAGATTCATCCAGTATTTCACATATCCTTGCTCAAACCCTTTTGTGAAAACCCGTTTCCAGGAAGAATTCAGTCACCTCCTCCACCAGAAAGGATCTGTGGTGAAGAAGAATACATTGTGGACAAGATTCTGGACTCCCGAGAATTCAGAGGTAAACTGCAGTATCTGGTGCAGTGGAAGGGTTATGGACCAGAGGAGAATTCATGGGTACCAAAGGACAACGTCCATGCTCCTAGACTGACAAGAGCTTTCCATCAGAGGTACCCAGATAGGCCATCTCCTGAGATGTCCAGAGGCCATCCTGGAAGGAGGGGAGTACTGTCAGGAATCGAACCCAGTACCTCTTTGTCCACCGGCCAGCAGCTCTACCATCTGAGCTATTCTGCTGGCTGCAAGGTTCTTTGCTGAATCCAGATATCATTGACTGTTCTTCCTGATCGGCTCCACCCAGTGCTCTCTTGATTGGCCTCTGATTACCAATTACACACCCTATATAAACCTGGCCCTGTGGGTGTGTCATTGCGAGATTATTGTGCTCTTAGCCTCTAGTCAAGCGTTACCTGCTGTTCCTGCTGCTACTGCTGCTACTAACACTGCTCTCCTGTGAACCGACCTCCGGCTGCCACCTGACTACGTTATCTGCCTGCTCCTCTACTACCGAACTGCCTTTCCTGTGTACCGACCTCCGGCTGCCACCTGACTACGTTATCTGCCTGCTCCTCTGCTACCGAACTGCCTTTCCTGTGTACCGACCTCCGGCTGCCATCTGACTACGTTATCTGCCTGTTCCATTGCTACAAACACTGCTCTCCTGTGTACCGACCTCCGGCTGCCACTTGACTACGCTACCTTCCTCTGCTTCCCCTAGTGTTTGCAGTAACATCGGCTCCAACCCAGACGGGATCTTGACAGCAGTGCTCAGGCGCCAGGAAAGGTCAGAGAGGGCCAGCGCCTGCGCATTGCAGGAATTTGCTCTGCCTCAACAGGGGAGATAAGTACACCTGCGCATGAATGCGATGCCAAGGAGCCATGAAGCAAACAGGTGGACGGCATCGTAAGAAGATGGGAGGTGCCGGACCAAGACCTGCGACACCAATCGGACTGGACCACCCCGCAAGTGAGTATAATAAAAATTATTTTTCTTCTCTTGCAGGTCGGATCAGGGGCTTATATGTAGCATTATAGAATGCTGTAAATAAGCCCTGAAAGGCGGTGGTCGGAACTCATATTGGCCAAACCTGGTGACAGGTTACCTTTAAGGAATGTTCTATGTAATAAAGAAAGATCAACAGGGACCTATCATAAAAGGGGTCATCCCACAAAGTACATTTTAATCAATAGATCTTGAGATAATAATAAGTTCCACAATTGGATGTGTTAAAAAATATTCCTGTGGTGAAATAATCTTATAAATGTGCCCCTGCTATGCACTGTTAAATCCTGCTTTGGACCATGCTGAGCAGTTCCAGTTCATGGTCGGCACATACCACAACTCCTGGCCAGAGGGGTAAGGTTAATTTACCTATGATAACTGAGCATACAGATGAAATAGCAGGGGCTCATAGCTGCTTCTGTCTGAGTTGACACATTTCCCTCATTGATATAACACATTCACCTGCCTCAGGTGACATAGGAGTGTTTCTGCCACATTGCCATCCCTCTATGCTCTTCATAAATCAAGTAAGTGATGTAGAAGCTCCAGTGGCCATTGAATTTATATGTCACTGACATTATTTATATTGAGCTAAAAGGACTGGCAGAAGCATTCACTCCTGTGATAAAACAGACTGGCAGCTGTCACAACTTCACCACTAACGGTGTCCTAGGGATGCAGTTAGTGACAGTTAGGCTGCTCTATAGAATCAGGGGCGTGCTTGACTATCAAAATTGTGATTGACCACCCAACACGCCCCTGCCCCTGATTGAGCAGTTGGGCTATCACTCCCAATACTGATAGCCCAGCACACCCCTGATTCCAATGTATTGTGACTGGCCGTATACAATTTTTTTTTTTTCGCCAGTATGGATCCCATTCACACACTTTGTGATCAGGTGGCAAATCTGAGCCAAATGGTTTAGGCTCTAGTTAAAGAACATCTGAACCTTAAATCATTACTGTTCCAGTTGCAGAGCCAATCGCAATGTGACACTGAGACACCACTCACGGACAAACCATGAAACAAGGGAGTCAAGGAGTCCAGGGTCAAAAACCAGGAGAGCACGTCAAAGGCAGAAGGATAATCAGAAGGCAAAGTCCGAAGTCAGACAGCAAAAGTCAGAATAGCCAAAAGGCAAAGTCCGCAGTCAGACAGCAAAAGTCAGAGCATGTTAAAGGAAAAGGGACAATATAAATTTATAGCCAAAAGACAAAGTCTGAGGTCAGGCAACAAAAAATCAGAAAAGCAGAACTCTAAGCATAAGGCACACAGAACACCGAGCAAAGCAACGACCGCTAATGGTCTGGCCATTGTCAGCCAACTAAGTAGCCAGGTAGTCACCTGAATGAAAGCCTGCATGCCCAGCAAGATTAAGCAGCTGGACTGTCATTCACAATACTTACAGCCCAGCACGCCCCTGCCCCTGATTGAGCAGCTTAGGCCTCTTTCACACATCAGTTTTTCGCCATTAGGCATGATCCGGCGTCGCGCCGGAGCGCCGGATCCGGCTAAAATTATGTAAAAATGGATGAGACGGATCCGGCTTTCTGTCGGATCCGTCTAGCGGATCCGACTAAAGACCGCATCCATTTCATCTGTTTTTTTTATCCGTTTTTCGACGGATTACAACGGATATGGTTTTTAAAAACACCCCTTGGGGGGCTTTCAAACGTGATTGGCTACTGAAAACCTATATATACACTGTTCCTACAGCCCATCTTTGACAGGTTGTAGAGGAGCAAGTGCAGGTGGGAGAGAAGAGCAAGCGGCTGGCGAAGATGGACGTTGTGATAGGAAACATTTTGAAGAATTTGGTGGATTTCACAGTGGAGGCGAATCGTTTGAAAGTGGAGGCGATTCGTTTGAAAGTGATTGTTCTGGAGAAGGAGAGAAAGAGACAGCAGCGCATCATGCGTAAGAGACGTTGACGCCGTTTGTGGATCCACCCCTTCACAGCCCAGAGAATGATGCGTGGGGTGTATTCTACACTCTGCATGGACCTTAGAGGAAACCCTGAGAAATTTTTCTCATATGTTCGGATGAAAATGGAGAACTTTGATTTATTGGTGGAGCGAATTAGAGACCTCATAAGTAGTGTTGAGCGATACGATAATGCAAATATCGGCTATCGGCCGATATTAGCTCTATCGGCCTTTCGATAATTCGTTTCGATATTTTCGTCTTATCGAATACCGGAATCGGATTTGTCACTGTCACTGTGAGTGTCCGTCGGTCGGGTCTGTCAGGAGTCAGCGGCACTTACCTGGCAGAAGATCTCCGGCGGTCACGTCCTGGACTGCTTGATGGCCGCCATTATCTTCTCCCTGGCGGTCACATGCAGTTTTTCGCGATAACTGCAGTGACTGCAGGGTAATCCCGGCCGTAAACCAGTCCGATGACGTCACCGCCGGGGAAGCAGGTAATCAGCTGTGCTGCGCCGGGATTCTGATGTAGCAGAGCTGGATCATCGTGGGACACTCGTTACTATGGACTGCGTCGGTCAGGTAGTATACTTTTTTTTTTTTTTCATTTTTTTACAGGAGATCGATGGCGTCGCAGGATGAGACTGTAATAAAAGTAATGAAAACTGTGTTTTTTTTTTTTTATTAAATTAAAAAACTTTTTTATAAACATTCACCCGTCCGGGTGCATAAACAATTTAACTATTTATCAACAATTTAACTATTTACATACAGGGACCCTGTCCGGGTTATTTATACTTCTTTGGCAGGGGTGTTCCAGGTACCACCTGGTACTCTTCTGATGCTTGCCAAACATCCGAGGCACCAAGGACCACCAGGACCTGATGACGTCGTGTGGCCTGTACAGTCAAGTCGTGACCCGCTATCTGGGTCTGTGTGGCCACCTCTTTCATCTCCCTCCGGGTCTGGAACCCTATGTCCCGGACTGAACGAACCCCAGGGGGTCTAACAGGGGCCGGGTACGGGCCAGCTATACTTATCATGTCCATAGCTGGGGCTGCTGAGGAGACCACTGAGGGAGGCTTGGGAGATTTACGGCGTGGGGTGGGCACTTTTGCAGAGGCCTGGATGTGGGAGGCTGAAGGCTTCGAGGGTCTCACAGGTTCCTGACACACTGGGGAGTAGGGGTCGCACCTGGTAACATTTAGGGCGTACCATCCATTGTAACCCCAGTGTCGGGTGTAAGTCACCAAGTCTCCTGGCAACAGGTCCCTCCCCGGGTGTCCTTCTGGGAGGTGAGCCTCCACGTCCCGCCGGTTCACAAAGACTTCTAAATAAAGTCCAGGCTCCTTGATGAAGCCCCAACCACCTTTCAATTTAAAGCTCCGTACTGCACCCTTACGCCGCGGCTCACACAGGGTTCCTTTATCCTTTCTCATCCGGTCCTTATCTGCCCGGTCCTTCTCCAGGTTACGTTGCCGAAGTTTTTGGGATTCTCGCTGCTCCCTTTGTCGCTCTGCTTCCCGCTCCCAACGTCTCCACTCTTCCTCCTGACGCCGGTTGAAATTCTCCTCCACCAGCTGCTCCATGTCTCCACCACTCCACTGCAGCTTACAGTGTCCGGTTTGCGGCAGCTCTCCTGTCGCCCCCCAGTCCTGGCGGCGCTCCCCTGCGGAGGAAGCAGACGGCTCTAAATCAGATGACAGTCGGGGCTCCGGTACAGGCAGGTAGTGCTCTGGTGCCTGCGCGGCCTCCTCCATGAGGACGGGTGTCACTTCTTCTGTCTCAGCGACGGGGGCAGACAGCGGGATCTGGGGTGCTAACGGTGCTGCGGTTTTTTCAGGAACGGGTGCCTCCACTGCGACAACGTCAACCGGATCACATTGCAAGGACTCCTCTACTAGAACGGGTGCCTCACCTTCCGGTACAGACACTTCAGGTAAGAGGGATTGGCGCCGCTCCAAGTTTAGTTTTAGGGCACGCCAGCTCGCTTCCATCCTGGCGACCTCCTCCCGGTGCCGGGCCAGGCCTCTTAGGGTATCCGCCGCTTCTTGCAGCGTAGGAGGGTTTCCAGGCCGGGTGCCCAACGGTGGTTCCGTGGCGATCGGGTCGCTTCCGTGGGGGGAGAGCTCTGACTGCTCCATCCCTTCACACTTCTGCTCGTGTCCATTAGCCATCTCTGCCAAGTCACATGTGTCATTAGCATCTGGAGAGGGCCCCTCTTTTGTAGGGAGGCGGGACCTTCGTGTTAGTTTCCACACACTGAGGAGGATGAGGAGGCGGAACTGAAGAGCTGTGGGGCACGATCTTACATTGCAGTACCATTTAGAGTGGTCGGCCATCGTTTTCGCGCCACTGAGTGAGTGTACACCCATGAAGAGCACGCCCTTCTTCTTCACCAGTGCCTCGTCGTGACGCAGATATGGCGGAAAAATGGCAAATACATTCTCTGATGATTTTAGCAATTCTCAAGCACAAAACCAGTTCAATTCAGGCACACAGGACTCGCTTATAGCGAGCTACAGAATCCTGTTAGTGACGCCCAAGTTGAGTCGCACAGAGCCAGAGGTTTTGGGGGTACTCGGCACCGAGCCCGTCGACTTCTATGGGGTATGTCACGGCTTTACCCGGCAATTGAATCAGAGTCTATTTTACTATGTAGAAGTGTATAAACTATAAATATATGTATATATATGTCACAATGACATGTATATATATATATATATATATATATATGTATTCTATGTGTGTATATTTTGTGTTTACAACATAAGAAAGGGTTTTTTTTGTTGCGATATTTTGTTCCCATAGACTTACATGGGACTTCCGCTATCGAAATCGGATATCGACGATATTTAGTGCTATCGGCGATACAATTTCGATACGATATTTTTAGATATCGAGCACTATCGCTCAACACTACTCATAATCATAAGAAGATGTGATACCTATTGCCGCTTCTCCATTTCATCGGCGGAGCGTCTGATGGTGATGCTTCGGTAAGCCATATTTATTTGATCTGCTTGCTTGAGAGCACACTTGTACTGGAATGTTGTGGCTGGTAGTTTGTAATAAATCTTTTTATAGTATCTCCAATTGTTAAAGCTGAGTTCTGGTATGTAATGCTGTGATTTTGTACTCATTTGTCTCCTTTTTTTTTATTCACAGATTCCTTCCAACTGGAGAATCCCTTTCCTCACTCCATTTCCAGTACAGACTTGTAATTTCCACCATATCTGGAATTGTAAAGCACACATGCTGTGCATTGTGGGAGTCTTTAGTTGAGGAATTTATACCACAGCCCACAACAGAGAGTTGGCTTGAAATTGCTGACAAGTTTCTACAAATATGTCAGTTTCCTAATTGCTTGGGCGCTGTGGACAGGAAACATATCCGCATTGTCAAGCCAGCAAGATCTGGATCCGAATATTTTAATTACAAGAAATATTTTTCCACTGTCCTCATGGCCATCACTGATGCGGAATACAAATTTATTGCTGTCGATATTGGGGCCTATGGCCGCTCCAATAACTTACAAGTCTTCAAACTGTCAGCAATGGGGCGTCATCTCTATGGAAACACCTTCCAGTTCCCACTCCCTAGACCGCTGCCTCAAACATCAGGCCCACCTATGCCTTTTGTTTGTGTAGGGGATCAAGCCTTCCAGCTCTCAGAACACCTTTCGAAACCGTACTCCAGCAGTGGATTGACACAAACAAAAATAATTTTTAATTACCGCCTCACAAGAGCAAGAAGAATGGTGGAGTGCGCTTTTGGTATTCTGACAGCCAAATGGCATGTCCTATTGACTGCGATCAACCTCAAGACTGAAACTTTGGATGAGGTAATCAAAGCTTGTGTGGTCCTGCACAATTTTGTTATCTGCAAGGAATCGATTTCCATTGAGGACCACTCTGAAGAAACCACCTTGCATGATTACCAGAACATTACCAATAGAAGTTCTGTGGCTGTTTCCCAAATGAGAGACAAATTTGCAAAATACTTTATGTCAGCTGAAGGAAGACTAGACTAGCAAGATGACAGAGTTTGAAAAATTGCTCTGTTACCTTAATCAAAGTCATGTACCTTCTGTACCCACAGTATACATTTTTAAACCAAAGTTGTCTACATTGTTGTGGATTATCTACAGTATTTTACCTTTTGGCCAAAGTTGTATCCCTGGTTGTGTATTACCCAAAGTATTTCACCTTTTAACCAAAGTTGTGTACCTTGTTGGGGATTACCTAACAATGTACACAACTTTGGGTAACAGGTGAAATACTTTGGCTAATACACAACCAGGGACACAACTTTGGCCAAAAGATAAAATTAATTTACCTTTTACCCAAAGTTATGTACCTGGTTTTGTATACCCAATAAATGTTACCTTATTTATCCACATTATTTTACCTTTGTTTTACACATATTTAACCTTAGAAATAAATGACAGACAACAATTTTAAGCAACCAATTTTACTTTTATTGTATGCTCAATAAAAAATTAACATAATTTTTTTTTCAAACGAAAAATGGTTTTTATTAAAAAAAAATTTCAAACGAAAAATGTTTATTTTTTATTAAACATAATATCTCATAAATTGATATAGTGTGGGGTGGAGGGGCTGCGGGACACTTCGACATTGGGAGTGTGGAGAGAGGACTGGGATGGTGGTGGGGAAGGATCAGGTAAAAGAGGTGAAGGGGTGGAAAAAGAAATAGAACGGGTGGACATGTGGGAGGCAGAACAGGTGGTGGGTGGTGGAGAGGAGGGTTGGGCAGGGACTGGAGGAGCAGATGATGTGGTTGGGAAGTGGTACGGGGAAGGATGTTGGTACGGGGCAGGTTGCTGGAAGTGGGAAGGTTGCTGGAAGTAGGCAGGTTGCTGGAAGTGGGGAGGTTGCTGGAACTGGGGAGGTTGCTGGTATTGAATAGGAGGGGGAGGAGGGACAGTGGCTGGAGGGGGGACAGGTTTGGGAGGAACTACTGGGGTGAGTGGAGGAGCTTGGGAGTAACCTGTGCTAGAGCAGCTTGGCAAGAATGCATTACATGCATCTGCTGGCTTGGAGATAGCGTATCCATGCGCTCAACTACAGACCGGAAAAAACTGTGGTTTGGAGATCTTCTTGCTTCTGAATGCATGGTTTGCAGAAGTGCTTTTAACTCCAGAATGCTGGAGCTGAGCTGATTAAAGCCTGCGGCCATTTGCTCTGACAAGACTTTAACACAGTTCTGGAAAGATGCATTCAGATGCAAGAACTCGGGCGCATAGCTCCTTTCCTGACCCCTTTGCCGCTGCCGCCCAGTAGCCACAGGTGTACTAGAGGCTGCAGCGGCAGAAGGATGGGGTAAAGGGAAAGCTATCTCCTGACCAGTAGACTCGTGCAATGCAGGCGGCCATGATGCTCCAGCGCTGGTGGATGGGACAGAGGGCTCACATGTCAGGGAAGGCTAAAAAGGTGCAGATGGGCCGGGACGGTCGAAGTGTCACTCGGTTGTGGACTCCTGAGGGATCGCCCCAGAAGGGTCCAATTGTGCAGGCTCCCGAGTGCTGGTCACCGTTCTGTGGAATAAAGAGAAAAAAAATACAATTAATATAGTGATATTGCATGGCCCTGGCTGAAACAAAAAGATTAGTTAGACATGTTAACATATTTTTTTTACATGGGGTGTGTAATATTTACCTTCTGGTGACCATTGTTGCCCGAAGGAACGACAGGGCTCGTGCACACTTGTACTTGCTCCTGCGACCTCCAGATCCACTCGGGGCCCGCATCTCTTTGTTGAACTCCTTCTTGAAGCGATCCCTCACAGACCGCCACCGCTTCACAATTCTCTCCCCTGAAAAGAAAAAGCACAAATTGGTTAGTATACAACATCAGTGTTTCACAAACTCCAGTCCTCACGGCCCCCACGGGTCATGTTTTCAGGATTTCCATAGTGTTGCAGGTGAGAGACTTCAAGATGCCTTGATGATACTTCCACCAATCGTGCAATACAAAGGAAATCATGAACACATGACCCGTGGGTGCCGCGAGGACTGGAGTTTGGGAAACACTGCTTTACATTCAGCAGCCTGAACTGTATATACTTACACTCTTCAATCTGAGCTCGAGCATCAAGGTCCTCCCAGCGGTCCACGAGTTGTGAACAGATTTCCTCCCAGAGCCGACGGGTCACAATGAGATCGGCATGGTGGCGGTCCCCCATATTCCACAGCGGCTCCCTTTCTCGGATCAGATCGATGAGGAGGTCAACATCGATCCCCCCCTACTCACAGTCAGAGTCGCGAGCACGCTGTGAAGCCTGTTAAAGAAAAAGAGAAAAAAAATACATTAGCCTCAAAACTACCAAGAAAAGTAAAAAAAGAGGGAAAGAAAATACAAACAAAAATATAAAAAAAAAACAAAAGAAAAAAATATATATATACAGTTATACTTACACAATGGAGACCGCTGTGTCGCTCACGCCGACGACCCTGGGAGGCAATGCGAGGACCAGCGAGGATGGAGCACCAGATTCAGAAGACCATAAAAACAAAAAAAATTATGTGCTTGGATGTAGGCATATGTGTTGTGTGCAGTGTGATGTCTGTACTAAATTGTTTTCTATGTGTTGTGTGTAGTGTGATGTTGTGTTTCTGCGATGGATGCAGGAAACTTACGTTCTTCTTCTGGGAGCACCTCTTCAGGGTCAGATTCCTGTTATAAATAAAAAATGTCGATTAATAGATATATCCACATATCAGAAATGGATTGTGAAATACCTTAAAAAAACAAAAACTTATTTTACCTGTAAACGCTGACGATGTGAGGGAGAGCTCCCAGAAGAAGAAGACATGCTGTCCGGCTGCTGCTGGCAGCGTGTGAAACTGGCTGGCGTCTGCTGCTGCTGGCTGGCGTCTGCTGCTTGGCGGACTCTGCTGTGGAATAAAGAGAAAAAAATGCAATGAATATATTGATTTTGCATGGCTCTGGCTGAAACACAAAAATTGGTTAGATACGTTAACATTTTTTTTGGATGGTGTGTGTGATATTTACCGTCTAGCGTCTGCTGCTGTTGTACTGTCCTGCTGCTGCTGCTGGGATGATGGCTGCTGCTGCTGGGATGATGGCTGCTGCTACTGGGACACTATTTCTGCTGTGGCTTGGCGGACTCTGCTGTGGAATAAAAGAAAAAAATGCAATGAATATATTGATATTGCATGGCCCTGTGTTATGTTTTGGTAGCTGAGGAGAGGAGCAAAAAACCGCAAAGGCAGCCAAACACCAGAGAGGTTGGGATCTAATAGGTTGCAAACCCCTAAACTAACCGCACAACTAGAAGCAGCCGTGGGACGTTCCTACGGTGCCCTAGATGCCTCGTCACAGCCAGAGAGCTTAGCTACCCTGAAGATGGAAAGAGGAAAGCTTACTGCCCCCGAGTAGAGCCCCAAAGGAATAGGAAGCCCCCAAACATATAAAGGCAGTTAGACAAGATGAAAACATGAACGCAGACAGAAAATAGATTGAGCAAACGCTGGGGCCAAAACTGTCTCGATAGAACAGTACAGGAGAGAATACTTTCTGCAACCCAGCAAAACCCTAGGAAAAACTCCAACACTTCTGATTCCAAAAATGCTGAGACCACATGGTCTCGACCATCTATATCAGATCTCTGGTGTGAACACGCAGCTACCCAGCAGTAAAAAACTGAGAACTGAGCAAATGAACAAATACAAAAGGAGAACAGAGACCAGCACAAGCCCCCAAAGTGGACACTGCTGAACTCAAAAGCAAGGCAGCAAAAACAAGGAAAATCAAACCACAGAAAAAAAAAACAGAAAGTAACTTATCTCAATGATAGCAGGAGACAGCAGAAAAGCAAGCTGATTTCCAACCTAGACCAGGAAGTAACAATTGATCACCGGCGAGGATCATGGGAGGTCAGCTCACTTATATCAATCCAGTCCGTCCCCCCTGATAACCATTCATCCACTGCAGGTGGTGGACCTTTGCTGTTCAACATAGGTTCAATACCCTCAGCAACCACCAAAGGGAGCCTCAGCTCCGAAGTCGTCTCTAACACGTTCACAACAGTACCCCACCATGAGGAGGGGTCACCGAACCCTCACGTGCGCCACCAGGCCGATCAGGATGAGCTCGGTGATAGGCACGGACCAGTCTCTCAGCATGAATGTCAGAAGCAAACACCCAAGAATTGTCCTCCTGACCATAGCCTTTCCACTTAACCAAGTACTGGAGTCTCGGCCTAGCCAAACGAGAATCCAATATTTTCTCAACCTCATGCTCCAAATTGCCCTCAACGAAAACAGGATCAGGAGGCGCAGCCATAGGAAACACTGGCTCGACAAACCTCTTCAATAAAGATTTGTGGAATACGTTGTGAATCTTAAATGTTCCTGGAAGTAGCAAACAGAAGGAAACGGGATTAAGAATTTCCATGATCTTATAAGGTCTAATGAACCTTGGCTTAAATTTTGGAGACGCAACCTTCATACTAATATTTTTTTAGGACAACCAAACCAAGTCACCCACTTTAAACCGAGGACCATCAGTCCTATGCCGGTTGGCAAACCGCTGGGCCTTCTCCTGAGAGAGAGACAACATATCCACTACTTGATCCCAAATCTGCTGCATTCTCTCCACAATAGAGTCAACATCCGGACAGACAGAAGCCTCCACCTGCCCTGAAGAAAATCGAGGATGAAACCCGAAATTGCAGAAAAAAGGAGACATCAAGGTGGTCAGAACTAGCCCTATTATTCAAAGCAAACTCAGCCAAAGGCAAAAAAGAGACCCAATCATCTTGATCAGCAGACACAAAACATCTCAAATAAGTCTCCAAGGTCTGGTTTGTGCTCTCAGTTTGTCCATTGGTCTGAGGGTGGAACGCAGAGGAGAAAGACAGCTGAACTCCCAGTTTGAAACAAAATGTCCTCCAAAATCTGGAAACAAACTAGACTCCTCTGTCAGACACAATGTTCTCTGGAATGCCGTGCAACCAAACCACCTGTTGAAAAAATAAGGGCACCAACTCGAAGGAGGATGGTAACTTAGGTAGTGGCACAAGATGTATCATCTTGGAAAACCTATCACAGATCACACAAATAACGATCATTCTCTGAGAGACAGGGAGGTCAGAAATAAAATCCAAAGAGATATGGGTCCATGGCCTCTTGGGCACAGGCAATGGCATTAACAAACCACTAGAGCGAGAGCAAGGTTTGGACCGAGAACAAGTCCCACAGGACTGCACAAAGTCCCTGATGTCACGAGACAAAGTGGGCCACCAAAAGGACCGACTCACCAAATCTCTGGTACCAAAAATATCAGGATGGCCAGCCAACGTGGAGCAATGAATCTCAGACATCACATTCTTCCTCCACTGGTCTGGGACAAACAATTTCCCAACAGGGCAGCGTTCAGGTTTTTCCTCCTGAAATTCCTCCAAATCCAGTCTCAAATTGGGCGAGATAGCGGAAAGAACCACACCCTCCTTCAGAATAACAGCAGGCTCAGTTACCTCAGGAGAATCCGCAAAGAAACTCCTCGAGAGGGCATCCGTCTTAACATTCTTAGTGCCAGGAAGAAAAGAAACCATAAAATCAAAACGTGTGAAAAACAAGGCCCACCTGGCCTGTCTAGGATTAAGTCGCTTGGCTGACTCGAGATAAACTAGGTTCTTATGGTCTGTGAGGACCACCACCTGATGTTTGGCTCCTTCCAGCTAATGTCTCCACTCTTCAAAAGCCCACTTCATAGCCAATAACTCCCGATTTCCCACATCATAATTACGTTCAGCTGGGGAAAATTTTCGAAAGAAAAAGGCACAAAGGTTACTCTTAGAGGTCTCCGGATCCCTTTGGGACAAAACAGCTCCTGCACCAATCTCAGAAGCATCAACCTCCACCTGAAATGGTAGAGAAACATCAGGTTGCCGTAGGACAGGAGCAGAAGTGAATCTCCTCTTAAGCTCCTGAAATGCAGAAACTGTCTCAGGAGACCAATTCACTACATTAGAACCCTTTTTGGTCAAATCAGTCAGTGGTTTCACAATAGTAGAGAAATTACCTATAAATTTACGATAAAAATTAGCAAAGTCCAAATATCTCTGAAGAGCCTTCAATGTAGTGGGTTGAACCCAATCACAAATGGCCTGAACTTTGACCGGGTCCATTTCAATAACAGACGGAGACTAAATGAATCCCAGAAATGAAACCTTCTGTATGCCAAAAAGACATTTTGATCCCTTCACATAAAATGCATTTTCTCTCAAAATCCGGAATACAGTCCGAACATGTTCCACATGAGAATCCCAGTCATTGGAAAAAATCAAGATATCGTCCAAATAAACGATCAGAAATGTATCCACGAAATCCCGGAAAATATCATTCATAAAGGATTGGAAGACGGAAGGGGCATTAGTAAGCCCAAAAGGCATCACTAGGTACTCAAAATGCCACTCTGGGGTATTAAACGCCGTCTTCCATTCATCACCTTGCTTGATGCGAATAAGATTATATGCCCCCCTAAGGTCAAGCTTGGTAAACCAACTAGCACCTTTCACTCTGGAAAATAGGTCAGAAATCAAGGGTAACGGATATTGATATTTAACAGAGATCTTATTCAGGAGACGATAGTCAATACACGGCCTCAATGAACCATCCTTCTTGGCCACAAGGAAAAAGCCGGCGCCCAAGGGTGAAGAGGATGGTCTGATATGACCCTTCTCTAAAGACTCTTTGATATAAGATTGCATAGCATCATGCTCAGGTACAGATAAATTAAAGAGCCGACACTTGGGAAATTTTACAACCAGGTACAAAGTCAATAGCGCAATCATAACTCCTATGAGGAGGTAAGGATGCAGACTTGCTCTAACTAAACACATCAGAAAAATCAGTCAAATAGTACAGGACATCTGGAGACTGGGGAGAGGCAGAAAAGACAGGAGTGTCAGTACGAACACATTAACAACCCCAACTGGTCACAGACACAGATTTCCAATCCAAAACAGGATTATGAGTCTGTAACCAAGGAAAACCCAGTACAATAATGTCATGTAAATTATGTAACATCAAAAATTTGAAATTCTCTTGGTGGTCCGGGTCAACCCGCATTATCACCTGGGTCGAAAACTGGGGTTTATTCTCCGCCAATGGGGTAGAATCAATGCCCAGCAAAGGAATAGACTTCTGCAGGGGTATCATGGGAAAACCACAATGTTTGGCAAAATCAAAATCCATCAGGTTTATAGCTGCTCCTGAATCAACAAAAGCCTGAGCCAAAAATGTGGACAAGGAGCAAATTAAGGTAATAGTCAACAGAAATTTAGTATGAACACTACCCGAAACAACTGAGCACGCAAAACGTCTTCCCCGATTGGTGCAGACGGAAATAGCATGAGAAGCGTCACCACAGTAGAAGCATAACTTATTACGCTTTCGAAGCTCATGACGCTGTGCCCCAGAAGTCACTCCATCACACTGCATGGGCTCAGGGGCTGGCCCGCAAGGCATCACAATCTCACGCATATTTCTACGCTCACGCAAACGTCTGTCAATTTGAATAGCTATTGACATAGAGTCATTGAGACCAGAGGGGACAAGGAATCCCACCATAACATCCTTTACAGTCTCTGCCAGACCCTTCCGAAAAAGAGCTGCCAGAGCATCATCATTCCATTTAGTAGGAACTGCCCACTTTCTGAATTTCTGACAATAGGGGCGTGGCCTAGCAAGGAAGGGAAGAGGACGTGTTTCTGATCAGCTCCTCACCACACTCTCTATAATCTAGTTCCATCTGCTATAATACAGGGCCATCTAGGGCTATAAACCTATTTGTGAGTATAACATCACTCCCTGGAAGCCTGAGAGACACTTTGGAGCTGATTGATCACCTTAGCACTGAATTCTGTGTTGCGGCCTACTCTGGTGTGGAGGCCTGGGCCTCGATTCCGGCCACGGCCTAGCGGCGAAAACTACTGAGAATGGCCTTCACTACTATCCGTTTGGAGACCCATGCTACCACCCTGGAGCCCTGCTCATCTCTAGTCGTGGGACGCAATACACGCTTTCCTCCAGCCACCCAGAAGGTAGGCCCCAAAGCCGGGGACTGAAGTTAACACAGGAGAGTATCCGGCAGCTACCAGCTGGAGCTGAAGCACTGCGGTGGCAGAGCCTCCTGTAGTGCTGACGGGCTGCATAAAAGACATTAACAGTTTACTGCACATACCTGTTCAGTGTTCAACAGTTGCTAATCCATTGCATAATACATCCAGGCTATTTGTATAGCTCCAGCTGAAGAATCTTCATTAGTGCAGACACTGTTTTCCTCCAGCAGATGGCGATAAATCCTCTGCAAAAATAGTTGTGTGTGCTCAGCTTCTTATGACTAATATTTAACTGGTCTATTTCATCACTAAGTGACAGGAATACTCCGATTTAAATAGCAGCTGATCCCAATGACTGTGTTATTGAAGTACATTGGAGGTTGGGGAATAGGTATTCACTTAGCCCCATTTTGTGGCATGAGACTTCGCCCTCTGATAATGCAATAAAGACCACTTAATAACTCACCCAGCCGATGAATACTTTGCATATACAGCAACATCATGGTGAAAGGCAATAAATCCTCTAATGGGCAGTTTGTAACCCCCAAATCTGCCAAATCTCAACCTAATATGCAGAAATTCCTTAGGAGAAAGTCTTCTCTGAACCTACAAAAATCAGCGAACTCCAGAGAGAATCTGATGACTCATATTCTGACTGCTCGCAGGCTGACAGTATCACTAGAGAACAATCTAGACGTCGTTCTCTCCGTTTCTCACAAGACTATCTCAAAGATACCTTGAATGCTGCTTTACAACCAGTATTGGCAGAACTAGCCGTCCTTAAGAAAGACATGCATGCAATGGGTCCAAGAGTGGACAGTTTGGAAGCGGATAGAACAGCGCTCGTACAACACGCCACTTCAACGGAGTCTCATATTCAATTGCATAACTCATTGCTCATTAAAGCCCTTCTCCTAGCTGAAGATCAAGTGTTGTGAATGGACTTGAAATGAGTTCTGAGCAGAGGCTCCCTCTGGTGGTTACAGGCGGTACTGGACTGTCCAGTGAAGATTGTGAGGATTGGGAATCAGGTGTTACTGACTGGTCTTATATAAGGGAGTCGCCTTCCCATCAGGGTTGCCGGTGATCAATTGTTCTGGTCTCAATCCTTGATTCCTGTTTCCTTTGTAGCCTGCTGTGTCGTGTCTGCATCTCCTGCTAACAGATAAGACATTTTCTTCTTTTTGTTTTTGTGCTTGATTTTTGCATTTTGTCCTGCACTTCTGTGGGGGCCTTCAGGGTCCCCTCCGGGGGCTTTTGCCCTCTCAGTTTAGTTCAGCCACTGATGTTTGTACATTTGCTTTTTCCAGTTTTTTCAGTGGCTGCTGTTTTGATTTTGTTACACCAGAGAACTAATTTAGGTGGTAGAGGTCGTGTGATCTCAGGTGTTTTTGAAATTAGTAGAGTTGGTGCTTTTCAGGGTTTTTGGGGATTGCAGTAAGTGCCCTTCCTATCCTTTTCTATTTAGGTAGTTTGGGCCCCAGCGTTTGCTCATACTATTTTCTGTCTGTGTCAGTATTTCTTCTTGTCTAACCGCCATTACATGTTTGGGGGCTTTCTATGTTCTTTGGGGATCTGCTCCGGGGCAGATAGCTTTCCTCTTTCTATCTTTAGGTGTAGTTAGTTTCTCAGGCTGTGACGAGGCGTCTAGGACCAACGTAGGAACGCTCCACGGCTGCCTCTAGTTGTGGTGGTTAGTCAGGGTACTGCAATCTCATAGATTCCAACTGCTCTGGTGTATTGCCTTTTTTATCTGCACTCCTCAGCTACCGAAACATAACAGTATCACCGGCCTAAAAATTGAAAATTGTATGGTACTCACAGAAGGGAAAAATATTGTGAAAGAAAAAAGGTTGTCAGAGTTGTCAGAGATATTTTTCTGTTTGTTGCATTTTTTTTTTTTCCCTCTGTATCTCTGGGTGCTGGGGAGGATTTTTTCTCTCAATGGAGTTTGCACAGCTGTCTGGCCGTGTGGATCAGCTTGCCACTGAGGTTCGGAGTATTGCTACCTATCTTGCTAGGTTGCCTGTTGTGGAACCTAGGATTCCCATGCCAGATTTGTTTTTGGGGGATCGAGCCAAGTTTCTGAATTTCAAAAATAATTGTAAATTGTTTTTTGCCTTAAAATCTAAGTCCTCAGGGAACGCAGCGCAGCAGGTTCAAATTGTCATCTCTCTCCTGCGCGGCGATCCTTAGGATTGGGCTTTTTCCCTGACACCTGGGAATCCTGTTTTGAGTGATGTTGATGCATTTTTTCAGGCCTTGGGGTTATTGTACGATGAGCCTAATGTCACTGATCAAGCTGAAAAAGCCTTGTTGGCATTAAATCAGGGGCTTGATGACGCTGAGTTATACTGTCAGAGATTCCGTAGGTGGGCAGTTCGGACCAAATGGAATGACGACGCTTTGGCAGCCCTTTTTCGGAAGGGTCTGTCAGATAATGTAAAGGATGTTATGGTGGGATTCCCTGTCCCCTCTGGTCTCAATGATTCTAAGTCATTAGCGATTCAAATTGACAGACGTTTGCGTGAGCGGAGAAGTATGCGTGGAATAGTGTTGCCTTGTGAACCTGCTTCTGAATCCATGCAGTGTGATAGAGTGGTTTCTGGGGCACAGCGTCATGAGTTTCGAAAGCGCAATGGGTTATGTTTCTACTGTGGTGATGCCTTTCATGCTATTTCAGTCTGCCCTAAGCGGGGAAGACGTTTTGCACGCTCAGTTGTCTTGGGTAGTGTTCAGACTAAGTTTTTATTAACTGTTACTCTGATATGCTCTCTGTCCTCATTTTCTGCTCAGGCTTTCGTTGATTCGGGAGCAGCTATTAACCTGATGGATTTTGATTTTGCTAAACGTTGTGGGTTTCCCTTGATACCCCTACGGAAGTCTATTCCCCTACTGGGGATCGATTCTACCCCTTTAGCTGAGAATAAACCTCAGTTCTCTACTCAGGTGATAATGAGGGTTGAACCTGATCATCAGGAGAGCTGCAAATTTTTGGTTCTGTATAATCTGCATGACATTATCGTACTGGGTTTCCCTTGGTTACAGTCTCATAATCCTGTTTTGGATTGGAAATCTGTGTCTGTAACCAGTTGGGGCTGCCAATGTGTTAATACCAACACTCCTGTTTTTTCTGCCTCCCCCAGGCTCAGGATGTTCCTGACTTTTTGATTGATTTTTCTGATGTGTTTAGCGAAAGTAAATCTGCATCCTTGCCTCCCCATAGGAGCTATGACTGCGCTATTGAATTAGTGCCTGGTAGTAAATTCCCTAAAGGTCGCCTTTTTAACTTGTCTGTACCTGAACATGACGCTATGCGGTCTTATATCAAGGAGTCATTGGAGAAAGGTCATATCAGACCATCCTCTTCACCCTTAGGTGCCGGTTTTTTCTTTGTGGCCAAAAAGGATGGTTCATTAAGGCCGTGTATTGATTATCGTCTTTTGAACAATATTACTGTGAAATATCAATATCCGTTACCCTTGATTTCTGACCTGTTTTCCAGGGTGAAAAACGCTACTTGGTTTACCAAGCTTGACCTCAGGGGGGCATATAACCTTATTCGCATTAAGCACGGGGATGAATGGAAGACGGCATTTAATACCCCTGAGTGACATTTTGAGGGACTTGTGATGCCCTTTGGGCTCACTAATGCTCCTTCTGTCTTCCAGTCCTTCATGAATGACATTTTCAGGGATTTTGTGGATAAATTTCTGATTGTTTATTTGGATGATATCTTGATTTTTTCCAATGACTGGGACTCTCATGTGAAACATGTTCGAACTGTATTCCAGATTTTGAGAGAGAATGCTCTGTATGTGAAGGGATCAAAGTGTCTTTTTGGCGTACAGAGGATCTCATTTTTGGGATTCATTTTGTCCCCATCAGTTATTGAAATGGACCCGGTCAAGGTTCAGGCCATCTGTGATTGGGTCCAACCTACTTCATTAAAGGCTCTTCAAAGATTTTTGGGTTTTGCCAATTTTTATCGTAAATTTATTGGTAATTTCTCGGTTATTGTTAAACCATTAACTGATTTGACCAAAAAGGGTTCTGATGTGGTGAATTGGCCTCCTGAGGCAGTCTCTGCATTTCAGGAACTTAAGCAGAGATTCACTTCTGCTCCTGTTCTACGGCAGCCTGATGTTTCTCTGCCATTTCAGGTGGAGGTTGATGCCTCTGAAATTGGGGCAGGTGCCGTTTTGTCCCAAAGAGATCCAGAGACCTCTAAAAGTAACCCTTGTGCCTTTTTCTCTCGAAAATTTTCTCCTACTGAACGTAATTATGACGTGGGTAATCGGGAGTTATTGGCCATGAAGTGAGCTTTTGAAGAGTGGAGACATTGGCTGGAGGGAGCCAAACATCAGGTGGTGGTCCTTACGGACCATAAGAATCTGGTTTATCTGGAATCTGCCAAGCGACTTAATCCTAGACAGGCCAGGTGGGCCTTGTTTTTCACACGTTTTAATTTTGTGGTTTTCTTTCTTCCTGGCACTAAGAATGTTAAGGCGGATGCCCTCTCGAGGAGTTTCCTTGCGGACTCTCCTGAGGTATCTGATCCTTCTGTTATTTTGAAAGAAGGTGTAGTTCTTTCCGCCATCTCGCCCAATTTGAGACTGGCTCTGGAGGGGTGTCAGGAGGATAGGCCCGAGCGCTGCCCTGTTGGGAAATTGTTTGTCCCGGACCAGTGGAAAAAGAGTGTGATGTCTGAGATTCACTGTTCCGCGTTGGCCGGTCATCCCGGAATTTTTGGTACCAGAGACTTGGTTAGTTGGTCCTTTTGGTGGCCTACCTTGTCTCGTGATGTCAAGGAATTTGTGCAGTCCAGCGGGACTTGCTCTCGCTCCAAGCCTTGCTCTCGCTCTAGTGGTTTGTTGATGCCATTGCCTGTGCCCAAGAGACCATGGACCCATATCTCTATGGATTTCATTTCCGACCTCCCTGTTTCTCAGAGAATGACCGTCATCTGGGTGATTTGTGATAGGTTTTCCAAGATGATACATCTTGTGCCATTACCTAAGTTGCCTTCCTCCTCTGAATTGGTGCCTTTGTTCCTTCAGCACGTGGTTCGTTTACACGGCATTCCTGAGAACATTGTGTCTGACAGAGGAGTCCAGTTTGTTTCCAGATTTTGGAGGACCTTTTGTTCTAACTTGGTGTTCAATTGTCTTTCTCCTCGCGTTTCATCCTCAGACCAATGGTCAAACTGAGAGAACAAACCAGACATTGGAGACTTATCTAAGATGCTTTGTGTCTGCTGATCAGGATGACTGGGTCTCTTTTTTGCCTTTGGCTGAGTTTGCTCTTAATAATAGGGCTAGCTCTGCCACTTTGATGTCTCCATTTTTCTGTAATTCTGGGTTTCACCCTCGATTTTCTTCAGGACAGACGGAGGCTTCTGTCTGTCTAGGTGTTGACTCTGTTGTGGAGCGTATGCAACAGATTTGGGACCAGGTAGTGGAGAGGTTGTCCCTCTCTCAGGAGAGGGCCCAGCGGTTTGCTAACCGGCATAGGACTGATGGTCCTCGGTTTAAAGTGGGGGACTTGGTCTGGTTGTCCTCAAGAAATATTCCTATGAGAGTGGCATCTCCTAAATTTAAGCCTAGGTTCATTGGACCTTATAAGATTATGGAGATTCTTAATCCTTTTCTTTTCGTTTGCTTCTTCCAGGGACATTTAAGATCCATAACGTGTTCCACAAGTCCTTGTTGAAGAGGTTTGTTGAGCCAGTAGTTCCTACTGCTTTGCCTCCTGACCCTGTTCTGGTTGAGGGCAATATGGAGTTTGTGGTTGAGAAAATATTGAATTCTCGTTTTTCTAGACGGAAACTCCAGTATTTGGTTAAGTGGAGAGGTTATGGTCAGGAAGACAATTCTTGGGTGTTTGCTTCGGACATCCATGCTAGGAGACTCATCCGTGCGTATCATAGAGCTCATCCTGACCGACCTGGTTGCTCAAGTGAGGGTTCGGTGACCCCTCCTCAAGGGGGGGGTACTGTTGTGAATAGACTTGAAATGAGTTCTGAGCAGAGGCTCCCTCTGGTGGTTACAGGCGGTACTGGACTGTCCAGTGAAGATTGTGAGGATTGGGAATCAGGTGTTACTAACTGGTCTTATATAAGGGAGTCGCCTTCCCATCAGGGTTGCCGGTGATCAATTGTTCTGGTCTCAATCCTTGATTCCTGTTTCCTTTGTAGCCTGCTGTGTCGTGTCTGCATTCCTGCTAACAGATAAGACATTTTCTTCTTTTTGTTTTTGTGCTTGATTTTTGCATTTTGTCCTGCACTTCTGTGGGGGCCTTCAGGGTCCCCTCCGGGGGCTTTTGCCCTCTCAGTTTAGTTCAGCCACTGATGTTTGTACATTTGCTTTTTCCAGTTTTTTCAGTGGCTGCTGTTTTGATTTTGTTACACCAGAGAACTAATTTAGGTGGTAGAGGTCGTGTGATCTCAGGTGTTTTTGAAATTAGTAGAGTTGGTGCTTTTCAGGGTTTTTTGGGATTGCAGTAAGTGCCCTTCCTATCCTTTTCTATTTAGGTAGTTTGGGCCCCAGCGTTTGCTCATACTATTTTCTGTCTGTGTCAGTATTTCTTCTTGTCTAACCGCCATTACATGTTTGGGGGCTTTCTATGTTCTTTGGGGATCTGCTCCGGGGCAGATAGCTTTCCTCTTTCTATCTTTAGGTGTAGTTAGTTTCTCAGGCTGTGACGAGGCGTCTAGGACCAACGTAGGAACGCTCCACGGCTGCCTCTAGTTGTGGTGGTTAGTCAGGGTACTGCAATCTCATAGATTCCAACTGCTCTGGTGTATTGCCTTTTTTATCTGCACTCCTCAGCTACCGAAACATAACAGTATCACCGGCCTAAAAATTGAAAATTGTATGGTACTCACAGAAGGGAAAAATATTGTGAAAGAAAAAAGGTTGTCAGAGTTGTCAGAGATATTTTTCTGTTTGTTGCATTTCTTTTTTTCCCTCTGTATCTCTGGGTGCTGGGGAGGATTTTTTCTCTCAATGGAGTTTGCACAGCTGTCTGGCCGTGTGGATCAGCTTGCCACTGAGGTTTGGAGTATTGCTACCTATCTTGCTAGGTTGCCTGTTGTGGAACCTAGGATTCCCATGCCAGATTTGTTTTTGGGGGATCGAGTCAAGTTTCTGAATTTCAAAAATAATTTTAAATTGTTTTTTGCCTTAAAATCTAAGTCCTCAGGGAACGCAGCGCAGCAGGTTCAAATTGTCATCTCTCTCCTGCGCGGCGATCCTTAGGATTGGGCTTTTTCCCTGACACCTGGGGATCCTGTTTTGAGTGATGTTGATGCATTTTTTCAGGCCTTGGGGTTATTGTACGATGAGCCTAATGTCACTGATCAAGCTGAAAAAGCCTTGTTGGCATTAAATCAGGGGCTTGATGAGCTGAGTTATACTGTCAGAGATTCCGTAGGTGGGCAGTCCTGACCAAAATGGAATGACGACGCTTTGGCAGCCCTTTTTCGGAAGGGTCTGTCAGATAATGTAAAGGATGTTATGGTGGGATTCCCTGTCCCCCTGGTTTTAAAAGATTCTAGTCATTAGCGATTCAAATTGAAGACGTTTGCGTGAGGGAGAGTATGCCCGGAATTGTTGCCTGTGAAACCCGCTTGAATCCTGCAGTGGAAGAGTGGTTTTTTGGGACAGCGTCATGAGTTTCGAAAGCGCAAAGGGTTATGTTTTTTTACGTGGGGCCTTTCATGCTTTTTCAGTCTCCCCAAGGGGGAAAAGTTTGCCCTCATTTTTTTGGGTAGTGTTCAGACAATTTTTTTTAAATTTATTGAAATTTTCTCTCTGTCCCCATTTTTTGTCAGGCTTTTGTTGATTCGGGAGCAGCTTTAACCTGATGGATTTTTTTGCTAAAAAAAAAAAGTTGTGGTTTTTCCCCTTTATACCCCCGGAAGTCTATTTTCCCCCCTGGGGGTGATTCTACCCCTTTTGTGGAATAAAACCCCATTCTTACTCGGTGTAATAGGGTTGAACCTGATCATCAGGAGAGCTCAAAATTTTTTGGGTTCTGTATATCTGCATGACATTACGTACGGGTTTTCCTTGGTTACTTCATAAACCCGTTTTGGATTGAAATCTGGTCTGTAACCAGTTTGGGGGTGCCAATGTGTTAATACCAACATCCTTTTTTTCTGTCCCCCCCGGGTCAGGATGTTTCCGACTTTTTTATTTATTTTTTGATGTGTTTTGCGAAAAATAAAACCAACCTTGCCTCCCTAGGGCTAGACTGCGCATTAAATTGTGCCTGGTATAAATTCCCCAAAGGCGCCTTTTTAACTTTTCTGTCCTGAACAGACGCATGCGGTCTTATATCAAGGGTTTATTGGGGGAAAGTTCATATCAGACCATCCTCTTACCCTTTTTGGTT
>JARQOD010000004.1:185067597-185085114 GCA_033576555.1 Oophaga sylvatica | reverse complement strand
TGGTTCTCCGCAGTGCCTTTGGCCTAGGTGCCTCCATCTCGGTATCCGAGTTCCAGCAACGTCTGCTGGTCCTTGGTAGTGCTTTGGAGCACAGGTACCTCCTGCTTAGTAACCGTGTCCCAGTAACATCAGCTGGTACAAGATTGTGCTACAAATACAAGATACGGAACAAGAGACACAAGAACAATAAGCAGAAGATCTAAAAGCAGAAGAACATGAAGTATAAGACCAAAATGAAGAGCAAAATATATGCTCTAAATTCTAAGCAGAAGAAGACTAAGCAGTGTATGGGGGTGAGTCCGTTCCTCCTCGTGGTGCCCCTGGAAAATGCCTGCTGCTGCAGGCTAAACTGAACACGGACAAATACTGTTGTAATTTAAATCTTTTGTGACAGCAAGAACGGAAGGATGAAAAATTCATACTTTGACAGATTACAAGTACAGGATTCTCTGTCACAAATAAGAATATGATGAAGAAGATGAAGCAGAATATGAATAAGAATAATAGTTTAATAAGAAGAATATGAGTAATGTTAACAAAGATGAATAGCAAGAAGTTTAAGAAGAAGATAAAGAAGGTGAAGATGAAGAATAATTTGATGAAAAAGATGATGCTGCAGAAGATTATGAAGGAGAAAGTGTGTGAAAAGTTAAAAAGGTGAAGATGAAGAGCATGGAAGTTGTGTAATATACATATTTGCCAAAATATAAAAAACGTTAACATTGTCAATTTCTTCGTCAATCCGAACATCTTTAAAAAAAAAAATATTTATGCTATTCCATTTGATTGGGTTAAACATCTATGCCTTTAATGTCTCCTCAACCTTCCCAATACATTCTACATTACTCTTTCTTGTTTTCCTTCATGTACAATTAACCAACAAGGCAAGAATGGGTTTTTTTTAATTTCGATATTTTGTTCCCATAGACTTACATGGGACTTCCGGTATCGGTATCGGGTATCGCCGATATTTTAGTGATATCGGCGATACCATTCCGATTCCGATACTTTAGGATATCGGAAAGTATCGCTCAACTCTAGTTATTACAACATCTGTATATACTTTTTTTCTCCTTGTTTTTTCACACATTTTGTTAGGTCCTCCCTTCTATGTAAATAATTTGGCTACTGATGAAGGCTAAGTTATAGCCGAAACGTTTTGCCACTGCCACTTGTTTGACCATATCTGGACCATCATTAAATTTTCATCTTGAGCATTAAGTTGAGTGCCTAGTTTTATTCTTACTTATTACCTGGTTTGGGAACCTAACTTGGCACCACCTTAACCAGCTGTGCACACGTTCTAATATATTAATTTGTACTGAGAAGAGGCTTCCGTCAGGTCACTCTGCCATAAAGGCCTGACTGGTGGAGGGCTGCAGTGATAGTTGACTTTGTGGAACTTTCTCCATCTCCCTACTGCATCTGTGGAGTTCAGCCACAGTGATCTTGGGGTTCTTCATTACCTCTCTCACCAAGGCTCTTCTCCCACTGTTGTTCAGATTGGCTGTAGGAAAGATGTATATGTTTGTACCGTGTTAGCCAGTAGATAGAAAAATAGTCAGAATTGAGAGTCCTCAGTGGTTGATACTGTGGCGTCCGCCCACTGCAGGTCTGAACTGCAGGTAAGACAGCACCCCGAGAAACTCCGAGACCCTTTACCCCTATACAGGGATCTGGAATTATAGCGAAGCCCAGGGGGTAGCTGCCTATGAGAGCAGTGGACCGGAGTAGGAAAGATGCTAGGACGGGAAAAAAAAGCGAGACCAAATGCGTAGTCAGAAGTCCAAGGGTCAAAACCAGGAGGGGAGCAAAAGTACAAAATCGGCAGGCAGTAGAAGGGTCAGAAATTCAGGCTGAAGTTCAAGTCAAAACCAGGCGGACAGCAGAGGTACAAAATCGGCAGGCAGTAGAACAGTCAGAAATCCAGGCAAAGGTCAGAAATACAATAGCAAAACAAACTAGCACGCTGGGGAAACCAAGACTATATCTGGCGGCCTACAAGCCAGGCTCCAAGGCATTTGAAGGGCATGGCTACCTCTCACAGGCTCACAGTCTGATGACCTCATCTGGACTGCCCCCAGAACCAGGCCAGATGGTGATGCATGACTGACACCAACCACTTCACCTCTGACAGAAGAGCGAAGCCTACGCCCACCAGACGCCTGCGTAGAGACCCCTTCTCTGTCGCCAACATTACCCACAGGCGAGACATGGCGATGTGCAGTGACAGAGGCCGGCGTCAAAGGAGCGGAACCATATGAGGATACCGCACTCCTATCACCGACACCACCAGCCGAAGGAGTCCAGCGCCTCCCAGCGGCCGAGGCAGGAACACCAGCCACTGAATCCAACGGCGACGTGACAGTACCCCTCCCTCTAAGAGGGGCCTCTGGACCCTCAAAACCCGGTTTGTTGGGATGAAGGAGATGAAACTTCCTAATCAAACCCTTGGCATGGACGTTACTGGCAGGCACCCAGGACCTTTCCTCCGGACCATAGCCCTTCCAATGCACCAGATACTGCACGGATCCTCTTACTAAACGAGAATCAAGGATCCTTTGGACTTCGTATTCCAAAGCACCCCCTACCAAAACGGAGGAGGAGGGGACTGGACAGGACGAATCGGAGAGCGGTACAATTTGAGAAGGGACTTATGGAATACATTGGGCAGTTTAAATGATTGAGGGAGCTTCAGACGAAAGGCTACTGGATTAATCACCTCAATAATTTCATACGGACCAATAAACCTGGGACCTAGTTTGGCAGATGGCACTTTGAACTTATTATTCCTGTTAGAAAGCCAAACTTTGTCCCCAACTCGCAGGTCCGGGCCCTTGGAGCGCCGTCTATTAGCAGACGAAGCCTATCTAGTCTGAGCCCCTTTCAAGTTTACGTTGACTTCTGACCAGATAGTTTTTAACTGGTCTATGGTTCTTTCTACCCCAGGGACATCTGACATCCTAGAAGAGAACGAAACAAAACGTGGGTGCAGCCCATTATTACAATAGAAAGGGGTAGTCTTGATGGACTCCTGGTACTGATTATTCATGGCAAACTCTGCTAGCGGTAGGTGTTCCACCCAATCGGACTGATGCTTAGAGACATAACAACGTAGATTCTGCTCAAGCGCTTGGTTGGTGCGTTCGGTTGACCATTGGTTTCAGGGTGATAGGCAGAGGAAAAGGACAATTCCATTCAAATTCGTTGACAGAATGCACTTCAAAATTTCTAAACAAACTGGGTGCCCCTATCGGACACGATAGTCACAGGAATACCATGCAATCGCACAACATGAGTAATGAATAATTTGTTCAGGGTCTCGGAATTAGGTAATCCGGACAGAGGAACAAAATGACACTGTTTGCTGAATCTATCCACCACCACCTAGATACACGTCTTCCCTTCTGAGAGTGGCAGATCAGTAATAAAGTCCATGGAGATTTGGGTCCAAGGATTCTCAGGGACAGGCAGGGACTGGAGCCACCCGGCAGGGAGATTATGGGGAGACTTAGCGGAAGCACAGGTTTCACAGGCCAGTACATAGTCCTTACAGTCCTTTACTACAGTTGGCCACCAAAAATTCCTAGTTACAAGTCTGATGGTGTTTTTGATGCCTGGATGCCCTGCAAGGACGGAATCATGTGATTCCTTCAGAACTTGAAGGCGGAATGTGGCCGGAACAAATAGTTTTTGGGGAGAGTAGTGTTAGGTGCCTGTTCTGGGGATCTACGGATTTCTTCCAGAAGATCCAAGGATACAGCTGAAATAACAATTCCCTTGGCTAGTATTGGAGTCGGTTCAGAGTCCTCGACCTGTGAGGGGCAAAAGCTTCGAGAAAGGGCATCAGCCCTTACATTTTTAGTACCCGGTCGAAAAGTAATCACAAAATCAAACCTAGAAAAGAACAAGGCCCACCTTGCCTGTCTAGGATTCAGTCTTTTTGCTGACTCCAAGTAGGTCAGGTTCTTGTGGTCAGTAATTACAGTTATCTTATGTTTGGCACCTTGGAGGAAGTGGCGCCATTCCTCAAAGGCCCATTTGATTGCCAACAATTCCCGATTACCTATATCATAATTCCCCTCGGTGGAAGAGAATTTTCGGGAAAAGAAGGCACACGGACGAAGTTGAGTGAGGGATGCAGTGCCTTGTGATAGCACTGCTCCGACTCCAACTTCAGAGGAATCTACCTCTACAATAAAGGGGCGGTCCAGATCAGGCTGAACCAATATCGGGTTAGAGGAAAAACATTTCTTTAAGGCAAAAATGCATGAAGTGCTTCAGGCTTCCAGTTAACCACATCCGCCCCTTTTCAAGTAAAATCAGTGAGTGGTTTGGCTATCTCGGAAAAACCTTTAATAAATTTACGATAATAGTTAGCGAAACCCAAAAATCGCTGCAGTGCCTTTAGAGACTGGGGTTGTACCCATTCCTTAATGGGTTGAATTTTAGAAGGATCCATGCGAAACCCTTTAGCCGACAAAATATACCCCAGAAACTGTATCTCCTGTGTCATGAAGACACATTTCTCTAGTTTGGCGAATAAAGAATGCTCTCTGAGTCTCTGGAGGACAGAGCAGACGTGTTGGACGTGAGTCACAATGTCAGAAGAGTAAATCAGGATGTCTTCCAAATAAACGACCACATAAACACCACTAATATCTCTGAAAATCTCGTTCACAAAATTCTGAAACACTGCCGGTGCAGTACTGAGCCCGAACGGCATTACAAGATACTCAAAGTGACCGAGGGGTGTGTTAAACGCGGTCTTCCACTCATCTCCCTTTCTTATACGGACAAGATTATATGCTCCTCGGAGGTCAAGTTTAGTAAACCAACGGGCTCCCAACAGCTGATTATAAAGATCAGGAATGAGTGGAAGCGAATACTGGTGTCATGTATAGTGTACAGTTCCTAGAGCGTCTTGTGCTTGGGTGCGAGGAAAACACATGAGACATAGGTTGATATGAAATGACTTGTATTACTTCATACAAGCATGCAGAAAAGGTCACACAGTTTGCAGGAACAGAGGCAGGAGAACACAGCAGGCCAGAGTAACTTCAAGCTCTACAATAACTCTCCAAGCAGGTTCAGGATCTCTTCTCTGTACCGTAATTCCTCTGCAAACATGGATTCACCAGACAGCAGGTTTCCAAAGTCCAAAAGTGTTCCAAAGTTCCTCAGTAGGAAATAGCTGGAGTCCAAAATCCTAGGTTTCCAGGAGTCAGGTCACAGGCTGACTGAGGCTTGATTCAGGAGCACTGATTGTTCAGCTGAGGCTGCTTAAGAAGCAAGAGGGAGAGAATCAGGGCGGGAACATGAAAACTGGAAACTCCATATTAACTGAGGGCAAGAGCTGCAGAAAGACAGAAAGCAAAATGGCCGACGGAAAACTGAGTTTCAAGGAACATGTCAAAAGAGACAAAGAACCTTACAACTGGTTTTTCACAGTGATTGCGTTTAACTCAGGGTAATCAATGCAAGGTCTGAGACCACCATCTTTCTTTTCCACAAAAAAGAACCCGGCCCCCACTGGCGAGGTGGATGGTCTAATAAACCCTTTTTGCAAACTGTCTGTTATGTAGTCTTTCATGGCCTGACGTTCTGGACCAGAGAGGTTAAATATTCTCCCCTTAGGGAGGCGAGAATCCGGTACTAAGTCTATGGGGCAATCGTACTTTTTATGAGGGGGTAATTTCTCTGATTCCAATACAGAAAATACATCCTCAATCTCTGAATGCATAGGGTACAAAGGGGGGAGGTGTGATTTTAACTTGGTTCACAGATAGCGATATACAATTATCCTGACACTCTGGGCTCCAGCGTACAATATCACCCAAGTGCCAGTCAATGACTGGATTATGTTTGCGTATCCATGGCATACCCAGAATAACAGCGGATGATATATTATGAATAACAAAAAATGACACATGTTCAGCATGTAATGATCCCACTGACATTGATGTTTCCTCAGTGACAAACTCCACTCCATTCTGGACGATAGGAGTGCCATTAATAGCAGTGGTTTTAATGGGAGCATTAAGCCTTAGCAGTGGTACACCAAGATTTCTCGCTACCAGGAAATCTATGAAATTGCCTTCTGAGCCACTATCCACATAAGCCTCCACACACACAGATTTCTTCAGGTAAGACAAAGAAGTAGGTAAAAGGACTTTGGCCAGCATCAGCGGGCAATACCTGTGCACTTAGGCAGGCATGGCCATAGCTATCCAGGTGCTGACGTCCAGGGAGTGAAGGCTTCTGACGTCCCGTGTTCTCCCAGAGGTCTCCAGACTGTGGCTTGTGCAGCATGTTAGTAGGAGATGATGGGAGTGATCCTCCACAGGACTGAGCAATGAAGCACAGGTGCTTTAGCAACAAAATCAGCTCAGAAAAGGAGAGGACGGAAAAAAAAAATTCAGAGAAAGGGTTGGGAAATTCTTTTATATATATCCAGAACATGTATAAAAGCGTTTTTTTAAGGCCAGATATAATGTGGCGTCCGCCCACTGCAGGTCTGAACTGCAGGTAAGACAGCACCCCGAGAAACCCCGAGACCCTTTACCCCTATACAGGGATCTGGAATTATAGCGAAGCCCAGGGGGTAGCTGCCTATGAGAGCAGTGGACCGGAGTAGGAAGGACGCTAGGACGGGAATAAAAAGCGAGACCAAATGCGTAGTCAGAAGTCCAAGGGTCAAAACCAGGAGGGGAGCAAAAGTACAAAATTGGCAGGCAGTAGAAGGGTCAGAAATTCAGGCTAAAGTTCAAGTCAAAACCAGGCGGACAGCAGAGGTACAAAATCGGCAGGCAGTAGAACAGTCAGAAATCCAGGCAAAGGTCAGAAATACAATAGCAAAACAAACTAGCACGCTGGGAATACCAAGACAATATCTGGCGGCCTACAAGCCAAGCTCCAAGGCATTTGAAGGGCATGGCTACCTCTCACAGGTTCACAGTCTGATGACCTCATCTGGAGCGACCCCAGAACCAGGCCAGATGGTGATGCATGACAACAACCACTTCACCTCTGACAGAAGAGCGAAGCCTACGCCCACCAGACGCCTGCGCAGAGACCCCTTCTCTGTTGCCAACATTACCCACAGGCGAGACATGGCGATGGGCAGCGACAGAGGCCGGTGTCAAAGGAGCGGAACCATATGAGGATACCGCACTCCTATCACCGGCACCACCAGCCGAAGGAGTCCGGTGCCTCCCAGCGGCCGAGGCAGGAACACCAGCCACTGAATCCAACGGCGACGTGACAGATACCTTTTAATGGCTAACTGAAAAGATGGTAAGAAATTGAGAGCTTTCGAGACTACTCAGGTCTCTTCATCAGGCATTGACTAATTCAAAATCTGAAGAATAACATATTTATATACAACACAGCACAGAAACAATGCAATAGATAAGACAAGAAGCTCCCTGTCCTGTCCAACAGCTGCAGGAACCTTTCCTTGCAACCAGAAAAAATGTAAAACCTGTCCATTTATAATGACCATGGAGAACATAAAGATCCCCAATTCACATCAGGACTACAAGATCCCAGGTACTCTCAGCTGCATCACATCTAATGTGGTGTACTTAATTATTTGTACTAAATTTCCAACTGGGGGTCTGTATGTCGGGGAGACAGGGCAAAAACTGAGAACAAGGATGAATTCTCATCACCACACAATAAGAGAAAAAAGAATGGATCTACCTGTGGCAAAACATTTTTGTATCCCTGATCACAGCATCATACACATGAAATTACTTGTATTGAAAGGTAATTTCAAATCTCAGAGAGACAGAAGAGTCTGGGAGTATAAACTCATGACGACCTTTGACACACTCAGAGCAGGAATGAATGCGTCGCATGGATTTATGTCTTTTTACACCAATTAAGGAATTTGCTCCTAAAACCTTGTGGGGGCGTCACAACACATTACCGGACCCAATCAGAGGACACTAAAACTTTCACTCCTTATCTATGAACTGTTCAAAAATTTATGGCCATAACTGTCTATCACTCTCCCATAATGATACTTCTTCACTTCACTTGTCTTACCTATTGATCTTTTTCTGTGCTGTGTTGTGAATAAATATGTGATTCTTCAGATTTTGTATTAGTCAATGTCTGATGAAGAGACCTGAGTAGTCTCGAAAGGTTGCAATTTGTTACCATCTTTTCAGTTAGCCATTAAAAGGTATGACTGAGGACTCTCAATTCTGAATACTTTTCATATTGGCTGAATGGCTAGATCTAAGAAGACTTCTGGTGGTCCCAAACTTCTTCCATTTAAGGATTACTGAAGCCACTGTTCTCTAAGGAACCTTGAGTACAGCAGAAATTCTTTTGTAACCTTGGCCAGATGTGTGCCTTGCCACAATTCTGTCTCTGAGCTCCTTTGCCAGTTCCTTTGACCTCATGATTCTCATTTGGTCTGACATGCATTGTGAGCTGTGAGGTCTTATATAGTGTGCCTTTACAAATCAAGTCCTATCAGTATAATTAAACACAGCTGGACTCCAATAAAGGTGTAGAACCATCTAAAGGAGGATCACAAGGAAATGGACAGCATGTGACTTAATATGAGTGTCTGAGCAAAGAGTCTGAATACTTATGACCATGTGATATTTCAGTTTTCATTTTTAATAAATTTGCAAAAATTTCTACTTTTTTGGTTTTCATCAGTCAAGATAAGGTGCAGAGCGTACATTAATGAGAAAAAAATGACCTTTTTTGCATTTACCAAATGGCTGCAATGAAACAAAGAGTGAAAAATGTAAAGGGGTCTGAATACTTTCCGAACCCACTGTAACTCTCTGATTTAAAGGCATAAAACTTAAAAGTTTTAAAACTGCAAAACTTTAAAAATGTTTGCCACGTTTCTGTCACATTTTCACAAGTAAACGCAAGTCGTATCGAAGAAATGTTACCACGTGTCTCCCTCTCACACACCACCTCCTCACCTCGCCCCCTGTCTGTCGGTGTTCCCCAAGGCTCAGTCCTAGGACCCCTACTCTTCTCCATCTACACCTTCGGCCTGGGACAGCTCATACAATCCCATGGCTTGCAGTATCACCTCTATGCCGATGACACGCAGATCTACCTATCTGGACCTGACCTCACCTCCCTACTGACCAAAATCCCACAGTGTCTGTCTGCTATCTCAGCCTTCTTTTCTGCTCGCTTTCTCAAACTGAACATGGACAAAACAGAATTCATCATCTTTCCCCCACCTCATTCTACCCCTCCACCAGGCCTATCCATCAATGTCAATGGCTGCTCGCTTTCCCCAGTCCCACATGCTCGGTGCCTTGGGGTGATCATCGACTCTGCCCTCTCTTTCAAACCACATATCCAAGCCCTCGCCACCTCCTGCCGCCTCAAACTCAAAAATATTTCCCGGATACGCTCATTCCTCAACCATGAAACCACAAAAACACTAGTGCACGCCCTTATCATCTCCCGCCTCGACTACTGCAACCTCCTACTGTCTGGCCTCCCCTCTAGCACTCTGGCACCACTCCAGTCCATCCTACACTCTGCTGCACGACTAATCCACCTGTCTTCCCGCTATTCCCCAGCCTCCCCACTATGCCAGGCCCTTCACTGGCTTCCTATTGCCCAGAGGCTCCAGTTCAAAACCTTAACCATGGCATACAAAGCCATCCACAACCTTTCTCCTCCATACATCTGTGACATGGTCTCCCGCTACCTACCTACACGCAACCTTCGATCCTCTCAAGATCTCCTTCTCGACTCCCCCCTCATCTCTTCTTCCCACAACCGCATACAAGACTTCTCCCGGGCTTCCCCCATACTCTGGAACTCCCTGCCGCAAAACATCAGACTTTCACCAACAACGGAGACCTTCAAGAAAAACCTGAAGACCCACCTGTTCCGACAAGCCTACAACCTGCAATGATCCTCAGTCTACTGAACCATCGCACGACCAGCTCTACCCTCTCCTAGTGTATTCTCACCCATCCCTGTAGACTGTGAGCCCTCGCGGGCAGGGTCCTCTCTCCTTCTGTACTTGTGTGTCCCTTGTCTAGCACATGTTTATTGTATCTGTCTATATTTTTCCCTTTTCATATGTAAAGCGCCATGGAATAAATGGCGCTATATAAATGTATAATAATAATAATAATAATAAACATGTTAATAGACCTTATAGAAGTGGGGACCATCGTATAAACATACTGAATAGTTTATCATAGTGGATTTACATATTGAATACAAGAATACCGTCAGACATTACCTCAATTTTCATTATGAATAATCTTACCTTTTTGGTACTGTATATTGTCCTCATTTTTCTTCATTTCTATGTACAGTACAGACCAAACGTTTGGACACACCTTCTGATTCAAAGATTTTTCTGTATTTTCATGACTATGAAAATTGTAGAATCACACTGAAGGCATCAAAACTATGAAGTAACACATGTGGAATTATACATTATACTTTACAAAATAGTGTGAAACAACTGAGAATATGTCTTATATTCTAGGATCTTCAAAGTAGCCACCTTTTGCTTTGATTACTGCTTTGCAAGCAGAAAAGGTGAACAGATGGACTCTACATGCCTGGTTCCCACCATGAAGCATGAAGGAGGTGGTGTGATGATGTGGGGGTGCTTTGCTGGTGACACTGTTGGTGGTGGTGACACTTCTATAAGGTCTATTCTTCGATACGACTTGCGTTTACTTGTGAAAATGTGACAGAAACGTGGCAAAACTTGCTTCGGACTTCTATATGGGTGACCTGACTCTTTTCTTTTTATGTTGATATAATACATATAGCATATTACACAGTCCTTAATAGAGTATAAAGCAGCCTCCATATCTTAAATCCTTGATAGAGCATATTGCAGCCACAAAGAGTATAATGCAGCCTCATATAGTATAATGCAGCCCCCATATAGTAATGCATTAGCGTGGTGTCACATTTGGGGTACAATGGGCAAGAGTCTTTTGGCAATATATTCAGGGATGCAATTATGAATATTAGGATATATCCTTTAGATTTGCAACTATAATGGCTCTATTACAAGATTAGATATAATGCCATTAACCCTTTTGCATCCTCATACATTCTTATATGTAAGGCATTGAAGCACTAGCACTTTACATTGATATATACTATCTGCTGCGGGTCTTCTCGCGCCTTTTACCACATGTGACATTTAAAAATTAAAAATAAAAATACTCATCTCTCCCCATTTCCCCGCTGTTCCGGTCTCTGCAGTGCATCTCCTCAGCAGCCCCACTGCTCAACAAAGCATGGCACGATGAAGTGATGTCATTGCGTCCACTGGCTGAGACATAAAGAGGTAGAGGGGGCATGATCAGAGAGGATGTCTGACGCTCCATCCTCCATTATTGCTTTTCAACTGCATAGACCTCTAGCTAAGCTGATATTTGAAGGTGTGATGCCAGTTGTGGGGTTGGGGAAGCCCGGATCTGGCCCCCCTGTCTCATGGACCCCATAGTGGCCCAGTGGTCTGCTGCTATTAGCAGCACGCCACTGGCTGGGTGCCCCTGGAGGAGTGGGAGCCATAGAAAAATGCCTAGTTTACCCCACTCTTATGCCAGCCTGACAATATTAATGCACTGTAGGATGCAGAATGATATAAGCAGAGGCAGGACAGGTGCAAAATACTGATGAAACAACTGCTCACACATTTACTATTCATGGAGGAGGTGGCTTATTATTATATGTGCACACAGATAAGGCTTGTATAGGGCACCAGTCACACAGATATACTGTATGTAATTCACAGCGTCTTGCTTACGGTCAATAAATTGGTAACGCCCACAATACTGGTATTAGATCAGGTGGGCTGCCTAGCGCTTTATCATTGCACCCTACAGAGAAAGGCATCCCAAATTAAAGATTGTGGCTGCAACATGTCCAAAAATGAAACCAACATAAAAAAAAGATAAAAAATATATAAAATGTGCATCAGGTATATGCAAGCTCGCAACCCACATCCAGGGTCCTCATTGTCTTGCATGTCCCTACACTAAAATAAAAAATAACTCATAGAAAAGGATATAAAGGTCTAAAACCCACAAAGAAAAAAGGCAGCCATTTTTTTTTACCAACACCACTGTTGGGCAGACCCCTGATCTACATATAAGTAGGAACAATGTGCTGTAATCCAGACACTGTGTGCTATATCTGTGTGACTGGAGGGCTATACAAGCCATATTCATGTTCATTTTTAATACTAGGCAACCACCCCTTCATAAAGGATCAGTGTATGTGTGATTGGTCCATCAATATTTTGCACCTGTGCCCTATATGTTGAACAGGTAACTGTTATTCTGTATTGTTCTCCATACAGCAGGCATATACTGTTGCTGTGGAAGAGTCTTACCAGAACATTTTGAAACAAAACCTTATACTGGGTCATGCTAAGGACAGGACATCATGGACGAATGAGCTATCATTTGCAATTTTTCATACTTAGCTAGTTTTAACATTGTGGTGCTTGTTAACATTGACATGCTTTTTACTACTGAATTCTAAACCAATTTACCTTTTATTGTGCTGAATTCCTAGTAAATCTTTTTTTTAATGGAGCTATTTTGGTTGCAAGTACTCCATTGACCCTTGCTTTAAAATATATGGCTATTAGTAATCACAGATGACTTTTATTATGACATATAGGCAGCAGACTCAATCGTAGAATAAGTATAGTTTTACAGCAGGTTGATTGTTCTGCTTTATGTTTTAATAGACTAGATATGTCCTAAATGAGAACTTTATATGTTTGTACTGTAAATAGACAGTGAGCTCATAGATAAAATTATAATGTATTGCTGATAAAAGAAAAACCAGCAAGCAAGAGATAGAACAGAAAAGCACCGACATAGAACATTATAACAAAAAAAGCTCTATTGTCTAAATCTAATGAAAATGAGACATGAGAAGAAAATGTCAGATTGTAATTTCTTTTGATTGTGCTTTATATATAGTTAACCCAAATGTAGAAAAATATAAGAGTATATTTTTTTCATTTCAAATTTATGTAAATATTATATGAGGCACTGTGAAATCTTTAACTCCTTAAAGACCAATGACATACAGTACAGACCAAAAGTTTGGACACATCTTCTCATGTAAAGATTCTCCTGTATTTTCATGACTATGAAAATTGTAAATTCACACTGAAGGCATCAAAACTATGAATTAACACATGTGGAATTATATATTTAACAAAAAAAGTGTGAAACAACTGAAATTATGTCTTATATTTTAGGTTCTTCAAAGTAGCCACCTTTTGCTTTGATGACTGCTTTGCACACTCTTGGCATTCTCTTGATGAGCTTCAAGAGGTAGTCACCCGAAATGGTTTTCACTTCACAGGTGTGCCCTGTCAGGTTTAATAAGTGGGATTTCTGGCCTTATAAATAGGGTTGGGACCATCAGTTGTGTTGTGCAGAAGTCTGGTGGATACACAGCTGATAGTCCTACTGAATAGACTGTTAGAATTTGTATTATGGCAAGAAAAAAGCAGCTAAGTAAAGAAAAACGAGTGGCCATTATTACTTTAAGAAATGAAGGTCAGTCAGTCTGAAAAATTGGGAAAACTTTGAAAGTTTCCCCAAGTGCAGTTGCAAAGACCATCAAGCGCTACAAAGAAACTGGCTCACATGAGGACCGCCCCAGGAAAGGAAGACCAAGAGTCACCTCTGCTTCTGAGGATGTTTATCCTTGTCACCAGCCTCAGAAATCGCAGGTTAACAGCAGCTCAGATTAGAGACCAAGTCAATGCCACACAGAGTTCTAGCAGCAGACACATCTCTACAACAACTGTTAAGAGGAGACTTTGTGCAGCAGGCCTTCATGGTAAAATAGCTGCTAGGAAACCACTGCTAAGGACAGGCAACAAGCAGAAGAGACTTGTTTGGGCTAAAGAACACAAGGAATGGACATTAGACCAGTGGAAATCTGTGCTTTGGTCTGATAAGTCCAAATTTGAGATCTTTGGTTCCAACCACCGTGTCTTTGTGCGAGGCAGAAAAAGTGAACGGATGGACTCTACATGCCTGGTTCCCACCGTGAAGCATGGAGGAGGTGTGATGGTGTGGGGGTGCTTTGCTGGTGACACTGTTGGGGATTTATTCAAAATTGAAGGCATACTGAACCAACATGGCTACCACAGCATCTTGCAGCGGAATGTTATTCCATCCGGTCTGCGTTTAGTTGAACCATCATTTATTTTTCAACAGGACAATGACCCCAAACACACCTCCAGGCTGTGGCCTCCACAGTCACCAGACCTGAACCCAATCGAGATGGTTTGGTGTTATGAATGTGCTAGAGATGGTTTCTGAGCAGAGGCTCCCTCTGGTGGTTACAGACAGTACTGAACCTTTCAGCGAGGAGTGGCAATCTGGGATCATGGACTGGTCTGATATAAGGGAGGTTCCCTCCCATGATTGTTGCCGGTGATCAATTGTTCTTGTTTCAATTGTGGTTCCTGGTTCATTTGGAAGTTTGCTGGAGTCTTGCCTGCATCTCCTGCTTTCAGATAAGATATGTTTTGCTTTTCTTTTTGTGCTTGCTTTTTGCATTGTTTTCTGCAATTTTGTGAAGGTCAGCCAGGTCCCCTCCTGGGGTCTGAGCTCCTCACAGTTTATCTGCAGCCACTGTTATTTGCTCATTTGCTTTTTCCTGTTTTTTCAGCGGCTGCGGCTTGGTTTTTGTTCACACTGAGATCTGATTTAGTGGGTGGCGAGATTGTGTGATCTCAGTATTTTTGTAATCAGAATTGTTGGATTATTGTAGGGTTTTCTGGGTTGCACAAAGTAATCTCTCCTGTCCTATCCTATTTAGTCAGCTTGTGGCCCCAGCGTTTGCTCAGTCTATTTTCTGCCTATGTTTGTGTTTTCATCTTGTCTAACCGCCATTATATGTTTGGGGGCTTCCTATTTTCTTTGGGGATCTGCTCCGGGGCAGATAGCTTTCATCTTTCTGCCTTTAGGTGTAGTTATCTCTCAGGCTGTGACGAGGCTTCTAGGATCAACGTAGGAACGCTCCACGGCTACCTCTAGTTGTGTCGTTAATTTAGGAATCTGCAACCCATCAGTTACCAACATCTCAGGTGTTCGGCTGCCCTGCTGTTGTTCCTGTCCTCCTCAGTTACCGAAACATAACAGTATCACCGGCCATAACTGAAAATTATATGGTACTCACAGAAGGGAAAAATAGTGTGGAAAGAAAAAAGTTGTCAGAGTTGTCAGAGATTTTTTTTTTTTTTTTTTCTGTTGCATTTTTTCCCTCTTTTTCTCTGGGTGCTGAGGAGGATTTTTTCTTTCTCTCAATGGAGTTTGCACAGTTGTCTGGCTGTGTGGATCAGCTTGCCACTGAGGTTCGGAGTATTGCTACCTATCTTGCTGGGTTGCCAGTTGTGGAACCTAGGATTACCATTAGTGTTGAGCATTCCGATACCGCAAGTATCGGGTATCGGCCGATATTCGCTGTATCGGAATTCCGATACTTAGTTCCGATATTTTTCCAATATCGTATACCGGAATCGGAAGTTCCCATAATTCTTTGAGAGGCAATGTGATTTTAGTCAGCCAATGAGGAATCTTATGAAGTGTGGGCACATCCTGTAATTTTGCGGTCATCTTAACTAATGGCATGGCTGTGATTGGCTGCTGAAATGATGTCAGAATGCACTATAAAAGGCGCCGCCGCCATTTTAGCATCACTGTGCTGTGAACTCAGTTAGGGACAGAACGCTGTTCTGCTGACTTTGAGGGACAGTTAGATATTGCGATTTTGTGTACTGGGCTTTAGGCAGGCTAGTTTACCAACCGCTGTGTAAAGCTTCCTTTTGCCAGTGTTGTTTTAACAGCTCTGTGCAAAGTGTGTGTGAGTGCAGGTGACGCTGCAGTTTGCTCTGCATGCAACGCTGTCTGTAGGCATCTGCACGTGTCACTCACAGACTCTTTTTTTTTTTCTTCAGTGTAATTCTTGCTGCTCCATGCAATTTAACTATTAGTGTGACGCGCTTCCATCCGTATCCAATACATTGGTTGCAAACACTATAGAAGTAGACAAAGGAGTAGCCTTTCACAGATTGTGAACAGTTGTGTTTCAGTGTTCACTTCAGTCTGTGTTTTTTATTTTTTGAGTGCACATCACGCTCCAGTTACTTGTTCAAGCACTGCTGCTTGTACTCTGCTGAGCGTGTCTCAGTGCCTCATCCTTTTCATTTTTCTCCAATTGGTGCTGCTCCATTATATTTGAAAAAATCTAATCTATTAGTGTGACGCGCTTCCATCCGTATCCAATACATTGGTTGCAAACACTATAGAAGTAGACAAAGGAGTAGCCTTTCACAGATTGTGAACAGTTGTGTTTCAGTGTTCACTTCAGTCTGTGTTTTTTATTTTTTGAGTGCACATCACGCTCCAGTTACTTGTTCAAGCACTGCTGCTTGTACTCTGCTGAGCGTGTCTCAGTGCCTCATCCTTTTCATTTTTCTCCAATTGGTGCTGCTCCATTATATTTGAAAAAAATCTAATCTATTAGTGTGACGCGCTTCCATCCGTATCCAATACATTGGTTGCAAACACTAAAGAAGTAGACAAAGGAGTAGCCTTTCACAGATTGTGAACAGTTGTGTTTCAGTGTTCACTTCAGTCTGTGTTTTTTATTTTTTGAGTGCACATCACGCTCCAGTTACTTGTTCAAGCACTGCTGCTTGTACTCTGCTGAGCGTGTCTCAGTGCCTCATCCTTTTCATTTTTCTCCAATTGGTGCTGCTCCATTATATTTGAAAAAAATCTAATCTATTAGTGTGACGCGCTTCCATCTGTATCCAATACATTGGTTGCAAACACTATAGAAGTAACAAAGGAGTAGCCTTTCACAATGGTGAACAGTTGTGTTTCAGTGTTCACTTCAGTCTTGATTTTTTTTATTTTTTGAGTGCACATCACGCTCCAGTTACTTGTTCAAGCACTGCTGCTTGTACTCTGCTGAGCGTGTCTCAGTGCCTCATCCTTTTCATTTTTCTCCAATTGGTTGGGTGCTCCATTATATTTGAAAAAAATCTAATCTATTAGTGTGACGCGCTTCCATCCGTATCCAATACAATGGTTGCAAACACTATAGAAGTAGACAAAGGAGTAGCCTTTCACAGATTGGAACAGTTGTGTTTTTATTTTTCACTTCAGTCTGTGTTTTTTATTTTTTGAGTCACATCACGCTCCAGTTACTTGTTCAAGCACGCTGCTTGTACTCTGCTGAGCGTGTCTCAGTGCCTCATCCTTTTCATTTTTTCTCCAATTGGTGCTGCTTTCCCTTATATTTGAAAAAAAATCTATTAGGTACCGCTTTCCTCCGTACCAAAAAATTTGGTTTCAAAACTATAGAATAACAAAGGGGTAGCCTTTTACAGATTGTAAAAGTTGTTTTTCAGTGTTCACTTTATCTGTGTTTTTATTTTTTGGTCACATCACGCTCCAGACTTGTTCAAGCACTGGCCTTTTTCTTGTA
>JARQOD010000004.1:185032313-185067497 GCA_033576555.1 Oophaga sylvatica | reverse complement strand
CTCTCCTGTGCGGCGATTCTAAGGATTGGGCCTTTTCCCTGACACCTGAGGATCCAGTTTTGAATGATATTGATGCATTTTTTCTGGCTCTGGGGTTATTGTATGATGAACCTAATGTCACTGATCAAGCTGAAAAAACCTTGTTGGCATTAAATCAGGGTCTTGAAGACGCTGAGTTGTACTGTCAGAAATTCCGAAAGTGGGCAGTCCTGACCAAATGGAATGTTAATGCTTTGGCAGCCCTTTTTCGGAAGGGGTTGTCAGAGAATGTAAAGGATGTTATGGTGGGATTCCCTGCTCCCTCTGGTCTCAATGATTCTATGTCACTGGCTATTCAAATTGACAGACGTTTGCGTGAGCGCAGAGGTACGCGTGAGATAGCGTTGCCTTGTGAGCCAGCTTCTGAGCCCATGCAGTGTGATAGAGTGACTTCTGGGGCTCAGCATCATGAGTTTCGAAAGCGCAATGGGTTATGTTTCTACTGTGGTGATGCCTTTCATGCTATTTCAGTCTGCCCTAAGCGGGGAAGACGTTTTGCACGCTCAGTTCTCTTGGGTAGTGTTCAGACTAAATTTCTGTTGACTGTTACCCTGATTTGCTCCCTGTCCACATTTTCTGCTCAGGCTTTTGTTGATTCAGGAGCAGCTATTAACCTGATGGATTTTGACTTTGCCAAACGTTGTGGGTTTCCCATGATACCCCTGCGGAAGTCTATTCCCCTACTGGGCATTGATTCTACCCCTTTGGCAGAGAATAAACCCCAGTTTTCTACTCAGGTGATAATGAGGGTTGAACCAGATCATCAGGAGAGTTGCAAATTTCTGGTGCTGTATAATCTGCATGACATTATTGTACTGGGTTTCCCTTGGTTACAGACTCATAATCCTGTTTTGGACTGGAAATCTGTGTGTCATGTATAGTGTACAGTTCCTATAGCGTCTTGTGCTTGGGTGCGAGGAAAACACAGGAGACATAGGTTGAAATGAAATGACTTGTATTACTTCATACAAGCATGCTGAAAAGTTCACACAGTTTGCAGGAACAGCGACAGGAGACACAGCAGGCCAGAGTAACTTCAAGCACTACAATAAATCTCCAAAGCAGGTTCAGGATCTCTTCTCTGTACCGTAATTCCTCTGCAAACATGGATTCACCAAACAGCAGGTTTCCAGAGTCCAAAAGTGTTCCAAGGTTCCTCAGTAGGGAATAGCTGGAGTACAAGTCCAAGGTTTTCCAGGAGTCAGGTCACAGACTGACTGAGGCTTGATTCAGGAGCACTGATTGTTCAGCTGAGGCTGATTAAGAAGCAAGAGGGAAGAATCAGGGCGGGAACATGAAAACTGGAAACTCCATATTAACTGAGGGCAAGAGCTGCAGAAAGACAGAAAGCAAAATGGCCGACGGAAAACTGAGTTTCAAGGAACATGTCAACAGAGACAAAGAACCTTACATTACTCTCCCCCTTAGGGACAACCTCCGGATGACCTCAGACCAGGCTTGTCAGGGTACCTCTGATGAAACTGGCGGAGCAGGCGAGGAGCATTTACATTATTGACTGGTTCCCATGAGTTGTCCTCCACTGGGTAGCCCTGCCATTTAATCAAATATTGCAACTGATTTCTGTACAACCTGGAATCTAGAATCCTTTCCACCATAAATTCTTCCTGACCATCGACCAGCACTGGGTCAGGGCAAGGAGAAGAGAATCCAGGAAACGTATTGGGTGTTGCAGCCTTTAGTAGGGATACATGAAAGACAGGGTGGATTCTCATAGTTCTGGGCAGTTGAAGACGACAAGCAACAGCACTTATAATCTTATTGATCTTATAAGGTCCAATGTACTTATGTCCCAATTTAGACGATGGAATCTTTAATTTAAGATTTCTGGTTGACAGCCAGACCAAATCTCCTACCTTGAAAGCTGGTGCAGGTTTACGAAATTTATCTGCTGCTTTCTTGTACCTTTCCTGAGCCAATTCTAGATTTTCCTTTAGAAGATCCATATTCTTTTGTAAAGAAGTGATTCTTTTAGCCACTGCCAGCAAGGGCGTATCTATGGGAAATTGAGGAAGAATGTTAGGATGATAACCTAGATTGGAGTAAAAAGGAGACTGCTTAGTGGAGGCGCTCTGAGAGTTGTTATAAGAGAACTCAGCCAGTGGAAGTAGATCCACCCAATCATCCTGTAGGTGGCAGATAAAACAGCGGAGATACTGCTCCAGGGTCTGATTGGTTCGTTCTGTCTGTCCATTAGTCTGGGGATGAAAAGCAGAAGAAAGGTTTACTTTAATGTCCAATGCTGCACAGAAATTTTGCCAAAACCTTGAAGTGAATCGCACCCCTCGATCCGAAATGACCTCATCCGGTACTCCATGTAAGCGAAACACATTCTTAATCATCAAGTCTGATGTCTGTTTTGCAGTGGGTAAGCCGACACAAGGGATAAAATGAGCTGCCTTTGTTAGACGGTCAACCACCACTAGAATGGTGTTCTTCCCTTGAGAGGTTGGTAACTCCACAATGAAGTCCATAGAAATGGATCCCCACGGGCGGGACGGGGTGGGAAGAGGTTGCAACAGACCAGTTGGTGAGGAGCGAGGTGTTTTGCATCTTGCACAGACTTCACATGAAGTGACATAGTTTAAGACATCTTTCCTGTAAGTGGGCCACCAAAAGAAACGAGAAAGAAATTCTTGTGTCTTTAGAATTCCCCTATGCCCGGCTATCTTGGAATCATGGATGAGTTGCAATACTCTCAATCTGACTGTTTCAGGTATATACAGACGTTGTCCCTGAATCCACACACCATTCTTAAAGACAAGACTTACGTCCCTTGGGGGTTGAGCCAACAAAGAATCCGCATGGTATGCTTCCTTGATGTCCTTAAGTAGGTCTTGATTATGAATCACTCCCAGGAATCTAGAGTCAGGAAGAATAGTCTTAGGAGGAGTAAGTGGACGTGTCTTTGCTGAATGAATCCTAGAGAGTGCATCAGCCTTTCCATTGCGCGATCCTGGTCTATAAGAAATGACAAAATTAAATTGGTTTAGGAAAAGATTCCAGCGAGCCTGGCGAGGAGTCAGGCACTTAGCCGACCTGATAAATTCAAGGTTACGATGGTCTGTCAGGACGACTATTTGCTGTGCAGCTCCCTAAAGAAGATGTCTCCATTCCTTGAAGGCGGCAATAATGGCCAACAATTCTCTATTGCCCACATCGTAGTTCCTCTCAGCCGAAGACAACTGCTGGGAAAAGAAGGCACAGGGATGCAAGACATTCTTCTCACCTGTTCTCTGAGAGAGTATAGCTCCAACGGCACAGTCTGAAGCATCCACCTCTATTATGAAGGCAAGCTCGGGTTGGGATGTACTAAGATAGGTGCGGTGGTAAATTTATCCTTTAAACAGGAAAATGCTTCCTGAGCTTGCGGGGTCCAGGAGAACCTAGACTGTTTCCGGGTAAGTTGGGTGATAGGTGACACTACCTCAGAAAAATTCTTAATGAAACGTCTATAGAAGTTGGCAAACCCGATGAAACGCTGCACCTCCTTCACATTTCTAGGAATTGGCCAATCCTTGATGGCTTGGGTCTTGCTTCCATCCATACTAATCCCTTGCGTAGATAGTACATACCCCAGAAATTGAATTTCGGTCCTATGGAATTCACATTTTTCAAGTTTGATGTAGAGATGGTTTTGTCTTAGGCGTTCTAAGACCATTCTCACATGTCCATGATGTTCCTCTGTGGAGTTAGAAAAAATTAGAATATCATCCAGATAAATCACCACAAATGTATCTAGGAGATCCCTGAAGATATCATTCACGAAGTGTTGGAAAGTGGCTGGGGCGGTACTCAGACCAAAAGGCATAACTAGATATTCAAAGTGTCCATAGCGTGACCTGAAAGCAGTCTTCCATTCATCCCCAGGTCTAATACGGACCAAGTTATAGGCCCCACGGAGATCCAGTTTAGAGAAAATTTTGGCATGCCGCACTCTCTCCAACAACTCAGGGATTAAAGGCAATGGATAACGGTTTCTAATAGTAACCTTATTGAGTTCCCTATAGTCTATGCAGGGTCTCAGAGATCCATCTTTCTTCTTCACAAAGAAGATGGGTGCACCTGCGGGAGATGAAGAGGGGCGTATGAAGCCCTTGGCTAAATTTTCGTCTATATAATCCTTCAAAGCTTTTAGCTCGGGCCCCGCTAGGGGGTAGATCTTACCAAAAGGTATCTCGGCTCCAGGCAATAATTCAATTGGACAATCATATGGACGGTGAGGAGGAAGCTGATCAGCGTTCTTCTTGTCACATAAATCCACATAGTCCTGGTATACAGCTGGTAGTTCACGGACTGACATGGTTCCTTTAGGAACAGAGCAAGCTGAAACTCCTTGACTCATCTGTTTCTCCGGAAAGTGTAATTCCTTGGTCTCCCAGTTAATCGTAGGATTCTGCGCCTGCAGCCATGGTAGCCCTAGAATAATGGGAAAGTGGGGAGAAGAGATAAGCAAAAAAGACATTTTCTCCTGATGATCTTTACCCATAAGGACCCTCAAAGGCTCTGTTTCTTGATCCACTGGTCCAGAAGTCAGTAGAGAGCCATCCACAGTCTCCATCTGTACTGGAGTAGCCTTCTTCACTGAACGTATCCCCTGTTTTAGAGCAAAGGAGATATCCATAAAATTTCCACTTGCTCCTGAGTCGATCATAGCAGAGCTAGACACCCAGACTGAGTCAACCCAGAGTTTGATGGAAAGGAAGCAATGAGAATTGTTTCTTTTACAACTCAGCTGGGACACCGCTGAGGAAACTTGAAAAATTGCAGCGTTTATACCGTCATCGTCCCCAGAACTAACAGAGTTTAAGTCCAAGAAATCAAGATCTCTTGCAGCAGATCTCTCTGGAGCCTGAGGCTCGGACATGACAGAGCTCCTCTCGCAACACTCACAGTGAATGACTGCTGCAGTAGTCTTACGAGAACGGCTGGGGCAGTTTATAATGAAGTGCCCTGACTTACCACAGTAGAAACATAGATTTTCCTTTATAAGATGTTCTTTGCGTGCATCACTAACCCGTCTTTGTAAAGAGTCCACCTGCATGGGTTCAGGTTCTGGTTCCCTTGTGATCCTACTCAAAGGTTCCTTAGCTGAGGAGGGAGGTAGTAAAAGGTTAGTGCGATTATTTTCAAACCATCTCTCTTGTCTGCGTTCAGTCAGACGAGCATCAATACGGATACAATAGTTAATAAAGTCACCTAACGCAGTGGGAGGGTCGGCACGAGCAAGTTCATCCTTAATCAGTGGAGACAACCCTTTCCGAAAAATAGATTTTTTAGCGGAAGTGTCCCAAGTGGTATCAAGAGCCCATCTCCTGAAATCCAGGGCATATTCGGCTACTGAACGCTTACCTTGGCGCAAAGTTAGCATGGCTGCTTCAGCTGTTGCACCTCGATTGGGGTCATCAAACACCTGCCCCATGGCTGAAATAAAAGCATCAAGGTAATTCAAACAATCATCCTCAGTCTCAATCAGAGGGTTTGCCCACATCAAAGCCTTATTGGTAAGCAACATGATTATAGTAAGCACTTTGGATCGTTCAGTGGGAAATTGTGAAGCATGTGCAGAGAAAAATAAATTGCATTGATTAATAAATCCCCTGAATTTCTCACGTTCACCGCCAAAACGAAAAGGAGGTAATTTGGCGATCCCAGAACTCGGGGTTATGGCAGGAGCCTGGGCTCGTTCCTCTAGAGCCTCAATCCTGGCTCGCAATTCCTGGGTAGTCTGTCCAAACACTTGCAAATTATGATTAGTGAGGTCCTGTAGGCTTGCAAAACGGGTTTTTAAAGTCTGTACATCTTAAAGGATTGTATCAGTAACTCCGCAAAGTTCCTTTATGCGGGCCTCCATCTTCCAGATCTTTTAAGGCAGAAGTGCTGGAAGAGGAAAGGAAAAAAAAAACAAAAAAAAAAACAATAGTGTTTACCTGTGGTAACACTCCAGAGTAAAATTTAAGGGAATGCGCTCACCTGGAATGGTTGTGAGAAGTCACAACCACTGTCATCACATAAGGTATTAAACGGACATCTGATATCCACAGTCACAGCAGACACGGCTTTCCCAGACCCAGCAGACACTAAACATTGGCTCCTGAATCTTGTCATGTATAGTGTACAGTTCCTATAGCGTCTTGTGCTTGGGTGCGAGGAAAACACAGGAGACATAGGTTGAAATGAAATGACTTGTATTACTTCATACAAGCATGCTGAAAAGTTCACACAGTTTGCAGGAACAGCGACAGGAGACACAGCAGGCCAGAGTAACTTCAAGCACTACAATAAATCTCCAAAGCAGGTTCAGGATCTCTTCTCTGTACCGTAATTCCTCTGCAAACATGGATTCACCAAACAGCAGGTTTCCAGAGTCCAAAAGTGTTCCAAGGTTCCTCAGTAGGGAATAGCTGGAGTACAAGTCCAAGGTTTTCCAGGAGTCAGGTCACAGACTGACTGAGGCTTGATTCAGGAGCACTGATTGTTCAGCTGAGGCTGATTAAGAAGCAAGAGGGAAGAATCAGGGCGGGAACATGAAAACTGGAAACTCCATATTAACTGAGGGCAAGAGCTGCAGAAAGACAGAAAGCAAAATGGCCGACGGAAAACTGAGTTTCAAGGAACATGTCAACAGAGACAAAGAACCTTACACTGTGTCTGTGACCAGTTAGGGCTGCCAATGTGTTAATGCCGACACTCCTGTTTTTTCTGCCTCTCCCAAGTCTCAGGATGTTCCTGACTTTTTGACTGATTTTTCGGATGTATTTAGTGAAAGTAAATCTGCATCTTTGCCCCGTCACAAGAGCTACGATTGCGCTATTGAATTAGTGCCTGGTGGTAAATTTCCTAAAGGTCGCCTTTTTAACTTGTCTGTACCTGAACACGATGCTATGCGATCTTATATCAAGGAGTCATTGGAGAAGGGTCATATCAGACCATCCTCTTCACCCTGGGTGCCGTTTTTTTTCTTTGTGGCCAAAAAGGATGGTTCATTGAGGCCGTGTATTGATTATCGTCTCTTGAATAAGATCACTGTGAAGTATCAATATCCGTTACCCTTGATTTCTGACCTGTTTTCCAGGGTGAAAAGTGCTAGTTGGTTTACCAAGCTTGACCTCAGGGGGGCGTATAACCTTATTCGCATTAAGCACAGGGATGAATGGAAGACGGCGTTTAATACCCCAGAGGGGCATTTTGAGTACCTAGTGATGCCCTTTGGGCTCACTAATGCTCCTTCCGTCTTCCAATCCTTCATGAATGATATTTTCAGGGATTTAGTGGATAAATTTCTGATTGTTTATTTGGATGATATCTTGATTTTTTCCAATGACTGAGACTCTCATGTGAAACATGTTCGGACTGTGTTCCAGATTTTGAGAGAGAATGCACTGTATGTTAAGGGATCAAAGTGTCTTTTTGGCGTACAGAAGGTCTCATTTCTGGGATTCATTTTGTCTCCGTCTGTTATTGAAATGGACCCGGTCAAGGTTCAAGCCATCTGTGATTGGGTCCAACCTACTTCATTAAAGGCTCTTCAGAGATTTTTGGGTTTTGCCAATTTTTATCGTAAATTTATTGGTAATTTCTCCGGTATTGTTAAACCATTGACTGATTTGACCAAAAAGCGTTCTGATGTGGTGAATTGGCCTCCTGAGGCAGTCTCTGCGTTTCAGGAACTTAAACAGAGATTCACTTCTGCTCCTGTTCTACGGCAGCCTGATGTTTCTCTACCGTTTCAGGTGGAGGTTGATGCCTCTGAAATTGGGGCAGGTGCCGTTTTGTCCCAAAGAGATGCAGAGACCTCTAAGAGTAACCCTTGTGCCTTTTTCTCTCGAAAATTTTCTCCAACTGAACGTAATTATGACGTGGGTAATCGGGAGTTATTGGCCATGAAGTGGGCTTTTGAAGAGTGGAGACATTGGCTGGAAGGAGCCAAACATCAGGTGGTGGTCCTCACGGACCATAAGAATCTGGTTTATCTCGAATCAGCCAAGCGACTTAATCCTAGACAGGCCAGGTGGGCCTTGTTTTTCACACGTTTTAATTTGTGGTTTCTTTTCTTCCTGGCACTAAGAATGTTAAGGCGGATGCCCTCTCGAGGAGTTTCTTTGCGGATTCTCCTGAGTTATCTGATCCTGCTGTTATTTTGAAAGGGGTGTAGTTCTTTCCGCCATCTTGCCCAATTTGAGACTGGCCTTGGAAGGGTGTCAGGAGGATAAACCTGAGCGCTGCCTTATTGGGAAATTGCTTGTCCCAGACCAGTGGAAGAAGAGTGTGATGTCTGAGATTCATTGTTCCGCGTTGGCTGGTCATCCCGGGATTTTTGGTACCAGAGACTTGGTGAGTCTGTTCTTTTGGTGGCCTACTTTGTCTCGTGACGTCAGGGAATTTGTGCAGTCCTGTGGGACTTGCTCTCGCTCCAAGCCTGCTCTCGCTCTAGTGGTTTGTTAATGCCATTACCTGTGCCCAAGAGGCCATGGACCCATATCTCTATGGATTTTATTTCCGACCTCCCTGTTTCTCAGAGAATGACCGTTATCTGGGTAATCTGTGATAGGTTTTCCAAGATGATACATCTTGTGCCATTACCTAAGTTACCTTCCTCCTCCGAATTGGTGCCTTTGTTCCTTCAGCAGGTGGTTTGGTTACATGGCATTCCAGAGAACATTGTGTCTGACAGAGGAGTCCAGTTTGTTTCCAGATTTTGGAGGACATTTTGTTTTAAACTTGGTGTTCAATTATCTTTCTCCTCTGCTTTTCATCCTCAGACCAATGGACAAATCGAGAGAACAAACCAGACCTTGGAGACTTATTTGAGATGTTTTATGTCTGCTGATCAAGATGACTGGGTCTCTTTTTTGCCTTTGGCTGAGTTTGCTCTTAATAATAGGGCTAGCTCTGCCACCTTGATGTCTCCATTTTTCTGCAATTTTGGGTTTCACCCTCGATTTTCTTCGGGACAGGCGGAGGCTTCTGTCTGTCCAGGTGTTGACTCTGTTGTGGAGCGAATGCAGCAGATTTGGGACCAGGTAGTGGAGAGGTTGTCTCTCTCTCAGGAGAAGGCCCAACGGTTTGCCAACCAGCATAGGACTGATGGTCCTCGGTTTAAAGTGGGGGACTTGGTTTGGTTGTCCTCAAGAAATATCCCTATGAGGGTTGCATCTCCAAAGTTTAAGCCCAGGTTCATTGGACCTTATAAGATCATGGAGATTCTTAATCCTGTTTCCTTCCGTTTGCTTCTTCCAGGGACATTTAAGATCTATAACGTGTTCCACAAGTCCTTATTGAAGAGGTTTGTCGAGCCAGTGGTTCCTATGGCTGTGCCTCCTGACCCTGTTTTGGTTGAGGGCAATCTGGAGTATGTGGTTGAGAAAATATTGGATTCTCGTTTTTCTAGACGGAGGCTCCAGTATTTGGTTAAGTGGAGAGGTTATGGTCAGGAGGACAATTCTTGGGTGTTTGCTTTGGACATCCATGCTAGGAGATTGATCCGTGCCTATCACCGAGCTCATCCTGATCGGCCTGGTTGCACAAGTGAGGGTTCGGTGACCCCTCCTCAAGGGGGGGTACTGTTATGAATGTGCTAGAGATGGTTTCTGAGCAGAGGCTCCCTCTGGTGGTTAGACAGTACTGAACCTTTCAGCGAGGAGTGGCAATCTGGGATCACGGACTGGTCTGATATAAGGGAGGTTCCCTCCCATGATGGTTGCCAGTGATCAATTGTTCTTGTCTCAATTGTGGTTCCTGGTTCATTTGGAATTTTGCTGGAGTCTTGCCTGCATCTCCTGCTTTCAGATAAGATATTTTTTGCTTTTCTTTTTGTGCTTGCTTTTTGCATTGTTTTCTGTAATTTTGTGGAGGTCAGCCAGGTCCCCTCCTGGGGCCTGAGCTCCTCACAGTTTATCTGCAGCCACTGTTATTTGCTCATTTGCTTTTTCCTGTTTTTTTCAGCGGCTGCGGCTTGGTTTTTGTTCACACTGAGATCTGATTTAGTGGGTGGCGAGATTGTGTGATCTCAGTATTTTTGTAAGGTTCTTTGTCTCTGTTGACATGTTCCTTGAAACTCAGTTTTCCGTCTGCCATTTTGCTTTCTGTCTTTCTGCAGCTCTTGCCCTCAGTTAATATGGAGTTTCCAGTTTTCATGTTCCCGCCCTGATTCTTCCCTCTTGCTTCTTAAGCAGCCTCAGCTGAACAATCAGTGCTCCTGAATCAAGCCTCAGTCAGTCTGTGACCTGACTCCTGGAAGCCTTGGACTTGTACTCCAGCTATTCCCTACTGAGGAACCTTGGAACACTTTTGGACTCTGGAAACCTGCTGTTTGGTGAATCCATGTTTGCAGAGGAATTACGGTACAGAGAAGAGATCCCGAACCTGCTTTGGAGATTTATTGTAGTGCTTGAAGTTACTCTGGCCTGCTGTGTCTCCTGTCGCTGTTCCTGCAAACTGTGTGAACTTTTCAGCATGCTTGTATGAAGTAATACAAGTCATTTCATTTCAACCTATGTCTCCTGTGTTTTCCTCGCACCCAAGCACAAGACGCTATAGGAACTGTACACTATACATGACAAGATTCAGGAGCCAATGTTTAGTGTCTGCTGGGTCTGGGAAAGCCGTGTCTGCTGTGACTGTGGATATCAGATGTCCGTTTAATACCTTATGTGATGACAGTGGTTGTGACTTCTCACAACCATTCCAGGTGAGCGCATTCCCTTAAAATTTTACTCTGGAGTGTTACCACAGGTAAACACTATTGTTTTTTTTTGTTTTTTTTTCCTTTCCTCTTCTCCTTCCAGCACTTCTGCCTTAAAAGATCTGGAAGATGGAGGCCCGCATAAAGGAACTTTGCAGAGTGACTGATACAATCCTTTCAGATGTACAGACTTTAAAAACCCATTTTGCAAGTCTACAGGACCTCACTAATCATAATTTGCAAGTGTTTGGACAGACTACCCAGGAATTGCGAGCCAGGATTGAGGCTCTAGAGGAACGAGCCCAGGCTCCTGCCATAACCCCAAGTTCTGGGATCCCCAAATTACCTCCTTTTCGTTTTGGCGGTGAACGTGAGAAATTCAGGGGATTTATTAATCAATGCAATTTATTTTTCTCTGCACATGCTTCACAATTTCCCACTGAACGATCCAAAGTGCTTACTATAATCATGTTGCTTACCAATAAGGCTTTGATGTGGGCAAACCCTCTGATTGAGACTGAGGATGATTGTTTGAATCACCTTGATGCTTTTATTTCAGCCATGGGGCAGGTGTTTGATGACCCCAATCGAGGTGCAACAGCTGAAGCAGCCATGTTAACTTTGCGCCAAGGTAAGCGTTCAGTAGCCGAATATGCCCTGGATTTCAGGAGATGGGCTCTTGATACCACTTGGGACACTTCCGCTAAAAAATCTATTTTTCGGAAAGGGTTATCTCCACTGATTAAGGATGAACTTGCTCGTGCCGACCCTCCCACTGCGTTAGGTACTTTATTAACTATTGTATCCGTATTGATGCTCGTCTGACTGAACGCAGACAAGAGAGATGGTTCGAAAATAATCGCACTAACCTTTTACTACCTCCCTCCTCAGCTAAGGAACCTTTGAGTAGGATCACAAGGGAACCAGAACCTGAACCCATGCAGGTGGACTCTTTACAAAGACGGGTTAGTGATGCACGCAAAGAACATCGTATAAAGGAAAATCTATGTTTCTACTGTGGTAAGTCAGGGCACTTCATTATAAACTGCCCCAGCCGTTCTCGTAAGACTACTGCAGCAGTCATTCACTGTGAGTGTTGCGAGAGGAGCTCTGTCATGTCCGAGCCTCAGGCTCCAGAGAGATCTGCTGCAAGAGATCTTGATTTCTTGGACTTAAACTCTGTTAGTTCTGGGACGATGACGGTATAAACGCTGCAATTTTTCAAGTTTCCTCAGCGGTGTCCCAGCTGAGTTGTAAAAGAAACAATTCTCATTGCTTCCTTTCCATCAAACTCTGGGTTGACTCTGTCTGGGTGTCTAGCTCTGCTATGATCGACTCAGGAGCAAGTGGAAATTTTATGGATATCTCCTTTGCTCTAAAACAGGGGATACGTTCAGTGAAGAAGGCTATTCCAGTACAGATGGAGACTGTGGATGGCTCTCTACTGACTTCTGGACCAGTGGATCAAGAAACAGAGCCTTTGAGGGTCCTTATGGGTAAAGATCATCAGGAGAAAATGTCTTTTATGCTTATCTCTTCTCCCCACTTTCCCATTATTCTAGGGCTACCATGGCTGCAGGCGCAGAATCCTACGATTAACTGGGAGACCAAGGAATTACACTTTCCGGAGAAACAGATGAGTCAAGGAGTTTCAGCTTGCTCTGTTCCTAAAGGAACCATGTCAGTCCCTGAACTACCAGCTGTATACCAGGACTATGTGGATTTATGTGACAAGAAGAACGCTGATCAGCTTCCTCCTCACCGTCCATATGATTGTCCAATTGAATTATTACCTGGAGCCGAGATACCTTTTGGTAAGATCTACCCCCTAGCGGGGCCCGAGCTAAAAGCTTTGAAGGATTAGATAGACGAAAATTTAGCCAAGGGCTTCATACGCCCCTCTTCATCTCCCGCAGGTGCACCCATCTTCTTTGTGAAGAAGAAAGATGGATCTCTGAGACCCTGCATAGACTATAGGGAACTCAATAAGGTTACTATTAGAAACCGTTATCCATTGCCTTTAATCCCTGAGTTGTTGGAGAGAGTGCGGCATGTCAAAATTTTCTCTAAACTGGATCTCCGTGGGGCCTATAACTTGGTCCGTATTAGACCTGGGGATGAATGGAAGACTGCTTTCAGGTCACGCTATGGACACTTTGAATATCTAGTTATGCCTTTTGGTCTGAGTACCGCCCCAGCCACTTTCCAACACTTCGTGAATGATATCTTCAGGGATCTCCTAGATACATTTGTGGTGATTTATCTGGATGATATTCTAATTTTTTCTAACTCCACAGAGGAACATCATGGACATGTGAGAATGGTCTTAGAACGCCTAAGACAAAACCATCTCTACATCAAACTTGAAAAATGTGAATTCCATAGGACCGAAATTCAATTTCTGGGGTATGTACTATCTACGCAAGGGATTAGTATGGATGGAAGCAAGACCCAAGCCATCAAGGATTGGCCAATTCCTAGAAATGTGAAGGAGGTGCAGCGTTTCATCGGGTTTGCCAACTTCTATAGACGTTTCATTAAGAATTTTTCTGAGGTAGTGTCACCTATCACCCAACTTACCCGGAAACAGTCTAGGTTCTCCTGGACCCCGCAAGCTCAGGAAGCATTTTCCTGTTTAAAGGATAAATTTACCACCGCACCTATCTTAGTACATCCCAACCCCGAGCTTGCCTTCATAATAGAGGTGGATGCTTCAGACTGTGCCGTTGGAGCTATACTCTCTCAGAGAACAGGTGAGAAGAATGTCTTGCATCCCTGTGCCTTCTTTTCCCAGCAGTTGTCTTCGGCTGAGAGGAACTACGATGTGGGCAATAGAGAATTGTTGGCCATTATTGCCGCCTTCAAGGAATGGAGACACCTTCTTCAGGGAGCTGCACAGCAAATAGTCGTCCTGACAGACCATCGTAACCTTGAATTTATCAGGTCGGCTAAGTGCCTGACTCCTCGCCAGGCTCGCTGGAATCTTTTCCTAAACCAATTTAATTTTGTCATTTCTTATAGACCAGGATCGCGCAATGGAAAGGCTGATGCACTCTCTAGGATTCATTCAGCAGAGACACGTCCACTTACTCCTCCTAAGACTATTCTTCCTGACTCTAGATTCCTGGGAGTGATTCATAATCAAGACCTACTTAAGGACATCAAGGAAGCATACCATGCGGATTCTTTGTTGGCTCAACCCCCAAGGGACGTAAGTCTTGTCTTTAAGAATGGTGTGTGGATTCAGGGACAACGTCTGTATATACCTGAAACAGTCAGATTGAGAGTATTGCAACTCATCCACGATTCCAACATAGCCGGGCATAGGGGAATTCTAAAGACACAAGAATTTCTTTCTCGTTTCTTTTGGTGGCCCACTTACAGGAAAGATGTCTTAAACTATGTCACTTCATGTGAAGTCTGTGCAAGATGCAAAACACCTCGCTCCTCACCAACTGGTCTGTTGCAACCTCTTCCCACCCCGTCCCGCCCGTGGGGATCCATTTCTATGGACTTCATTGTGGAGTTACCAACCTCTCAAGGGAAGAACACCATTCTAGTGGTGGTTGACCGTCTAACAAAGGCAGCTCATTTTATCCCTTGTGTCGGCTTACCCACTGCAAAACAGACATCAGACTTGATGATTAAGAATGTGTTTCGCTTACATTGAGTACCGGATGAGGTCATTTCGGATCGAGGGGTGCAATTCACTTCAAGGTTTTGGCAAAATTTCTGTGCAGCATTGGACATTAAAGTAAACCTTTCTTCTGCTTTTCATCCCCAGACTAATGGACAGACAGAACGAACCAATCAGACCCTGGAGCAGTATCTCCGCTGTTTTATCTGTCACCTACAGGATGATTGGGTGGATCTACTTCCACTGGCTGAGTTCTCTTATAACAACTCTCAGAGTGCCTCCACTAAGCAGTCTCCTTTTTACTCCAATCTAGGTTATCATCCTAACATTCTTCCTCAATTTCCCATAGATACGCCCTTGCCGGCAGTGGCTGAAAGAATCACTTCTTTACAAAAGAATATGGATCTTCTAAAGGAAAATCTAGAATTGGCTCAGGAAAGGTACAAGAAAGCAGCAGATAAATTTCGTAAACCTGCACCAGCTTTCAAGGTAGGAGATTTGGTCTGGCTGTCAACCAGAAATCTTAAATTAAAGATTCCATCGTCTAAATTGGGACATAAGTACATTGGACCTTATAAGATCAATAAGATTATAAGTGCTGTTGCTTGTCGTCTTCAACTGCCCAGAACTATGAGAATCCACCCTGTCTTTCATGTATCCCTACTAAAGGCTGCAACACCCAATACGTTTCCTGGACTCTCTTCTCCTTGCCCTGACCCAGTGCTGGTCGATGGTCAGGAAGAATTTATGGTGGAAAGGATTCTAGATTCCAGGTTGTACAGAAATCAGTTGCAATATTTGATTAAATGGCAGGGCTACCCAGTGGAGGACAACTCATGGGAACCAGTCAATAATGTAAATGCTCCTCGCCTGCTCCGCCAGTTTCATCAGAGGTACCCTGACAAGCCTGGTCTGAGGTCATCCGGAGGTTGTCCCTAAGGGGGGAGTAATGTAAGGTTCTTTGTCTCTGTTGACATGTTCCTTGAAACTCAGTTTTCCGTCGGCCATTTTGCTTTCTGTCTTTCTGCAGCTCTTGCCCTCAGTTAATATGGAGTTTCCAGTTTTCATGTTCCCGCCCTGATTCTTCCCTCTTGCTTCTTAAGCAGCCTCAGCTGAACAATCAGTGCTCCTGAATCAAGCCTCAGTCAGTCTGTGACCTGACTCCTGGAAAACCTTGGACTTGTACTCCAGCTATTCCCTACTGAGGAACCTTGGAACACTTTTGGACTCTGGAAACCTGCTGTTTGGTGAATCCATGTTTGCAGAGGAATTACGGTACAGAGAAGAGATCCTGAACCTGCTTTGGAGATTTATTGTAGTGCTTGAAGTTACTCTGGCCTGCTGTGTCTCCTGTCGCTGTTCCTGCAAACTGTGTGAACTTTTCAGCATGCTTGTATGAAGTAATACAAGTCATTTCATTTCAACCTATGTCTCCTGTGTTTTCCTCGCACCCAAGCACAAGACGCTATAGGAACTGTACACTATACATGACAATTTTTGTAATCAGAATTGTTGGATTTTTGTAGGGTTTTCTGGGTTTCAGAAAGTAATCTCTCCTGTCCTATCCTATTTAGTCAGCTTGTGGCCCCAGCGTTTGCTCAGTCTATTTTCTGCCTATGTTTGTGTTTTCATCTTGTATAACCGCTATTATATGTTTGGGGGCTTCCTATTTTCTTTGGAGACATGATCCGGGGCAGATAGCTTTCATCTTTCTGCCTTTAGGTGTAGTTATCTCTCAGGCTTTGACGAGGCGTCTAGGATCAACGTAGGAACGCTCCACGGCTACCTCTAGTTGTGTCGTTAGTTTAGGAATCTGCAACCCATCAGTTACCAACATCTCAGGTGTTCGGCTGCCCTGCTGTTGTTCCTGTCCTCCTCAGCTACCAAAACATAACAGTTTGGGGTGAGCTGGACCGCAGAGTGAAGGCAAAAGGGCCAACAAGTGCTAAGCATCTCTGGAAACTCCTTCAATATTGTTGGAAGACCATTTCCGGTGACTACCTCTTAGCTTATCAAGCTTATCAAGAGAATGCCAAGAGTGTGCAAAGCAGTCATCAAAGCAAAAGGTGGCTACTTTGAAGAACATAGAATATAAGACATATTTTCAGTTGTTTCACACTTTTTTGTTAAGTATATAATTCCACATGTGTTACCGTATTTTTCGGACTATAAGACGCACCGGACCATAAGACGCACCCTAAATTTTCAGAAGGAAAATTGGGAAAAAAAATAATGTGTCAAATGGGGGTCTGTCTTACAGTCCGAATTCAGCTTACCAGAAAACGGATCAACACAGGTAGAGGAGTGCTTACTGGGGTCGTTCGGTTGTCCAGGCTGGTGCGGTAGTGGTGCTCTGTGGGGTGGCCGTGTTCTGTGGGGTGGCTGTGTTCTGTGGGGTGGCTGTGCTCTGTGGGGTGGCTGTGCTCTGTGGGGTGGCTGTGTTCTATGGGGTGGTTGGGCACTGTGGGGAGGCTGTGTTCTGTGGGGTGGCCATATACTCACAAATCCGGTGGCGGTCCCAAAGCAGCTTCCCTGCAGTGCGGTGGTGGTGTCGGGGCAGCAGCAGGGTTCTGGGCTGCGTGGGGGCTCCGCCGGCATTTTGTCCTAGCCGGAAAGTCCCCTGACACCACCACCGCACCACAGGCTGCATCGGGACCGCCACCGGACTTTTCGGTATGTTGCGACCATAAGACGCACCCCCATTTTCCCCAAAAAATTTTGGGGCAAAAAGTGCGTCTTATGGTTCGAATAATACGGTAATTCTTAGTTTTGATGCCTTCAGTGTGAATGTACAATTTTCATAGTCATGAAAATACAGAAAAATCTTTAAATGAGAAGGTGTGTCCAAACTTTTGGTCTGTACTGTATATATGTGTGTGTGTTTATGTTTTGAAGAATATTTCCTTTGAAAACGATGTGACAGCTAATTGTTGTATGTAAAAGCTCATATTAAAATTGCATTGCAATCGGATAACAATCACACCGCATTCGGATGTAAATCAAATGCTAGGTGTGAGAAATCGGATTGTACTCGCATGACACTCGCATGACACTCGTAGTACACTCCTGCGAGTCTTGGCAGGGAGACTCGGACTGATTTTCCATACGTTAAGTGTGAAGCCGGCCTAATATAAATGCCCAGCATAGAGCACAGGATAAATGTGAACTGATCCAAAATGTTCTAGTAAAAGTGTAGTGACTCCCACAAAAGAAATTTAGCGAAAACTGCACTCCCATATCCAAATGTCCCCTCTACCTGAGCACCTCAGTGCTAAACTATAGTTAGCATCCACATTTTTTTTTTTTTTTACAAACTTTGGAATTTTTTTCACCACTTAGATAAAAAAGAACCTAGACATGTTTGGTGTCTATGAACTTGTAATGACCTGGAAAATCATAATGGCAGGTCCATTTTAGCATTTAGTGAAACTAGTAAAGAATCTAAACAAAACAGTGTGGGACTGCACTTTTTTTGTAATTTCACCGCACTTGGAATTTTTTTCCCATTTTCTATTACACGACATGCTAAAACCAATGATGTCGTTCAAAAGTACAACTCGTCCTGCAAAAAACAACCCCTCGCATGACCATATTGACTACAAAATAAAAAAGTTATGGCTCTGGGAAGAAGGGGAGCAAGAAATGAAAATGCAAAACCCAAACTACCCCTGATCGTTAAGGGGTTAAAACAACTACAGTAAACCTAGACACATTATTTTGGTTGCCAACATAACAATGGCTTTATTTAAATCACAGGATTAAAACAATCACAGTAGGAGACAGGTGAAGTGCTAGTACATTGGGATTCACAAGTTCTGTGATCTCCCCAGCTGTCTGACATACAGCACCAGGACAGACAGCCATAAAGTGGTGGCACGCACTGGCTTGCCATTCAAGCAGAGCCAGTAAACTTTTAGACAAATCATAAATGGCCAAAGGCAAATAAATCCCTACCCGAAGACTCTAAAACATAATTTTTAATAATATGATTAAAAAGGGAATTAAATTTCAAACTTCCACTTGTCAGTGTGTATCAGTAGGATAACCATGTACTGCTCTGAAGGCAACCGTCTTTTATATAACTCTCGGTCTTATTCCTATTCAGTGAAAGTATTCAAGAATATGGGGTATGGTGCGGCCGCTACCTATATCCACTTATTCCCACTAACCAATGGCTGGCAAGTGTTATTAAAACTTGCTCCTTAGCCTCCCAAAGGTGTTTTGCCAGCTAACTTACGAAGTCTACCTTTACTTGTATGAAACTTGACCACCATCAACCATGCCTAAGAAAGCCATCAGCTAGTCCTACGTGCTATGGAAAGACTATGCATATAAGTAATAAAATTCCAGAGCAGCAACAAATTAATTTACATAATGCAACTCTACCAAATTGTGTTTGATAGTACAGTAACTAAAGTGAAATAACAGTCACTAAAATTCTGTAATGGGGATCCTGTTATGAGAAATATGAAAAGTAGACCATGATTTAGGGTAGCAACAGTGTAAACACCTGTATAACAACATCTGTCATACCTCAAAAACTGTTATTTATTCCCATAGTCCTGATTGTAGAGGCTAAGAACACTTCAACATAATATAATTAACATGATCAATTATGGTAAGGTGCCATATAGATAAGAAGTGATAGGAGACAATGTGAAAATAAAAGATTATCTTTATTAAATAACAATAGCATAAAAACAAGTTAAAAAGAAAGGACAAGTGAGGGCCTCCAAATGGTGGGGAAAGAGAGCAGCAGCAGATAATGGTAAAGTACACAGTTTGCGATAAAGGATATTAGGAGCACCAAACACAGAAAACCGAGCAGATGTTTTAATCTTTATGTTCAAGGAGGGATATAAAGGAGGACTTAGCAGGCATTAAAAAGTTGCTTAACATTCTAAAGGGTATGCCACACTAAGCGAGATTGCTAGCGAGATCGCTAACGAGATCGCTACTGCATCACCGATTTTATGACGCAGTAGCGATCTCGTTAGCGACTTAACTGTGTGTGACATGTAGCGGCGATGTGGCCCCTGCTGAGATGTCGCTGATCGCTTATGAACGTTCTGAGCCGTTTTTTGGTCGTTGGTGTCCCGCTGGTGAGCCTGAATCGCTGAGTGTGACACCCTTTATGAACGACTTTACCAGCGTCACAGGTGGGACTAGGTTTTCCCAACGACCGCAGAGGTCGTTATACAGATCGCTGATGAGATGTGTTTGGAATCACAGATCGCTGATGAGATGTGTTTGGAATCTAACTAGCAATCACATAGCGATCGCACTAGAGATCTCGCCAGGTTAAGTCGTTATCATGATCGCTAGTGCGATCGCTAAGTGTGGCAGTGCCTTAAGTTTTGCAAATGGAGTAATGCTAGCTGCCCTTAGAAGAAGAAGGGAAAGAGACAAAGGCCCAAAGAGTATGAACAAGCTAAATGTTTGTTTGTTGTGCTCTAGATGCTAAGTTCCTTGCATACGCCAACATGATTCAATCTAAGGCAGGTATATACAATATCCAGAGTGTTTGTGAGGTTAAACACCTGCTTGGAGACCTGTACTGTGGGACAGTGCAGTAGTAAGCCAGCTGCTGCTTAGGAACCCGTCGCCTGATGAGCGCCGTTTCGCTAGATTGCTTCTTCCGAGGGCGTGTCTTGCCCTGTCTTTTTAACTTGTTTTTAAAAAATTGTCATTTAATACAGAGCAACTTTTATTTTCATGTTGTCTCCTATCACTTCTTATCTATATGGCACCATACCATAATAGATCCTGTTAATTACCTCAAAAACTATTATACTGCATGTATTTTAGTCAGTGCTAATTCAACAATTCACAGTTTTTTGGTTCTAGAAACAGCTATTATGTACAATAGCTGTGCTGTGCAGTAATAATTTCTTAAACCCACGTTCTACAAACCAAAAAATGATGAGTATACATAAAGAGAAAGATATAAAGAGAGTACTTAAAAGCTACATACAAACAGTATAACATCAACATTAATAAATAACTGACCATTAAATAACTTTTTAAATATTTGACATAGTAATTGAAATAAAACTTATAGCAGAAAAAGTCTACTGAGGCATTATTAATAACCCTGCTACTCCATTGTCAATTATTTTTCGGTCCCCTAATGACATTTACCCTTAACCGTTCCCACCGACTCCAGGGCACCCATATTAGACATATATTGCCCTAAGTTTGAAATTCCCTTGATGACATTTACCCTTAGCTGTTCCCACTGACTTAAGGGCACCCATTTTAAACATATTGACCTAAATTTGTAGTTCATTTGATGACATTTACTTTTAGCCGCTCCCACCAACTCAAGGGCACCCTGGATAGGCATGTTGCACTTTGCATTATTTCACTTGAATACTTTAAATTTAGTCACTCGCACTGACTCAAGGGCATCCACCAGGTGGCCATACCTGAGATGGTTACTCCTCCACACCAGTGGGCCATACCTGAGATGGTCACCCCTCTACACCAGGGGACCATACCTGAGATGGTCACCCCTCTACTCCAGGGGACCATACCTGAGATGGTCACCCCTCTACACCAGGGGACCATACCTGAGATGTTTACTCTTCCACACCAGGTGGCCATACCTGTGATGGTTATCCCTACTTACCAAATTATAAGGAGGACCATTAGGACCCACTAAAAAGGAAAAACAAATAACTGCTCCTTTTTTTTGTATATGTATTATATAGATACACGTAATGTCCAGTAACAGTGTATCCACATGACAGCTTATTCTGAAGTTTAATTAAAAATGTAGGTATCTTTCACAAATAAACACCAATTTTAAGAACTCTTTACTTCTACCACCATTTTTCAATGGACAGTTCCTGAAATGTATGGAATGTGGGATACGTGAGGATAAAATACTATGTACCTACATATAAGTTAGAGTTTACAACCAATGTATATAACAGGTTGATACTCCCATCATATGGACAGTTTTAGTCAATAATGGGCAATGCTGTATTACATGGTGTAACAATAAATTACAAGCCTCCTGCTCCTCTGGTTACAGACAGACACTGCTCTCTAATCACCAGCTGCACATAAATAGTAAGAAATATAATATGTAGTTCTAGTATTTGTCGTATGGAGCCATAGGTGTATGTGCTGAAGACTGCCTGGTCTGTACCTCAATCAGTCACCCTACCTAGAAACAATACTTGAGAGACAAGGCTGAAAACTAGGCCCATAATGTATCCTCCAGAGCTAGGAGTGCCCACTCACCTCCCTGCCATGTACTGAGTTATTAGTGCCCACTCACCGCCTCGCCATGTGCAGAGTTATTAGTGCCCATTCACTGCCCCGCCATATGCTGACTTACTAGTGCCCACTCACTGGTCCACCATGTGCTGAGTTACTAATGCCCACTCACTGCTCCACCATGTGCTGTGTTACTAGTGCCCACTCACTGCTAGACCATATGCTGAGTTATTTCCCAAATATTTCATTATTTTATATATGAGAAAACATATACAATAAGGCTCCAGGTAGTCCACTCAGGCCTGTGCTATCCTCCATCTTACGTAATCTAAAATAATGACTTAGAAGGTCCTGCAAACATATGAAGGAGGCAATATAAAGAAGCGAGATGGATATATCAGGCAGGGTAGACAGGATCTGTATACATGATAAGTATATAGGACTGGGATGGCGCCTGAACACAGATTACACATATATAGTGTAGATAATTACCTAGATAGACAGGATCTATATACATGATCAGTATATAGCAGAGATGGTCACATACAGACAACACATACATAGTGACGACTGATTACCTGGATAGGAAGCCTTTGTATACATTGTAAGTATTCAGCACAATGATGGAGCCTGTACCCAGATCATACATACAGTATTTTTCGGACTGTAAGACACATTTTTTTCCTCAAAAAATATGGAGAAAAATGGTGGTCCTTCCTTGTCTGAGCCCTGCCGTGCACACAAACAGTGGATTTCCCCCACAAATAAGGTATCGGTGTACTCAGGAGAAATTGTACAACAAATTTTGTGGTCCGTTTTCTCTTGTTACCCTTGTAAAATAAAAAACGCTTGGGTCTAAAGTAAATATTTTGTGAAAAAAAAATTAAATGTTAATTTTTTACTTTCAAATTGCTTCAGTTCTCGTGAAGTGACTGAAGGGTTAATAAACTTCTTGAATATGGTTTTGAACATCTTGAGTGGTGCAGATTTTATAATGGTGTCACTTTTGAGTACTTTCTGTCATATAGACCCCTCAAAGTCACTTCAAATGTGATGTGGTACCTAAAAATATGTTTTTGTTAATTTTGTTGTAAAAATGAGAAATCGCTGGTCAACTTTTAACCCTTATAGCGTCCTAATAAAAAACCTTATTTTCTGAAATTGTGCTGAAGTAAAGTTGATATGTGGGAAATGTAGTGTTGAGCGATATTGCTCGATATCTAAAAATATCGTATCGAAATTGTATCGCCGATAGCACTAAATATCCGATATTTTCGATAGCGGAAGTCCCATGTAAGTCTATGGGAACAAAATATCGAAACAAAAAAAACCCTTTCTTACGTTGTAAACACAAAATATACACACATAGAATACATATATATATATATATACATGTCATTGTGACATATATATACATATATTTATAGTTTATACACTTCTACATAGTAAAATAGACTCTGATTCAATTGCCGGGTAAAGCCGTGACATACCCCATAGAAGTCGACAGGCTCGGTGCCGAGTACCCCCAAAACCTCTGGCTCTGTGCGACTCAACTTGGGCGTCACAAACAGGATTCTGTAGCTCGCTATAAGCGAGTCCTGTGTGCCTGAATTGAACTGGTTTTGTGCTTGAGAATTGCTAAAATCATCAGAGAATGTATTTGCCATTTTTCCGCCATATCTGCGTCACGACGAGGCACTGGTGAAGAAGAAGGGCGTGCTCTTCATGGGTGTACTGTACACTCACTCAGTGACGCGAAAACGATGGCTCTAAATGGTACTGCAATGTAAGATCGTGCCCCACAGCTCTTCAGTTCCGCCTCCTCATCCTCCTCAGTGTGTGGAAACTAACACGAAGGTCCCGCCTCCCTACAAAAGAGGGGCCCTCTCCAGATGCTAATGACACATGTGACTTGGCAGAGATGGCTAATGGACACGAGCAGAAGTGTGAAGGGATGGAGCAGTCAGAGCTCTCCCCCCACGGAAGCGACCCGATCGCCACGGAACCACCGTTGGGCACCCGGCCTGGAAACCCTCCTACGCTGCAAGAAGCGGCGGATACCCTAAGAGGATGGCCTGGCCCGGATGGAAGCGAGCTGGCGTGCACTAAAACTAAACTTGGAGCGGCGCCAATCCCTCTTACCTGAAGTGTCTGTACCGGAAGGTGAGGCACCCGTTCTAGTAGAGGAGTCCTTGCAATGTGATCCGGTTGACGTTGTCGCAGTGGAGGCACCCGTTCCTGCAAAAACCGCAGCACCGTCAGCACCCCAGATCCCGCTGTCTGCCCCCGTCGCTGAGACAGAAGAAGCGACACCCGTCCTCATGGAGGAGGCCGCGCAGGCACCAGAGCACTACCTGCCTGTACCGGAGCCCCGACTGTCATCTGATTTAGAGCCGTCTGCTTCCTCCGCAGGGGAGCGCCGCCAGGACTGGGGGGCGACAGGAGAGCTGCCGCAAACCGGACACTGTAAGCTGCAGTGGAGTGGTGGAGACATGGAGCAGCTGGTGGAGGAGAATTTCAACCGGCGTCAGGAGGAAGAGTGGAGACGTTGGGAGCGGGAAGCAGAGCGACAAAGGGAGCAGCGAGAATCCCAAAAACTTCTGCAACGTAACCTGGAGAAGGACCGGGCAGATAAGGACCGGATGAGAAAGGATAAAGGAACCCTGTGTGAGCCGCGGCGTAAGGGTGCAGTACGGAGCTTTAAATTGAAAGGTGGTTGGGGCTTCATCAAGGAGCCTGGACTTTATTTAGAAGTCTTTGTGAACCGGCGGGACGTGGAGGCTCACCTCCCAGAAGGACACCCGGGGAGGGACCTGTTGCCAGGAGACTTGGTGACTTACACCCGACACTGGGGTTACAATGGATGGTACGCCCTAAATGTTACCAGGTGCGACCCCTACTCCCCAGTGTGTCAGGAACCTGTGAGACCCTCGGAGCCTTCAGCCTCCCACATCCAGGCCTCTGCAAAAGTGCCCACCCCACGCCGTAAATCTCCCAAGCCTCCCTCAGTGGTCTCCTCAGCAGCCCCAGCTATGGACATGATAAGTATAGCTGGCCCGTACCCGGCGCCTGTTAGGCCCCCTGGGGTTCGTTCAGTCCGGGACATAGGGGTCCAGACACGGAGGGAGATGAAAGAGGTGGCCACACAGACCCAGATAGCGGGTCACGACTTGACTGTACAGGCCACACGACGTCATCAGGTCCTGGTGGTCCTTGGTGCCTCGGATGTTTGGCAAGCATCAGAAGAGTACCAGGTGGTACCTGGAACACCCCTGCCAAAGAAGTATAAATAACCCGGACAGGGTCCCTGTATGTAAATAGTTAAATTGTTGATAAATAGTTAAATTGTTTATGTACCCGGACGGGTGAATGTTTATAAAAAAGTTTTTTAATTTAATAAAAAAAAAAAAAAACACAGTTTTCATTACTTTTATTACAGTCTCATCCTGCGACGCCATCGATCTCCTGTAAAAAAATGAAAAAAAAAAAAGTATACCACCTGACCGACGCAGTCCATAGTAACGAGTGTCCCACGACGATCCAGCTCTGCTACATCAGAATCCCGGCGCAGCACAGCTGATTACCTGCTTCCCCGGCGGTGACGTCATCGGACTGGTTTACGGCCGGGATTACCCTGCAGTCACTGCAGTTATCGCGAAAAACTGCATGTGACCGCCAGGGAGAAGATAATGGCGGCCATCAAGCAGTCCAGGACGTGACCGCCGGAGATCTTCTGCCAGGTAAGTGCCGCTGACTCCTGACAGACCCGACCGACGGACACTCACAGTGACAGTGACAAATCCGATTCCGGTATTCGATAAGACGAAAATATTGAAACAAATTATCGAAAGGCCGATAGAGCTAATATCGGCCGATAGCCGATATTTGCATTATCGTATCGCTCAACACTAGGGAAATGTTATTTATGAACTATTTTGTGTGACATAAGTCTCTGATTTAAGGGCACAAAAATTAAAAGTTTAAAAATTGGAAAATTTTTAACATTTTTGCCAAATTTCTGCTTTTTTTCCTAAATAAATGCAAGTCAAGTAGAAAAATTTACCATCATGAAGTATGTCACGAAAAAACAGTCTCAGAATCGGTGGGATCTGTTGAAGCATTCCAGAGTTATTACCACTTAAAGTGACAGTTGTCAGAATTCTAAAATTTGGCTTGGTCATTAAGGGATTAAACACATCCAATTGTGGAAATTAGTATTCCAAGATCTATTGATTAAAATTAAATTTTGTTCATGGGATAACCCCTTTAAATTTGTGGGTCCGGGAAGATCTGTGCAATTAGAAAAATTCTAATTTTGTTTAATCCCCTCATTTCTATTTGTTAGTAATTTTATGGTTCACCAATGACACATGTGGAGCTGTAGAATAGTCATATAGAATAAAGAAAAGCCAGCTTGCTGATAATTCCAGGTGCACGGAACTCCGTCCTGACGAGACGCATGTGCATTCAAAGAGAAAGACAAAAGTCTATGTTCCAGCTCCTTCGGATAAAAAGTTTAATCTTCAAATTTTATTTAGATAATTAAAATCCATAAGTCCATAAAGTGCTCCAAGACCGCACAGACTTGCACACTGGGACAACCAGCGACGCGTTTCGATCTCACAAGCGATCTTTATCGATCGCACAGACTTGCACACTGGACAACCAGCGATGCGTTTCAATCGCACAAGCGATCTTTATCAAAGCTTTGATAAAGATCGCTTGTGCGATTGAAACATGTCGCTGGTTGTCCCACTGTGCAAGTCTGTGCGGTCTTGGAGCACTTTATGGACTTATGGATTTTAATTATCTGAATAAAATTTGAAAATTACATTATTTATCCGAAGAAGCTGGAACATAGACTTTTGTCTTTCTCTTTGGAGCTGTAGAATGTTTAGAAATGCTATGTACCGTATTTATTGATACTTTTTGCGGGTTTTTGTGCAACTAGTCTGTAAGTGTAACATATGTATTTGTGTCTTTTTTCTAATGTGAAAATTGTCTTTAACTAAAGGTCTGGGGTTTGAATTAATTTATGGGGACTAGTGTTCTATCTGAACTTGTGTATGTTTTTTTCTAAGGTTTGAATTAACTTTAAGGTATAGCCTGGAGTCTGAACGTATTTTGAGCAATTTTGTGGTTCTCAATAAATTTAAAGGTCTGACCTGGAGTCTGATCGGAGAGCTGAAATAATTTTTGGTTCAAATGTAAAGTCAATTTATTTACTCAAAGACCATCAGCCCCTGTGTAAAACGGTTGCTGTGAAATACCATATGTCCTACATGTCCTACGTCATCCACACAGTGTGCCCGGCATCATGCTCCTGCTCAGGTGCACTTATTTGTCCTGACCAGGGCAGAGTACAATACTGTAGTGCACATGCACTAGTGCTCTTTGGCCTTTTCTGTGCATGTGAAGAGGCTCGGGTGGTAGCCGTGGCAAGGTGCTGTTCCATTCCCACACCCTAGCACCCTACAAAGGAAACATAAAGTAGAACACTCACTTTACAATCTAGGGTTCCTTCTGCCTTAGCCATCCCTGCTCCAGATTTCCGGTTCTCACAAATGACTCCACAAACCATTACCATGCTTAACAGTTTAATTATCAACAGGGTTCTTATTACAGATGCAGCACAGTTCTCATGCAATGACATTCCTGGAGTTTTCCTTAGCAATCTCTGCTTCTCCCGGCAATATCTGCATTGCTGGACAATCTCTGTCTCTCCCGGCAATCTCTGCCTCGCTGGACAATCTCTGTCCCTTCAGAGACGTCCGTGCTTTTAGGTCCACCAATTTCCTCCCATTCCCTTTGTCCGGTTTCAGTAGGAAAAAGTAAAAGGCTCGCCATCTCAGCTCTGCCTAATCCCAGCCGTAGGCCACAGATCCTTCTTGGAATGGTTACCATTTAAGATGGTGACCACTTCCACGCTCCTCAGTCTGGGGTCCCTTCTTGGCTCAGCAACCTTACCCCCATGGCTATCTGACTGCCTTCTTTCACTGCTGCATCTCAACTACCCACTAACCAGGAAGTCTCGTCACTGTCCCACTGCTTTGCACTACACCCCTCTGTAGCTCGTCCCAGCCTGGAAAACCCCCTTACTCTAACTAAGTCTATGCTGGCACTTCATTCCCTATCTCTAGTGTACCCCACTATTCTAGTCCCACTATTGTCCTATGCTTTCCCTAATCCTATGCACAATACATGTCACGAACAGTACATACACATTACAGTAACACTAAATGCATACATTAACAATCATAAGCACTATGCAACCACACACATTTAAAGGGAATCTGTCACCCCATTTTTCCTATATAAGCTACAGCCCCAGCCATCAGGGGCTTATCTACAGCATTCCGGAATGCTGTAGATAAGCCCCGATGTAACCTGAAACATAAGAAAAACAAGTTAGATTATACTCACCCGGGGGTCCGGTCCGATGGGTGTCGCGGTCTGGGTAGAGCAGAGCAAAGTGCTGCAGTGCGCAGGCGCCAGGAAAGGTCAGAGAGGCCCAACGCCTGTGCACTGCAGTACTTTGCTTTGCCCTCAACAGGGCAGATCAAGTAAGCCTGCACAGGAGCGCGACAGAAGCAAGGAGAAGGACGTCATCGCTAGAAGATGGAAGGCGCTGTACCCAGACCTGCAACACCCATTGGACCGGACCGCACCGGACCGCCCCTGGTGAGTATAATATAACTCGTTTTTCTTATCTTTCAGATTACATCGGGAGCTTATCTACAGCATTATAGATGCTCTGATGGTGGTGGCTGTAGCTTATATATGAAAAATGGGGTGACAGATTCCCTTTAATGTGAATACTGTCCAAAGAGTGGGAGGCATATGAAGACATCTGTCAACTCCTTACATGTATGTTCACTGCATCTCTGCCCTCGACAGGGCAGAGAGAAGTATGCCTGCGCAGGTGACACTGTGTGGATGACAGATTGCAAGACGAAAAGAAGCCCCAGAACAAGACCAGCGATGCCCATAAGACCTGACCACCCGTCGGTGAGTATAACAAAAGGTCTTGCAGGCTGGATTGGGGGCATATATGCAGCATATTAGAATGCTATATATGAGGTCTTACATGTACTGGCCTTACCATATATGTGACAAACCTGTTGACAGGTTCCCTTTAAAATACTTACTAATGTTTCAGCACTACTTGATAACAATTATATGACTTAATATAGATCGTAAGATTTTCACATTAAAGTGCATTATTACATTTTATGTTGATAATATGTTGGTATTGTATGTAATTAGTACATTTATATCATATTGTGGTAATAATGCAACAACACATTGACTATATGGGGATGCATTCAATGTTGAATATTGATGCTATTGCCAGTATTGAAGTAAATATGTCTCCGCCTGCAAAAATACGATGAATGGAAAGGCAAAACATAGCAGATAGTGCATGGAAGTTAATGCACAATTAAGAACAAAGCACAAGGTGCATACGAGACATTTATGTATTGCTAATAGTGTAGAGCTAATCTCACAAAATTCGATTGTGGCAGATTTGCTCAATTCAGGCTGAAATATTTGATTTGATTCAGATAAAATCAAATCTTTAGGGAAAGTTAAAAAAAAAAAAAAAAAATTGTGCTCACTCTTATAACTCTCCCTATCCAGGCCTCCATTTTTTGTGTTTGATTGGGTATGTTGCCCAGCTGTCTAGTCCCCATTTGGTCATTTTGGGCAAGCTAATATGGCAGAGAAATATTTGGCCCCTCTTAACAGTGCCATGAATGTGACTGCTACATTTGGCACCTACTGCATTGATGACTCTGTTATTACTTTATTTAATCTATAGTATAATCTATATTAATTTTCTTAGTAAAATGAGTATTCAATACCTGTTCTGGTAGTACTTATCCATTCCAAAGTTAGCTCAAAAGTAATATTGAGGTGAAACTTAGTTTGGAAGTGTATTAGCTAACATATAAAATAAAATTATATATATATCTAATTTCCCAAAGTGCTCTCTCTTGCCAAAAAGATACTGCTGCAGGGCGGACATATCAATGGGGCAACCTGTACACCTTTTCTGTCTGTGTCCATTCTTGTGTCGCTGTACACTGACTTTGAGCCAGGGTAAGAAAATCACAAAGATTATTGTTTGCATGACATAAATTAACACTAGACTTTCTCACTTACCAATTGCAGAATTATGTCTTTTTAGTGTATAGCATTGATACAAAGGCTCAAAGAGCAAGCACAGTGTGAATTCTGTAGGTCGAGTTTCACAAACTATTGTTTAATCTTCAAAAAAGTACATAGAGTTTTGCAGTTCCTCTTCTGATTTCACCAGAAACTGATCTGTAAGAAACAACCCCTGGGGGACCAACAAATGGGTGCATTCACAAAAATGTAATTAAACAAAAAAATGATTTCCGCAAATAAGAAAAAGAAAGCCTTTTCTTAAAAGTAAATAAGGATAAAATTGTGAAATTAATGATAGCAAAACAAATGTCTTCTAGAAATGCTGAAAGAGCAGAGAAAGGAGAGAAAGAAGAGAAAAGTAATTTTCATTTAAGCAAGTTAATAACAGGTCAAAATAAATCATTGCTCACTGAATTAAAAACGTAATACGCTCCACATATGTGCTGTCAGGCAAGGCGCCACATTTACATCTGTGTGGCCCAGCTGCGCTTGGTGACACATGTTCCCTGGAGGATGCACAGAAAGGTAATGCACAAACACCTGATATTCATTCACACTCCACACTTCCCTATAGTGCCACCAGAGGGAGCCTTAGAATATATAAGGGTGTGGGAGATGTATCAGTGAGGTCTTTTCCAGACTGGAGTCTTGGAGAGTCTAGTCAGAGCTTTGTCTGAGCCAGTGCGTGTTCAGATGGTTGGTGATACCTGTCAGATGAGACAGAGGAAGAAAGACGAGCTGTTACCTCAGAACAGGCTGACTGTTAGTTCCCTATGAACGTGGAAAGTGACTCTCGCAGTGAGCGTGAAATCAGTCTGACGGAAGGTCCTGATAGCTACTCTGGACAGAGCCTATGAAGGAGCAGAAGGAAGGGAACTACAGTTATTTGTAACAACGAGTCGACTGAGAAACGGTCAGTGAGCTGTGGATAGAAGGAAGCTGACGACTACACCTACTGTTGCCTGTGCTTATGTTAAGGGTGTGAGTAGGGCGACAGGCGAGTGGTAAAGAAGAAGAAAGAGTGACTGAGGTGATATAGCAACGATAGCTGACCTCCACTCTGCCCAACCGGACACCGGGTCCGAGCTTGCTAGTTCCTTCACGGCTAGTGGGAGAAACCGGGGACCCTGCTGGACTTCAGGTCGCAGAGGGAGCCCTTCAGTGCTGATACGTAACCAGGGTCAGGAAGAACAGGAGTCAGGCCTGATCAGCCATATAGACTTAGTTCTGTCCACAAGAAGGCTCCACCACAATGTCGGCCGGGCGTAGCTGTTCTATACGGAGTTAAACTTAGCTTCATGCAAGTTGGAGACACACACATTAAGAAGTAAGGAGGCCTTAAACCTACTCAGTGATTACTGAATGTGCATCCTCCACCATGAGCAGCTTCCCGGGACATACCTGCAAATACCACCAGTAAAGGTATGGAAAGAGACTGACTTGTGTGTGTCTGCCTTATTGCCTGCACCCCTGCACCGCCATATACCTAGAGGGACCACTCTTACCTGTGGAAGACTTAACACCTTGCTGCCCAGTAACAACCCTGATCAGAGACCACAGGTGGCGTCACGAACAATTACTATTTTCCCCTGTAAATATCCCCCCCTTGAATGAGCGCCCAGGGCAACGGACCGAGCTGTGCTACCCGTGACCTCTCCCCCATTGAAGTGAACGGGCTCGGTGCCGAGTATCCCATAAGCCCTGGTACGTGTGCGACTCATATCCATATCTTTAAAACTCTGTTGTATTTGTGTGAGATACTGTTTGTGAAAGCCTACAAAATCAATTTTCCACCATAGTAATTTTAGGGGAATACTGCAGTCTTACGTTACTGACAACTTCACATCTCCTAATGGTAAGCTGCCATAGTACCCAGTATTGGCCAGTGTAATTTAGAATGTGTTATGGTGATATCTGTTCACGCTGTTTTTGTGCATACTCACACCACAGTTTCATTTTCACCTCCTTTTAGATTGTATAGACAGTTGGATAATAGATTAACACTAGGGCACAGTAAATTCTTATCCTCGGAGTCAGAAATCAATACTGTTCCTATCTACCGAGGAATAAATAAAAAGCAGATATTGATGTCTGTAAGGAAGTTTTATTTAGTATAGATGCAGGGGTTTTCCCATGATAATAAATGCATTCTGTGTAAAAGATCTTAGAAAAACAATAAACTTTTCAAAATTGCATTATTTTCCTGCTAAGGATATGTAGCTTGTCCACTAGCAAGGTTCTTCTGCATTGGTCAAGCATGCGCAAATTTTTTTTATTGTAAATGGGTTATATGTGAGAAGGATGAAGAACCCATTGTGTACAGCACTCATAGCACTGCTCAGAGAGGAAATCTGAGCACTTACATAAGAGAGACAGACAGCTTTGCTCTAAATTGAACTCTGCCAGTACTATCGCTGAGACCCAATAATGAGCTCTTCTTTTGATTTGTACTGTGTAGCCAGACAGCGCTATAGTACAATGCTGTCAGACTGCGGCATGTGTACTGTGTAGCCAGACAGCGCTATAGTACAATGCTGTCAGACTGCGGCATGTGTACTGTGTAGCCAGACAGCGCTATGTGCAGTCCCTCGTAGTCACAGAAGAAGTGTTCAATCTCCATTATCAGATATAGTACCGGTAGACATCTGCATAGAACAACACTGTCTGCCTTTATCATATAGACGCCCCAATTTCTTCTCTGAGCGGTGCAATGAGCGCTGCTCACAGTGGGTTATTTGGGCTCCTCAGTCATCACAAACATAACCCCATTTACTACAGAAAAAGATCTGTACGTGCTCGACCAGGACAGAGAACCTTGCTACAGAACAAGCAGCGAGCTGCCTCTAATAGGAAGATAATGCAACTTTGAAAATGAATTGTGTTGAGGTTTTTGTTTTTCTAAAACTATTTACACAGAAAGCTTTTACTATCATGGTAAAAGCCATTTAACCCCTTCCAGACCTTGCATGTATCGACTTCCCAACCTTGGACATATTATATTTCATCTTGGCGATTTTGTGCAGACAGGAGCTGTGTTCTGTTTTCTTACATGGTCATATGGTGAGCAATCGCACATACAGCATAAACCTTTTATTTCTTTTTCTGGGTTAATGGATCACATTTCTGTGCTGGCAGAGCATTTACAGAGGTTGTCACTGGCAGTGACTGACCTCCGATCTGAGGTTCAGCAGCAATGGCAACTGTTATGATTTGGTAGCTGAGGAGAGCAGGCAAAAAAGGAAATACACCAGAGAGGTTGGAATCTATGGGATTGCAGTACCCTGACTAACCACCACAACTAAAGGCAGCCGTGGAGCGTACCTATGTTGGTCCTAGACGCCTCGTCACAGCCTGAGAAGCTAACTACACCTAAAGACAGAAAGAGGAAAACTATCTGCCCTGGAGCAGATCCCCAAAGAACAAAGAAAGCCCCCAAACATGTAATGGCGGTTAGACAAGAGGAAAATACAGACACAGACAGAAAATAGTATGAGCAAACGTTGGGGCCCAAACTTCCTAAATAGAAAAGGATAGGAAGGACACTTACTGCAATCCCAAAAAACCCTGAAAAGTACCAACTCTACTAATTACAAAAACACCTGAGATCACTCGACCTCTACCACCTAAATTAGTTCTCTGGTGTAACAAAACTAAACAGCAGCCACTGAAAAAACTGGAAAAGGCAAATGAACAAACAACAGTGGCTGAACTAAACTGAGAGGTGCACAAGCCCCCGGAGGGGACCCGGCAGACCCCCACAGAAGTGCAGGACAAAATGCAAAAAGCAAGCACAAAAAACTAAAAGAAGAAAATGTCTTATCTGTTAGCAGAAGATGCAGGCACAAAACAGCAAGCTACAAAGTGAACAGGAATCAAAGATGAGACCAGAACAATTGATCACCGGCAACCCTGATGGGAGGGAACCTCCCTTATATAAGACCAGTCAGTAACACCTGATCGCCAGTCTTCACAATCTTCATTGGATAGTTCAGTACTGTTTGTAACCACCAGAGGGAGCTTCTGCTCAGAATTCATTTCTAGCACATTCACAACAGTACCCCCCCCTGAGGAGGGGTCACCGAACCCTCATTTGAGCACCAGGTCGGTCAGGATGAGCTCTGTGATACGCACGGATGAGTCTCTTAGCATGGATGTCCGAAGCAAACACCCAAGAATTGTCTTCCTGACCATAACCTCTCCACTTAACCAAATACTGGAGTTTCCGTCTAGAAAAACGAGAATTCAATATTTTCTCAACCACATACTCCAGATTGCCCTCAACCAAAACAGGGTCAGGAGGCACAGCCATAGGAACCACTGGCTCGACAAACCTCTTCAATAAGGACTTGTGGAACACGTAATGGATCTTAAATGTCCCTGGAAGAAGTAAACGAAAGGAAACAGGATTAAGAATCTCCATGATCTTATAAGGTCCAATGAACCTAGGCTTAAACTTAGGAGATGCAACTCTCATAGGGATATTTCTTGAGGACAACCAGACCAAGTCCCCCACTTCACACCGAGGACCATCAGTTCTATGCCGGTTGGCAAACCACTGGGCCCTCTCCTGAGAGAGGGACAACCTCTCCACTACCTGGTCCCAAATGTGCTGCATACGCTCCACAACAGAGTCAACACCTGGACAGACAGAAGCCTCCGTCTGTCCTGAAGAAAATCGAGGGTGAAACCCAAAATTGCAGAAAAATGGAGACATCAAAGTGGCAGAGCTAGCCCTATTATTAAGAGCAAACTCAGCCAAAGGCAAAAAAGAGACCCAGTCATCCTGATCAGCAGACACAAAGCATCTCAGATAAGTCTCCAATGTCTGGTTTGTTCTCTCAGTTTGTCCATTGGTCTGAGGATGAAAAGCCGAGGAGAAAGACAATTGAACACCAAGTTTAGAACAAAAAGTCCTCCAAAATCTGAAAACAAACTGGACTCCTCTGTCAGACACAATGTTCTCAGGGATGCCGTGTAACCGAACCACGTGCTGAAGGAACAAAGGCACCAATTCAGAGGAGGAAGGCAACTTAGGTAATGGCACAAGATGTATCATTTTGGAAAACCTATCACAAATCACCCAGATAACGGTCATTCCCTGAGAAACAGGGAGGTCGGAAATGAAATCCATAGAGATATGGGTCCATGGTCTCTTGGGCACAGGCAATGGCATCAACAAACCACTAGAGCGAGAGCAAGGCTTGGAGCGAGAGCAAGTCCCGCAGGACTGCACAAATTCCCTGACGTCACGAGACAAGGTAGGCCACCAAAAGGACCGACTAACCAAGTCTCTGGTACCAAAAATTCCGGGATGACCGGCCAACGCGGAACAATGAATCTCAGACATCACACTCTTTTTCCACCGGTCTGGGACAAACAATTTCCCAATAGGGCAGTGCTCGGGTTT
>JARQOD010000004.1:184967738-185032213 GCA_033576555.1 Oophaga sylvatica | reverse complement strand
ACTCATGGGCATACATACTCAGGTGGGCATACATACTCAGCCATGCCCACCTGCCTCCCAGAGTATCAGCCGTGCCCACCTGCCTGCCTGCCAGAGTATCAGTTATTCCCACCTGCATGCCACAGGATCAGCTGTGCCTGCCTGCCTGCCATAGTATCAGCCGTGCCCTCCTGCACCAATCTGCCTGTACACCAGCCGTATCCACCTAAACATCACCTGTGTCTGACAGTACTTGCCTGTCTATGCATCAGCTGAGCCAGACAGTATATCTACAGTCATGGCCAAAAGTTTTGAGAATGACACAAATATTAATTTTTACAAAGTCTACTGCTTCACTTTTTCTAATGGCAATTTGCATATACTCCAGAATGTTATAAAGAGTGATCAGCTTAACAGCAATTACTTGCAAAGTCAATATTTGGCTAGAAAATTAACTTTATCCCCAAAACACATTTCAACATCATTGCAGCCCTGCCTTAAAATGACCAGCTAACCTCTTTTCAGTGATTGCTCCATTAACACAGGTGTGGGTGTTGATGAGGACATGGCTGGAGATCAATCTGTCATGATTAAGTAAGAATGACACCACTGGACACTTTAAAAGGAGGCTGGTGCTTAGCATCATTGTTTCTCTTCTGTTAACCATGGTTATCTCTAAAGAAACACGTGCAGTCATCATTGCAATGCACAAAAATGGCCTAACAGGGAAGAGTATCGCAGCTAGAAAGATTGCACCTCAGTCAACAATCTATCGCATCATCAGGAACTTCAAGGAGAGAGGTTCCATTGTTGCCAAAAAGGCTCCAGGGCGCTGTCACGGGTGTGTCGCAGCGGAGATCGTCGCGATTGCACACCTTGACTTCGCACAGCTGAGTTTCTGGTGCTGGGTGTTTTTCAGCACTGAGGGAGTTAATTCTTTCTCTCTCGATGCTGGACAGACCAGCCTCGCCCAGCTGCGATTGATGTTTTGTTAATTAGCTTCCTTCATATACCTGCTGGTCTGCTGGGGAAGTTGCCGGTGAAAGCATTAATTCAGACCAGCAGAGCGGATCGTTTCTGAGAAGACTTAAGCTAAGAGTGCCTGTTGTGGTTTTTCCTCTCCTCGCTTATTGTTTATCTTCTTAACCTTTTGTGTTCCTCTGTAGTGGAAGTTTTGTATGCAAGGCAGTGTTTTCTTTACCCCCTGTCTGTCTCGTTTGTATTTGACTGTGTGTAAGCTGTTGCCTGCCCATTCCCTGTGGTGGTAATTAGGGTCCTTCTCAGGACTAGATTACAGTGGTCAGGGATCTACAGGAGACAGGGTTACGCTGGCGGCCTGGACCTCTGTACTATTAACAGTACCTCCAGGTAGAGGGACTAGTCAGGACCCCAGTTCAGGGTCAGCATAGACCCCGGTCCACCTCTATCCTGAGACAGCGTTTCACATGCACAGTATAGACCCACAATACATTGGATATTATGTCAGGTAAGACATTGCTGGCAGATTCTACGTATACATGTTGATATTTTCTATAATATGAAATATAGAGTGTTGTCTCATTAGATATATGTTACTATCATAGAATATATCTGTTATACGTCGTGACAGGCGCCCAAGAAAGACCAGCAAGCGCCAGAACCGTCTCTTAAAAGTGTTTCAGCTGTGGGATCGGGCTACCAGCAGTGCAGAGCTTGCTCAGGAATGGCAGCAGGCAGATGTGAGTGCATCTGCACGCACTGTGAGGTGGAGACTCTTGGAGCAAGGCCTGGTCTCAAGGAGGGCAGCAAAGAAGCCACTTCTCTCCAGAAAAAACATCATGGACAGACTGATATTCTGCAAAAGGTACAGGCAGTGGACTGCTGAGGACTGGGGTAAAGTTATTTTCTCTGATGAATCCCCTTTTCGATTGTTTGGGACATCAGGAAAACGCCTCATTCGGAGAAGACAAGGTGAGCGCTACCACCAGTCTTGTCTCATGCCAACTGTTAAGCATCCTGAAACCATTCATGTGTGGGGTTGCTTCTCAGCCAAGGGAATCGGCTCTCTCACAGTCTTGCCTAAAAACACAGCCATGAATAAAGAATGGTACCAGAATGTCCTCCAAGAGCATCTTCTCCCAACCCTCCAAGAGCAGTTTGGCGATCAACAATGCCATTTCCAGCATGATGGAGCACCTTGCCATAAAGCAAAGGTGATAACTAAATGGCTCAGGGAACAAAACATAGAGATTTTGGGTCCATGGCCTGGAAACTCCCCAGATCTTAATCCCATTGAGAACATGTGGTCAATCATCAAGAGACGGGTGGACAAACAAAAACCTAAAAATTTTGACAAAATGAAAGCATTGATTGTGCAAGAATGGACTGCTATCAGTCAGGATTTGGTCCAGAAGTTGATTGAGAGCATGCCAGGGAGAATTGCAGAGGTCCTGAAGAAGAAGGGTCAACACTGCAAATATTGACTTGCTGCATTAACTCATTCTAACTGTCAATATAAGCTTTTGTTACTCATATGTTTGCAATTATATTTCTGTCTGTGATAAAAACATCTGTCAAACACACATAAAAACCAGAGGGCAGCAGATCATGTGAAAATATAATATTTGTGTCATTCTCAAAACTTTGGCCATGACTGTACAGTACTTGCCTGCACCTGTCGCTACAGTGTCCTGTCCTCTTGGGGGTCAGCTGCTACTGCCAGATGCCGACTTAGAGTGGTACCTGGCAGCTACCTATCACATAAGTCTGACCTCACCAATAGAGGCTCCAGCGAACAACAAGGAAGCAGCTTAGTCATGACCCTCTGGGGTAAGTCTGGTTTGTGACATAGTGGGGCCATAATCCAGACTGGTTGGCGTGAGCGTTACAAAGGCAAGGTCAATGTAATTTAAGGAATCTTGATGCCGTTTATCCCTTGATATCTATTTGTCCCCAAAGACCCATTAACTCCCACTCTTTCAAGGGCAGTCTGTTATGAATGTTTTAGAAATGAATTCTGAGCAGAAGCTCCCTCTGGTGGTTACAAACAGTACTGAACCTTTCAATGAGGATTGGCAATCAGGAATTACAGACTGGCTGGATATAAGGGAGGTTTCCCCCCATCATGGTTGCCGGTGATCAATTGTTCCTGTCTTAACGTTGTTTCCTGGTTCACTTGGAAGCTTGCTGAGCCTTGCCTCTTCTCCTGCTCTCAGATAAGATATTTTCTGTTTTTTGTTTTTGTGCTTGCCATTTGCATTTTTCTCTGCATTTTTGTGAGGTTGGCCAGGTTCCCCTCCCCGGGGGGCTTGGGCCCCTCTCGGTTCCTCTGGAGCCACTGTTGTTTGTTCATTTGCCTTTTCCAGTTTTTTCAGTGGCTGCGGCTGAGTTTTGTTACACTAGAGAACTAATTTAGGTGGTAGAGGTCGTGTGATCTCAGGTGTTTTTGCAATTAGTAGCGTTGGCTTTTTTTTAGGGTTTTTTGGATTGCAGTAAGTATCCTTCCTATCCGTTTCTTTCTAGGCAGATTGGGCCCCAACGTTTGCTCATACTATTTTCTGTCTGTGTCTGTATTTCCTCTTGTCTAACCGACATTACATGTTTGGGGGCTTCCTATGTTCTTTGGGGATCTGCTCCGGGGCAGATAGCTTTCCTCTTTCTATCTTTAGGTGTAGTTATCTATCTCAGGCTGCCTTTAGTTGTGGTGTTTAGTCAGGGTACTGCAATCCAGTAGATTCCAACCTCTCTGGTGTATTGCCGTTTTTGCCTGCTCTCCTCAGCTACCAAAATATAACAGCAGTCCACAGCGGACCCTTTGGCTCAAAAAGACCCTTATCCTTTTCCGTAAAAATCCTCCCATCTACAGGTATTCAATGTTGGCGTTTCATACCTACAGTCATGGCCAAAAGTTTTGAAAATGACACAAATATTATATTTTCACATGATCTGCTGCCCTCTGGTTTTTATGTGTGTGTGTGTGTGTGTGTGTTTTTATCACAGACAGAAATATAATTGCAAACATATGAGTAACAAAAGCTTATATTGACAGTTAGAATGAGTTAATGCAGCAAGTCAATATTTGCAGTGTTGACCCTTCTTCTTCAGGACCTCTGCAATTCTCCCTGGCATGCTCTCAATCAACTTCTGCACCAAATCCTGACTGATAGCAGTCCATTCTTGCACAATCAATGCTTTCATTTTGTCAGAATTTTTAGGTTTTTGTTTGTCCACCCGTCTCTTGATGATTGACCACAAGTTCTCAATGGGATTAAGATCTGGGGAGTTTCCAGGCCATGGACCCAAAATCTCAATGTTTTGTTCCCTCAGCCATTTAGTTATCACCTTTGCTTTATGGCAAGGTGCTCCATCATGCTTTAAAAGGCATTGTTGATCGCCAAACTGCTCTTGGAGGGTTGTGAGAAGTTGCTCTTGGAGGACATTCTGGTACCATTCTTTATTCATGGCTGTGTTTTTAGGCAAGACTGTGAGAGAGCCGATTCCCTTGGCTGAGAAGCAACCCCACGCCTGAATGGTTTCAGGATGCTTAACAGTTGGCATGAGACAAGACTGGTGGTAGCACTCACTTTGTCTTCTCCGAATGAGGCGTTTTCCTGATGTCCCAAACAATCGAAAAGGGGATTCATCAGAGAAAATAACTTTACCCCAGTCCTCAGCAGTCCACTGCCTGTACCTTTTGCAGAATATCAGTCTGTCCATGATGTTTTTTCTGGAGAGAAGTGGCTTCTTTGCTGCCCTCCTTGAGACCAGGCCTTGCTCCAAGAGTCTCCGCCTCACAGTGCGTGCAGATGCACTCACACCTGCCTGCTGCCATTCCTGAGCAAGCTCTGCACTGCTGGTAGCCCGATCCCACAGCTGAAACACTTTTAAGAGACGGTCCTGGCGCTTGCTGGTCTTTCTTGGGTGCCCTGGAGCCTTTTTGCCAGCAATGGAACCTCTCTCCTGGAAGTTCTTGATGATGCGATAGATTGTTGACTGAGGTGCAATCTTTCTAGCTGCGATACTCTTCCCTGTTAGGCCATTTTTGTGCATTGCAATGATGACTGCACGTGTTTCTTTAGAGATAACCATGGTTAACAGAAGAGAAACAATGATGCCAAGCACCAGCCTCCTTTTAAAGTGTCCAGTGGTGTCATTCTTACTTAATCATGACAGATTGATCTCCAGCCATGTCCTCATCAACACCCACACCTGTGTTAATGGAGCAATCACTGAAAAGAGGTTAGCTGGTCATTTTAAGGCAGGGCTGAAATGATGTTGAAATGTGTTTTGGGGATAAAGTTCATTTTCTAGCCAAATATTGACTTTGCAAGTAATTGCTGTTAAGCTGATCACTCTTTATAACATTCTGGAGTACATGCAAATTGCCATTAGAAAAAGTGAAGCAGTAGACTTTGTAAAAATTAATATTTGTGTCATTCTCAAAACTTTTGGCCATGACTGTACATTCAATGCTCTCATCCAGCTCTGCCAACAAATATTGCAATGTATTGTACCTGCAATATTTTAAAATCATTTTTAAAAAAATATGTGCAGTATTTTTTGTCAAAAAGTGGGGCAAAACACAGTGCTTCTTAGAAAGCAAAGGTGCTGAGCAGAAGTGAATCCATGGGATCGGGGATGTGGTCAGCACAAAACTGGGGTGCAGCCTGCTCTCTGGCACTGCGCTCATGTCTCACTGCACCATCACTTCACCTGGAGGAGCCATGGTGAAGGAAGTTTCCTTAGCTGTGCCATGCAGCAGGGACAGGTAAATGGGGAAGTCACATACTTACTACCTTGTGTTCTTCACGGGCACTTCACTGTCTGTATACAGGATGTGACCTGTCACCTGATGCTGTGTGACATTATGTGACAGTCACATAAGAGTACAGCGTGGTTCCTGGCAAGAATAACAAGTTAGTCTGCAATTACAAAGAGATGATGGACTTCCATAGCCCCTACCCTAGATCTGCCCCTACCCAACATCCCTATCCCTATTCCCCTTTTGTACACTTGCTTTGGCAAAACTAATGTGTATTTAGTCCTGCCAATAAAGCTTCTTTGAATTTGAATTTGAATTTGATGGAGGGGAGTATGAGGTCTGCAATTACAAAGAAGGGGAGGTGGGGAATTAACTAAGGTTTGCTATTACAAGGGAGGGGTGTAAGGGGGTATGTGTTCTGAGGTCTGTAATTACAAAGGAGGGTGATGGGGAAGGGTTGACTGAGGTCTGCCACTAGAGGGTGGTATCACATCAGACCTCCCTCCCTTGTAATTACAGACCTCAAATCATCTCCGAATCAGATACCCCCTCCCTAGTAATTGCAGCCAACACTCAGATCAGAGGTCTGCAATTTCAAGAGCGGGGGGGGGGGGGGGGGTGGGAGATATCTGATAGAGATGTGCCTCATCCACAGATTCTCTTCCCCCACCCCCACTAAAATAATATGATATTTTACCTTATTAATTGCTTTAGCACATCATTTGGCTGAATTATTTTTTTCATATTTTCCTCCTTTAAAGTCTAGGTACGTCTTATAAGCAGGTGCGCCTTATAAAGCGAAAAATACGACATATAAAAACATATTTAATCACACTCCTTTTCCCACTCTGTATTTAAAAAATAATTAAAGAATAAAAGAAACAAACATATTTGGTTACCCTATGTATATTCTACATTCTAAAAAATCATATTTTTTATCCTGCACAATGAAAATAATAAAAATTACTGTTATGATACTCCGCTTAAAAAATTAATGTCTCACATTATGCTAATGATACAAATTTGGTACAGCTGTAATCACAATGCCCCACAGAATATAGATAGGAAGTCATTTTAGCTAAACAGTGAATGTCTTAAAGACAAAACCAGAGTTAAGATTTTTCTGTTCCACCCAACAGAGAATTTTTTTCCAATTTCAGTATATTATATTGTAAATTATTTGATATAACATCCGAAAGGGAATGTTTTTTACTTAAATTTTTGTATAATTTTTGCTATTAGGTTTCACTAAAAATTTTGCATAGTATGCCTTTTACAGCCTCTGGGTTGCACAGTCTATTCCTGGCTACAGAATGAGTTTCGTTGCTAAGAATTAGTAAGCCTATTTGGACAGCGTTTGTAACTATTGCATATATTTAATGAGCTTTTCTCTGCTCTTCTGAGAGAAGATTGAGTTAGGCCCAAAATGAAGGATATAAAGGTCTACTTGACAACCTAGCTGGGTTTTAACAAGACTTTTAACCCCTTAGTGACAGAGCCAATTTGCAGCTAAATGACCAGGCCAGTTTTTACAATTCTGACCACTGTCACTTTATGAGGTTATAACTCTGGAACGCTTTAATGGATCTTGCTGACTCTAAGATTTTTTTTTGTGACATATTGTACTTCACGTTAGTGGTAAAAAAATTTTGATATGACTTGTGTTTATTTATTAAATAAATGGAAATATGGCGAAAATTTAAAAAATTTAGCAATTTTCAAACTTTAAATTTTTATGCCCTTAAATCAGAGAGATATGTCACACAAATTTCTTAATAAATAACATTTTCCACATGTCTACTTTACATCAGCACAATTTTGGGAACAAAATTTTTTTTGTTACGAAGTTATAAGGGTTAAAAGTTGACCAGCGATTTCTCATTTTTACAACACCATTTTTTTTTTAGGGACCACATCACGTTTGAAGTCACTTTGAGGGGTCTATATGATAGAAAATATCCAAAAGTGACACCATCCTAAACACTGCACCCCTCAAGGTGCTCAAAACCACATTCAAGAAGTTTATTAACCCTTTTAAGTGCTTCACAGGAACTGATGCAATATGGAAGGAAAAAAATTAACATTTAACTATTTTACAAAAAATTGACTTCAAAACCAATTTTTTTTATTTTCACAAGTGTTAAAAGAAAAAATGAACCACAAAATTTGTTGTGAAATTTCTCCTGAATACGCCGATACCCCATATGTGGGGGTAAACCACTTTTTGGGCGCACAGCAGAGGTGCACAAGGAAAGGAGCGCCGTTTGACTTTTTCAACGCAGAATTGGCTGGATGCCATGTCACGTTTGAAGTGCCCCTGATGTGCCTAAACAGTGAAAAACCCCAACAAGTGACCCCATTTTGGAAACTAGACCCCTTAAGGAACTTATCTAGATGTGTTGTGAACACTTTGAACCTCCAAGTGCTTCACAGAAGTTTATAACGTAGAGCCGTGAAAATAAAAAATCATTTTTTTCCTCAAAAATGATATTTTAGCCAGCTATTTTTTATTTTCCCAAGGGTAACAGGAGAAATTGGACCCCAAAAGTTGTTGTGCAATTTTTACTGAGTACGGCGATACCCCATATGTTGGGGTAAACCACTGTTTGGGCGCATGGCAGGGCTCAGAAGGGAGGGAGCACCATTTTACTTTTTGAACGCCACGTCGCGTTTGGAGACACCCTGATGTGCATAAATAGTGGAAACCCCTCAATTCTAGCTCCAACCCTAAACCCAACACACCCCTAACCCTAATCCTAACCCTATTTCCAACCCTAATTGTATCCCTAACCCTAATTGTATCCCTAACCGTAATTGTATCCCTAACCCTTATTGTAACCCTAACCATTATTGTAACCCTAACCCTAATTCCAACCCTAATTATAACCCTTACCCTAACCTTAATGGAAAAATGAAAATAAATACAATTTCTTTATTTTATTATATGTCCCTAACTAAGTGATAAAGGGGGGGTTTATTTACTATTTTTTATTTTGATCATTGTGATAGGGTTTATCACAGTGATCAAAATGTACTTTCACTGAATGAATGCCGGCAGGCAGATTCGGCGGGCGCACTGCGCATGTCTCCACCATTTTCTTTTACAGGAAGAAGATGCTGGGAGGCTGGGAGCTGCGGGAGGACATAGGGGCACCGGGAGGTATGGGGGGCACACTGGGGGACCCGGGGACCCTATTTCTCTCCTCTCTGATGTGTGATCACATCAGAGGGGAGAGAAATTACATGCAGGATCACGGCTTTTTTTTTTCTTTTTCGATCGCCGTTATATGGTTAATAACGGCGATCGCAAAAGCGGGAGACTGCGTGGGACCCGAATTATGTTTTCTGGGGTCTCGGCTACCCCTTGTTAGCCGAGACCCCGGAGAAAATCTGACTCTGCAGGCGCACTGCGCATGCTCCCGCCATTTTCTTTGCCGGAGATGCTGGGAGATCCGGGAGACATCAGAGGTGGGGAGCTGCGGCAGGACATGGGGACACCGGGAGTCATGGGGGACAGATTGGGGGTCCCGGGGACCCTATTTCTCTCCCCTCTGATGTGCGATCACATCAGAGGAGAGAGAAATTAAATGGAGAATCGCTGCTTTTTTTTTGCGGTCGCCGTTATAGGGTTTATAACGGCGATCGCAAAAGTGGGGTCGGAAAAAACCGACCCGAATCATGTTCTCTGGGGTTTCAACTACCCCCAGGACAGATTGGGGGTCCCGGGGACCCTATTTCTCTCCCCTCTGATGTGCGATCACATCAGAGGAGAGAGAAATTAAATGGAGAATCGCTGCTTTTTTTTTTGCGGTCGCCGTTATAGGGTTTATAACGGCGATCGCAAAAGTGGGGTCGGAAAAAAACGACCCGAATCATGTTCTCTGGGGTTTCGACTACCCCCAGTATTTAATTAACGGCGCTGTGGTTTAAGTACCCTTAACTACCTCCGTTAAAAGGCGTATCGGCGGTCATTAAGGGGTTAAACAATTAAAGTCTGTGACAATTTTTTTCTAACGGCCTTTGGCTTGAGCCATGGTGATTTGATGGATAAATTATCTTCCAAGATTGATCTTGCTCAAGCCTTATAAGGACCACCATGGTTTTCTCCGTTGTTATTTTGATACCATCAAGCCATCAAGTTCCTGGTTTTCTTCTTCTCCTATTTCCTTTTCTTCCCCTTCACCTTTTTCCTGGGATGATTAAATACTAATAATCTTAGTTTACACACAAAAAGCAAACATTATGCAATACGCACAAGATAAAAATTCATAGACACTTTGACAAAAGAATGACAAAAGAATGACAATCTGAACCACATTAGGATGTCTCATATAAAGTCAATAATGAGATAAGCCATAAAAATGTGCTGCTCATTAATACATTCTATAAATAAGTAAAGCCATGTGGACAGCTCCTATAAAAATATATAAGGAAAGACATGCATAATCTGTACACCAAAGATAAAAAGGGCACTTGTTATGATTTGGTAGCTGAGGAGAGCAGGCAAAAACGGCAATACACCAGAGAGGTTGGAATCTACTGGATTGCAGTACCCTGACTAACCACCACAACTAAAGGCAGCCGTGGAGCGTTCCTACGTTGGTCCTAGACGCCTCGTCACAGCCTGAGGTTAACTACACCTAAAGATAGAAAGAGGAAAGCTATCTGCCCCGGAGCAGATCCCCAAAGAACATAGGAAGCCCCCAAACATGTAATGGCGGTTAGACAAGAGGAAATACAGACACAGACAGAAAATAGTATGAGCAAACATTGGGGCCCAATCTACCTGGACAGAAAAGGATAGGAAGGACACTTACTGCAATCCAAAAAACCCTAAAAAATACCAACTCTACTAATTGCAAAAACACCTGAGATCACACGACCTCTACCACCTAAATTAGTTCTCTGATGTCACAAAACTAAGCCGCAGCCACTGAAAAAACTGGAAAAGGCAAATGAACAAATAACAGTGGCTCAGATAAACTGAGAGGAGCACAAGCCCCCGGAGGGGACCTGGCTGACCTCCACAGAAGTGCAGGGAACAATGCAAAAAGCAAGCACAAAAATAAAAGCAGAAAATATCTTATCTGATAGCAGAAGATGCAGGCAAGACTCAGCAAGCTTCCAAGTGAACCAGGAACCACAGTTGAGACAAGAACAATTGATCACCGGCAACCATGATGGGAGGGAACCTCCCTTATATAAGACCAGTCTGTAACTCCTGATTGCCAATCCTCATTCAATGGTTCAGTACTAATTGTAACCACCAGAGGGAGCTCCTGCTCAGAATTCATTTCTAACACATTCACAACAGGCACTAGTCATAGCAAATGGTGTAAAGGTAAGTAATAGTGATGAGCAAGTTTTGCCGAGCATGCTCGGGTGTTCGAGTATTTGAGCGTGCTCAAAGATTTAATTAGTGTCGCCGTAGCTGCATGATTTGCGGCTGCTAGACAGCCTGAATACATGTGGGGATTGCCTGTTTGTTAGGAAATCCCCACATGTATTCAGGCTGTAAAGCAGCCGCAAATCATGCAGCTACGGCGACACTAATTAAATCTTTAAGCACGCTCAAATACTCGGAGAACACCTGAGCATGCTCTATCATCACTAGTAAGTAACCATAAATTGCTTCACACAATGTGCAAACAGCGCAAAAAGTGAATAATAGAAATATACACATGCACAGGCAGGCCAAAACATATTAATGCAAAAAGTGGTATATCAAAAGATTAATGGATAACCAATGCAAAAGTAAGCTTAGTTGATGTGCACACAGTCTAATATAGCAGAGTAGCAGTGAAGGAATCAAACAGTGTCATAGCACTAAATAGTATGCTCAGCATCAATTACTAGTAAAGTAAGAGTAAAGGTAAAGGTCAAGCAATAATATGCATTAGATCAAGTTACCAGAGGTGGAAGAGAGTGTGCCAGGTCCGTTACGCGCGTTTCGGGGCTTGCCTTGTTCAGGGGGAATCTTTGTTGTTTGACCTCTATGAGGATTTTATACAATGGAATAAATATTACGTTTTATACTGTACATGAAGAGGATTGACCATTTTTGGGATTGTTTTACTACGCTGTAGTCTTTTTCCTTCCTTGCAAGCTTCCTGGTGGCTCTTGCCCAGCCCATGTCAATGCGAAGTGTTCCAGACTCTGCTTAGAGGACTTCCAGTGTGGTGAGCTGACTCCATCCATTTAAAATGTTGTGAAAACATAACAAATGTTGTTAAAATATAATAGTCCACATTAGCTATTGTTATTGTTCATGAATCCACCATCAGGAGGACACTGAACAACAATGGTATTCAAGGCCAGATTAGGGGAAACCATTGCTCTCCAGGGAGGTACTGCAGACGTGTAGCACCCTGCCATAGTAGTAGTACCTGGCTACTATACAGTTGTTGGAGCTGTGTAGTTCCACAACTAATTACTTCAGTCCGCCAGCACTGAGAACAGCTAGTTAGCAGGGTGCCGGGTGTCGCACCACCACCAATCTGATATTGATGATCGGATAGGTCATCAATATAAAGTCTTGGATACTCCCTTTAAATATAACATATAAGTATACAGGAACTCAGTAGCACAACCACACTTAAAACATAATATTAGGGTGTCATCAATCCGCAGGGACCCCAGTACATAGAAAAAGTAGAAGAGTCAACAATAGTCCAGATAAGTAGGAAACTGCTAGCCTTTAATTCACTTCACAGTTTGGAGAATATATCTATTGATAGTAGTTTGTTGTGTAGCGTTAAAGGTTGCAGAGACTCACTGTAGTAAAACAAACCCAACAGCAGCAGATTATTTTCAGGTTAAAATAGTATTGATATTGTGCAAAAAGAAAAAAAGGAAAAAAAAAAACAATTTACCACACGGCCTTAAGCTTCTCAGAAATGGATAGTACTCATATGGTGATTGATTAGTCTCTTAAATAATGCAAACAAGTATAATCTATATATTATTGTTTAGCTTGCCATTACTAACCCCTTCTCAATACAGGATGTACCAGCATTGACTACTCCTATCAAAGATCAATGAATCGTAGGTAAATAAGTACAAAAAGGTTAACAATATAAGCTTAACAGGAAAGATATGAACAAAGTGTAACGAGTGTAATGGCCACTTCAGCAAGAATGTCATCAACACATTAAATTACTGTAGTATATTTGTTGTTCACCTTTGAAAACAACGTTGTAGAACAGGCAACCTTTTACCCAGAAGAGTTTACAAACACAGTAAACTAATTATTCCCAAAAAGATTTATCACTAGAAAATGTATTAAATCAAGTAATTTATAGTGGACATAGAGATAAACAAATATCAGAACATTTTATTCCAAGAGTAAAATAAAAACATGGTCTCTGACCACAATAAATAAGCAGAGATGGTTTCCTTGATTGCAGAGAGCACATAAGTCACATATTTGTAACAAACATATTTCAAGGGTTTTCAAGACTTTATATAAAAACCCCAACTTTATAAAATAAAAACCTAAAGAAATTAAATAGAATATAAGTTGGTGTGCATGCAACATGCAGGCGCATGTTCACACTGACAACTAAACAGATAGACCCTGAGATAAAAACAAAATGAGAAAATATCCTGCAGCAAATAACTAAATAGACAATAGTGCATGAAAATAACACTGGGTACTTAATTAACACAATATTGATTTAAAAAACTCTAAAAGCCATCCTACCATGTCAAGGTGACGGTCCTAACCTCTAGTATTATAACCTTACCATACAGTCATGGCCAAAAGTTTTGAGAATGACACAAATATTATATTTCACATGATCTGCTGCCCTCTGGTTTTTATGTGTGTTTTGACAGATGTTTTTATCACAGACAGAAATATAACTGCAAACATATGAGTAACAAAAGCTTATATTGACAGTTAGAATGAGTTAATGCAGCAAGTCAATATTTGCAGTGTTGACCCTTCTTCTTCAGGACCTCTGCAATTCTCCCTGGCATGCTCTCAATCAACTTCTGGACCAAATCCTGACTGATAGCAGTCCATTCTTGCACAATCAATGCTTTCATTTTGTCAGAATTTTTAGGTTTTTGTTTGTCCACCTGTCTCTTGATGATTGACCACAAGTTCTCAATGGGATTAAGATCTGGGGAGTTTCCAGGCCATGGACCCAAAATCTCTATGTTTTGTTCCCTGAGCCATTTAGTTATCACCTTTGCTTTATGGCAAGGTGCTCCATCATGCTGGAAAAGGCATTGTTGATCGCCAAACTGCTCTTGGAGGGTTGGGAGAAGTTGCTCTTGGAGGACATTCTGGTACCATTCTTTATTCATGGCTGTGTTTTTAGGCAAGACTGTGAGATAGCCGATTCCCTTGGCTGAGAAGCAACCCCACACATGAATGGTTTCAGGATACTTAACAGTTGGCATGAGACAAGACTGGTGGTAGCGCTCACCTTGTCTTCTCCGAATGAGGCATTTTCCTGATGTCCCAAACAATCGAAAAGGGGATTCATCAGAGAAAATAACTTTACCCAGTCCTCAGCAGTCCACTGCCTGTACCTTTTGCAGAATATCAGTCTGTCCATGATGTTTTTTCTGGAGAGAAGTGGCTTCTTCGCTGCCCTCCTTGAGACCAGGCCTTGCTCCAAGAGTCTCCGCCTCACAGTGCGTGCAGATGCACTCACACCTGCCTGCTGCCATTCCTGAGCAAGCTCTGCACTGCTGGTAGCCCGATCCCGCAGATGAAACACTTTTAAGAGACGGTCCTGGCGCTTGCTGGTCTTTCTTGGGTGCCCTGGAGCCTTTTTGGCAACAATGGAACCTCTCTCCTTGAAGTTCTTGATGATGCGATAGATTGTTGACTGAGGTGCAATCTTTCTAGCTGCGATACTCTTCCCTGTTAGGCCATTTTTGTGCATTGCAATGATGACTGCACGTGTTTCTTTAGAGATAACCATGGTTAACAGAAGAGAAACAATGATGCCAAGCACCAGCCTCCTTTTAAAGTGTCCAGTGGTGTCATTCTTACTTAATCATGACAGATTGATCTCCAGCCATGTCCTCATCAACACCCACACCTGTGTTAATGGAGCAATCACTGAAAAGAGGTTAGCTGGTCCTTTTAAGGCAGGGCTGCAATGATGTTGAAATGTGTTTTGGGGGATAAAGTTCATTTTCTAGCCAAATATTGACTTTGCAAGTAATTGCTGTTAAGCTGATCACTCTTTATAACATTCTGGAGTATATGCAAATTGCCATTAGAAAAAGTGAAGCAGTAGACTTTGTAAAAATTAATATTTGTGTCATTCTCAAAACTTTTGGCCATGACTGTATGTCAAATGACATAAATGTGAACAATGGGTATCATAATTTTATTACATTGCCTTAGTTACTTAACCAGTTAGTGACCTAGCCAATTTTGACCTTAATGACCAGGCCAAATTTTTCAATTCTTACCAGTGCCATTTTATGAGACTGTTTTTTCAAGACATATTGTACTTCATGATAGTGGTAAAATTTCTTCAAATAAATATAGAGAAGGGAAGCAGCAGTCCTAAATAGTGGTGCCATCAGGAAAGGTGCGCCCTTGTTTACCTTCACAATACAGCTTTTTGGCTCACTTGACAATAAAAAAAATCCTCTTTTTTCAACAACATCTTGCTTATGAGATACTGTCTGATTTTTATGTTTATTGCTTTCCATTTGATATATAATTTCATATTTTTGTTTTATTTAGATAACCTTGATAAAGGCAAATATCGGCTGAAACGTTGGTTTCAGTTTTCCTTTCAATATGTGATTGTAATAAATGCACTACTTTTTGCAAGATATCAAGTTTGTGCCGAAGGTTCTTCCTGTAGCTGGCAAAATGTGTTCGATATGACTTGTTTATTTATGAAAAAAATGGAAATTTGGCAACAATTTTGAAAATTTTGCAATTTCAAAATTTTAATTTTTGTGCCCTTAGATCAGAGAGTTATGTCACACAATATAGCTCTTAAATAACATTACCCACATGTATACTTTGCATGAGCACAATTTTGGAAACATAGTATTTAATTGTTAGGAAGTTAAAAGGTTTAAAAGTTGACCAGTGATTTCTCATTTTTCCAACAAAATTTACAAAACCATTTTTTAGAGACCACATCACATTTGAAGTGACTTCAATGGGTGTATATGATAGAAAGTACCCACAAGTGACAACAATCTAAAAACTGTACCCCTCAAGGTGTTAAAAACACATTCAAGAATTGTTTTAACCCTTCAGTTGCTTCACAAGAACTGAAGCAATGTGGAAGGAAAAAATGAACATTTAACTTTTTTTCACAAAAAAATTACTTAAAACCCAAACTTTATTTTCACAAGAGAAAATTGACGCCAACATTTGTTGTGCACTTTCTCCTGAGTATGTTGATACCCATAGGTGGGGGAAATCCACTGTTTGGGTGCACGGCAGGACTCGGAAGGGAAGGAGCATCATATGATTTTTTAAATGCAAAATTTGCTGGCATCTAGAGTGGACGCCATGTCACGTTTGGAGAGCCCCTGATGTGCCTAAGTGGTGGAATCCCCCCACAAGTGACCCCATTTTGGAATTTAGACCCCCTCATGGATTTTAACCAGGGTATAGAGAGCAATTTGAACCCACAGGTATGACACAGAATTTGATAACATTAGGTTGTCATATTGAATATGTCGTCATTAGTGTTAAGTGCAGGTGCTCGCTACTCCAGTTTGCATCGGGTGCTCGGGTATGCACTGAATATTGCGGGTGCTCGAGTGACATGCTCGAGTACCTGCCCCACATGTTTCTCAGCTGTTAGCTACCATCCAAAAAAATGCAGGGATCCATGATACTCTGTACATACTCGAGCACCTGATGCAAACTCGAGTAGAGAGCACTTGCGCTCAACATTAGCCATCATATTGTCATCATTTTCTTTTTTCATTTGAAACCAAAACAATTCTAACTCCAACCCTAACAAAACCCTAACCCTAACTGCAAAGAATTTAAAAAAATCACTAATTTTTTATTTTATCATTTTTATCTAAGAGGTTGACAAAGGGGGATTTGATTTACTATATTTTTTATTTTGATCACTGTGATAGGGTCTATCACAGTGATGAAAGGAAACAATAGGAAAAATTCCTTATTGTTGCCGAGTACCAGCTGGCAAATCTCAGGGGGCGCACTGCTTATGCGCCCACCATTTTTTTGCAGGAAGATGACACGGATGGCAGGGGGAAAAATCAGGAGGGCCCAGGGATAGTGGAGGTATAGGGGAGGCTCTGCTGATCCAATTTCTCTCTTCTTTAATATGTTAGATCATATCAAAAGAGAGGGAAATGTATTGTAAACCGGACTTTTTTTTGTCTCTGTCATTATTCGGTGAATAACGGTGATCACGTGACAGGAGACCACCCCTCATCATGTTTTCTGGTGTCTCAGCTAGTCCCGGTAGCTAAGACCCCAGAGATTTTCAGTGATGGGGGCACAATACCCTTATTTATCAGTGCCATTAAAAAGCAGTGCTGAGAAATAAGTATCCTTAACTGCCCCTGTTAAAAGGGGTTGTTAAGGGTTTAAACAACATGAAAATAAGCAAATTTGCAATTGGCTTGCTTTTGTATCTGTTTTCATTCTCCTTCTGTGGGAGTTTTTTTTTTACATACTGTACAGCTTGTTTTAAATTAGATCAACCATCAGAGCCTGGCCACTTATGCCCAGAAGTTACACTTCAGGAACACAGTTAAGGCCGGCGTCACACACAACGACAAAAAATCGGTCCGTTTTATACGGTCGATTGTCGGATCAAAATGAAAACATCACACATGCTTCTGTCATCCGATTTTCCTTCAAAGATGCGATTTAGTCGCATGTGTGTGTACCTTGTAACATCCGATTTTCATCCGACTTGCGAGAATTTCTCGCAGGCTTGCAAAACTGACATATAATGGATCCAAAAGAATAGTATTAAAATCACAAAAGAAAGAATAGATATATACACATAGAACACATATATATATATATATATATATATATACATGTCATTGTGACATGTATATATATATATATATATTTATAGTTCTTACACTTCTACATACTGTATTAGCCGCTCATTCAATTGCCGGCTTCTGTGAAATCACAGAAGCCGACATGAAATGATACATTGTTTCCACACAGTTAACCATATAATTTCATGTATTTTGATATATGGTATTAAGTTAATATTACATAAGTATATGTGTGAAAAATTTCAGACATGTAGGGATTAATTAAAGGTGTAAATTTGTTGTAAAAAAAAAAAAATTTTTAACAACGAATTTACACTTTTATTTAACCCCTACATGTCTGAAAATTTGCACACATATACTTATGTAATATTAACTTAATACCATATATCAAAATACATGAAATTATATGGTTAACTGTGTGGAAACAATGTATCATTTCATGTCGGCTTCTGTGATTTCACAAAAGCCGGCAATTGAATTTGCGGCTATTACAGTATGTAGAAGTCTAGGAAATATAAATATATATATACATGTCACAATATATATATATATATATATATATATGTATTCTATGTGTGTATATCTATTCTTTCTAGTCTTTATTAAAGCTGTCAGTGTGATTTTACAGTATAGGCAGGGATGAATTGCCGGCTTTTCTAAAGGACACCGATGCGATTTCATCGCAAGTCACACAGTGCGGTCCGTTTGTAATCCGATTTTTCATCGCTCCCATAGACTTGCATTGGCGATTGTCGACCGACAATCGGTGACAATCGCAGCATGCTGCGATTGCACTCGGACGTTTAAAACGGACCACAAAAAATCTGATACTGGGAGCAGCTCCATATATTAACATAGGTCCGACTGCAATGCGATTTTTCATCGCATTGCAGTCGTCCGATTCTGTCGCCAGTGTGACGCCGGCCTAACTCCTAAAATCCCAGTTAACTCGTTCCAGCATATTGACTTTCACACAGAAATTAGCTGATCATCTTCCTTCCCTTCCCTGTCTGTCCCTGCCAATCTGATATAACCACTCTCTCTACCCCAGCATTAGAAGTTTCCAGAGCAATTGTATCACAGCTCTCATTTTCCTGATACAATGGGGAAGATAAGTATTTGATACACTGCCGATTTTGCAAGTTCATGTTTTCCTCACCATGCTTCACAGTTGAGACGGTGTTGTTAGGGTAGTACTCATCCTTGTTTTTCCTCCAAACACGGCGAGTGGAGTTGATACCAAAAAGCTCAAATTTGGTCTCATCTGACCACATGACCTTCTTCCATGTCTCCTTTGGATCATCTAGATGGTCATTGGGGGATGGTAAGCAGGCCTGGACATGTCCTGGTGTGAGCAGGGGGACATTGCGTGTCATGCAGGATTTTAATCCATGACGGCGTAGTGTGTTACTAACAGTAATGTTTGAGACTATGGTCCCAGCTCTCTACAGGTCATTGACCAGGTTCTGTTGTGTAGTTCTGGGCTGATTCCTTACCTTTCTCAGAATCATCCTTATCACACAAGATAAGATCCTGCATGGAGCCCCAGACCGAGGAAGATTGAAGGTCATCTTGTGTTTCTTCCATTTTCAAATAATTGTGCCAACAGTGATTGCCTTCTCACCAAGCTGCTTGCCTATTGTCCTGTGGCCCATCATCCCAGCCTTGCGCAAGTCTACAATTTTGTCCCTGATGTCTTTACACAGATCTTTAGTCATGCCATGGTGGACAGGTTGGCATGTGATTTATTGAGTGTGTGGACAGGTGGAATTTTATGCCGGTAACAAATACAAACAGATGTAATTAATACAAGAAATGAGTGCAGAGTAGGAGGACTTCTTAAAGAAAAACTAACATGTCTGTGACAGCCAGAATTCTTGCTGGTTGGTAGGTGATCAAATACTTATTTCATGCAATACGATGAAATGCAATTATTTAAAAATAATACAATGTGATTTTCTGTTTTTTTTTTATTTTTAGATTCTGTCTCTCACAGTGTACCTACAATAAAAATTACAGACCTCCTCTTTGAAGATTGGAAAACTTGCAAATTCGGCAGTGTATCAAATACTTATTTTCCCAACTGTATGTGGGCTTGTTCAAATGCACTGTCATCTCTATACATGAATATAGCAATAGCATTGTCTACTTCAAAATATTGACAATAGCAGAAAGACACTTAAAAGGAATTGTCATTCAAAAAGGACTGCAGAGCATCCCTGTTGTGAACGTTTTGTAGACGACTTCGGAGCTGCAGCTCCCTCTGGTGGTTGCTGAGGGTATTGAACCTATGTTGATCACCAAGAGTCCTACACCTGCAGGTAACGAGTGGTTGTCAGGTGGTACTGACTGGCCTGATATAAGTGAGTTGACCTCCCATGATCCTCGCCGGTGATCAATTGTTCTTCCTATTCTAGGTTGGAATTCAGCTTGCTTTCCTGCTGTCTCCTGCTTGCTTTCAGATAAGTCCCTTTCAGGTTTTTTTACTGTGGTTTGAATTCCTTGCTTTTTGCTGCATTGCTTTTTGTCTTGAGCCGGGTCACCTTTGGGGGGCTTTGGCTGGTCTCCGTTCATTTTTTGTATTTGTTCATTTGCTCAGTTCTTGTGATATTTTACTGCTGGGTAGCTACATGTCCACACCAGAGATCTGATATAGGTGGTCGAGACCATGTGGTCTCAGTGTTTTTGGATTCAAAAGTGTTGGAGTTTTTCCTAGGGTTTTTTTGGGTTGCAGACAGTATTCTCTCCTGTGCTGTCCTATCTAGACAGTTTTGGGCCCCAGCGTTTGCTCAATCTATTTTCTGTCTGTGTTCGTATTTTCATGTTGTCTATCCGCCATTATATGTTTGGGGGCTTCCTACTCTTTTGGGGTCTACTTCAGGGCAGTTAGCTTTCCTCTTTCCATCTTCAGGGACAGCTATCTCTCTGGCTGTGCCGAGGCGTCCAGGACCACCGTAGGTAAGCTCCACGGCTGCTTCTAGTTGTGCGGCTAGTTTAGGGGTCTGCAATCTATTAGTTTCCAACCTCTCTGGTGTTAGACTGCCTATGCGATTTTTTGCTCCTGCCTCCTCAGCTACCATAACATAACAGAATCACTGGCCATACTGAAAATTCTATGGTACTCAATAAAAGGGAAAAATAGTAAAGGAAAAAAAAAAAGTTGTCAGAGTTGTCAGAATTTTTTTTTCCTGTTTGTTGCATTTTTTCAATCTTTTTCTTTGGGGGGCTGAGGAGGAATTTTTTCCCCAATGGAGGTCAAGAATTTGTCCGATCGTGTGGAGCAGCTTGCTGCTGAAGTTCGGAGTATTGCTATCTATCTTGCTGGGTTGCCTGCTGTGGAACCTAGAATCCCTCTGCCGGATTTATTTTTGGGGATCGGTCTAAGTTTTTGAATTTTAAAAATAACTGTAAGTTGTTTTTTGCTTTGAAGCCTAAATCCTCAGGGAACACAGCGCAGCAGTTTCAAATTGTCATCTCCCTGTTGCGCGGTGACCCTCAGGATTGGGCCTTTTCCCTGACACCTGGGGATCCTGTTTTGAATGATGTTGATGTGTTTTTTCAGGCTCTGGGGTTATTGTACGATGAACCTAATGTTACTGATCAAGCTGAAAAAACCTTGTTGGCATTGAATCAGGGTCATGAAGCCGCTGAGCTGTATTGTCAGAAATTCAGAAAGTGGGCAGTCCTTACTAAATGGAATGATGATGCTCTGGCAGCTCTTTTTCGGAAGGGTCTGGCAGAGACTGTAAAGAATGTTATGGTGGGATTCCCTGTCCCCTCTGGTCTCAATGACTATATGTCATTAGCTATTCAAGTTGACAGACGTCTGCGCGAGTGTAGAAATATGCGTGAGATTGTGATGCCTTGCGGGCCAGCCCCTGAGCCCATGCAGTGTGATGGAGTGACTTCTGGGGCACAGCGTCATGAATTTCGTAAGCGTAATAAGTTGTGCTACTATTGTGGTGACGCTTCTCATGCTATTTCCGTCTGCCCCAAGCGGGGAAGACGTTTTGCGGGCTCAGTTGTTTTGGGTAGTGTTCAGACTAAATTTCTGTTGACTGTTACCTTGATTTGCTCCATGTCCACATTTTCAGCTCAGGCTTTTGTTGATTCAGGGGCAGCTATAAACCTGATGGATTTTGATTTTGCCAAACGTTATGGTTTTCCTATGATACCACTGCAGAAGTCTATTCCTTTGCTGGGCATTGATTCTACCCCTTGGCGGAAAATAAACCCCAGTTTTCTACCCAGGTGATAATGCGGGTTGACCCGGACCACCAAGAGAATTGCAAATTTTTGGTATTAGATAATTTACATGACATTGTTGTACTGGGGTTTCCTTGGTTACAGACTCACAAGCCTGTTTTGGATTGCAAGTCTGTGTCTGTGACCAGTTGGGGTTGTCAATGTGTTCGTGCTGACACTCCTGTTTTTTCTGCCTCCCCCCAGTCTCAAGATGTTCCTGACTATTTGACTGATTTTTCTGATGTGTTTAGTGACAGTAAGTCTGCATCCTTACCTCCTCATAGGAGTTATGATTGCGCTATTGACTTAATACCCGGTTGTAAATTTCCCAAGGGTCGGCTCTTTAATTTAGCTGTACCTGAGCATGAAGCTATGCGATCTTATATCAAAGAGACTTTAGAGAAGGGTCATATCAGACCATCGTCTTCACCCTTGGGCGCCGGCTTTTTCTTTGTGGCCAAGAAGGATGGCTCATTGAGGCCGTGTATTGACTATCATCTCCTGAATAAGATCACTATTAAATATCAATATCTGTTACCCTTGATTTCTGACCTATTTTCCAGAGTGAAGGGTGCTTGTTGGTTTACCAAGCTTGACCTCAGGGGGCGTATAATCTTATTCGCATCAAGCATGGAGATGAATGGAAGACCACGTTTAATACCCCAGACGGGCATTTTGAGTACCTAGTGATGCCTTTTGGGCTCACTAATGCCCCTTCCGTCTTCCAATCCTTTATGAATGATATTTTCCGGGATTTCGTGGATAAATTTCTGATCGTTTATTTGGACGATATCTTGATTTTTTCCAATGACTGGGATTCTCATGTGGAACATGTTCGGACTGTATTCCGGATTTTGAGAGAAAACGCATTGTATGTGAAGGGATCAAAATGTCTTTTGGCGTACAGAAGGTTTCATTTCTGGGATTCATTTTGTCTCCGTCTGTTATTGAAATGGACCCAGTCAAAGTTCTGGCCATTTGTGTTTGGGTTTAACCCACTACACTGAAGGCTCTTCAGAGATTTTTGGGTTTCGCTAATTTTTATCGTAAATTTATAGCTAATTTCTCTGGTATTGTGAAGCCACTGACTGATTTGACCAAGAAGGGTTCTGATGTAGTGAATTGGTCTCCTGAGGCAGTTTCTGCGTTTCAGAAGCTTAAGCAGAGATTCACTTCTGCTCCTGTTCTGCGCCAACCTGATGTTTCTCTACCATTTCAGGTGGAGGTTGATGCTTCTGAGATTGGTGCAGGAGCCGTTTTGTCCCAAAAGGGATCAGGAAACCTCTAAGATTAACCCTTGTGCCTTTTTCTCTCGAAAATTTTTCCTAGCGGAACGTAATTATGATGTGGGTAATCGGAAGTTATTGGCGATGAAGTAGGCTTTTGAGGAGTGGAGACATTGGCTGGAAGGAGCCAAGCATCAGGTGGTTGTCCTCACGGAGGAAGAATGTGATGTCCGAGATTCATTGCTCCACGTTGATCGGCCATCCTGGTATTTTTGGTACCAGAGATTTGGTGAGTCGGTCCTTTTGGGGGCCCACTTTGTCTCGTGACGCCAGGGACTTTGTGCAGTCCTGTGGAACTTGTTTTCGGTCCAAAACTTGCTCTCGCTCTAGTGGTTTGTTAATGCCATTGCCTGTGCCCAAGAAGCCATGGACCCATATCTCTATGGATTTTATTTCCGACCTCCCTGTCTCTCAGAGAATGACCGTTATTTGTGTGATCTGTGATAGGTTTTCCAAGATGATTCATCTTGTGCCACTACCTGAGTTGGCATCCTCCTCCGAGTTGGTGCCCTTGTTTTTTCAACAGGTGGTTCGGTTGCACGGCGTTCCAGAGAACATTGTGTCTGACAGAGGAGTCCAGTTTGTTTCCAGATTTTGGAGGACATTTTGTTCCAAACTGGGAGTTCAGATGTCTTTTTCCTCTGCGTTCCAGACCAATGGACAAACTGAGAGAACAAACCAGACCTTGGAGACTTATTTGAGATGTTTTGTGTCTGCTGATCAAGATGACTGGGTCTCTTTTTTGCCTTTGGCTGAGTTTGCTTTGAATAATAGGGCTAGTTCTGCCACCTTGATGTCTCCATTTTTCTGCAATTTCGGGTTTCATCCTCGATTTTCTTCAGGGCAGGTGGAGGCTTCTGTCTGTCCTGCTGTTGACTCTATTGTGGAGAGAATGCAGCTGATTTGGGATCAAGTAGTGGATAAGCTGTCTCTCTCAGGAGAAGGCCCAGCGGTTTGCCAACCGGCATAGGACTGATGGTCCTCGATTTAAAGTGGGTGACTTGGTTTGGTTGTCCTCAAAAAATATTCCTGTGAGGGTCGCGTCTCCAAAATTTAAGCCAAGGTTCATTAGACCTTATGAGATCGTGGAGATTATTAATCCCGTTTCCTTCCGTTTGCTTCTTCCAGGAGCATTCAAGATTCACAATGTATTTCACAAATCTTTATTGAAGAAACTTGTCGAGCCAGTGGTTCCTATGGCTGCGCCTCCTGATCCTGTTTTGGTTGAGGGCAATTTGGAGTATGTGGTTGAGAAGATATTGGATTCTCGTTTGGCCAGACAGAGACTACAGTACTTGGTGAAGTGGAAAGGCTATGGTCAGGAGGACAATTCTTGGGTGTTTGCTTCTGACATTCATGTTGAAAGACTGGTCCGTGCCTATCACCGAGCTCATCCTGATCGTACTGGTGGCACAAGTGAGCGTTCGGTGACCCCTCCTCAAGGGGGGTACTGTTGTGACGTTTTGGAGACGACTTCGGAGCTGCAGCTCCCTCTGGTGGTTGCTGAGGGTATTGAACCTATGTTGATCACCAAGAGTCCTACACCTGCAGATAACGAGTGGTTGTCAGGTGGTACTGACTGGCCTGATATAAGTGAGCTGACCTCCCATGATCCTCGCCGGTGATCAATTGTTCTTCCTGGTCTAGGTTGGAATTCAGCTTGCTTTCCTGCTGTCTCCTGCTTGCTTTCAGATAAGTCTCTTTCAGTTTTTTTTACTGTGGTTTGAATTCCTTGCTTTTTGCTGCATTGCTTTTTGTCTTCAGCCGGGTCCCCTTTGGGGGCTTTGGCTGGTCTCCGTTCATTTTTTGTATTTGTTCATTTGCTCAGTTCTTGTGATATTTTACTGCTGGGTAGCTACATGTCCACACCAGAGATCTGATATAGGTGGTCGAGACCATGTGGTCTCAGTGTTTTTGGATTCAAAAGTGTTGGAGTTTTTCCTAGGGTTTTTTTGGGTTGCAGACAGTATTCTCTCCTGTGCTGTCCTATCTAGACAGTTTTGGGCCCCAGCGTTTGCTCAATCTATTTTCTGTCTGTGTTCGTATTTTCATCTTCATCCATTATATGTTTGGGGGCTTCCTACTCTTTTGGGGTCTACTCCAGGGCAGTTAGCTTTTCTCTTTCCATCTTCAGGGATAGCTATCTCTTTGGCTGTGCCGAGGCGTCTAGAACCACTGTAGGAACGCTCCACGGTTGCTTCTAGTTGTGCGGTTAGTTTAGGAGTCTGCAACCTATTAGTTTACAACCTCTCTGGTGTTAGACTGCCTATGCGGTTTTTTGCTCCTGCCTCCTCAGCTACCATAACATAACACATCCCTCTTCTACAAAAGCCAAGAAGTAAGGAGACTGGAGAGCTGTAAACTGCTCAAGAGACAACTTTAATAGTCTTCTTCCATTTAAATCAGCTATGGGACTGATCCTTTTTGAACATGAATTAAATTATCTGTTTCTAAAACAGACAAAAGGAATTACCGAACAAAGGTCAGCTCCATTAATCTGCTCAGTTTCAGGCTTGATCATTTCATTGGTTTGAGAGCAAACTGGAGTTAAAAAAAACCACAGGAGTTAAAAGTAGGAGTTCAATGCCTAAAAATATTTAAATTTTCCCTACCGTATTCTTTTTTTTTTTTTGTTTGTTTGGTTGTATAATGAATAGCAAGATTGGAGATTTCCTTCAGTGTACAGTCTGCCATGTGAATACACAACTGTAATTGGAGTTTGAGGGTGAATACCACTGTGGTAGAAGTGAGCATGTTGCCCACCTGGAAGCTCATATTAGAACAGCCCAGCTAGTAGCCGAAGGGATTGGAATGAAGGTTGAATAAAATAATTGATAGTTAGAAGGGATTTATAATTAGGAAGACCTACAAGCCCACCTCAATCAAAAATGTGGCTATCTCCCTGGTGCCGGGGTCCAGCTTGTGATAGAACAAATTATTAAATTACTGTGGGGGGCTGGTGATGAAGCAGCTGTTATGGACCACGTGAGAACCAATGACAGTAGGATATTGTCATGTATTAAAAGATATATGAACTCATTGGACAGGTGTCATGTGTGCATTGCCACGAAGATCGTCGCGGTTGCACATTTTGACTTCTCACAGCTGAGCTGCTGTTTCTTTGTGTTTGGCAGCTAGGGAGTTAATTCTGTCTGTGCTCGGTGCTGGGACGGGGTGCAGTTTCTCCCGGCTGCAATTGATTATTTGTTGATTGGTTTCCTTTAAATTCCTGGTTGTCTGCTTGGGGAGTTGCCAGTGAAACCTTCATGCAGACCACAGATAGGAATGAATCTGTATAGACTTTAGTTGTGAGCTCCTTAGTTGTTCTGGGCTCAACTTGGTTAGAGTTTATTTCCCAGACCATTTATGTTCCTTTGGTGTTTGAGTGTGTATGCAAGCGAGTGTTATCCTGTCTGTCTTATATGTCTAATCTGTGTATTTAGCTAAGATCAGCCCATATCCCTTTGGTGGTAGTCAGGATCCTTCTTAGGACTGATTACAGGGTTCAGGGTCTGATAGGAGACAGGGTTAGGTTGGTGACTTGAACCTCTGAACCATTATCAGTACCTCCAAGGTGAGGGATTAGTTAGGACCCCAGTTTAGGGTCAGGTTAGATCCCGGTCCACCTCTTTCCTGTTTCAGCTCATCAAGTCCTCAAGATTAACCCTGAGTTCAGCAGATATCGTGTCAGGTAAATCTATTCTATACTTACATGCTGATGTTGCTATACTAGTTGTTGTATAGAGTGTTGTTCCTGTATTAATAGTTTACTGACATTGTATACATATCATTAGACAGCGTGACATTTTCACTGGCCATAAAAATTATCTCCAGTTACCATGGATCCAGTAGCCCAGCTGGCTCTGCAGTTGCAGGGATTATCCATGGAGCTGACGGACATTAAGTCCAAAGTTTTGTCTCCCCTGGAGCAAACCAGAGTTGAACCTAAGGTTGCTCTCCCGGACAGGTTCACTGGTGGGCGAGACAAATTTTTCACCTTCCGGGAGGCATGTAAATTGTATTTTCGGCTTCGGCCTCGATCATCAGGGAGTGAGGAGCAGAGAGTGGGAATTGTTATCTCACTTCTGCAAGGGGACCCTCAATCCTGGGCATTTTCCCTTCCTCCGGGATCCCCGGCTCTACTGTCTGTAGATCAATTTTTTACTGCCCTGGGATTGGTATATGATGACCCAGATCGGGTCTCTCTTGCTGAGACAAAATTACGTAAGATACAGCAGGGAGATCGTCCGGCAGAGGAATTTGCTTCTGAGTTTCGTAGATGGGCCACAGATACTCAGTGGAATGACCCAGCTCTTAGGAGCCAGTTTTGTCATGGGCTTTCTGATAAATTAAAAGACGTTTTGGCTCAGTATGAGTCTCCTCCTTCTCTGGAGGCTGCTATGGCCTTAGCTATCCGTACTGATAGACGGCTTCGGGAGAGGGGTGAGGTAACCCCACTCCCTGTTGTTTCTCCACCTACCACTAAAGTCCCTTATGTTGAGGTTCCCCTTGTCTGTTCGGATGAGCCTATGCAGTTGGGAGGGACATCATTTCGTAGGAGGGGATTGGCGGTACGCCGCAGGACTAGAAGATGTTTTTTCTGCGGGAAAGAGGGACATTTTGTTGGAGAATGTCCATCCCGTGCCTTGTTGAGCCAAAAGTCGCCGGAAAACTGTTAATCCCAGGTTGTGTGGTGGACGACAACCTGGGAGTATGTATTTCATCCGCCAGTTCTTCTCAGTTCCTTGTACCAGTGGAGGTGGTAGTTGGTACGAGAGTGGAGAGATTGTCTGTTATTCTTGATAGTGGTTCTGGGGCTAATCTGGTTGACGCTCAGTTTGCTCAGGCTCAAGGTATGCATCTGAGTGTATTGGTCAAACCGATCCCTATATTCTCCATTGACGCCAGGCCTCTCGGCCAAGGTAGCTTTGTTCATGAGGCTCATAACATTGACCTTCGGGTAGGGGCAATACATAGGGAACAATTATCTTGTTTTGTGTTGGAGGGTCTACCTACTCCCATTGTGTTGGGACTTCCTTGGTTGGTTAAACATAACCCTGTGATTAATTGGCAGTCCAGAGAAATAAGCCAATGGGGTGAGTTTTGCAAAAGCAACTGCATGAACACAGTCATCAGTGCGGTCGTGCCTAGTACATTGCCTCCTTTTTTGGAGGATTTTGGGGATGTTTTCTCTGAGGAGGGGTGTCAGGAGTTGCCTCCTCATCGCGTGTATGACTGCTCTATTAATCTCCTTCCTGATGCTAAGTTGCCTAAAGCTAGGTTGTATAATCTTTCTGGTCCTGAGAGGCAGGCTATGAAAGATTATATTTCTGAAAGTCTGGCCAAAGAGCATATTAGACCTTCATCTTCCCCAGTAGCCGCGGGGTTCTTCTTTGTGAAGAAGAAAGATGGAGGCCTACGCCCTTGCTTGGATTTCCGCGAACTTAATCGGATTACTGTTCGAGATCCGTATCCACTCCCTCTTATTCCTGATCTCTTCAATCAAATTGTTGGCGCCAAATGGTTTTCTAAATTGGATCTCAGGGGGGCGTATAATCTGATTAGGATAAAAGAGGGGGATGAGTGGAAAACGGCGTTTAACACGCCGGAGGGACATTATGAGAACCTAGTCATGCCTTTTGGTCTGACTACTGCACCAGCAGTATTCCAACATTTTGTTAATGACATTTTTCGTCACCTTGTGGGTCTGTTTGTGGTTGTATATTTGGACGACATTTTAATTTACTCGCCAGATCTTGTGTCTCATCAGGAGCATGTGAGACAGGTGTTGCAGATCTTGCGAGACAATAAACTATACGCCAAACTGGAGAAGTGTGTATTTGCCGTACAGGAACTTCAGTTTTTGGGTTTTTTGGTGTCAGCCTCTGGTTTCCGTATGGACCCTGAAAAGGTGAGAGCAGTGCTTGAATGGGATCAGCCAGGGGATCTTAAGGCTCTGCAGCGTTTTTTGGGGTTTGCTAACTACTACCGGAAATTTATTTGTAATTTCTCATCTGTCGTCAAACCTCTCACTGACATGACAAGAAAAGGGACGGATTTTTCTAAATGGTCGGACAAAGCTTGCCAAGCCTTTTCCTCTTTGAAGAAATGTTTTGCTTCGGCACCCGTTCTCATCCAACCAGATGCATCTCAGCCGTTCATTGTGGAGGTGGATGCGTCTGACGTAGGGGTGGGTGCTATATTGTCCCAGGGTCCGTCCCCTGGTAAATGGCATCCGTGAGCTTTCTTTTCTAAGAAATTGTCGTCCGCCGAAAGGAATTATGATATCGGCAATAGGGAACTTTTGGCCATTAAGTTAGCTTTTGAAGAATGGCGTCACTTTTTGGAGGGGGCAGTCCACCCGGTTACCGTTATTACTGATCACAAGAACCTGTTGTATTTGGAATCCGCTAAGCGTCTGAATTCCAGACAAGCTCGATGGTCGTTGTTTTTTACCAGGTTTAATTTTGTCGTCACTTATCGCCCGGGGTCTAAGAATGTAAAGGCTGATGCCTTGTCTCGCAGTTTCCCAGGGGCCGGGAAAACGGATGACCCGAGTCCTATCCTTCAGGAGGGGGTGGTAGTGTCGGCTGTATTTTCTGAGCTTGAGGAGGAGGTGTTAGAGGCTCAGGGGGACGCCCCTGCAGGACCTCCAGGGAGACTGTTTGTCCCAAATCTGTTGAGACAAAAGGTTATTGAGGCACATCATAATTCTGCTCTAGCAGGACATCCAGGGAGTAAGGCTACTTTAGATCTCCTTTCTCGCCGGTTTTGGTGGCCTAATGCTAATAAAGATGTTATAACTTTTGTCGCGTCATGTGGGGTGTGTGCTCGCTCTAAAACCCCTCATACCCGTCCATCTGGGACCCTTTTACCCTTGAAACTTCCGGAGCGTCCATGGACTCATTTATCTATGGACTTCATTATGGACCTTCCTCCGTCGTCAGGGAATACTGTCATACTGGTGGTTGTTGACAGGTTCAGTAAGATGGCACATTTCGTTGCTCTTCCTGCACTCCCTAATGCTAAAACTCTGGCGCAGGTGTTCATTAGGGAGATCGTTAGACTTCATGGGTTGCCTTCTGATGTGGTGTCAGATAGGGGGTCTCAGTTTGTGTCCAAATTTTGGAGGGCATTTTGTTTACGTCGGGGGATGCAATTGTCATTTTCCTCGGCTTTTCATCCACAGACCAATGGTCAGACAGAGCGTCTGAATCAGAGCTTAGAGACATATCTCCGGTGTTTTGTCTCAGAGAACCAAGAGGACTGGTCTTCTTTCTTGCCTCTGGCAGAGTTCGCTCTTAACAACAGGCGGAGCGAGTCCACTGGTAAGTCCCCGTTTTTTGGGGCATATGGTTTTCATCCCCAGTTTTGTACTTTCAATGGGGGGGCCCTTCTGGGGTTCCTGAGGAGGAGCGTTTCTCGTCGTCACTTGCTTCTGTGTGGAGAGGTGTATTGAATAATCTGAGTGCGATGGGGAACCGTTACAAACGTATGGCTGATAGGAGGAGAGTTTCTGGTCCAGATCTGAATGTGAACGATCTGGTATGGTTGTCTACCAGGAATATAAAACTTAAAGTGCCCTCCTGGAAACTGGGTCCCAGATTCATCGGGCCGTACAGGATCAGTTCCATAATTAATCCTGTGGCATTTCGTCTGGACCTCCCTCCTACGTTTAAAATTCATAATGTGTTCCACAAGTCATTACTTAAAAGGTATGTGGCACCAGTCATACCGTCACCTCTACCTCCTCCTCCTGTGTTGGTCAATGGTAACTTGGAATTTCAAGTATCAAAGATCATTGACTCACGTCTGAATCGCCGGTCCCTTCAGTACTTGGTGCATTGGAAGGGGTATGGTCCAGAGGAGAGGACGTGGGTCCCTGCGTCTGATGTTAACGCAGATCGTTTGGTTCGGACCTTCCACAGAACTCACCCGGGCAGGCCTGGCCCTGAGGGTCCGGAGGCCCCTCGTAGAAGGGGGGTACTGTCATGTGTGCATTGCCACGAAGATCGTCGCGGTTGCACATTTTGACTTCTCACAGCTGAGCTGCTGTTTCTTTGTGTTTGGCAGCTAGGGAGTTAATTCTGTCTGTGCTCGGTGCTGGGACGGGGTGCAGTTTCTCCCGGCTGCAATTGATTATTTGTTGATTGGTTTCCTTTAAATTCCTGGTTGTCTGCTTGGGGAGTGCCAGTGAAACCTTCATGCAGACCACAGATAGGAATGAATCTGTATAGACTTTAGTTGTGAGCTCCTTAGTTGTTCTGGGCTCAACTTGGTTAGAGTTTATTTCCCAGACCATTTATGTTCCTTTGGTGTTTGAGTGTGTATGCAAGCGAGTGTTATCCTGTCTGTCTTATATGTCTAATCTGTGTATTTAGCTAAGATCAGCCCATATCCCTTTGGTGGTAGTCAGGATCCTTCTTAGGACTGATTACAGGGTTCAGGGTCTGATAGGAGACAGGGTTAGGTTGGTGACTTGGACCTCTGAACCATTATCAGTACCTCCAAGGTGAGGGATTAGTTAGGACCCCAGTTTAGGGTCAGGTTAGATCCCGGTCCACCTCTTTCCTGTTTCAGCTCATCAAGTCCTCAAGATTAACCCTGAGTTCAGCAGATATCGTGTCAGGTAAATCTATTCTATACTTACATGCTGATGTTGCTATACTAGTTGTTGTATAGAGTGTTGTTCCTGTATTAATAGTTTACTGACATTGTATACATATCATTAGACAGCGTGACAACAGGGATGCAATATCACCATTTAACAAAGTGTTAGTGCAACCTCATCTGGATTATGCAGTTCAGTCCTGGACTCCACGTCTTAAAGAGGATGCCCTACAACTGGAAAAAGTACAAAGAAGAGCACACAAAACTGGTAAGTGTCATGGAAAAATCTTGGATATGAGGAAAGATTAAAAGAATTACATTCATGTCTAAGGGGAACTTGATTAAGTATATAATGGCTTTGGTAGGGTGTGTGACAGAGCACGCAGGGACAGCAGACTGGTGAACCATGAAACAACCTTTATTGCATCAACTAGAGAATATACCACCAAACATAGACACACTTTCCCAGGGGCTGAAATTACAGGACACAGCACCAACAACAACCCCCAAACATGTGTCTTTTCTACCTTCTTCTTGGGTTGAGGTGCTCACAACTCTTCATTAAACATCAGGTACATTTAATTCAAAGAGTGAACTGTGTATTAGGTAGGCCCCCTGTAGAGGAGAACAAAGGCACACATGCCCCCAACCAGATACAGAACAGACAATGCTAATGGTAGCCTAATTACATTATGGTCCATAGTGGCTGACAGGGGTTGATGCACTGTTACAATGGCCCATACACAAGGCATAGTCATGAAATTTTTCATGGAAAATCTCTTAAAAGGGGTCCTCCATCCGTTTTTGAGAAAGAATGGTTCAATCTCTAAAGGACATGGATCTTTACCATAAGAACTATTCATCTGTTTAATAGTCAACCTCAAGAGCAAGTCACAGCAGAAAGCATTGATGGTTTCAAAAAGGTTTCAATGCCTTTTTCTAAGAAAATAACATACATACATATGTAAATTAATAAAGTTGCTTAACTGAAACAATTGGTATCAGGAGGAAAGATTAACCCTAAAAGGGCAGACTGGATCATGCATGCGTTATGGTTGTGTATGTACCCCTTTCCTTTATCCTTTCACTTTCCTCTGTTGAATGTGATGGACTTGTGTCTTTGTTTAACCATATTAACTATGTAACTATGAATGAGGACAATTACAATAACAGACGTAGCCAATGGACATAAGTGGTGCACCAGAAATTAAACAGAATTGTTCAAATGAAAGTGACCCATTAACAAAGGACAATCATGTACAACAGAATTAAATTAAACCTTGCTATATGCTTGCAATATCACCTTTGCTCTTTGATCTTGGTAAATCTGGTCCTTAATTTTTGGCAAGTGATTTACATTACATTTAAAATTGTCAAGCTATAAGGGAACCAGATATCTGTATTTTAAAAATGGTTGTCCCATTTGGGTAGCCAACCATTAAACCTTTTATTGGATCCTAATGCAGGGGTAAGTTACTCTGGCAACATCAACTTATGGTGGTGCATAAGTGAAATTGGAACCGAAGTGATCAGCTGATCTTAAAAATGATCTCATTTTAGAGCGAAGCTGTTCTCGTTGCCACACCAAAAGTTCTATTACGTCATGGGAGGTAACTTATTAAAGTGAATGAAAGTAATATTAAATAAAGGTGATTGTGGAAAATAACTTCAAAGCAGCCCATTTTACTTCTTAGATGCTGAAGTTAGTAGTGACTCTTCATTCTTCAGCTCTCACATCACTGGGTTTCCATAATTTCTGGGGGTATAAGAATGGCCCACAGATCTGCAATCCCGCTATACCTTGCTCAGTTTGCCAGAAACAAAGCCTAATAGGATTTCAGTTAGCGTTACTCTGAGAGGCAAAATTAACTACAATATACTGACAGGTAAAATGTGCTCAGAGCACACATCTCATGGATAGAATGGCCTAATTCAAGGTGTGGTGTATTAATGCAGTGCTAAAAAATAGAAAATCCCCAGGGACAGTCTCTGTCTGTGAATAATAATACTTAAGGGTATGCCACACTGAACAATATCGCTAACGGGATCGCTAAAAAACGTCACTATTTAGCGATCCCGTTAGCGATGTTGTTCAGTGCGGCAGCTGCCAGCGACGAGCTTCCTGCTGTGATCTCGCTCGTCGCTGGAATCGTTCTGGACCCTATTTTCTCGTCGGCGCTCCCGCTGGGTAAGTATATATCGCTAGTGTGGCACCTTTTCTTAGCGATTTAGCGGTACTTTTGTACCGCTAAAATCGTTAAGAAGATCGCTAACGGCGATAGCGTCGTTAACTATATCGCTAAATGTGGCCGCACTTAGCGATATAGAAACAATCCCGCTAGCGATCGCATTAGTATGCGTCGTTATCGTGATCGCTAGCGGGATTGTTTAGTGTGGCAGTACCTTTAGACTCAAGTGATATAGAGGTGCAGGATCTGCAGAGTCTATGTAATTGGGAATTGATTGATCTGTGATATACTGCAGTAAATCATCTTAGCTATTTTCATTCTAGGGGTTAGTTTAAGTTCCCCAGTAATCATTTTCCTACAAAAGAAAAATACTCAGCGCAAGGCTAGTCTGTCTGAGAGAGGTATTTTTTGTTTGTTTATTTTTAAAGTCAAAAGAAAATTCCAAAGATTCCAGAAATTTAAATGCTACATTGTAACTCAAAAAATGTATGCAAGTTTTGAAAAATGTTTACACTTTCTTGCACACTTGTTTTAAAAGTGAAATATTTTAACCAAAGACACCACACAAACAATAGCCTGTTGCATATGCTGGGTTTCAGGATGTACACCTACCTAGCTTTTCTTGTAAAGTCCATTTTGGGAAGGTGGGGTATAATTAAAAAAAAATGTAAACTCCAAAGAAAAATACAAATTTAACTTTTTGCTTTATTTCTAGTGCAATTTAGAAACTATACAACCACAACAATTCTGTGGGCTAGTGTCCTATTTTGTTTTTTTGTTGGGATGGTGGGGAAATAATATAAGTACAGGAAGTGACCTAGGAAAGTTCAAAACAAAGTATTTTAATAGCTAAAGAAAACTTACACTGGAACTCAAAAGGCATCCTCCAAATCGCTGCCACCACCATGTTTCACTGTTGGGATTGTATTGGGCAGGTGATGAGCAGTGCCTGGTTTTCTCCACATATATTGCTTAGAATTATCACCAAAAAGTACTATCTTCGTATCATCAGACCATGGAATCTTATTTCTCATAGTCTGGGAGTCCTTCATGTGTTTTTTTTTAGCAAACTCTATGCGGGCTTTCATATGTCTTGTACTGAGAAGAAGTAAGAATAAAACTAGGCACTCAACTTAATGCTCAAGATGAAAATTTAATGATGGTCCAGATATGGTCAAACAAGTGGCAGTGGCAAAACGTTTCGGCTATAACTTAGCCTTCATCAGTAGCCAAATTATTTACATAGAAGGGAGGACCTAACAAAATGTGTGAAAAAACAAGGAGAAAAAAAGTATATACAGATGTTGTAATAACACAATTCAGGTATATGAGGTTACATAGAATAATTAAATGGAATAAGTCCACGAGGCACAATCCAATAGACTCATAATAGTGGAGAGAACGTACCGTTCTGGTAAGAAAGTAGAACCAATATCCATGCTCGAACCAGTACATAAAGAAAACACCTAGGATGTAGAAACGCATTCATTTGAGTGGAAATACAGGTGAATATAACGCCATAGATATACCTGTGGTGAGATACATACCCTTATAGTCGATTGAAAACCCTGATGAGGGGGGTGTATGAATAGAGTACCTGTGAGGGATAAATATCTATTGCCGATTCTGTAAAACGTGCAGCTCTATATATATACACAAATGAGAACTAGCGCTTACCACATACAGTCAAGTCAACTTGACTGTATGTAAGTACAGTCAACTTGACTGTATGTGGTAAGCGCTAGTTCTCATTTGTGTATATATATAGAGCTGCACGTTTTACAGAATCGGCAATAGATATTTATCCCTCACAGGTACTCTATTCATACACCCCCCTCATCAGGGTTTTCAATCGACTATAAGGGTATGTCTCTCACCACAGGTATATCTATGGCGTTATATTCACCTGTATTTCCACTCAAATGAATGCGTTTCTACATCCTAGGTGTTTTCTTTATGTACTGGTTCAAGCATGGATATTGGTTCTACTTTCTTACCAGAACGGTACGTTCTCTCCACTATTATGAGTCTATTGGATTGTGCCTCGTGGACTTATTCCATTTAATTATTCTATGTAACCTCATATACCTGAATTGTGTTATTACTAGTGTTGAGCATTCCGATACCGCAAGTATCGGGTATCGGCCGATATTCGCGTTATCGGAATTCCGATACTTAATTCCGATACTTTTTCAATATCGTATACCGGAATCGGAAGTTCCCATAATTCTTTGAGAGGCAATGTGATTTTAGTCAGCCAATGAGGAATCCTACGAAGTGTGGGCACATCCTGTAATGATGCGGTCATCTTAACTAATGGCATGGCTGTGATTGGCTGCTGAAATGATGTCAGAATGCACTATAAAAGGCGCCGCAGCCATTTTAGCGTCACTGTGCTGTGAACTCAGTTAGGGACAGAACGCTGCTGTGCTGACTCTGAGGGACAGTTAGATATTGCGATTTTGTGTACTACTGTGCTTGAGGCAGGCTAGTTTACCAACCGCTGTGTAAAGCTTCATTTTGCCAGTGTTGTTTTAACAGCTCTGTGCAAGGTGTGTGTGTGACAGTGCAGGTGACGCTGCAGTTTGCTCTGCATCCACCGCTGTTTGTAGGCATCTGCACGTGTCACTTTTTTTTTTTTTTTTTTATTTTATTTAGTGGAATTGGTGCAGCTCCATTATATTAGAAAAAAATCAAATCTATTAGTGTGACGTGCTTCCATCCGTATACAATACATTGGTTGCAAACACTATAGAAGTACAGAAAGGAGCTTTTCACAGATTGTGGACAGTTGTGTTTCAGTGTTCACTTCAGTCTGTGTTTTTTACTTTTTTGAGTGCAGATCACGCTCCAGTTACTTGTTCAAGCACTGCTGCTTGTACTCTGCTGAGCGTGTCTCAGTGGCTCATCCTTTTCATTTATCTCCAATTGGTTCTGCTACATTCCATTTAAAATAAATCTAATCTATTAGTGTGACGCGCTTCCATCCGTATACAATACATTGGTTGCAAACACTATAGAAGTACAGAAAGGAGCTTTTCACAGATTGTGGACAGTTGTGTTTCAGTGTTCACTTCAGTCTGTGTTTTTTACTTTTTTGAGTGCAGATCACGCTCCAGTTACTTGTTCAAGCACTGCTGCTTGTACTCTGCTGAGCGTGTCTCAGTGGCTCATCCTTTTCATTTATCTCCAATTGGTTCTGCTACATTCCATTTAAAATAAATCTAATCTATTAGTGTGACGCGCTTCCATCCGTATACAATACATTGGTTGCAAACACTATAGAAGTACAGAAAGGAGCTTTTCACAGATTGTGGACAGTTGTGTTTCAGTGTTCACTTCAGTCTGTGTTTTTTACTTTTTTGAGTGCAGATCACGCTCCAGTTACTTGTTCAAGCACTGCTGCTTGTACTCTGCTGAGCGTGTCTCAGTGGCTCATCCTTTTCATTTATCTCCAATTGGTTCTGCTACATTCCATTTAAAATAAATCTAATCTATTAGTGTGACGCGCTTCCATCCGTATACAATACATTGGTTGCAAACAATATAGAAGTACACAAACGGGCCTTTCACAGCTACTGAACATGGGTTTTTTAATTTTTAACTAAAATATGTATTTTTTCAAATGACACAAATATAAGTAATGTTGAAGAGGAATAGTCCTACATCCATTGTTTGCACAATATTACAGGTGTACATCATGTCCCTTAATCAACAATGTATTATTATATTTACTTGTATGCTTTTATTTAAAAGCCAAGAACACAGAAGGATAACCTTCGCACTGCAGCTGTTGTCAAAGTTCAACCCACATTATGCACTTCCAACATTGCAGCATTTGAGGCATGATGTGAGTTGGATTGGTCAAAGTTATGGAGTGAGAAGGTTCACCATCAGTACCCTATAGCATAAGTATGCTTTTGTGTTAGCATTTGTGTTAGACATGTGGATATCTGCCATAATATGTCACAATTATTTAGTTACAGATTTGTTACCAACACTAATCATTGAATGGTTTTAAATTTGACGTTTCACTTGTTTACAGCTTAGAAATAAGGGTGTAGCCTGATATCTATGTGTAGCACTAGCCACTTTAACATGTCATGTTTTTTTAAACATGTGTAGCTAGGTAGCAGTAATTTTTGCCGGACACACAGCAGGGGAACAGCAGGCGTTACTGAACCCCACTATTACTATAGCTTGTGTATTGGTCTGTGGACACGACACTTCTGAGCAGCAACTGGCAGTGTTGTAGCCCAGGGAGTATAGCTCAGGTGGTAGAAAGATGAACATAACAGGAGACATGGAAAACGTTGCCAACCAGTTAGTTAATCTGAAACCGGACAGGCAAATTCAGGCGAGATCCATGCCTAGTTCATTTTCAGAAAAGTAAGCCGTTCTACATTATCGTAGGATAGTCGCATGCAACGGTCTGTTAGTACACCACCTGCAGCAGTAAAGACGCGCTCCGATAATACACTGGCAGCAGATCAAGCCAGCACCTCCAATGCATACTGGCTAAGCTCTGGCCATGTATCCAGCTTAGAGACACAAAACTTGAATGGGGAAGAGCCATCTGAGAGTACACTGAGAGGGCAAGACATGTAGTCTGTAACCATCTTACGGAAATGTTGCCTCCTGCTGACTGGAGCCGTCTCGGATGGTGTAGACATTGGTGGCGCTGCCACAAAACTTCGACACATTTGGAACATACTGTTCTTGCCCTGTGCAGAGGCGCTGCTTGTGCTCCCTCTTGTTGCAGAGCTGTCTCCACTGCCTCGACGCACAGAGCTGCTTTGTAAATCAGTAGCAGCAGCAGTGCTCTCGGCTGGAATGGAGAACATTATGGATTGCACCAGTGTGTCTTGGTACTTCCGCATTTTACGCTCCCGGTTCAACGGTGTGATGAGGCTTTGTAAGTTGTCCCGGTAGCGAGGGTCTAGGAGGGTGTACACCCAATAATCAGACGTGGTGTGAATGTGTTCGATGCGGCGGTCGTTTCTCAGCCACTGCAGCATGAAATCAACCATGTGCTGCAGACTCCCAACTGGCCAAGAAACGTTGTCCCCTGCAAGAGGCGTCATCTCCGCCTGCTGTGCATCACCCCACCCTTGGTCTACATACTGACTAGAGCATTGTCTACCTCCCTCTGGAGCGATGTCTTCCTCCTCCATTGACTCCTCCTCATCCTCCTCACAAAGTCCTTCAAATACATATAAATTTACAAAATTTAAAACTCAAAATTTAAAAACTTTGTATCATAATTCTGTAACATCAGTTTATGGAAACACAATACCATTACAAAAGGATAGACAAAAAATGTACATTATGTGCTTTGTAAATACATTAAAAGTTTGTAATGGTTATGAAAATATAGACAGCGACTCTGGAGGTTCAATTGTTGATACAGCATGGTACTTTGAAAGTCCTCCAGCCCTTTGTGAGGAACCACGTTGCGCTGACTGTCCAGAAGGTGATGGAATTTGTGACTCCTCATCCTCCACCTCTTCCAAAACCTCATGCCTTAGTGCTTGCAGTGTTTTTTGAAGCAGGCAGATAAGGGGGACAGTCAGGCTGACTAGTGCATCATCTGCACTCGCCATCCCGTTGACTCATCAAACGCACGCAAAACGTGGCAGATATCCTTCAAGAGTTATTCGCCACTCATTACACTGGCAGTGGCTGCCCATTCATTATAGGATCCAATTCTAATTACTGGTTCTCACCAACAAAGCTCTCACAGCGCAGCACCCCCCTACATCTCCTCCCTTATTTTATATTATCGCCTAACCGACTGCTGCACTCTGCAAACGAACCTTCGACTAACCTCTGCACTAATCCGTACCTCCCACTCCCAACTCCAAGACTTCACCCGCGCTGCGCCAATCCTCTGGAATGCTCCTACCCCAAGAAATTAGGACTATCCCAATTTGGATGGTTCAGGGCGCTCCCTCAAAACACATTTGTTCACAGTGGCCTATCACATTCACTAATCAAAGTCATTCTATGTGTAATTCTTGTGTGTTAGCCCATTCACTATCTCCATGCATCCCTCACTTCCTTAAAATGGCTGACCATCATTGTAAAAACACCATTGTATATAAACACCTGTACTTTGTTATCTCCCACACCTCATTGTAGATTGTAAGCTTTCACCAGCAGGGGCGGCTGATTTTGCTTTAATTATTGTATTGTTAACGTTGTTACTTATGACTCGTGTTTTGAAACTGTTAAACTGTAAAGCACTGCGGAATATTATGGCGCTATATAAATAAATAATATTATTATTCTTATTATAGAGGCCCACTCAGTAGTGGTGAAGTGTGAACGGCGCAAATTGCGAGTTGACTGCGCCTGATGCAGCTGATACTCCATTACTGTTGGCTGCTGCTCACACAAACCGCTCCAACATATGTAACGAGGAATTCCACCTGGTGGTACGTCACATATGATGCGATGTTCATGAAGGTGAAATCTGCGTTGCAGAGCTGCAATCAGCGATCTGGCCATGCTGGAACGTCGCAAGTGAGCGCACTCAGGCGGACCTTGTGCAGCAGTGCATCAAGATCCGGATAGTCCCTCAAAAAACTCTGCACGACCAAGTTGAGCACATATGACAGACATGGTATGTGAGTGAGGTGCCAAGGCCCAGAGCTGACACCAGATTTCGGCCATTGTCACACACTAACCAAGCCTGCCTGTAGATTCTCTTCCAAAAACCACACGTCGTCTCCTGCTTTTAGGCATTACAGAGCTCCTGCGCTGTGTGGCTAAGATTCCCCATGGAAATTAATTTCAGGATGGCCTGTTGACATTTGGACACGGCTGTGCTCATATCGGTCGCAACGGGTAAACGTTCACGGGTCCATGTGGAGGTAGACCGTGACGGCTCCTGCAGCGATGATTCTGAGGAACTGGAATAGGAGGAGGAATCAATGTGTACAGACTTGATTCCTGCAATCCTTGGAGTTGGCAGAACACGTACAGCGCCACTCGCAAGATCATACCCCGGCTGCACAACATTGACCCAATGGCAGTGAGGGAAAAGGTATTGTCCCTGGCCATGGGTGTTAGAACCCTCTTGTTATTTTTGTTTCAGTTTGCTGGTCACATGACCTTTTTTCCCTATTTAGTCTGGCTCCGCCCTTCCTGGCTTTGCTTGACTTCATTGTATTATCTACTGTTAAGCTAGCCGGTGCTTAGGTGCCTTAATCTGTCAGTTTTGCTTGATGTTAGGATCACAAAGTATTTATTTTTCTGTTTAATTATCCATGCTACAATTTATTTTTAGGAGTTTTCCACCTTTTCTCACAGTCCCTAGATCTTGTAGGGGTTACTCCCTCGCAACTATAGGTCTTCGTTCACACTAGATGAGGGCTTTAGCGGTCTGGGCGCAGGATCAGGTTCCCCTTTACATCGTAGGGATTCAGCTTAGTTGTATTGTAGGGACAGAATTCCCTTCTTTCCTTACTGTTGTAGCAGATCCCTAACAATGGGTACTGGTCCCACGCATCGGTGGTCATGGGACCTTGCTACTGAGGCTTTTAGTAGCGCATGTTTAATTTTTCCCTCAACATGCTTTGCAGACCAGGGACGGCTTGCCTGCTGAAATGAAATCGGCTTGGCACATTGTATTGTGGGATTGACAATGATATTCAGTTACGGAAACTTCTGTCTCCACCAGCCTGAATCACAGCATTTCAAGGGACAGAGTTTTGCAATGCCAGCATTCAGAGCCTGGCTCGTGCATGTTTGCGGAGTATGGCCGTCTTTTATCCCATGCCTGTGCTACCGCTGGCTGTTTGTGGCCTGGGGTGTGAGGATGACAGGAAATTGCTGCTGTGTGTGGAATAACAGTTTTCTCTGGACAACAGTGGCCGAGGTTCTTCCATGGCGATCCTGTGAGGAAGCATAACCAGCTGTGTTGAGTCGATGAAGAGGCTCAACACAACCTGAAGATGTAGGTGCTGCTGTAGGTTGGCCTACATCTCTAGTGTGTCTTTGTAACTCAACTCGTGCTTTGTCCGCACATGTTTCCACATATTTGTGGTATTGAGGTGACTGACACTTTTAGCTATTTTTAATTTTTAATTACACAGCTTGCATTTCACATAGCAAATATCATGTGCAAGTGTGGTGAAAAAAGGACCACGCAGTGCAAGTCCTGGGAGCGCACGTTTTGACTTTTGGAAGACAACTGCTCCGAACAGGTGCCAAACTGGAGGCTACAGCAACCGAGTCTGCAGCCTAACTCTCCCTCCTTTTGTACCGTGGGGCAATGTCTTCCTCTATCTTCCTTCTATCACTAACCATTTCTCTAGGCCTCTCCCAGCTTTCAACCAAAGTACTGGTTCTCACCCACAAAGCTCTCCACAGTGCAGCACCCCTCCTACATCTCCTCCTCATTTCTATCTATCGGCCAAACCCGACGCTGCGCTCTGCAAACGACTTTCGACTAACCTCTGCACTAATACACCTCCCACTCCCGACTCCAAGACTTCTCCTCTCTACGCCAATCCTCTGGAATGCTTACCCCAAGAAATTAGGACTATCCACAAATTTCATGGTTTCAGGCGCTCCCTCAAAACACATTTGTTCAGAGGGGCCTATCACATTCACTAATCAAAGTCATTCTATGTATTCTGTGTAAGTGTGTGGTGTGTCTCTAGCCCATTCACTATCTCCCATCCCTCAGTCCTTAAGATGGCGGGAAAACATCATTGTAAATGCAACCATTGTATATAAAAAAACCTATACTTTGTATCTCCCCCATTCATTGTAACATTGTAAGCTGTCACGAGCAGGGGCGACTTATTTAGCTTAAATTATTGTATTGTTAACGTTGTTACTTATGACTTGTGTTCTGAAATGGCTAAACTGTAAAGCGCTGCGGAATATGATGGCGCTATAATAAATAAATATTATTATTATTCCCCCTGAGCTGCTCCCACCACCTTCCTGTTCCTCATGCCATGTTGGGTCTTGGACCTCATCATCTCCACTACCCTCTTCCAACACCGTGCTGTTGGGTGGTCTGGGCCAGCACCATGCTCAACAGAAACTGGCACCTGGTCTCATCATCATCAGATGCGTTCTGCGGTGTGCTGACCATCGCACTGTCTCCCCCTCTTCAGATTCAGAGAACACAGCTGTTGCGCATCACTGCATACTCCCTCTTCACATTACAGAATGCTGCTTGGCTGGGCCCCTGTTTGCAAGCAATAATTCTGAGAACAGAAGCAGACACTCAGCTGGCTCCTGTACAGAACTCTCTGACTGCCTGGGCAATTTGCCAGGCGGTGAAGAGACAGATGGTTTGCCCAACAGTGCTGTGGTCCTGAGAGGAGGTGGAAGCATTGAAGTCGATGCATTGGCTGACATCCAAACAACAACGGCTTCAATTTGTTCTTCCCGCAGCAGGGGGGTACTCCGACTCCTACAAAAGTGCGCATAAAGGAACGCTCACGGGGAAAACTGTGGATGCTGTGTCACTGGGGCCGCAGCAGCCACAGAATCCCCACGTCCTCTCCTGAAGAAACTCCACGACCACGTGCCTTACTCCCTGCCTTCTTCATCTTGGTAGATTGATAAAGAAACTCTGAAAAGTTATAAGGTCTAAGTGTGGTTATTCCGCAGAGACTGCAGTGAACACTGCACACAACTGTTCCTACCCAATGCGTCTCAGCGGGAAAGGCAGTCTGTGCGTCAAAACAAAGGCACAAGCATACATCCATGTACCCTGTTTATAAAGCTATAAAAAAAAAAATATGTAGTAGTGACGCACACTTTATTGAGGTACAGTATTACATCGCAATTCACCATCTGTGCTATGCATCTCATCTATATATACCTTATCTATCTGTTGTCATGCTTCCAAGTCGACAGTCACAGTCAGCCATAAATAGCAATTTTCACTATGCACTATGCACTTTTGAAAGGTTATGTTTGTTAAAAAAATGATTATTGCCACATATTATGAGTATTACATGATGGAAATTGTATAATTTTGTATAAAATATTTAGTGACATTATTCAGCAAATGGAACTTTTAGTAATATCACAGATAACTTGTAATGCTGATGATGTTTTGAAGTCAACATTCATTGTCTATACAATAAAAATGGTGTACATACTGTTACTTATCCATCATTAATGGATTCAGATATGTACTTGTATGCTTTTATGTACAACCGTATAGCAAATTCCTTAACTAATTTATTTTGTGGTTTGCATTGCTGTTCAACATGTTAATGTATTGTTTATTTTGTCAATTCTTTATTTATCTAGATATTAGTTTAAATGAAATCATCATCTTATGGTAGTAAAGGTTATCTTTCTCTTGTTTGAATTTAGACATTTAAAATTGACAGTAACAAGGAAATTACTTGATCTAGTATTTAAACATCCTCCTTTTACCCTGGGCTCCAACACCGCCAGTTGTTGCTCGGAAGTGCTGTTAGCACAGTCAACACTTGCTCCTGTGTTACCTGGGGTTCAGTAACGTCAGCTGGTCCTCGGTTGTGCCATTGGCTCTTTTCCTTCTGCTGCCCCTCCGGGTTCCCAGCACAGTCATCTGGTCCTCGTTACTTGCATTGGCTCTTGTACCTTCTGCACCCGTCCGGGTTCCAGTACCGTCAACTGGTTCTCCGCAGTGCCTTTGGCCTAGGTGCCTCCATCTCGGTATCCGAGTTCCAGCAACGTCTGCTGGTCCTTGGTAGTGCTTTGGAGCACAGGTACCTCCTGCTTAGTAACCGTGTCCCAGTAAACATCAGCTGGTAACAAGATTGTGCTACAAATACAAAACGGAACAAGAGACACAAGAACAATAAGCAAAGATCTAAAAGCAGAAGAACATAAGTAAAAGACCAAAATGAAGAGCAAAATATATGCTCTAAATTCTAAGCAGAAGAAGACTAAGCAGTGTATGGGGTGAGTCCGTTCCTCCTCGTGGTGCCCCTGGAAAATGCCTGCTGCTGCAGGCTAAACTGAAAAGGACAAATACGTTGTAATTTAAATCTTTTGTGACAGCAAGAACGGAAGGATGAAAAATTCATACTTTGACAGATTAAAAAGTACAGGATTCTCTGTCACAAATAAAATATGAGAAGAAGATGAAGCAGAATATGAATAAGAATAATAGTTTAATAAGAAGAATATGAGTAATGTTAACAAAGATGAATAGCAAAAGTTTAAGAAGAAGATAAAGAAGGTAAGATGAAGAATAATTGATGAAAAGATGATGCTGCAGAAGATTATGAAGGAGAAAGTGAGTGAAAAGTTAAAAAGGTGAAGATGAAGAGCATGGAGTTGGGGTAATATACATATTGCCAAAATATAAAAAACGTTAACATTGTCAATTTCTTCGTCAATCCGAACATCTTTAAAAAAAAAATATTTTATGCTATTCCATTTGATTGGTTAAACATCTATCCCTTTAATGTCTCCTCAACCTTCCCCAATACATTCTACTTTACTCTTTCTTGTTTTCCTTTCATGTACAATTAACCAACAAGGCAAGAATGGGTTTTTTTTAATTTCGATATTTTGTTCCCAATAGACTACATGGGACTTCCGGTATCGGTATCGGGTATCGCCGATATTTTAGTGATATCGGCGATACCATTCCGATTCCGATACTTTAGGATATCGGAAAGTATCGCTCAACTCTATTATTACAACATCTGTATATACTTTTTTTCTCCTTGTTTTTTCACACATTTTGTTTAGGTCCTCCCTTCTATGTAAATAATTTGGCTACTGATGAAGGCCTAAGTTATAGCCGAAACTTTTGCCACTGCCACTTGTTTGACCATATCGGGGACCATCATTTAAATTTATTCATCTTGAGCATTAAGTTGAGTGCCTAGTTTTTATTCTTACTTATTACCTGGTTTGGGAACCTAACTTGGCACCACCTTAACCAGCTGTGCACACGTTCTAATATATTAATTTGTACTGAGAAGAGGCTTCCGTCGGGTCACTCTGCCATAAAGGCCTGACTGGTGGGGGCTGCAGTGATAGTTGACTTGTGGAACTTTCTCCCATCTCCCTACTGCATCTGTGGAGTTCAGCCACAGTGATCTTGGGGTTCTTCATTACCTCTCTCACCAAGGCTCTTCTCCCACTGTTGTTCAGATTGGCTTAGGAAAGATGTATATGTTTGTACCGTTTTAGCAGTAGATAGAAAAATAGTCAGAATTGAGAGTCCTCAGTGGTTGATACTGTGGCGTCCGCCCACTGCAGGTCTGAACTGCAGGTAAGACAGCACCCCGAGAAACTCCGAGACCCTTTACCCCTATACAGGGATCTGGAATTATAGCGAAGCCCAGGGGGTAGCTGCCTATGAGAGCATGGACCGAGTAGGAAAGATGCTAGGACGGGAAAAAAAAGCGAGACCAAATGCGTAGTCAGAAGTCCAAGGGTCAAAACCAGGGAGGGGAGCAAAAGTACAAAATCGGCAGGCAGTAGAAGGTCAGAAATTCAGGCTAAAGTTCAAGTCAAAACCAGGCGGACAGCAGAGGTACAAAATTGGCAGGCAGTAGAACAGTCAGAAATCCAGGCAAAGGTCGAAATACAATAGCAAAACAAACTAGCCCGCTGGGGAAACCAAGACTATATCTGGCGGCCTACAAGCCAGGCTCCAAGGCATTTGAAGGGCATGGCTACCTCTCAAAGGCTCACAGTCTGATTGACCTCATCTGGACTGCCCCCAGAACCAGGCCAGATGGTGATGAAATAAACTGAAAACCAACCACTCACCTCTAAAACAGAAGAGCGAAGCCTACGCCCACCAGACGCCTGCGTAGAGACCCTTCTCTGAGCCAACATTACCCACAGGCGAGACATGGCGATGTCAGTGACAGAGGCCGGCGTCAAAGGAGCGGAACCATATGAGGATACCGCACTCCTATCACCGCACCACCAGCCGAAGGAGTCCACCCTCCCAGCGGCCGAGGCAGGAACACCAGCCACTGAATCCAACGGCGACGTGACAGTACCCCTCCCTCTAAGAGGGGCCCCCTGGACCCTCAAACCCGTTTGTTGGGATGAAGGAATGAAACTTCCTAATCAAACCCTTGGCATGGACGTTTATGGCAGGCACCCAGGACCTTTCCTCCGGACCATAGCCCTTCAATGCACCAATACTGCACGGATCCTCTTACTAAACGAGAATCAAGGATCCTTTGGACTTCGTATCCAAAGCACCCCCCTACCAAAACTGGAGGAGGAGGGGACTGGACAGGACGAATCGGAGAGCGGTAACAATTTGAGAAGGGACTTAATGGAATACATTGGGCAGTTTAAATGATTGAGGGGGCTTCAGACGAAAGGCTACTGGATTAATCACCTCAATAATTTCATACGGACAATAAACCTGGGACCTAGTTTGGCAGATGGCACTTTGAACTTATTATTCCTGTTAGAAAGCCAAACTTTGTCCCCAACTCGCCCGGTCCGGGCCCTTGGAGCGCCGTCTATTAGCAGACGAAGCCTATCTAGTCTGAGCCCCTTTCAAGTTTACGTTGACTTCTTTACCAGATAGTTTTAACTGGTTTTATGGTTCTTTCTACCCCAGGGACATCTGACATCCTAGAAGAGAACGAAACAAAACGTGGGTGCAGCCCATTATTAACAATAGAAAGGGGTAGTCTTGATGGACTCCTGGTACTGATTATTCATGCAACTCTGCTAGCGGTAGGTTTCCCACCCAACGGGCTGATGCTAGAGACATAACAACGTAGATTCTGCTCAAGCGCTTGGTTGGTGCGTTCGGTTGACCATGGTTTCAGGGTGAAAAGGCAGAGGAAAAAGGACAATTCCATTCAAATTCGTTGACAGAATGCACTTCAAAATTTCTAAACAAACTGGTGCCCCTATCGGACACGATAGTCACAGGAAACCAGCAATCGCACAACATGAGTAATGAATAATTTGTTCAGGTCTCGAATTGGGTAATCCGACAGAGGAACAAATGACACTGTTTGCTGAATCTATCCACCACCACCTAGATACACGTCTTCCCTTCTGAGAGTGGCAGATCAGTAATAAAGTCCATGGAGATTTGGGTCCAAGATTCTCAGGGACAGGCAGGGACAGGAGCCACCCGGCAGGAGATTATGGGGAGACTTAGCGGAAGCACAGGTTTCACAGGCCAGTACATAGTCCTTACAGTCCTTTACTACAGTTGGCCACCAAAAATTCCTAGTTACAAGTCTGATGGTGTTTTTGATGCCTGATGCCCTGCAAGGACGGAATCATGTGATTCCTTCAGAACTTGAAGGCGGAATGTGGCCGAACAAATAGTTTTTGGGGAGGAGTAGTGTTAGGTGCCGTTTCGGGATCTACGGATTTCTTCCAGAAGATCCAAGGATACAGCTGAAAAACAATTCCCTTGGCTAGTATTGGATCGGTCAGAGTCCTCGACCTGTGGGGGGCAAAAGCTTCGAGAAAGGGCATCAGCCCTTACATTTTTTAGTACCCGTCGAAAAGTAATCACAAATCAAACCTAGAAAAGAACAAGGCCCACCTTGCCTGTCTAGGATTCAGTCTTTTTGCTGACTCCAAGTAGGTCAGTTCTTGTGGTCAGTAATTACAGTTATCTTATGTTTGGCCCTTGGAGGAAGTGGCGCCTTTCCCTCAAAGGCCCATTTGATTGCCAACAATTCCCGATTACCTATACATAATTCCCCTCGGTGGAAAGAATTTTCGGGAAAAGAAGGACAACGGACGAAGTTGAGTGAGGGATGCAGTGCCTTGTGATAGCACTGCTCCGACTCCAACTTCAAGGAATCTACCTCTACAATAAAGGGGCGGTCCAGATCGGGGCTGAACCAATATCGGGTTAGAGAAAAACATTTCTTTAAGGCAGAAAATGCAGAAGTGCTTCAGCTTCCAGTTAACCACATCCCCCCTTTTCAAGTAAAATCAGTGAGGGGGTTTTTGGCTATCTCGAAAAACCTTTAATAAATTTACGATAATAGTTAGCGAAACCAAAAATCGCTGCAGTGCCTTTAGAGACTGGGGTTGTACCCATTCCTTAATGGTTGAATTTTAGAAGGATCCAGCGAAACCCTTTAGCCGACAAAATATACCCCAGAAACTGTATCTCCTGTGTCATGAAGACACATTTCTCTATTTTTGGCGAATAAAGAATGCTCTCTGAGTCTCTGGAGGACAGAGCAGACGTGTTGGACGTGAGTCACAATGTCAAAGAGTAAATCAGGATGTCTTCCAAATAAACGACCACAATAAACACCACTAAAAACTCTGAAAATCTCGTTCACAAAATTCTGAAACACTGCCGGTGCAGTACTGAGCCCGAAGGGCATTACAAGATACTCAAAGTGACCGAGGGGTGTGTTAAACGCGGTCTTCCACTCATCTCCCTTTCTTATACGGACAAGATTATATGCTCCTCGGAGGTCAAGTTTAGTAAACCAACGGGCTCCCAACAGCTGATTATAAAGATCAGGAATGAGTGGAAGCGAATACTGGTGTCATGTATAGTGTACAGTTCCTAGAGCGTCTTGTGTTTGGGGTGCGAGGAAAACACATGAGACATAGGTTGATATAAATGACTTGTATTACTTCATACAAGCAGCAGAAAAGGTCACACAGTTTGCAGGAACAGAGGCAGGAGAACACAGCAGGCCAGAGTAACTTAAAGCTCTACAATAACTCTCCAAGCAGGTTCAGGATCTCTTCTCTGTACCGTAATTCCTCTGCAAACATGGATTCACCAGACAGCAGGTTTCCAAAGTCCAAAAGTTTCCAAAATTCCTCAGTAGGAAATAGCTGGAGTCCAAAATCCTAGGTTTCCAGGAGTCAGGTCACAGGCTGACTGAGGCTTGATTCAGGAGCACTGATTGTTCAGCTGAGGCTGCTTAAGAACAAGAGGAGAGAATCAGGGCGGGAACATGAAAACTGGAAACTCCATATTAACTGAGGGCAAGAGCTGCAGAAAGACAGAAAGCAAAAAGGCCGACGAAAACTGAGTTTCAAGGAACATGTCAAAAGAGACAAGAACCTTACAACTGGTTTTCACAGTGATTGCGTTTAACCAGGTAATCAATGCAAGGTCGAGACCACCCTCTTTTCTTTTCCACAAAAAAGAACCCGGCCCCCACTGGCGAGGTGGATGGTCTAATAAACCCTTTTTGCAAACTGTCTGTTATGTAGTCTTTCATGGCCTGACGTTCTGGACCAGAGAGGTTAAATATTCTCCCCTTAGGGAGGCGAGAATCCGGTACTAATGTCTATGGGGCAATCGTACTTTTTATGAGGGGTAATTTCTCTGATTCCAATACAGAAAATACAAACCTCAATCTCTGAATGCATAGGGTACAAGGGGGAGGTGTGATTTTAACTTGGTTCACAGATAGCGATATACAATTATCCTGACACTCTGGGGTCCACGTACAATATCACCCAAGTGCCAGTCAATGACTGGATTAGTTTGCGTATCCATGGCATAAACCCCGAATAACAGCGGATGATATATTATGAATAACAAAAAATGACACATGTTCAGCATTGTAATGATCCCACTGACATTGATGTTTCCTCAGTGACAAACTCCACTCCATTCGGACGATAGGAGTGCCATTAATAGCAGTGTTTTAATGGGAGCATTAAGCCTTAGCAGTGGTACACCAAGATTTCTCGCTACAGGAAATCTATGAAATTGCCTTCTGAGCCACTATCCACATAAGCCTCCACACACACAGATTTCTTCAGGTAAGACAAAGAAGTAGGTAAAAGGACTTTGGCCACATCAGCGGGCAATACCTGTTCACTTAGGCAGGCATGGCCATAGCTATCCAGGTGCTGACGTCCAGGAGTGAAGCTTCGACGTCCGTGTTCTCCCAGAGGTCTCCAGACTGTGGCTTGTGCAGCATGTTAGTAGGAGATGATGGGAGTGATCCTCCACAGGACTGAGCAATGAAGCACAGGTGCTTTAGCAAAAAAAATCAGCTCAGAAAAGGAGAGGACGGAAAAAAAAATTCAGAGAAAGGGTTGGGAAATTCTTTTATATATATCCAAACATGTAAAAAGCGTTTTTTAAGGCCAGATATAATGTGGCGTCCGCCCACTGCAGGTCTGAACTGCAGGTAAAGACAGCACCCCCCGAGAAACCCCCAGACCCTTTACCCCTATACAGGGATCTGGAATTATAGCGAAGCCCAGGGGGTAGCTGCCTATGAGAGCAGTGGACCGGAGTAGGAAGGACGCTAGGACGGGAAAAAAAGCGAGACCAAATGCGTAGTCAGAAGTCCAAGGGTCAAAACCAGGAGGGGAGCAAAAAGTACAAAATTGGCAGGCAGTAGAAGGGTCAGAAATTCAGGCTAAAGTTCAAGTCAAAACCAGGCGGACAGCAGAGTACAAAATCGGCAGGCAGTAGAACATCAGAAATCCAGGCAAAGGTCAGAAATCAATACAAAACAAACTAGCACGCTGGAAACCAAGACAATATCTGGCGGCCTACAGCCAAGCTCCAAGGCATTTGAAGGGCATGGCTACCTCCACAGGTTCACATCTGATGACCTCATCTGGAGCGACCCCAGAACCAGGCCAGATGGTGATGCATGACAACAACCACTTCACCTCTGACAGAAGAGCGAAGCCTACGCCCACCAGACGCCTGCGCAGAGACCCCTTCTCTGTTGCCAACATTACCCACAGGCCGAGACATGGCGATGGGCAGCGACAGAGGCCGGTGTCAAAGGAGCGGAACCATATGAGGATACCGCACTCCTAACACCGGAAACAACCAGCCGAAGGAGTCCGGTGCCTCCCAGCGGCCGAGGCAGAACAACCAGCCACTGAATCCAACGGCGACGTGACAGATAACCTTTTAATGGCTAACTGAAAAGATGGTAAAAATTGAGAGCTTTCGAGACTACTCAAGGTCTCTTCATCAGGCATGACTAATTCAAAATCTGAAGAATAACATATTTATATACAACACAGCACAGAAACAATGCAATAGATAAGACAAAAAGCTCCCTGTCCTGTCCAACAGCTGCAGAACCTTTCCTTGCAACCAGAAAAAATGTAAAACCTGTCCATTTATAATGACCATGGAGAACATAAAGATCCCCAATTCACATCAGGACTACAAGTATCCCAGTACTCTCCTCAGCTGCATCACATCTAATGTGTGTACTTAATTATTTGTACTAAATTTCCAACTGGGGTCTGTATGTCGGAGACAGGGCAAAAACTGAGAACAAGGATAATTCTCATCACCACACAATAAGAGAAAAAGAATGGATCTACCTGTGGCAAAACATTTTTGTATCCCTGATCACAGCATCATACACATGAAATTACTTGTTTTGAAAGGTAATTTCAAATCTCAGAGAGACAGAAGAGTCTGGGAGTATAAACTCATGACGACCTTTGACACACTCAGAGCAGGAATGAATGCGTCGCATGGATTTATGTTTTTTTTACACCAATTAAGGAATTTGCTCCTAAAACCTTGTGGGGGCGTCACAACACATTACCGGACCCAATCAAGGACACTAAAACTTTCACTCCTATCTAATGAACTGTTCAAAAATTTATGGCCATAACGTCCTATCACTCTCCCATAATGATACTTCTTCACTTCACTTGTCTTACCTATTGACTTTTTCTGTGCTGTGTTGTGAATAAATAGTGATTCTTCAGATTTTGTATTAGTCAATGTCTGATGAAGAGACCGAGTAGTCCGAAAGTTGCAATTGTTACCATCTTTTCAGTTAGCCATTAAAAGGTATGACTGAGGACTCTCAATTCTGAAACTTTTCAATATTGGCTGAAAGGCTAGATCTAAGAAGACTTCTGGTGGTCCCAAACTTCTTCCATTTAAGATTACTAAAGCCACGTTCTCTAAGGAACCTTGAGTACAGCAGAAATTCTTTTGTAACCTTGGCCAGATGTGTCCTTGCACAATTCTGTCTCTGAGCTCCTTTGCCAGTTCCTTTGACCTCATGATTCTCATTTGGTCTGACATGCATTGTGAGCTGGTGAGTCTTATATAGTGTCCTTTTACAAATCAAGTCCTATCAGTATAATTAAACACAGCTGGACTCAATAAGGTTAGAACCATCTAAAGGAGGATCACAAGGAAATGGACAGCATGTGACTTAATATGAGTGTCTGAGCAAAGAGTCTGAATACTTATGACCATGTGATATTCAGTTTTCATTTTTAATAAATTTGCAAAAATTTCTACTTTTTTTTGGTTTTCATCAGTCAAGATAAGGGCAAGCGTACATTAATGAGAAAAAAATGACCTTTTTTGCATTTACCAAATGGCTGCAATGAAACAAAGAGTGAAAAATGTAAAGGGGTCTGAATACTTTCCGAACCCACTGTAACTCTCTGATTTAAAGGCATAAAACTTAAAAGTTTAAAACTGCAAAACTTTAAAAATGTTTGCCACGTTTCTGTCCATTTTCACAAGTAAACGCAAGTCGTATCGAAGAATGTTACCACTGTTTCCCCCAAAAACCTCCTAAAAAACCCCCCTGTTTTCTTTTTCCCCAAGGGGGCAGTCCTAACCCCTATTTTTTATTACACCCTTGGTGGGAAGCTCTTCCCATCTTCATAAACCCTTGGAAACACGCAAAACTATAACGGATTAAATCCCCACTGACCAAAACCCCCCGGGCTGTTTTTATCTATTCTTTTCTGTGTTTTAAAAACTGAAAAACAAATTTTCTTTCCCCCCTTTCTATACCGCCTTCCAAATGCAATGGTTTTTGCTTTCCCACCCACTGTGGTGTTGGGGTGTCTCATTGCCCTCTTTAACCACTATCCAACCCTTTTAAATTGCGAAACTAAAAAAATTTTTCCCCCGGCCTATTTAAAACCCATGAAAAAAAAAACACAGTAAAAATTCACCCCCCCCTGAAAAGCAACCCCATTTCGGCCTCCCCTTAGATTGGCCCCCTGTATCCCCCTTTGCACGACAATCCCCGTCTTCCCCCCTTTTCCCCAGCCCCCCCATGGCCCTTCCTTTTTTATTCCCCAACTTTAAAACCTTTTCAGATAAAAGCCATAAAACCTTTCTCCCATACATCTTAATGGTTGTCCTACCCGAATATCCTCTCGACCCCTTTGCCCCCCCCTCATTTTCTTCTCCCCCCCCCGCTTTCCGGTTTTTTCCCCCATATCAACCCCTGCCCAAACATCGGGGATTTCACCAAAAGGCCTTAAAAAAAATGAAGCCCCCCTGTTGAAAGCTTCCCCCTCAAATCTTCACTGAAACCTCGCAGACCGTTTTATTCCAGTGTTTTCCCCTCCCCCCCTGTCTGGACCCTGGGGCAGGGTCCTTTCCCGACTGGGGGCCCCCCGTTAGCAATGTTTTTGTAAAAATTTTTTTTTTCCCCCTTTTTTATGAAACGAAAGGAAAAAAAGGCGTTAAAAATATATAAAAATTAACATTTATAATTTGGGGAATCTATAAAATATGTGACAAAAGGTTTAAAGAATAAAAGAATAAGTAAAATTACCTAAATTTTTTATAATAATTTCCCCTTTTTGGATTATTTGTCTTTTTTTCTTTTTTCTTTTTTCAGAAGCCAAAGTTGGCAAATTCTGATTAAAGATTTTTCGTTTTTCAGACAAAAATTTTTTAAAACACCTAAAATAAAAAAGAAGTAAAAGGGGGGAAAAAACTTTTTTAAAAAATGTGGTGAAACAATGGGAAATGTCTTTAATCCCTTCAAAGTGCCCCTTTTCTTTTTTATCTGAAAACAAAAAGGTAAAGATGGCCTAATTTTCCCCCATAAAAGTGAAAGGTTGTATGATTGGGGGCTTTGCGGTATCTGGGGGTGGGGCCCTTTCCCATAATTTTCCATACGCTTGGGACTTGGGAAAATGGGACAGAAATTTTCAAAATTGCTTACCAAAAGGGGGACCTGAATCTTTTTTTTTATTTAAAATAAATATGTTAAACGTCCTTAAAAAAAGTATAAAAACCCCCAATTTAAACCCCCTTATAAGCATATTCGCCAAAAGAATATAAGGGGGGGCCCCCAAAATTTTAAAAAGAATAGTAAGCATTAGGGTTTTTGGGGGTTAATGGGGAAAAATCCGGGAAAATATTAGGGTGAATTAAAATTTTTTAGGTAATTTTAGATTGCAAAAAGGGGCCAAAAAAGATGAAAAAGCCATTAAAAACCCTTTAAAAATCATCATTTTATTGAAGGCATGAAGATTTGATTAATTTATTTAAATGTGCTTTTTTTTACCCCAAATTTAAAAAAAAAATAAAAATATATTTTTCCCCTTTCCCCTGTTTTTGCAGTGCCTCCTAGCCCCCCACGTAACAAAAGATGGCACATAAGTGTTATTCGTCCAAGGCTAGAAAAAAGGGAAAACCCCGATCAAAAATGTTACGTAATTAATTTTTTCAATGTAACCTTATAAACTTATATTTAAGGTTTATGCCCTTTGGGTTGGGGGGCCCGGTTTCCCCCCTTTCCCCTGGACCCCCAAATGGCCCCGTGTTTTCACCCCATGGTGGGGCCCCGGAGGAGTGGGGGCCATAAAAAAATGCCTAGTTTCCCCTTTAACCAGCCGAAATATTAACAAATGAACTTGTGGGCTTTTTAAAATTGATTTTTTCATGAATTTAAAAAATTTCCTTTTTATTGTGGGTTCCTTAAAATTTTTTTTTGGAGGCTATTTTGGTTGAAAATATTTGCCCTTCTTTTTTGGCTATTTTTCCAAAAGTTTTTTTGAAATTTTAGGCGCAGCCTCGTGAATTAAGTTTTACGAGGTTATTTTTCTCTTTGTTTTTTCCCGTTTCCCCTTTGGCTTTTTTTTTCTTAAAAACTGAGTCTATTTTTAATGTAAATTTGTTGAAAACCCGAAAAGGGTAAAAAAAAAAAAGGTTGAAAATTTTTAAAAAAAAAACTCTTTTCTAAAACTATAAAAAAAGCTGGGAAGTGTAGTTTTAAATTTTTTTGATGTGTTTTTTTTTGTTTAAAACCCCAAATTTAAAAATTTTGGTTATTTTTTCTTCAAATTTTTAAAAATTTTTGGGCCTGGGGTTTTTCTCCTTAAAAGCCAATGACAACTAAGACCCAAAATTTGGGACCTTTCCCCAAAAGATCTCCCCGTTTTTAATAAAGAAAATTTTAAATTCACCGGGGATCAAAATATAAATTTCACAGGGAAAATAAAAAAAAAAAGTGTAAAATGAAATTTTTTTTTTTTTTTTTTCTTCAAATCCCTTTTCTTTGGGAGCTTTTTAATTTTCTTTCTTATGAGTTCAAGGGGTAGTCACCCAAAGGTTTTCACTTCCGGGTTCCTTTCAGGTTTTAAAAAGTGGGGTTTCTCCTATAAAATTGGGACCCAGTTGGGTAAAACGGATAACGTGATATCCCGAAAAATTTTGAATTTTTTCAAAAAAAGGTATAAAGAAAAGGATTTCCTTATTTTTTTAAAGAAAAAAGGGGGAGTCAGCAAAAAAGAAAAACTTTTAAAATTTCCACATTTAAAAGCCTCCCTTTCAAAAAACTGGTCCTGAAGCCCCCGGGAAAGAAAAAGGCCCCGCCGGATTTTTCCTTGTACCATTGGGGAAACGCGGTTAACAATCAGTTAAGCAATTGAAAAGGTTTAGGCAGGCAATTTACAACCCTGTTAAAAGCTTTTTTAGCAGGTTCATGGAAAATGTGTGGAAACCACGCAGCAGGCCAGCCAAAAGGCTTTTTTGGGCTAAAAAAACCAAAGAATCATTCCATGGAATCTGGGTTTTTCTGATAAACAAAATTTGAGACTTTTGGTTCCCCCACCTTTCTTTGTTAGGGAAAAAATGAAGGAGGCCAAGGGTTTACCTAAAGGGGGAAGTGGAAAGGGGGTTTGGGGGGGGTTTTTGCTGGGGAAAATTTATTTTTTGAAAAGGCCCCCCCCCCCCTACGAAACCCAAAATTTTTTTACCCGCTTTGCAGCGGAATGTATTCCCTTTTCTTTTTTGGTTTTTTTTTTTTAAATAATTTTTTTTAAAGGCAAAGACCCAAAACATGGTTGCCTAAAAGTACCCAATGAACCCAATGAGAGGTTGGGGGTTTTTAAAGTCTAGAGATTTTTTTGAGCAAGGGGTCCTTTTTGGTTTAAGCATCTGCCTTTTCGCGAGGGTCAAATTGGGTCATCTTTTATTTCCCCCCCAATTTTTGCCGGTGTCAATTTTTGTTTCATTTGTGGTTTTCCGTTCCTTTTGAATTTTGGATTTTCCACCCTTGTTTCAAAAGATTTTTTTGTTTTTTTTTGTGTTCTTTTTTTTTTGTTTTTAAATTTTTGAAAGGCAACCCCCCTCCCGGGGTTCTGACCCTCCGTTTTTTTCAGCCCAATTTATTTCTCATTTGCTTTTTATTTTTTCAGGGCGCGGCTTGGTTTTTGGTTCACACTGAGCGATTTAGTTTGGCAGTTGGTGTTCATTTTTTATCGTTGTTATTATTTTTTTCTGGTTTTCACAAAAAACCTCCGTTACCCTTTTAGCGCTTTGGCCCCAGCGTTTGCTCTTTTATTTTTCCCATTTGTGTTTTTTTTTGTTAAATTTTAAATTTGGGGGCTTCCATTTTCTTTGGGGGTTTCCCGGGGCAATGTTTCACCTCTTTGGTTTAGGGGTTACTTCAGGGGTGGGGTTTTTTGATCAAAAAAACCTCCACGGTACCCTGTTTTTGTTTTTTGGAACTGCCCCCCAGTTTTCCCATCCTTTTTCCCCCCTTGGTTCTGCTCCATTAGAAAAAATAACGTTACCGCCAAACTAAAATTTAAAGGTTCAAAAAAAATAGGTAAAAAAAAAGTTGGTCAAGTTGAAATTTTTTTTTTTTTTTTTTCGTCATTTTTTTTTTTTTTGGTGAATAAGGTTTTTTCTTTTCCATGGGTTTTACTTTGGGGGGGGTCATTTCCCTTTTTCATTTTTCTCCATTTGCGGGGGGCCATTTGAAAAATTACCATTAGTGTTTTGTTTCCTACCAAGATGGTTCCCGATATAAATTTTCGGTTTTTTGAACTTGTTCATATTTTTTAATTCAAGTCGGTTTTTTAAAATTTTTTTAGGGAATTATTTTGTCAGCCAATGAGGAATCCTTTGGTGTCCCTCCCAATTTTGGGGCATTTCAATGGTGGCTGTATTTTGAAAAAAAACATTAAAAAGGGCCCCCCCATTTTAGCATACGTGGTGAACCCTTTAAAGAATTTTTACTTTTGGGAGTTTACGATTTTTGACTGGTTTCAGTGTTTCAAACCGCTGTGTTTTTTTATTTTTTTAAAAGCCGTCAAAATGGTTTTTCAAGCCATTTTTCTTTCTGAAATGCTGAGGTCTCAGTGCCCCCAATCTTTTTTTTTTTCTTTTTAAATTTTGCTGCTCCATAATTTAACTATTAGTGGGCGCGTTCCACCGTATCAAAACATTGGTTGCAAAAACTATAGAAGTAACAAAGGGTAGCCTTTCACAATTGTGAACATTGTGTTTCATGTTCACTTCAGTCTGTTTTTTTATTTTTTAGTGCACATCCCCCGTTACTTGTTCAAGCACTCTGCTTTTACTCTGCGAGCGTTCTCAGTGCCTCATCCTTTTCATTTTTTTCCCCCTTGGGCTGCTCCATTTTTTTGAAAAATCTAATCTTTAGTGTGACCGTTTCCCATCCGTATCCAATACATTGGTTGCAAACACTATAGAGTAGACAAAGGAGTAGCCTTTCACAGATTGTGAACAGTTGTGTTTCAGTGTTCACTTCAGTCTGTGTTTTTTATTTTTTGAGTGCACATCACGCTCCAGTTACTTGTTCAAGCACTGCTGCTTGTACTCTGCTGAGCGTGTCTCAGTGCCTCATCCTTTTCATTTTTCTCCAATTGGTGCTGCTCCATTATATTTGAAAAAAATCTAATCTATTAGTGTGACGCGCTTCCATCCGTATACAATACATTGGTTGCAAACACTATAGAAGTAGACAAAGGAGTAGCCTTTCACAGATAGTGAACAGTTGTCTGCAGTGTTCACTGCAGTCTCTGAGGAATAACCACACTTAGGCCTTATAACTTTTCTGACTTTCTTTATCAATCTACCAAGATGAAGAAGGCAGGGAGTAAGGCACGTGGTCGTGGCCGTGGAGTTTCAGCTGGGAGAGGACGTGGGGATTCTGTGGCTGCTGCCGCACCCAGTGACACAGCATCCACCAGTTTTCCCCGTGAGCGTTCCTTTATGCGCACTTTTGTAGGAGCTCAGCGTACCCCCCTGCTGCGGGAAGAACAAATTGAAGCCGTTGTTGGTTGGATGGTAGCCAATGCATCGACTTCAATTGCTTCCACCTCCTCTCAGGACCACAGCACTGTTGAACAACCATCTGTCTCTTCACCGCCTGCCAAATTGCCCAGGCAGTCAGAGAGTTCTGAACTGGAGCCAGCTGAGTCTCTGCTTCTGTTCTCAGAATCTGTTGGCTTGCAAACAGGGGCCCAGCCAAGCAGCATTCTGGAATGTGAAGAAGAGCAGTATGCAGTGATGCGCAACAGCTGTGTCTCTCTGAATGTGAAGAGGCGGGTGAGCCAGTGCCGATGGTCAGCACACCGCAGAACGCATCTGATGATGATGAGACTCAGGTGCCATTTTCTGTTGAGCATGGTGCTGGCCAGACCACCCAACAGCAGCAGGTGTTGGAAGAGGTAGTGGAGATGATGAGGTCCAAGACCCAACATGGCGTGAGGAACAGGAAGGTGGTGGTAGCAGCTCTGAGGAAGAGATTGCCCCAACGGTCCAAACAGTAGGGAGAGGTAGGCTGCAGACTCGGTTGCCTGTAGCCTCCAGTTTGGTACCCGTTTGTAGCAGTTCTCTTCCAACAGCCAAAACGGGCGCTCCCAGGACTTGCACTGCGTGGTCCTTTTTTGACACACTTGAAGATGATATTTGCTCTGTCAAATGCAAGCTGTGTAATCAAAAAGTAAAAAGAGGTAAAAATGTCAGTAACCTTAATACCACAAATATGTGGAAACATGTGCGGTCAAAGCACGTGGTTGAGTTACAAAGACACACTGGAGATGTAGGCCAACCTACAGCAGCACCTACATCTTCAGCTCGTGTTGGAGCCTCTTCCTTCAGCTCACACACAGCTGGTTCGGCTTCCTCACAGGATCGCCATGGAAGAACCTCTGTCACTGTTGTCCAGAGACCCAGTGTTATTCCACCCACAGCTGCAAGTTCCCTGTCATCCTCACACTCCCAGGCCACAAAACAGCCATCGGTAGCACAGGCATGGGATAAAAGACGGCCATACTCGGCAAACCATCCACGAGCACAGGCTCTGAATGCTGGCATTGCAAAACTCCTGTCCCTTGAAATGCTGTCATTCAGGCTGGTGGAGACTGACAGTTTCCGTAACTTAATGGCATTGGCAGTCCCACAATACAATGTGCCCAGCCGATTTTATTTCAGCAGGCAAGCCGTCCCTGCTCTGCAAAAGCATGTTGAGGGAAAAATTAAACATGCGCTACTAAACGCCGTCAGTAGCAAGGTCCACCTGACCACCGATGCGTGGACCAGTACCCATGGCCAGGGACGATACCTTTCCCTCACTGCCCATTGGGTCAATGTTGTGGAGCCGGGTACAGATCTTGCCAGTGGCGCTGTACGTGTTCTGCCGACTCCAAGGATTGCAGGAATCAAGTCTGTCCACATTGACTCCTCCTCCTACTCCAGTTCCTCAGAATCATCGCTGCAGGAGCCGTCACGGTCTACCTCCACATGGACCCGTGAACGCTTACCTGATGTGACCGATATGAGCACAGCCGTGGCCAAACGTCAACAGGCCGTCCTCAAATTAATTCCCATGGGGAATCGAAGCCACACAGCGCAGGAGCTCTGGAATGCCATCAAGCAGGAGAGCGACGTGTGGTTTTTGCCAGCGAATCTCCAGCCAGGCTTGGTAGTGTGTGACAATGGCCGAAATCTGGTGGCAGCTCTGGGCCTTGGCAACCTCACTCACATACCATGTCTGGCACATGTGCTCAACTTGGTCGTGCAGAGTTTTTTGAGGGACTATCCGGATCTTGATGCACTACTGCACAAGGTCCGCCTAGAGTGCGCTCACTTGCGACGTTCCAGCATGGCCAGATCGCGCATTGCAGCTCTGCAACGCAGATTTCGCCTTCCTGAACATCGCATCAAATGTGACGTACCCACCAGGTGGAATTCCACGTTACATATGTTGGAGCGGTTGTGTGAGCAGCAGCCAGCAGTAATGGAGTATCAGCTGCATCAGGCGCAATCAACTCGCAATTTGCGCCGTTCACACTTCACCACTACTGAGTGGGCCTCTATGAAGGACATCTGCCACGTTTTGCGTGCGTTTGATGAGTCAATGCAGATGGCGAGTGCAGATGATGCACTAGTCAGCCTGACTGTCCCCCTTATCTGCCTGCTTCAAAAAACACTGCAAGCACTAAGGGATGAGGTTTTGGAAGAGGTGGAGGATGAGGAGTCACAAATTCCATCACCTTCTGGACAGTCAGCGCAACGTGGTTCCTCACAAAGGGCTGGGCAGGGCTCACTTTGTGAGGAGGATGAGGAGGAGTCAATGGAGGAGGAAGACATCGCTCCAGAGGGAGGTACACAACGCTCTAGTCAGTATGTAGAGCGAGGGTGGGGTGATGCAGAGCAGGCAGAGATGACGCCTCTTGCAGGGGACAGCGTTTGTTGGCCAGTTGGGAGTCTGCAGCACATGGTTGATTTCATGCTGCAGTGCCTGAGAAACGACCGCCGCATCGCCCACATTCTCACCACTCTGATTATTGGGTGTACACCCTCCTAGACCCTCGCTACCGGGACAACTTACAAAGCCTCATCACACCGTTGAACCGGGAGCGTAAAATGCGGGAGTACCAAGACACACTGGTGCAATCCATAATGTTCTCCATTCCAGCCGAGAGCACTGCTGCTGCTACTGCTTTACAAAGCAGCTCTGTGCGTCGAGGCAGTGGAGACAGCTCTGCAACAAGAGGGAGCACAAGCAGCGCCTCTGCACAGGGCAAGACCAGTATGTTCCAAATGTTGCGAAGTTTTGTGGCAGCGCCACAAATGTCTACACTATCCGAGACGGCTCCAGTCAGCAGGAGGCAACGTTTCCGTAAGATGGTGACAGACTACATGTCTTTCCCTCTCAGTGTACTCCCAGATGGCTCTTCCCCATTCAAGTTTTGGGTCTCTAAGCTGGATACATGGTCAGAGCTTAGCCAGTATGCATTGGAGGTGCTGGCTTGCCCTGCTGCCAGTGTATTATCGGAGCGCGTCTTTAGTGCTGCAGGTGGTGTACTAACAGACCGTCGCATGCGACTATCCTCCGATAATGTAGACCGGCTTACTTTTCTGAAAATGAACAAGGCATGGATCTCGCCAGAATTTGTCTGTCCGTTTTCAGATTAAATAACTGGTTCGCAACGTTATCCATGTCTCCTGTTCTGTTCATCTTTCTACCACCTGAACTCTACTCCCTGGGCTACAACACTGGCAGTTGCTGCTCAGAAGTGTCGTGTCCACAGACCAATACACAAGCTATAGTGTTACTGGGGTTCAGTAATGTCAGCTGTTCCCCTGCTGTGTGAACGGCAAAAAGTCATGCTGCCTCCACCCTGTTGTCTTCTCATCCTGGGCTTCAACACCGCCAATTGTTGCTCGGAAGTGTCATTGGCACGGGTACTCACTCCTGCCCAGACTGGTTACAGCACGCCATCTGTTTCCTGTCAGTGTAAACGTCACTTAGCCTCCAATAAGTTGTCCTGTCGTGTTGCGGTCGGGTTAGCCGACTCTATGGTGCTTGGAGTTTAGGTGCTTCCTATGTGTGCTGCGGGATATGCAAATAAAGGCTGTTTCCGTTGTGACAATAGGACAATCACCCACTGTAGTACTGTGGGATTCGGTAACTGCGGCCGGCTCGCGGCCTGTCAACTTAAATTTCCATGGGTACCTTCTGCTACCCGTCCGGGTTCCAGTACCGTCAGCTGGTTCTCCGCAGTGCCTTTGGCCTAGGTGCCTCCATCTCGGTATCCGAGTTCCAGCAACGTCTGCTGGTCCTTGGTAGTGCTTTGGAGCACAGGTACCTCCTGCTTAGTAACCGTGTCCCAGTAACGTCAGCTGGTCCTCGGTTGTGCCATTGGCTCTTTTCCTTCTGCTGCCCCTCCGGGTTCCAGCACAGTCAGCTGGTCCCTCGTTACTTGCATTGGCTCTTGTACCTTCTGCTACCCGTCCGGGTTCCAGTACCGTCAACTGGTTCTCCGCAGTGCCTTTGGCCTAGGTGCCTCCATCTCGGTATCCGAGTTCCTGCAACGTCTGCTGGTCCTTGGTAGTGCTTTGGAGCACAGGTACCTCCTGTTTAGTAACCGTGTCCCAGTAACATCAGCTGGTACAAGGTTGTGCTACAAATACAAGATACAGAACAAGAGACACAAGAACAATAAGCAGAAGATCTAAAAGCAGAAGAACATGAAGTATAAGACCAAAATGAAGAGCAAAATATATGCTCTAAATTATAAGCAGAAGAAGACTAAGCAGTGTATAGGGGTGAGTCCGTTCCTCCTCGTGGTGCCCCTGGAAAATGCCTGCTGCTGCTGCAGGCTAAACTGAACACGGACAAATACTGTTGTAATTTAAATCTTTTGTGACAGCAAGAACGGAAGAATGAAAAATTCATACTTTGACAGATTACAAGTACAGGATTCTCTGTCACAAATAAGAATATGATGAAGAAGATGAAGTACAATATGAATAAGAATAATAGTTTAATAAGAAGAATATGAGTAATGTTAACAAAAAGATGAATAGCAAGAAGTTTAAGAAGAAGATAAAGAAGGTGAAGATGAAGAATAATTTGATGAAAAAGATGATGCTGCTGAAGATTATGAAGGAGAAAGTGTGTCAAAAGTTAAAAAGGTGAAGAGCATGGAAGTTGTGAAATATACATATTTGCCAAAATAGAAAAAACGTGAACAACATTGTCAATTTCTTCGTCAATCCGAACATCTTTAAAAAAAAAAAATATTTATGCTATTCCATTTGATTGGGTTAAACATCTATGCCTTTAATGTCTCCTCAACCTTCCCCAATACATTCTACATTACTCTTTGTTGTTTTCCTTCATGTACAATTAACCAACAAGGCAAGAATGGGTTTTTTTTAATTCCGATATTTTGTTCCCATAGACTTACATTGGATTTCCGGTATCGGTATCGGGTATCGCCGATATTTTTTGGGTATCGGCGATACCATTCCGATTCCGATACTGTTGGATATCGGAAAGTAGCGCTCAACTCTAATTACCATGCCAGATTTGTTTTTGGGGGATCGGGCTAAATTTCTGAATTTCAAAAATAACTGTAAGTTGTTTTTTGCCTTAAAGCCTAAGTCCTCAGGGAACGCAGCTCAGCAGGTTCAAATTGTCATCT
>JARQOD010000004.1:184877982-184967638 GCA_033576555.1 Oophaga sylvatica | reverse complement strand
TGGTTTAAACATTTGCGATTGTCTACAGTACTCATCTGCGTTTTCGTAGTATGGGCATGATTCATCTCTCCTGGGGAGATCCGTTCCATGTGCATGTATGATGTCCGGTATGCTGTCTCAGCATTTATGCTCTAATATCTCCCCTGAAGATTCATAATGTGATGAAACGCGTCGGGAGACGCCCCTGGGGTAGAGACTACCGGACATGATACATGCACATGGAACGGATCTCCCCCAGGAGAGATGAATCATGCCCATACTACGAAAACGCAGATGAGTATTGTAGACAATCGCAAATGTTTAAACCACAGTGGGGGTTAATATAGACAGAATTACATTTATACTGTCACTCCCCTGATGGTACTGCGTTTACCTGTCTATAAAGGGCATGTTTAATGATACATCTATATGACAGGTGCACATTTATTTATGGCTCCAAACCCAAATGAGCATTATATATAAAATCCATAAAAACCAATTGTATAATATATGTATATGGACGAAGTGCATATAAAGGGGCAATATCTTTGATACAAAAACGCTGATTCCAGCACGATTAGCTTACCCAATAAAAAGGAATAATACTCCTGACAAATACCGCTAGAACAGGGGAATTTGTTCTTTATACAGTCCCATTTAATAAGTGCGGTTATATTGTCGGTATAGAGGCACTATCGTCCATTATTAGGTTTCTGGTGAACCATTGGTCTCTTTGTTTTTAGGTCATAGACTTTGTGTTTCGCTTTGGTTTTTGTTTCGTGTGGCACATGCACATCAGCACATTTTGCACTTTTGGTTTTTTTAGTTAATATATATTAAAGGTTAAGTTTTAACATTTCAATCAGCTACTTCTCAAACCATTCCTTGGATTGAATACCATCGCCATCGCTTATATATAATCCGTGAAAGTGTATGTGTATTAACGCAAACAAGAAAATAAAAAATAAAAATGAAGAAAATTGCGAAAAACTAGATATAATAATGTGTCCACAAAATTATATATATGTATGTCCCATGTGAGGTGCCCTATATTATAAGCATGCCACAGTAAACATATGGTGTGAAACGAAAAAATATATATGCAAACAGATAATAATTATAAAATCAATGTTGCCGACCAAAAGAAAAAATAAAAAGTACACACCACCGTAATATAATAGACAGAATGTGCTTAGGTAAGCGTCAACACCGTGACTGCCAAAGCGACCAATTAGCCATGAAAGACAAGCATACTACCTGAGAATACCGAGGGAGGAGACAGCATGTGGAGACCAGGCCACCTAGAACGCGCCCCGACGCGCGTTTCGGAAAGGTTATTCCTTCGTCAGGGGGATGAGAAATAGTAGCGTGTCAAGCCTTAAATAAGGAGCCGCCATGTGTGTAATCAGGTCGCGCATGCGCAGAGAAAGACCGTCGCAGCAATAAGACGTCACAAGGTAAGTCAAAAAAGACGTCACAGGTCATATGACTCTCCATTTGCATTACCGAGCCCGATCAACTAGCGCATGCGCAATGTCACGCATAGATCAAATGGCGCATGCGCAGTGTCACAAAGACAGATAGAGACTACGCAATCATCTCAAATCACATTACCTTCGATAGATAGGCTGGTAAGTATAAAGGAAAATCCGTTTGCTCACATAATCTGTGACAATTACAACCGGATAATTACCCTATCACAGGAACAACAAATGCCAATGTCAAAACAAGGAAAACACACATGAAAGTTAAAAGAAATTTAAAGGTACAAGCAGCAGATGTACCGATGTGACAGATAATTTAGCAAAAACGCACCTCATATAGCCTCAATGATATATCTGATACAATCAATCATATTGGCCACAATACGCCATCATTTGTGATCGATTTGCATAAGCACAGTACAAAAATAACAGAATAAAAATAAATAAAAATAAAAAACAATAATGGATAATAAATAATAATTATGCACTACATGTGTGAAGCGGCGCATGCAGAGAGCAAATGAGTGTCCATCACATGGCAGAAGGCGTCAAAGGTCCGGACACAGGGTCCAGGCACAGAGCGACACCCCCACCATGTGATCGGAACAGTCAATGCAATCGACATGCGCACCACACGAAAAACTAAATAAAGAAAAATAAATAAACAAAGCAATAAAAAAATAATAAACAAAAAAATAATGAACAATCACAAGTGATGTAGAATTGACAATTTCTCGTGGATTCACACTTAATTGTTGCAGTTAGTGCAGAAATACAATCGGTGGCATCTCGATCAGGAAGATATACCAACAGAAGCTGTAGATCACATCTGGTTGAAAAAATGTCCAAGTACAAGTTCAAACATTGGATGCATAAATCGCGTCTTGATTGAAGAAACGAGGGTGTGGACAATTTATACAACGATATAAGTGCTGCCGACAGGCCATAAGACACAAAAACTAAAATAAAAAGATAAAATGAGAAAAAATAAAAATTATTATAAAAAAGATGCAAATGACAAATTCTCGTTGAGGCCAGATTGCGAGACCATGTTGAGGGTCCAGATCCATCTGGCCTCCAATTGAGCCAGTCTCTTGCTGAAATTGCCGCCCCTCGCATTACAGGTAAGCAGATCAATACCAGAGACTTTCAGGCCAGCCGGATCACAATTATGAAACAATTTGAAATGCCTCGGGATAGTTTTCAAAGATGAAATGTCAACCACATCCTTGGCTGCCTTAATCCCCAACACGTGTTCACGTACCCTCACCTTAAGCTGCCTGGTAGTGAGGCCAACGTAGGTGAGGGCACATGGACACGTCGCGGCATAAATGACACATGTAGAGTTACACGAGATATTATGTCTAATATCGAATGAACGCGTGTTGTTAAAGTTAGCAAACTTCTGTGTTCTATTTACATTGGGGCATGCCACGCAAGAGCCACATGGTTTACATCCACCATGTCCAATATGTTGCTTCCTTGGTTCATAGTGGCTACGTACCAATTTATCGGTAATGTTCATGGATCTTTTAAACGTGATCTTAGACTCATTTCCTATGAACTTGGAAATAATAGGGTCTGTTTGCAATATGCCCCAATGCTTATTTAGACATGTACGCACAAGATCACTCTGGCCATTAAATTGGGTGATAAAGCGTACACCATTGGTGGACTTGGGTTTGAAGTTAGAATAAAGGGCATTGTGTCGGGTCTGGTGTTTGGCCCTGTTAAAAGCCCTCTTTACAGACCTTCTGCTATACCCTCGTTCAAGAAAGCGAGCCTTCAATAATTCAGCCTGTTCGAGAAAACCTTCATCCCGAGAACAAATCCTCCTCAGTCTGAGGAACTGACTAATAGGAATTGAGTTGATCAACGCCCTGGGGTGTGATGAAGACGCATGTACCAGGGAGTTCACGGCTGTAGGCTTCCTGAACAAGGTGGTCTGTAAGCATCCACTACTGTCTCTAAATACTTTCACATCGAGAAACTCGATGACATCTTTATGATGATTACATGTTAGATGTACATTAATTGAGTTGGAGTTAAGTTGACACAGGAACTGCCCCAATGCCTCACTGGAATCCTGCCAAATAAAGAAAATATCATCTATGTAGCGTGTCCAAAAATGGACACGCTCCATAGACCCTAATGTTTCAGAAATAAAGAGGTCCCTCTCCCAAAATCCAAGGAACAGGTTGGCGTACGATGGAGCAAAAGAAGCTCCCATCGCTGTTCCTTGGATCTGAAGGAAGAAGGACCCCTTGAACATAAAAAAATGTGGGTGAGTGCAAACTCCAGTAAATTAATGAAAAAAACAATGAAAGCCCGAGAAAATGAGGAAAACTGTAAAAAATACGAAACGGCAGTGATTCCATCCTCGTGACGTATATTCGTGTATAACGATTCAACGTCACAAGTGACTAAGGTGCAGTCCTGGTCAACATGCATACCATCCACCTTGTTGAGGAAGTCACTTGTGTCCCTTGTATAGGAAGGGAGCGCTGTAACAAACGGTTGTAATATTGAATCGATGTATTTGTTAATATTTTCTAGGTAATTACCTCTACCCGAGATGATTGGTCTACCCGGAGGATTAAGCTGGTTTTTATGTACTTTTGGCAGCAGATAAAGGGTGGGAATAGTTGGTTCATTGACCAATAAGGCAGACAATAAATCCTTATCAATAGTACCCTCGTCATTAGCTTCAGACAAGAAATGGTTTAATTGGGTTTGAAATTTGATAAGCGGATTAAATGTCAATTTTTTGTAACATTGTTCATTATTTAATTGTCTAAATGCCTCAATCTCGTATAATGTCTTTGGCCATACCACTACATTCCCACCCTTATCTGCTGGTTTAAATACCACATCATCCAGGTCCATCAATTGTTGAAGCGCAATCTTTTCCTTCCTAGAGAAGTTCTGAAACTGTGAGCCAGAGGGAATCTTGCTCAATTCACCACATACTGTTTTCACAAACACATCAATAGCTGGACACATGGATAAAGGAGGAAATTTGTTTGACTTTTTCTTTATCACCTCAGGGATCTCACCTTCTAATCCTGAAACGTGTTCCCTGGCCAGTTGCTCTAGATTGGCTAATGCCTCCTGTTCCGCCTCTGTGGACAAGGAATCACAATTATTTTTGCCATGAAACATACGTTTAAATAGCACCTTTCTAGCAAATAGATTTAAATCTTTAACAGCTGAAAACTGATCAAATGGGGCTGTAGGGCAGAACATTAAGCCTTTCATTAAGACACTAAGTTCAGTGGATGAAAATAGATGTGAACTAAGATTAATTACCTTCATTTGATGGGTGCCAGATTCTGGGGAGAAGTTACGCTTGTTAGGCATAAATCGAAAATTTCTCTTCCTTTTGGGTGTCATTGAACTCACAGAGGCGGAAGCAGAGGCAAGTGAAATATCGCTAACCGATGTGCGGGAAACAGCTGTAGGTGAATTAACCAGGCCACCGGTACATGTTTTTTCCATTTATACAGATGTCCAAGCCTGTGGTCGTTCTGATCCCTGGAAAGTTTACTCATGTGTTTGTTCTGAATATCTTTAACAAGAATTTCCAGATCTTTGTCTAGTGAATCATTGAGGTGTTTCATCTGTTCAGGAGTTAAACTGGTTTTAACCTGTGTAAATAATTTCTCCAATTCCAATTTCTCGAACAGGCTGAATTATTGAAGGCTCGCTTTCTTGAACGAGGGTATAGCAGAAGGTCTGTAAAGAGGGCTTTTAACAGGGCCAAACACCAGACCCGACACAATGCCCTTTATTCTAACTTCAAACCCAAGTCCACCAATGGTGTACGCCTTATCACCCAATTTAATGGCCAGAGTGATCTTGTGCGTACATGTCTAAATAAGCATTGGGGCATATTGCAAACAGACCCTATTATTTCCAAGTTCATAGGAAATGAGTCTAAGATCACGTTTAAAAGATCCATGAATATTACCGATAAATTGGTACGTAGCCACTATGAACCAAGGAAGCAACATATTGGACATGGTGGATGTAAACCATGTGGCTCTTGCGTGGCATGCCCCAATGTAAATAGAACACAGAAGTTTGCTAACTTTAACAACACGCGTTCATTCGATATTAGACATAATATCTCGTGTAACTCTACATGTGTCATTTATGCCGCGACGTGTCCATGTGCCCTCACCTACGTTGGCCTCACTACCAGGCAGCTTAAGGTGAGGGTACGTGAACACGTGTTGGGATTAAGGCAGCCAAGGATGTGGTTGACATTTCATCTTTGAAAACTATCCCGAGGCATTTCAAATTGTTTCATAATTGTGATCCGGCTGGCCTGAAAGTCTCTGGTATTGATCTGCTTACCTGTAATGCGAGGGGCGGCAATTTCAGCAAGAGACTGGCTCAATTGGAGGCCAGATGGATCTGGACCCTCAACACGGTCTCGCCATCTGGCCTCAACGAGAATTTGTCATTTGCATCTTTTTTATAATAATTTTTATTTTTTCTCATTTTATCTTTTTATTTTAGTTTTTGTGTCTTATGGCCTGTCGGCAGCACTTATATCGTTGTATAAATTGTCCACACCCTCGTTTCTTCAATCAAGACGCGATTTATGCATCCAATGTTTGAACTTGTACTTGGACATTTTTTCAACCAGATGTGATCTACAGCTTCTGTTGGTATATCTTCCTGATCGAGATGCCACCGATTGGATTTCTGCACTAACTGCAACAATTAAGTGTGAATCCACGAGAAATTGTCAATTCTACATCACTTGTGATTGTTCATTATTTTTTTGTTATTATTTTTTTATTGCTTTGTTTATTTATTTTTCTTTATTTAGTTTTTCGTGTGGTGCGCATGTCGATTGCATTGACTGTTCCGATCACATGGTGGGGGTGTCGCTCTGTGCCTGGACCCTGCGTCCGGACCTTTGACGCCTTCTGCCATGTGATGGATACTCATTTGCTCTCTGCATGCGCCGCTTCACACATGTAGTGCATAATTATTATTTATTATCCATTATTGTTTTTTATTTTTATTTATTTTTATTCTGTTATTTTTGTACTGTGCTTATGCAAATCGATCACAAATGATGGCGTATTGTGGCCAATATGATTGATTGTATCAGATATATCATTGAGGCTATATGAGGTGCGTTTTTGCTAAATTATCTGTCACATCGGTACATCTGCTGCTTGTACCTTTAAATTTCTTTTAACTTTCATGTGTGTTTTCCTTGTTTTGACATTAGCATTTGTTGTTCCTGTGATAGGGTAATTATCCGGTTGTAATTGTCACAGATTATGTGAGCAAACGGATTTTCCTTTATACTTACCAGCCTATCTATCGAAGGCAATGTGATTTGAGATGATTGCGTAGTCTCTATCTGTCTTTGTGACACTGCGCATGCGCCATTTGATCTATGCGTGACATTGCGCATGCGCTAGTTGATCGGGCTCGGTAATGCAAGTGGAGAGTCATATGACCTGTGACGTCTTTTTTTACTTACCTTGTGACGTCTTATTGCTGCGACGGTCTTTCTCTGCGCATGCACGACCTGATTACACACATGGCGGCTCCTTATTTAAGGCTTGACACGCTACTATTTCTCATCCCCCTGACGAAGGAATAACCTTTCCGAAACGCGCGTCGGGGCGCGTTCTAGGTGGCCTGGTCTCCACATGCTGTCTCCTCCCTCGGTATTCTCAGGTAGTATGCTTGTCTTTCATGGCTAATTGGTCGCTTTGGCAGTCACGGTGTTGACGCTTACCTAAGCACATTCTGTCTATTATATTACGGTGGTGTGTACTTTTTATTTTTTCTTTTGGTCGGCAACATTGATTTTATAATTATTATCTGTTTGCATATATATTTTTTCGTTTCACACCATATGTTTACTGTGGCATGCTTATAATATAGGGCACCTCACATGGGACATACATATATATAATTTTGTGGACACATTATTATATCTAGTTTTTCGCAATTTTCTTCATTTTTATTTTTTATTTTCTTGTTTGCGTTAATACACATACACTTTCACGGATTAGTGTCCTTTTCTTTTAGCATACTTTATGTAACATTGCATTATTTGCCTGATATATTTATATCAAATACCGAGGTATTAGAGTATATTGTGTGGGGCCAGGCCTCCCTTTTTATCTCAATTGATGCTTGTGCTATTATTGTATATGTATATTTAATAAAATTCTATATTTTACTCCCACTGCCTGGGTGAAGTCTTTTCTTCCATTTCCCCCTGTTCCTTTTGCACTGAGGTGTTTTCGTCTTGCTCAAACAGAGCCAGGGCTTCTGATTTATTATAATTTATTTTAAAGCCTGAGCATTTGCCAAAATGATTTAGGGCTTCCATGATTACTGGTATTGCCGCATTGGGATTGGAGATGAATAGGAGTATATCGTCGGCAAATGCCGCAATTTTAAGTGAGGTGGAGCCTACCTCAATGCCCCTGTATATTGAAGAATTTTGGAGAGTTCTAAGTAAAGGATCTAAAGCAAGGTTAAAAAGTAAGGGCGATAAGGGGCAGCCCTGACGAGTTCCTCTCTGGATTTCAAATGTGGAAGAGAGTATACCATTTATGGCCAGCCTGGACACCGGGCTTTTATATAACAAATTTATCGCCTCACAGAACCATGGACCAAAGTTTCTAAACTCCAGGATGTCGAGGAGATAATCCCATGCAACCCTGTCAAACGCTTTGTCAGCATCCAGGCTGACCACAATAGACTCTAAGCAACTATGAGATTTTCCATAAGAGATAGCTCCCAAAGCCGTCCGTATGTTGTAGGTTATGGATTTACCGTGGACAAACCCAATTTGTTGAGGCAATATCAGGTTGGGGAGTATTTTTTGCACTCTATTCGCTAGTATTTTAGTGAAAATTTTAAAGTCGGAGTTTAAAAGCGAGATTGGTCTATATCCTTCCACTAGTGAAGGATCTTTGCCCGGTTTGGGGAGCACTATTATGTTTGCTTCATTGAAACGGTCCGGGAGCTGCCCCGATCGAACCAGCTGATTAAAGACTTCACAAAGATGTGTCCCTATATTGCCTCCCAATATTTTGTAAAATTCATTACTATACCCATCAGGGCCAGGAGATTTAGAGAGCTTCAAGGAACTGATAGTTTGGATAACTTCTGAAGGGGATATGAGAGCATTAAGAATTTCCCTGAGTTCCTCTGTTAGTAAAGGTGCCACCTCCGTTTGCATAAAGTTTAGAATATTGTCCCCCTTTCTCTTCTCCGCTTTGTACAGGGAACCAAAAAATGATCTAAATTCCTCTACAATCTCCTCATTCTCTGTTCAACACTCTGCCCTCTTTGGTCCGAATTTTGTGAATCCTTGTGGCCTTTCTGTATGGTCTAGTAAGAGACGCAAGTAATTTGCCAGGTTTATTGCCCCATTTAAAAAATTTGTGCTTTTGGAGATCAATACTATAAGTGGCCCATTCATGAGCTAGTGCATCTGCCAATTCCTTTGCCTCGATATATTGTTTTTTCAGGAGGGGTAAATTATTAAGTTTAAAGTTTTTATATGCTAAGGTTAAAGCACTCTGTGCTGCCAGGGTCCGCTCCTGCAACTGTTTTTTTTATGACATATATACGCAATTATTTGCCCTCTCAACACTGCTTTAGAGGTATCCCAGAAAAGAATTGGTGTTTCACAATGCATTTGGTTATCAGATTTGTACGTATCCCATGAGAATTGTATGAATTTTTTTAAATCATCTGAGTGATATAGGTATGACGGGAACCTCCATTTCCTATGAAAATAGATTGGGTTAGTTAGTTTTATGCTGAACGTTATCGGTGCATGATCTGAGATGTGCACGTCCAGAATTTTGGTATGTGTGATTCTTGGCATGAGTGGGGGACCCAGCAACCAGTAGTCAATTCTAGCATGGGAATTATGAACATGTAAATAGTGAGAGTAATCTCTCTCAACAGGGTGTTGCACTCTCCAAACATCCAACAATCCCAGGTGATCTAAAAAAAATTGTATTAGTCTCCCCTGCGTAGGTATATGAGGAGACTGAGAATTAGATCTATCCATCTCGATATCATGCACCTCATTAAAATCGCCACCCACAATCATATGGGAGGTGTCCCATCCTGTGATTTGTTTTAGCACATTAGCCCGAAAGAGCGGATCCGACGAATTTGGCGCATAAATATTAATTACACTGTAGGTTGTCCCCTCTATAACCAGCTTAACGCAGACAAACCTCCTTGAAGGATCTTCTAACACATTCACTATCTCATGGCCAATATTCCTGTTTATCATAATAGCAACACCCCTCTGTTTTTTAGTAAAAGAAGCTTCTGCACATAACATAAATTTTTTGCTAGAAAACACCGGGTGGTTGCCCTTCACCCAGTGTGTCTCCTGCAAAAGTACAAAATGAAAATTTTCTCAATGCAGATAATTAAATTTTTTTTTCCTTTTGACTGGGGAATTTAGGCCATTGACATTCCAGGAACACCAAAGGAGAGATGTCATAGCGGACATTTTTTGCCTGTTGATATCTACCATTAACCCACTCCAGTGCGGGAAATATCATAAGATATAACCGTTACATAATAATAGGATCCCTGCCCATCCCAGCGAGTAGGCATTAGAATTCCTGGATTGTTAATTACCTGAAGTCGAATGCAGAGTCCCTCTCCCAAAAAAACCTCCCCCTCCCACAAAATTTGTAACTGTGTGCCATATTCAACATTTCCCTTAAACCCGCATCCCAACGTTAGACGCAGAGGTAAAAATACAGCAAAAACAACAACATAACAAACAGATGTCAGTTGACATCACCTTATATGATTCATGGTATTGTCACTGAGTAAGCCACTCTGAATCTTGCTCAAGGTGGCTGGTAAGTATCCCGGACAACCTCCAGAGCCTTCACCGGGTCGTCGAAAGCCCACTTTTTCCCAGATAGATTGAAGCGCAGTATGCAGGATATTGTAGGCCGAATCTAATGTATTTGTCAGCCAGCAACTTACACACCGGGTTGAAGGCCCTGCGTCTGGTCGTCACCATAGCCGAATAGTCCTGAAACATCAGAACTTTGTGCCCTTCGTAGGATAGGTGGGCTTTCTTCCTGTAAGCAGTGAGTAGACGAATTTTGTCTTGAAAGTCAAGGACCTTGAATATCACCGGTCTGGGTCTGTCATTGTCTTTTCCCCTCTGTGGACCTACTCTATGTGCTCTCTCAACCGCCATTGAACCGGATGTTAGTTGAATGTCCAAGGCTCCCGGCAGCCACTCATATGTTAATTTTAGCAATTCAGAGGGATGTATGGACTCAGGTAGTCCTATCAGTTTCAAGTTATTTGGTCTAGATTAGTTTTCTAAATCGTCCACTTTGGATTGAAGCTCTGTGACGACTTTCTGTTTTCCCTCTAGGCGTTCTGCCATTTCCCTGGTAACATCCTCCAAATCAGAGATACGTTGTTCATCCTCATCCAGGCGGGTGCCCTGACTATTAACTTGTGATATTATAGAGTCTATTGAGGTTTGAAGAGTGGCAAATCTAGAGTCTATTTCGGGCATAAGGCGTTCCATGATGGCATCTGCTAACGAATGAGAAGTCTCGCTACTGGTATCAGAGGTAGATTTAGGCGAGGATGAGCCTTGTTGGTTTCGAGAAGAGTCACGACCTCTTTTAGTTTGTTTGCCCACAAATTTATCCATACTCAGCGACAATGGTGAGAAGATAGAAGGCTGTGATGTCTCAGTTAAGAAACGTTACATTAGAATCTGCTATGTAGCATGTAACTCCTATATGGAGCGTATAGAATATTAGTCTCTTGCTGTTTACCTTTATTTATAGAGGATAAGTAACCTTGAAAGTTAGAGAGGACAAATATAAACTTCTAAGTTGTAAACAGATTAACGTGTCACTGAGTGAGGACTTCACCAGGTTACACTGCTGCCAAAGGGTTAATAAAGTCAATATCAACTGTCCTCTAGGTCCTGTATTGTGTCTGGTCTCCGAATTAACCCCCTAGTGACTTCTTAAGGGTATGCCACACTAAACAGCGTCGCTAACGAGATCGCTAAAATACGTCACTATTTAGCGATCTCGTTCGTGACGCTAACGTGTGTGGCATGTAGCAACGACGTTGCCCCTGCTGTGATCTCGCTGATCGTTCACTAGAGTTCTGGACCGTATTTAGATCGTTGGCGTCCCGCTGGTGAGCCTATATCGCTGTGTCTGGCACCTTTTGTGAGCGATGTGCGCTGTTTTTTACATCGCAATGACCGTTAAAGTCGTTAATGAGATCGCTAACCGTTTATGCGTCGTTAACGAGATCACTAAGTGTGGCAGCTACTAGCGACATTAAAACGATCACAAAAATGATCTCATTAGCTTGCGTCGTTATTGAGATCGCTAACGAGATCACTAAGTGTGGCAGTACCTTTAGGCTGATTTATTTGAGCTCTGTAGCGGGGCCTCAGGGGTTAATCCTCTATCAGACAGACCTTGAGTACTTTATTGCTTCTGTCACCTCTGAGGGGATGGTCAGCAACTTAAAACAATGCAGCTCACAACCAGCCTGTAGTGCATGGATGCTGCTGAGGACTGTAAGTGGCAGGGAGATGGCGTCTGTTGAAGTTAACCCTCCCCCTATTGCCACTGCACTCACCACTGGCCCTAGATGCGATAACGGCCAAATCTTCAGGGCTTCACTGTTTGTTTTTTCTCCTCCCGCGGGTGGTCACTTGTTATCTCAGGATCTCTTATCTGTGCAAGTCCCTCTATCTTCACAGCTTGCGTGCGGCCTGTACCACGCTGCACGGCGGCGTCTCCTGCGCCTGGAGCCTCCCGAGGAGCCTGGAGAGGCAGACCCGACAGATAAGCCCCCTGTCCAGGTATTCCCCCTGCTGATTAAAGCTGTTTCTCCACTCACTAACGGATGGATGGCCACAGATGAGAATAGGCCAGCGGGGAGCTCTGCTAAAAAGCGGCCATCCTTGGCTCCGCCTCCCTGAAGTCCCATATCTTTTGATTCTTGAACTGCAAGTAGTAATGCAACTATAAAGACACAGAGTACAGCATCCCATACACATTAGACCAGAGGTCTCAAACTGCATTCCTCAAGGGCCGCAAACAGGTCATGTTTTCAGGATTTCCTTGTATTGCACAGGTGATCATTTAATCACCTGCACAGATAATGATTCCAGCACCTAGTGTAATGCTAAGGAAATCTTGAAAACACGCACAGTTTGCGGCCCTCGAGTAATGCAGTTTAAGACCCCTGCATTAGACAATCAGATGAACCCGTTGATATAGTTTAGACTCTAATGCGTATGGGTCACTTAAATTCTAATTAATTAGATGTTAATCTTATTTTGTCTTTTGTTTTAAACTGAACAAAGGGTCCCAATAATAATTTCCTGGCATTGCTTTCAATTTTGTGTCTAGATATCACGTGTACAATTGGATATCTGACCACCAACACTTCCTGGGTCAAGGCAACATCAGGTGGGTGATCAGGTCAATAGATCACGCTATTGATGCCACTTCTGCACTGCAGAGTAGGAGAGCGCTAAAGTAAGCCACTCAGTGGAGCCAAAGAAAGATGAGTTTTATTGAGTGGTTGGATCGTGATAGCGCAGGGCTGCCACCAGGAATTTCCGGTCCTCATATTGACAAAATGTTTGGGCACCCTTAGACTCTGCTCAGGCTTCACCCCAGCTCCACCTTCACCCCTTGAATCTTCCACAGTCCCACTGCCCACTCATGGAAAAACTCCACTTCTGCACCACATTCTCAATAATCACACATTAACAGTTACCATCAAGCACCAGATCACATACATAGCCATCAGTTTTGCTTTGGCCAAAAGATTTTTTAAGCCGCCACCAGTACAACAAGGTAGACACTTTTGGCCGGACCCTACTCTACTCTAACCTATTAAACATTTCTTAAAATATCTAATACGCTTTTTAGGCATGTTTTTCATTATTTTTCTTTAATAGAATGTGTCATATACATTTTTTAAAATGATTAACAATACCACATAAAAGGAACAAATACTGTCACACCATGACCAGTCCACATGTTACCACCACAGTGTCCAAGAAATACTACATACAAGGAACAAATATCACCACACTATGACCAGGTCATATATTACCACTAGAAATGGGCGGACACCTGGATGTTCAGGTTTGGCGGGTTCAGCCGAACAGTTAAAAAAGTTAGGGTTCGGGTGCCAGAACAGTACCCGGACCTGAACCTGGACCCCATTCACTTGAATGGGGGTCCGAACACCGAGTGTTTGTCGCGCTCTCATGTGCATGGCAGCGTATCAAACACAGCTTCTGATCGTCGGTGAAATCATCGCCGCAAGTCAGAGCCACAGTTCCCGCGCTGTGAAAAAGCGGGAGCGCTCAGCTGTAATCGGAGGTATAAAGCTTTCCTCCGGTCACTGGTGTCAGCTGATGGGACTACTGATCCCATCATCAGACACCTGCAGCCGCTATATACAGTGAGAGCAGGAGCAGTGGATGGGGGTATTCATCAGCCGCTTATGTGCTGTAAATAAATAATTAAAAGAAAAAACAGCATGGGTTCCCCTGTAGACTCATATAGCAGTGGCTGTGCATCAGTGTACTCCATGTCATATTCATCTTGGACTGGGGAATTCAGGATTTCACTTGATAACCCAGGCATGGTATGTGAAAAGAGCTCCAGTGAGTAATCTGAAGTGTGGCCTGCCGCATCCTTCACTTTTGGTGGGGTGAAGGGCACAAGGAAAGGTGTTGTTTCTGATGAGCAGCCTGCACTGACGACTCAGTGCTTGCATTTTTTGAAACTTCAGAAGAGGAGGCAATAGAGCTGGAAGCTGTTTCGGCATTGTAAGCCAAAACCTGTTCCTGATGCTCTGGCTTTAAAAGCGGTTTACCTACTCCCAGAAAAGGGAGCCTTCCAGGCATTCTGGAGTCAGACGATGATGCAGGCTCAACACCTCCTGCCTTAGGTGCTATTGTGCTTTTGGCACTACCAGCAGATGCACCACCACCACCATCAGTACCAGCTGGCTCCCTCGCCTACATCTCTGTCTGACAGTGAAAAAGGTCAAGGTTCGCTGCATCCATGGGGTCAACTGTGGACTATACAATGGACAGAGTGATCATTGATATGTCCAAAAGTGTTGAGTGCCAAGATAGCGGTATAACACCGAACTTGTTGTACTCCTTTGTGGCCGGGACATTGTGTTCTTTGACGATGCATGGGAAGTTGATAAAGTGTGGGGTTGCTCAGAGGAGAGACGGAACAGTCGTATGGAAGCTCCACTACAGCAGCAGGCTGTGGGGATTCGTGTTAGTGAGATGTACTGTATAGAGAGGAGGAGGTAGCACCACCTAAGGTTGATAGTCCAGAGTTCCGGGTGACCAGAAGAAAGTGTGGGGCCGACCAACTCGGGGACTTAGTTGGGGTGACCAAACGTGTGACCGTGGGAAATGGGATAGCTCCAGGAAAGGGGTCCGACACGTGTTTAAGTGGGGACTTGCTGTTCCAGGATGACAGGGTGAGTGGGGGTGACTCCAATTCAGATTGTGACTCGAACGCAAGTTAAAGAGAGTGTAGTAAGGTGGAGCTGAGTAAAAATGGCAGATCTTCTTCTCATCGCTGGTGCCGCGGAAAGGTGGGACAGGCTACACCCTCTGAGGAAGAGACAGGGTTAGTTACAGATCAGGTTACTGTCCTTTATAAGGAGGTCACTTTGTCTCTGACAAATCCCAGCACAGAGGTAGGGCTGGAATTAAAACAGACATCTCCAATGCCCGGAAAGGGTGAAATGGCTCAGTATGATGAAGGCTCCAGAGTACCTGATGTTGAAGAGCTGGAGTTCTCTGAAGTTACCAAGAGTCGAGAGGTACCTAAGAGTGAACGGGCAGAGAGCCCCAAGGAGACCATAGAGGCAGATGCAGGAAGAGGTGTAACTCTGAAGAGGCAGAGTGTGGGTTGGCAAGAGAGCCCATCTGAAAATCTAATTAAAGAAGTGATGGTGCAATACGTGCTGGTCAAAAGAGAACAGGATCATGAAATAGAGCTGATTAAGAGACAGTGAAAGAGACAGTGAAAGAGCATGTTGAACGAGAAAGGGTCCTGAGACAAGCGACTGAACACAGAGTGGATGAGTTGTTGAAGGAAGTCTCTGAGCTCCGAGATCACCTGTCAGTGTGTCAAACCATGAACAAGGCCATGTTATAAGATATGGAGGTGCTCAGAGAAGCATTAAGAAGACTTCTAAAGGAGAAGAAGATGGTGGTCACAGACTTACAGTGGCAGTGCCAGATTGGTAAGGAGGCGGAGCTGTAAATACCCATCTTGGCGAGGTGTCCTGAAGAGGGTGAAGTTCAGGGAGAGCTTACGCTAAAAGCTGAACCAGACAATCACCAGGTGATGGCAGATGACTTGAAGGAATTGTCCAACGCAAAGTAGCAGCCGTTCGTCCATGAAGAGGATGAGACTCCGCTCTTCAAGTGCGTAATAGAGGTACCCAAAGACATGCGAGAAGCATGTGCCAGTGAGGATGTGCAAGAGGCCGTTAGAAAGGCAATAGAAGCGTGTAGTGTGAACTTGGCCCCAGAGACTCAGCAGTTAGTCATACTGTCGACTAGGGAAGTCACAGTGAAGCAGGTGGCTATCGTGAGGGATATGCACCTAGAATGCCTCCGCATGAAACAGAGGATCCAATTGAGGAATAAGGAAGCTGCTCAACGTCAGGAGCATGCGAGGAAAGCTCAAAGTCAGCTGGGCATGGTAGAAGGCATCATTCAAGTGCCCAGAGGTCTGGTGAGGAAAGTCATCGGGAGACTTGGGAAAGTGATGCAGGAGATTGTGAATAAATCTGTTGTAATGAGAGTGAGGATTCCGGCTGATGTTGAAGCCCAGGTCATGGGTGAATATGGGATGGTTCCATTCATCATTGTCAGATCACTGGAGAGCCTTAGGAATATCCAGATGCTCCTGGAGTATCGCGTGGCGTACCTGAAAGAGATAGAGCAGCTAAGACTTGAAAGGGAGAAGATCAATAGAGAGCTGCAGGAAATGGGAAGAAGATGGCCGCTACCTTCAACTTGTGGTATAAAGAGACAAAGAGGTTCTCTAAAGACTGGAAGTCCTCAAGCTAAAGCTAACAGAGGACATAGAGACAAATGGAAGTACTGCTCTTTGGGTAGGAGAAATGGCCAGCAGAGAGATAACAGAAGGTGGCCTGATGGAAGAGGTAGAAGCAGTAACGACTCAGTTAGCTCAGGGCTGAGTGACCAAGGCGGGAGACCCTGTAGCAGACATGGTGAAAAAGAGTCAGACCAGACAAGAGGTATGGGTGCAAGGGAATCGCGACACCATACTGCCGAGGATGCGGGTGGTCTGACAAGGTGGCATCTTTATCAAAGGACAAGATGGAGTCGGATGACGGATGCCTACAAAAGGGTTCAGTAGCAGGGCCTGACTTACACAGACGGTTTACCTGTCAGGGATGACCAAGAAGAGTCTCTGTTCGGGTAAGAGAAAGTGCCAAGACCCACGGCTTTAGGCAGACAGGGGGGGTATGTAGCTTGACTAATGGCCGCATAATGGAAGGTATGTATCACAGGGATGGTTGCTCCCTCTGATGTAACCTTGAGTATTTTTTCTTTAGTGTAAGTAAGCACTAAGTAGTTGTTGTTCGTTCACACTTGGGTCCGGGTTATGGGTAGCTCTGAGAGATAGGAGGGTCTGGCTACCCATGTATCTCACCCTGAGATGAGGATGCTCACTGTACCCCTTTTTCCCTGTGTGTGTGGTTGTGAGTTTGAGGACCTGCGGTGATGTCACGATCACGTGACTAGCCATGTGATAGGTACCTGTGAGTGGTTACAGCTATATAATGTACAGTCATGGCCAAAAGTTTTGAGAATGACACAAATATTATATTTTCACATGATCTGCTGCCCTCTGGTTTTTTTGTGTGTTTGACAGATGTTTTTATCACAGACAGAAATATACTTGCAAACATATGAGTAACAAAAGCTTATATTGACAGTTAGAATGAGTTAATGCAGCAAGTCAATATTTGCAGTGTTGACCCTTCTTCTTCAGGACCTCTGCAATTCTCCCTGGCATGCTCTCAATCAACTTCTGGACCAAATCCTGGCTGATAGCAGTCCATTCTTGCACAATCAATGCTTTCATTTTGTCAGAATTTTTAGGTTTTTGTTTGTCCACCCGTCTCTTGATGATTGACCACAAGTTCTCAATGGGATTAAGATCTGGGGAGTTTCCAGGCCCTGGACCCAAAATCTCTATGTTTTGTTCCCTGAGCCATTTAGTTATCACCTTTGCTTTATGGCAAGGTGCTCCATCATGCTGGAAAAGGCATTGATGATCGCCAAACTGCTCTTGGAGGGTTGGGAGAAGTTGCTCTTGGAGGACATTCTGGTATCATTCTTTATTCATGGCTGTGTTTTTAGGCAAGACTGTGAGAGAGCCGATTCTCTTGGCTGAGAAGCAACCCCACACATGAATGGTTTCAGGATGCTTAACAGTTGGCATGAGACAAGACTGGTGGTAGAGCTCACCTTGTCTTCTCCGAATGAGGCGTTTTCCTGATGTCCCAAACAATTGAAAAGGGGATTCTTCAGAGAAATAACTTTACCCCAGTCCTCAGCAGTCCACTGCCTGTACCTTTTGCAGAATATCAGTCTGTCCATGATGTTTTTTCTGGAGAGAAGTGGCTTCTTTGCTGCCCTCCTTGAGACCAGGCCTTGCTCCAAGAGTCTCCGCCTCACAGTGCATGCAGATGCACTCAGACCTGCCTGCTGCCATTCCTGAGCAAGCTCTACACTGCTGGTAGCCTGATCCCACAGCTGAAACACTTTTAAGAGATAGTCCTGGCGCTTGCTGGCCTTTCTTGGGCGCCCTGGAGCCTTTTTGGCAACAATGGAACCTCTCTCCTTGAAGTTCTTGATGATGCGATAGATTGTTGACTGAGGTGCAATCTTTCTAGCTGCGATACTCTTCCCTGTTAGGCCATTTTTGTGCATTGCAATGATGACTGCACGTGTTTCTTTAGAGATAACCATGGTTAACAGAAGAGAAACAATGATGCCAAGCACCAGCCTTCTTTTAAAGTGTCCAGTGGTGTCATTCTTACTTAATCATGACAGATTGATCTCCAGCCATATCCTCATCAACACCCACACCTGTGTTAATGGAGCAATCACTGAAAAGAGGTTAGCTGGTCCTTTTAAGGCAGGGCTGCAATGATGTTGAAATGTGTTTTGGGGATAAAGTTCATTTTCTAGCCAAATATTGACTTTGCAAGTAATTGCTGTTAAGCTGATCACTCTTTATAACATTCTGGAGTATATGCAAATTGCCATTAGAAAAAGTGAAGCAGTAGACTTTGTAAAAATTAATATTTGTGTCATTCTCAAAACTTTTGTCCATGACTGTAGGTATGTTTGGCACATGGCAGTGAGTGTTTGGGATTCTGTCAGTGTGGACAGATTTCCATGTGTCCAGGCTGGACACTACAGAATGGTCTGTGTGAAGTGCTGGCTAGTCTGAGCCAGAGGAAGGAGGTCTGTGAGATGTCTCCGGAGTGGACGGTCTGACAACCGTGAGTGATACTGACCGGGGTCAGTGAGAAGTGTTTATGGGATACCTCTAAGGATAAGAGGCATCCAGGAACCTGTGTGGCTGACACCAACAGTGTAACGGGCAGGAATCCGTGTTATGCTGACCGGGTCAGAGAGAAGTGTTTGTGGGATACCTCTGAGGATAAGAGGCATCCGGGAACCTGTGTTGTCGATTCCAACAGGTAATGGACAGAAGTCCGTGTTATGCTGATCAGGGTCAGTGAGAGACTGTGTTTACTCTATAAAGCTGAATGTTTAACGGACATTGTACTGGCCGCTGAATGCTACTAGGTTCCTGAGGAGCGGTTTATGCTGTACTTTCATAAACAGAATGGACTTTTTTAACCCTGAGTGTCCCAGCATATGCTTCAACAACCAGCAAAGTGAGTAATCCCCGTCCAAAGATAGGGTGGGATGTTACAATATATATATATATATAATATATATATACAGTACAGACCAAAAGGTTGGACACACCTTCTCATTTAAAGATTTTTCTGTATTTTCATGACAATGAAAATTGTACATTCACACTGAAGGCTTCAAAACTATGAATTAACACATGTGGAATTATAGACTTAACAAAAAAGTGTGAAACAGCTGAAACTACTATATGTCTTATATTCTAGGTTCTTCAAAGTAGCCACCTTTTGCTTTGATGACTGCTTTGCACACTCTTGGTATTCTCTTGATGAGCTTCAAGAGGTAGTCACCGGGAATGGTTTTCACTTAATAATAAATAATCTTTATTTTTATATAGCGCTAACATATTCCGCAGCGCTTTACAGTTTTGCACACATTATCCTCGCTGTCCCAGATGGGGCTCACAATCTAGATTCCCTATCAGTATGTTTTTTGGAGTGTGGGAGGAAACCGGAGAACCCGGAGGAAACCCACGCAAACACGGGGAGAACATACAAACTCCTTGCAGATGTTGTCCTAGGTGGGATTTGAACCCAGGACTCCAGCGCTGCAAGGCTGTAGTGCTATCCACTGAGCCACCGTGCTGCCCTTTCACTTCACAGGTGTGCCCTGCCAGGTTTAATAAGAGGGATTTCTGGCCTTATAAATGGGGTTGGGACCATCAGTTGTGCTGTGCAGAAGTCTGGTGGATACACAGCTGATAGTCCTACAGAACAGACTGATAGAATTTGTATTATGGCAAGAAAAAAGCAGCTAAGTAAAGAAAAACGAGTGTCAATCATTACTTTAAGAAATGAAGGTCAGTCAGTCCGAAAAATTGGGAAAACTTTGAAAGTGTCCCCAAGTGCAGTTGCAAAAACCATCAAGCGCTACAAAGAAACTGGCTCACATGAGGACCACCCCAGGAAAGGAAGACCAAGAGTCACCTCTGCTTCTGAGGATAAGTTTATTCGAGCCACCAGCATCAGAAATCACAGGTTTACAGCAGCTCAGATTAGAGACCAGGTCAATGCCACACAGAGTCCTAGCCAGGGGCGGACACAGACTGTAGTGGGCCTGTTATGTTACGGTAGCTGAGGAGTGCAGGCAAAAAAGGAAATACACCAGAGCAGTTGGAATCTATGAGATTGCAGTACCCTGACTAACCACCGCAACTAGAGGCAGCCGTGGAGCGTTCCTACGTTGGTCCTAGACGCCTCGTCACAGCCTGAGAAACTAACTACACCTAAAGATAGAAATAGGAAAGCTATCTGCCCCGTAGCAGAACCCCAAAGATAATAGAAAGCCCCCAAACATGTAATGGCAGTTAGACAAGAGGAAATACTGACAGAGAAAGAAAATAGTATGAGCAAACGCTGGGGCCCAAACTATCTAAATAGAAAAGGACAGGAAGGGTACTTACTGCAATCCCAGAAAACCCTGAAAAACACCAACTCTACTAATTTCAAAATCACCTGAGATCACACGACCTCTACCACCTAAATTAGTTCTCTGGTGTAACAAAAACAGCAGCCACTGAAAAAACTGGAAAAAGCAAAAGCACAAAACACAGTGGCTGAACTAAACTGAGAGGGCAAAAGCCCCCGGAGGGGACCCAGAAGGCCCCCACAGAAGTGCAGGACAAAATGCAAAAATATAGCAAAAACACAAAATAAGAAATTGTCTTATCTGATAGCAGGAGATGCAGACACGACACAGCAGGCTACAAGGGAAACTGGAAAGAAGGATTCAGACCAGAACAATTGATCACCGGCAACCCTGATGGGAAAATGATTCCCTTAAATAAGACCAATCAGTAACACCTGATTCCCAGTCCTCACAATCCTCACTAGTACCGCTTGTAACCACCAGAGGGAGCCTCTGCTCAGAACTCATCTCAAACCCATTCACAACAGTACCCCCCCCTTGAGGAGGGGTCACCGAACCCTCATTTGAGCAACCAGGTCGGTCAGGATGAGTTCTATGATACGCACGGATAAGTCTCCTAGCATGGATGTCCGAAGCAAACACCCAAGAATTATCTTCCTGACCATAACCTCTCCATTTAACCAAATACTGGAGTCTTTGTCTAGAAAAACGAGAATCCAATATTTTCTCAACCACATACTCCAGATTGCCCTCAACCAAAACAGGGTCAGGAGGCACAGCAGCAGGAACCACTGGCTCAACAAACCTCTTCAACAAGGACTTGTGGAACACGTTATGGATCTTAAATGTCCCTGGAAGAAGCAAACGAAAAGAAACAGGATTAATAATCTCCATGATCTTATAAGGTCCAATGAACCTAGGCTTAAATTTAGGAGATGCTACTCTCATAGGAATATTCTTTGAGGACAACCAGACCAAGTCCCCCACTTTAAACCGAGGACCATCAGTCCTATGCCGGTTAGCAAACCGCTGGGCCTTCTCCTGAGAGAGGGACAACCTCTCCACTACCTGGTCCCAAATCTGCTGCATACGCTCAACAACAGAGTCAACACCTGGACAGACAGAAGCCTCCGTCTGTCCTGAAGAAAATCGAGGGTGAAACCCAGAATTACAGAAAAACGGAGACATCAAAGTGGCAGAGCTAGCCCTATTATTAAGAGCAAACTCAGCCAAAGGCAAAAAAGAGACCCAGTCATCCTGATCAGCAGACACAAAGCATCTTAGATAAGTCTCCAATGTCTGGTTTGTTCTCTCAGTTTGACCATTGGTCTGAGGATGAAATGCCGAGGAGAAAGACAATTGAACACCCAGTTTAGAACAAAAAGTCCTCCAAAATCTGGAAACAAACTGGACTCCTCTGTCAGACACAATGTTCTCAGGAATGCCGTGTAAACGAACCACGTGCTGAAGGAACAACGGCACCAATTCAGAGGAGGAAGGCAACTTAGGTAATGGCACAAGATGTATCATTTTGGAAAACCTATCACAAATTACCCAGATGGTGGTCATTCTCTGAGAAACAGGAAGATCGGAAATGAAATCCATAGAGATATGGGTCCATGGTCTCTTGGGCACAGGCAATGGCATCAACAAACCACTAGAGCGAGAGCAAGGCTTGGAGCGAGAGCAAGTCCCGCAGGACTGCACAAATTCCCTGACATCGCGAGACAAGGTAGGCCACCAAAAGGACCGACTAACCAAGTCTCTGGTACCAAAAATTCCGGGATGCCCAGCCAATGCGGAACAATGAATCTCAGACATCACACTCTTTTTCCATTGGTCCGGGACAAACAATTTTCCAACAGGGCAGCGCTCGGGCCTATCCTCCTGACACCCCTCCAGAGCAAGTCTCAAATTGGGCGAGATGGCGGAAAGAACTACACCCTCCTTCAAAATAACAGAGGGATCAGATAGCTCAGGAGAGTCCGCAAGGAAACTCCTCGAGAGGGCATCCGCCTTAACATTCTTAGTGCCAGGAAGAAAGGAAACCACAAAATTAAAACGTGTGAAAAACAAGGCCCACCTGGCCTGTCTAGGATTGAGTCGCTTGGCAGATTCCAGATAGACCAGATTCTTATGGTCCGTAAGGACCACCACCTGATGTTTGGCTCCCTCCAGCCAATGTCTCCACTCTTCAAAAGCCCACTTCATGGCCAATAACTCCCGATTACCCACGTCATAATTACGTTCAGTAGGAGAAAATTTTCGAGAGAAAAAGGCACAAGGGTTACTTTTAGAGGTCTCTGGATCTTTTTGGGACAAAACGGCACCTGCCCCAATTTCAGAGGCATCAACCTCCACCTGAAATGGCAGAGAAACATCAGGCTGCCGTAGAACAGCAGCAGAAGTGAATCTCTGCTTAAGTTCCTGAAACGCAGAGACTGCCTCAGGAGGCCAATTCACCACATCAGAACCCTTTCTGGTCAAATCAGTTAATGGTTTAACAATAACAGAGAAATTACCAATAAATTTACGATAAAAATTGGCAAAACCCAAAAATCTCTGAAGAGCCTTTAATGAAGTAGGTTGGACCCAATCACAGATGGCCTGAACCTTGACCGGGTCCATTTCAATAACAGATGGGGACAAAATGAATCCCAGAAATGAGATCTTCTGTACGCCAAAAAGACACTTTGATCCCTTCACATACAGAGCATTCTCTCTCAAAATCTGGAATACAGTTCGAACATGTTTCACATGAGAGTCCCAGTCATTAGAAAAAATCAAGATATCATCCAAATAAACAATCAGAAACTTGTCCACAAAATCCCTGAAAATGTCATTCATGAAGGACTGGAAGACGGAAGGAGCATTAGTGAGCCCAAAGGGCATCACAAGGTACTCAAAATGCCCTTCAGGGGTGTTAAATGCCGTCTTCCATTCATCCCCGTGCTTAATGCGAATAAGGTTATACGCCCCCCTGAGGTCAAGCTTGGTAAACCAAGTAGCGTTTTTCACCCTGGAAAACAGGTCAGAAATCAAGGGTAACGGGTATTGATATTTCACAGTAATATTGTTCAAGAGACGATAATCAATACACGGCCTTAATGAACCATCTCTTTTGGCCACAAAGAAAAAAGCCGGCACCTAAGGGTGAAGAGGATGGTCTGATATGACCCTTCTCCAATGATTCCTTGATATAAGACCGCATAGCGTCATGTTCAGGTACAGACAAGTTAAAAAGGCGACCCTTAGGGAATTTACTACCTGGCACTAATTCAATAGCGCAGTCATAGCTCCTATGGGGAGGTAAGGATGCAGATTTACTTTCGCTAAACACATCAGAAAAATCAAACAAAAAGTCAGGAACATCCTCAGCCTGGGGGGAGGCAGAAAAAACAGGAGTGTTGGCACTAACACATTGGCAGCCCCAACTGGTTACAGACACAGATTTCCAATCCAAAACAGGATTATGAGACTGTAACCAAGGGAAACCCAGCACTATAATGTCATGCAGATTATATAGAACCAAAAATTGGCAGCACTCCTGGTGATCAGGTTCAACCCTCATTATCACCTGAGTAGAAAACTGGGGTTTATTCTCAGCCAAAGGGGTAGAATCGATCCCCAGTAAAGGAATAGACTTCTGTAGGGGTATCAAGGAAAACCCACAACGTTTAGCAAAATCATAATCCATCAGGTTAATAGCTGCTCCAGAATCAACGAAAGCCTGAGCAGAAAATGAGGACAGAGAGCATATCAGAGTGACAGTTAATAAAAACTTAGTCTGAACACTACCCAAGACAACTGAGCGTGCAAAATGTCTTCCCCGCTTAGGGCAGACTGAAATAGCATGAGAGGCATCACCACAGTAGAAACATAACCCATTGCGCATTCGAAACTCATGACGCTGTGCCCCAGACACCACTCCATCACACTGCATGGGCTCAGCAGCTGGCTCACAAGGCAACACCACTCCACGCATACTTCTCCGCTCACGCAAACGTCTGTCAATTTGAATCGCCAATGACATAGAATCATTGAGACCAGAGGGGACAGGGAATCCCACCATAACATCCTTTACATTATCCGACAGACCCTTCCGGAAAAGGGCCGCCAAAGCGTCGTCATTCCATTTGGTCAGGACTGCCCACCTACGGAATCTCTGACAGTATAACTCAGCGTCATCAAGCCCCTGATTTAATGCCAACAAGGCTTTTTCATCTTGATCAGTGACATTAGGCTCATTGTACAATAACCCCAAAGCCTGAAAAAATGCATCAACATCACTCAAAACAGGATCCCCAGGTATCAGGGAAAAAGCCCAATCCTGAGGATCGCCGCGCAGGAGAGAGATGATAATTTGAACCTGCTGCGCTGCGTTTCCTGAGGACTTAGATTTTAAGGCAAGAAACAATTTACAATTATTTTTGAAATTCTGAAACTTAGCTCGATCCCCTAAAAACAAATCTGGCATGGGGATCCTAGGTTCCACAACAGGCAACCTAGCAAGATATGCAGCAATACTCTGAACCTCAGTGGCAAGCTGATCCACACGGCCAGACAACTGTGCAAACTCCATTGGGAGAAAAGATCCTCCCCAGCACCCAGAGATACAGAGGGAAAAAAAAAAAAATGCAACAAACAGAAAAATATCTCTGACAACTTTTCTTCCTTCAAAATATTTTTTCCCTTCTGTGAGTACCATACAATTTTTATGGCCGGTGATACTGTTATGTTACGGTAGCTGAGGAGTGCAGGCAAAAAAGGAAATACACCAGAGCAGTTGGAATCTATGAGATTGCAGTACCCTGACTAACCACCGCAACTAGAGGCAGCCGTGGAGCGTTCCTACGTTGGTCCTAGACGCCTCGTCACAGCCTGAGAAACTAACTACACCTAAAGATAGAAATAGGAAAGCTATCTGCCCCGTAGCAGAACCCCAAAGATAATAGAAAGCCCCCAAACATGTAATGGCGGTTAGACAAGAGGAAATACTGACACAGAAAGAAAATAGTATGAGCAAACGCTGGGGCCCAAACTATCTAAATAGAAAAGGACAGGAAGGGTACTTACTGCAATCCCAGAAAACCCTGAAAAACACCAACTCTACTAATTTCAAAATCACCTGAGATCACACGACCTCTACCACCTAAATTAGTTCTCTGGTGTAACAAAAACAGCAGCCACTGAAAAAACTGGAAAAAGCAAAAGCACAAAACACAGTGGCTGAACTAAACTGAGAGGGCAAAAGCCCCTGGAGGGGACCCAGAAGGCCCCCACAGAAGTGCAGGACAAAATGCAAAAATATAGCAAAAACACAAAATAAGAAATTGTCTTATCTGATAGCAGGAGATGCAGACACGACACAGCAGGCTACAAGGGAAACTGGAAAGAAGGATTCAGACCAGAACAATTGATCACCGGCAACCCTGATGGGAAAATGATTCCCTTAAATAAGACCAATCAGTAACACCTGATTCCCAGTCCTCACAATCCTCACTAGTACCGCTTGTAACCACCAGAGGGAGCCTCTGCTCAGAACTCATCTCAAACCCATTCACAACATGGGCCCCTGTGCAAGAAATTTTTCGGGCCCCCGCACTTTATAGGGCAACAAAGTTATGTAATCATATAGATTGTAATATTTATTTAGAACGCAACTATCAAATCTAAATAGTAAAGTTGTTTAATATGATCATAAAAACTAATAGGGAGATAGATGATACCTACCTGCCCGTTCTACCTACCACTTGCATAGGTCAGTCACAAACCTCTCCAGCCAGTGATTCTGCTGCTTCATGTCAATAGACAGCTCTTTATCTTCTAAGCTGCTCTGTTGAAGGGGAGTGACTGCCAACATCATGCTGTTTAACAGCTGTCTCCACACAGTTATGTAGTGGGCACCTGTCTGTTAATCAGCATGACATCAGCAGTCACGCGACATCAACAAAGCAGAGCTGAAAAGAAGCTGCTGTAATGTTGATGTGATGTCAGAGAAAGCCACAGGAGCAGTCATTGACCACTCTGAGCAGAGATCTAGATCTGGGCAGAACTGGCAGGCAGTTAGAAACTACCTGTCTGTTAGTTGTTAGGCCTATAAGAAAATAATTGCAGGAAGGGAGGGGGAGGATGGAAACAACTCACCGACAATGAGGTTCCTGGCTACAATGGGTCGGGTTTGCACGGACAAGCCCTGCTTCCGGTCGTGGACACATAGGATTAAATCCAGTGAGTCGGATTCCGTTAAAGAAATGCGGTTTATTGCAGATTCAAAACTTCAAACAATACAGGCAACCATGAAAATAATCTAGTCCCAGACAATTCCTTTAATAATAATAATGTGTAATCAATACTGTGTAACAATTTTTGAAAAATATTAAAGATTTTACCAAATGAAATCAAGATAACAAAGCATTAGTCAGTCATACACATGTTGGAATTTAGAAATGTTCAGTGAAAAAGATATTTCAAACAGCAAAACCCTATTGAGGTTTGACCAATTTACTTAAAATCCATTCTTCTGGCCTTCTTTTCTGCAAATTCATCAATAATTTTATTTAAGTCTATCATTCTTGCACGTTCATTTTCTATGGACAACATAGCCAGTCCACTCAGCCTTTCTTGTCCCATTGTAGACCTGAGGTAGTTTTTAATTAACTTTAGTTTTGAGAATGAGCGTTCAGCGCTAGCCACTGTTACTGGCAAGGTTAAAAGCAAAATATATGCTGTACACACTTCCGGAAAACTTGGAACTAGCACACTGTTTTCAACGATCAACAGCTTGGCAATTTCTTCGACGGTGGTCATGTGTGCAATTTTGATTTTAAGCAAGCTCTGAATTAAACTAGCTGTGCAGGAAGAGCCGGTGAAAAGTCTTTTTGGAAATGATTCACAAGGTTCTCTCCATCCTTATGCAGTTTTTCATCAGATGCAGACTGTAGTGAGCTGGGAAGGATTGCTCTGAATTTTTAGCACTGTTGTGTGAAGACTCTGAAATCTTTGTTTTAGCTGCATGATAACTGTGTCCAAGCAGGCATTAAAGATGTTAACCTGGAAATACTTCTCCGCATCACAGAGCCCTTCATCTTCACACAATTCATCGTACTGTCTCTTTACACGTTTATTTCTTTTTCTTTCAAATGCAACTTCTATTCCCCACTTCTCTGATAATTGTATGCCGCTGTTTTTAGCATCCTGGTAGTTGTTTCTGAGTTCTTGAAGAACTTCAACTGCATTCTGAAGTAATTGTGCTGCTTTTTCAAGATATATGTCTTTAGCTTGCAAACACTTTGAAATTGGTCCAACAATATCTAGAATCCTAGACTGCAGGACAACTGTCATCACAAATTGAAAAGTGCTGATGTTTTTCTTTAAGCTGGAGGCATCATTGACATCACTGGAGTTTTTGTCTGACTTCAAGATAATTTTTGTCAGTGCCTTCAGGATATCTGTATAGCGATACCTCAGTGCCATGATGGAATCATTCCTTGAAGACCATCTAGTTGGACACAATCTCTTCAGAGTAATGTTATCCATTTTAGACGCTGATGATATCTCTGACAGCAAAGCCCAGCGTTTGATGCTGTTACAAAAAACTGATACAATTTTTCAATAATATCATAAAACTTGATTAGTTCTGGGATGAATCTTACAGAATCATTTAAAGCAAGGTTTAAGTTGTGAGCAGCACAATGTATGTACTGCGCAGTAGGCTCCCTTTTTGAAATTCTGGCTTGAACACCCGTATATATGCCGCTCATGTTTGCGGCCCCATCATACCCTTGTCCACGACATCTACTTATGTCAAGGCCCTTATTAGCAATACTTTGAACAATTTCTTTCTCAAGGTTTGCAGCTGTTTGATCGGTTATTGGATGAAATCCAAGGAAAACTTCATTGATCTTTAACACTGTAACGGTATTGTGTGCATTTGTTTCAACAGTTACATAACGAAAAATCAGACTAAGTTGGTCAGTTTTTGAGATGTCTTGTGTAGTATCCATGATTATTGAAAAAAATGTAGCTCTCTTGATTTCACGAACAATTTCAAGCTCTATCTTCTTGGACAATAAAGCAATAATCTCATCCTGAATTCTGTGGCTTAGATAACGATCCGACCCCTTTGGCATTTCCAATAACTGATGCAGAGTAGAGTCATACTTTGCTAGCAACTGAATCACGGACAAAAACACCACAGTTTCCTTCGCCTATTACTTCTTTGTGACCTCTAAAGGGAAGATTAGCCATTGCCAGTGTTAATGTGACATTAATTACTCTGTCAAGAACTTGCCACCAGAAGTTTTTTTGTTTTCTAATTTCCCTCTCGTTTTCTTCATCTACAGTACCATGACTGCGCCAATGCTGCATCATCATGCACGCATTAATGTGCTGTATGGAGCTTTCATGAGCTTGTGTTAGGTGAGACCAATTTCTCACACCATTTACCCATGCTGAATTGTAAGCACCATAGTTACGATCAGCAAAAAGCCAGCATGGTTCACAGTAGGCACAGTCTAGCATTGGCGAATAACACAACCATGAACGTGGGATCAATACGCCAGCTTGTGATTTTTTGTTCTAATATATCTGTGAGAAACAACGTCCTCCCTGTTTTTATCTCGCGGAAATTTTATAGATGGCCGACAAGACCCCTGAGAAATGATTAATCTTTTCATTCGGCTGTCAGTAATATCTGGTGGGAAGTTGCCACGGTCTGTTGGAAATTCTTTGGCATCTGTAGCAAGGCCTTCAACATCAATGTCTTCCAGATCTTCTATAGAATGTTCTTCACTCTGTATAATAACTGCTGCACAGGATTCTCTATTTACTGCAGACTCTGAGCTCTCTGTATTTGGAGTAGTGTGAGAAGTGTCCTCACATGTAAATTCAGCACTTACACATGGCAAGTTTTCATTCTCATCACCCTGATGGGCACTAATCTGGGCACTGTCTTCAGAAGTGCTGCTACAGGGGAGCGCTACCTCACTGTGTTCTTTGTCAGATTGTTTAAGAAATGAACTAATTTTTGGAAGTTTAGCGGTCTGTGCCAACTCTTCTTTCTTTTGTTTGCGCTTTTGAGCGCCACTTTTTTTGGGTCCCGGTGCCATTCTAAAAAAATTGATCATATTGTATGTTTACCATGTCCACAGCATTTAGGTACTTAATAAATCATACAACTCTGTCTCAATTTTTTTTTAAGCAATAAGCATTATTTTAACCACTTCACCACAGAACGATTTTCATTTGTAGTTTTTTCCTCCCCTTCTTCCAAGAGCCATAACATTTGTATTTTACATCAATATACACATGATGACTTTTCTTTTGTGTGATGAACTGTACTTTTGAATGATATCATTTATTTTACTCTTCTACTGGAAAAAGGTGTAAGGCCCCTTTCTCATCTCTGTTAAGTGTAAAGGCCCCGTCATACGCGCCGATATCATGTACGATATCGGACATACGTCAAGTAGGTCAAATCGTACGTCCGATATCGTACGTGTGTCATTCCGTGTGACGGACCGATATCTAATGGATCCGTCGACTCATTGAAATCGTCTGATCAGTGAGCAGAGCTCAATGATCAGACAATATCGAGTAATTAAAGAGCCGGCACACTGCAGCGTCGTGCCGTATGAGGTTCCGAGCACTCGATCTTGGATGCAATTCTCCTATAGCTAGCACTGTGGCATCTGAGATCGAGAGCTCGGATGTCCGACGCCGCATCGCATTCGCGCATGCCAGCTAACTGCTGGCATGGCGAATGTCAGCACAGATGCATCGCATCCGCGGTAATTATGCGACCACGCGTGCGATGCAAGCCGCGTCACTTCCGCTCGATATCATTCATGATATCGGAGCGTGCGACGGGTCCTTAATTCGCGTTAGATCCAGCAGATATCGCTGCATCTTCTGGATCTGTCGCTTAATGGCCGACTTGCAGCACTGATCAGGCAAGCCCCCATTCATTGTCAATGGGGCTTGCGGTCAGGTGCTGCAACAGTGGTATTGGCAAATCTGTCACTTGCGGCCCCGCCAAAAAAACGCCGCTAGCAGCGTTTTTTTGCACACCAGCAAGTAATGTAATAGACACAGTCCAGCATTGTTAGGGTCTGCGGAACGCACCAAATATATAAAGTGGAGAGGTGCGTTCGCAGCCCGGGGTCCACCGTGCAAGCAAAGCCTGCTGCTAGTAAGATGACGAAAGTAGCGAACTCTGTTATCCCGCAGAGTCGCTAAAATAAACGCCGTAGCGCGTTGTGGCAGTAAGTGCAGACACTGTTAATTCACAGAGCCGCTAACGGGATGCCACAGTGCTATATGGCGATATGTGCGAACTCACTTAGCTTCAGTGAGCCGCAAAGTAAAACGCTAGGGCGCTGTCTAGCGTCGAGAGCGAACCCTGTTACGTCACAGAGCCGCTGAGAACAAACGCCGTGTCCTGTCAGGCTCTCAGGCACACGGTTAATTGCTAAGCGAGCATAATACGTGGTCATGCGCTAATGTCCTCGCGGGAGTCACCCGCAATCTATGGCGTCTGAACGCCAGACCCTGAATACGGCAATCAAACTCCTCACCGGTTATGCCGGTAATCTAGGGCATCTAGGACACCGACCCTGACCAGCTAGCACACTAAACTCCTCACCGATTAAGTCGGTATTCTAGTGGCTTATTTCAGCCGGGTCCCTAACCACACACACGCATGACCACACTGGCGCATAGCATACAATGGTTGATATTAGCGCATGGCGGCCCAGCCATGCTACCCTTTTATAGCAACAGCCACAGGACCTTCCAGGAACAAGGACCAATGAGAACCTGTTCAGAAGACTAGTAGTAACAGGGCCTTCCTGGCGGGCCAATAGGAGCCGCTGCAGTACCTGAGCATGTGACCCCTGATCTCCAATGAGAGATCTCACTCTGGGCACGCTCAGAAGGAAAAATGCAGGACTTTATCCCAAAGACGTCTGCTCCAGAACTGGCTACAATAGCAGATCCAGGAAAGGCAGCAGCAAGTCACTGCCCAGTAGTGGAGTGGGCAAGATGCCTGGAACGACGTCTCTGCTGAGCAGGCTCCACTGCGGCCGGAGACGAATGGGAGACCGCAGCCGCACTGGTTCGAGACTCCCCTTGTGCAGGAGCGGGAACTCGAACCCTAACATTACCCCCCCTCCTAGGGCCCCCCCTTCTCTGGGCCTCGCTGCGTTCAAAGGCAGCGATGAGCTGCGGAGCGTGAACATGCTCGGCAGGCTCCCAAGACCTATCCTCAGGCCCATAGCCCCTCCAGTCCACCAAATAAAACTTTTTGCCCCGTACCACCTTACACCCCACGATGGCGTTCACCTCATGGTCATCCGCAGATGAACCCGATGTCCCGGCAGATGACTCAGAAAACCGGGACATGAGCACGGGTTTCAGGAGGGACACGTGAAAGGTGTCGGAGATACCCAGGCGTGGTGGAAGAGCTAAACGGTATACCACAGGGTTAACCTGCTCGAGGACCTTGAAAGGACCCAGGTAGCGGGGTGCCAACTTAGTGGACTCAACTCGCAGCCTGATGTTACGGGCGGAGAGCCACACCAAATCCCCAGGAGCAAATGTAGGAGCGGGGCGCCGATGGGCATCGGCCGAAGACCTCATCCTCTCTTTGGAGGCCTGAATGGCATCCTGCGTGCGGTCCCAAATGTCCCGTGCCTCCACAGCCCAGTCTGCCACCCTGGAATCGGGGAAGACACGGGCATAGGCACTGGTACCCGCGGATGCTGACCGTAGTTCAGGAGGAATGGGGTCTGTCCGGTGGAATCAGCCACAGCATTGTTTAATGCAAACTCAGCCCATGGTAGCAAGGATGCCCAGTCATCCTGCCTGGCTGAGACAAAATGTCGTAGATAGGTGACCAAGGTCTGGTTGGCCCTCTCTACCAACCCATTCGTCTCAGGATGGTACGCTGAAGAGAGATTTAACTCAATACTGAGTAGACGACAAAGCTCTCTCCAGAACCGAGACGCAAACTGGGGACCTCGGTCACTGACAATCTTGTCCGGCATGCCATGTAAACGGAAGATGTGCCTAACAAACAACGCTGCCAGAGCCCGTGCAGAAGGTAACCGTGGTAGTGGCACCAGATGCACCATTTTAGAGAAATGGTCGGTGATTACCCAAATGATGGTGCAACCCCGAGACTTGGGCAAGCCCACCACAAAGTCCATCCCAACCATCTCCCAGGGCCTGTCTGCCACCGGCAAAGGGTAAAGTAACCCAGCTGGCCGTTGTCGTGGAGACTTATTTTTGGCGCAGGAGACACACGCCCGAACATAGTCCTCAACATCACGGACCATATGCGGCCACCAATATGTCCTCGCCAGCAACTCAGATGTCCTCTTTGCCCCAAAGTGTCCACCCACCCTGGACGAATGTGCCCAAGAGAGTACCTCCGGTCGCAAATTAGTAGGCACAAAAGTCTTGCCCGGGGGCACAGACTCTAGCGAAACCGGGGCCACTGTTCTCAGGCTCTCTGTGGGGACGATAAGCCGAGGCTCCTCCACCTCCTCCTCCGAGGACACCACAGAGCGAGAGAGAGCGTCGGCACGAATGTTCTTCTCTCCCGAGAGGAAATGCAGTGTGAAATGAAACCGGGAGAAGAACAAGGACCATCTGGCTTGGCGAGAATTAAGCCGCTGGGCTGTCTGAAGATATACCAGGTTTTTGTGATCCGTGAAGACTTGGAAGGGAAAGCGAGCTCCCTCCAACAGATGTCTCCACTCCGAGAAGGCCAACTTCATTGCTAGCAACTCCCTGTCCCCGATGGAATAATTCCTCTCTGCTGGTGTGAAGGTCTTGGAGAAAAAGAAGCATGGATGCTTCCGACCTTGAGCATCCTTTTGGAAGAGGACTGCTCCAGCACCAACGGACGAGGCATCCACCTCCAATATAAATGGCTTATCAACATCGGGGCGATGTAGAATGGGAGCTCTAGCGAAATGAGACTTAATAGACGTGAAGGCCTTGGAGACCTCTTCAGACCACAATTTGGGATTAGCTCCCTTTTTGGTAAGGGCAACCACGGGAGCTACCAAAGTTGAGAAGTGGGGAATGAACTGACGGTAGTAATTAATGAACCCCATAAAGCGCTGCACCGCCTTTAGAGAGTGGGGTTCTTGCCAGTCCATCACCGCCTGTAGTTTGGCAGGATCCATAGCCAATCCCTGGGCGGAGATGATATAGCCCAGGAAAGGTAAGGACTCCTGCTCAAACACACATTTCTCCAACTTTGCGTAAAGGGAATTTGCCCGTAGGAGGTCGAAGACCCTGCCAACATCCCTCCGGTGGGAGTCAATATCTGGAGAGAAGATGAGTATATCATCCAGATAGACTACGACCGAGGTGGAGAGCATATCCCGGAAGATGTCATTGATAAAGTCTTGGAAAACGGCTGGAGCATTACAGAGCCCAAAGGGCATCACCAGATATTCGTAATGCCCATCCCTGGTATTAAAAGCCGTCTTCCATTCGTCCCCCTCACGGATGCGAATCAGGTTATAAGCACCGCGCAGATCTAGTTTAGTGAATACCCTTGCTCCCCGAAGCCTATCAAATAGCTCAGAGATCAGGGGCAACGGGTACTTGTTTTTAACTGTGATGGCGTTAAGACCCCTGTAATCAATACACGGACGCAATTCTCCGTTTTTCTTCTGCACGAAGAAAAATCCCGCCCCTGCCGGTGACACCGACTTCCTAATAAACCCTCTTGCCAGGTTCTCCTGAATATATTGCGACATGGCCTCTGTCTCAGGAAGAGAGAGGGGATAGACCCTTCCCCGAGGAGGTTCTGCGCCAGGCAAGAGGTCGATAGGACAGTCATAGGGGCGATGAGGCGGAAGAGTCTCCGCAGCCTTCTTGGAGAACACGTCTGCATATGACCAGTAGTGCTTGGGAAGTGGAGTAAGATCTGCGGGTAACTCAGTAGTGGTAACCTGAACGCAACTTCTGAAACATCTGCCTGTACATGCATCACTCCAACCCAGTATCCTACCCGAAGTCCACTCTATATGTGGGGAGTGGAAACGGAGCCAAGGTATACCTAGTAGGATCTCGTCTATTCCCTCGGGAAGGACGAGTAGGGAAATAAATTCCTGATGGGAAGAAGATACAGACAATGCAAGTGGGACAGTCTGGTGAGTAATTTGTGAGGGCAATGACGACCCATTCACTACCCGAACAGTCACTGATTTGTCAAGCGCCACCAGAGGTATTGCATGACGGCGAGCAAAGCAAGAGGACATGAAATTCCCCTCTGCTCCTGAGTCCACGCAAAGGTCGGCGGTGAGAATGGAAGTACCAACAGTGATTGTCCCTTTAAATGTTATCTTGGAGGAAAATGCCGCTGTCTCTAGTGAACCTCCTCCCAGGGCCACTAGACGCGATCGCTTCCCCGATCGCTGTGGACATCTGTTGGCATAGTGTCCTGCCTGCTGACAATGGTTACAAACCACGGATACTCGGACGGACCGAGACTTAGGTCCTGCATGAGGAACTTCTGTGGCCTTTTGAGGTTCGGACGCCAGATCGGGGAATTCGAGAGGTTTGGCAAAGGTAGGAGCCAACCGAAACCTCTGCCTACACTGGGCCCGCTCCAACCTCCGCTCGTGAAAACGGAGGTCAATGCGGGTAGATATGGAGATAAGCTTCTCCAGTGTGGCGGGAATCTCCCTGGTAGCCAAAGCGTCTTTAACATGGTCAGCCAGTCCCCGCCAGTAGATAGGAATAAGAACTTTATCAGACCAATCTAGCTCAGCAGCCAGAGTCCGAAACTGGACGGAAAACTGACTGACCAAAGACAAACCCTGTGTCAATGCCAGCAGTTGTAGCGCCGTATCGTGGGTGACCTGGGGTCCTAAAAAGACCTTTTTAAGAGCCTCCAAGAAACGAGGAGCACTCTGCACCACACGATCATCGCGCTCCCACAGCGGCGTTGCCCACTCCAACGCTCTGCCCGAGAGTAGAGAAAGTACAAAACCCACTTGTGCCCGATCCGTGGGAAAACGTGCAGCCAGAAGCTCAAGATGTATAGAGCACTGACTCACGAATCCCCGACATTGCTTGCTATCACCGGCAAACTTGTCAGGAAGCGGGAGGTGGGATAATGTAGGGGCAGAGGTGGCAGAGGACAAACTGGCTGCAGCCACGCTAGCAGCCTGAACAGCGACTGCGGTAACATCCACAGCTGAGGTTGTGCTCTCAAGAGCCTCCAACCTACCCTTCAGCTGCTGGATGTACTGCAATAGACGCTGTTCGTCCGCCATTTTACTAGCCAGACCCTGGCGCTAATATTATGTTAGGGTCTGCGGAACGCACCAAATATATAAAGTGGAGAGGTGCGTTCGCAGCCCGGGGTCCACCGTGCAAGCAAAGCCTGCTGCTAGTAAGATGACGAAAGTAGCGAACTCTGTTATCCCGCAGAGTCGCTAAAATAAACGCCGTAGCGCGTTGTGGCAGTAAGTGCAGACACTGTTAATTCACAGAGCCGCTAACGGGATGCCACAGTGCTATATGGCGATATGTGCGAACTCACTTAGCTTCAGTGAGCCGCAAAGTAAAACGCTAGGGCGCTGTCTAGCGTCGAGAGCGAACCCTGTTACGTTACAGAGCCACTGAGAACAAACGCCGTGTCCTGTCAGGCTCTCAGGCACATGGTTAATTGCTAAGCGAGCATAATACGTGGTCATGCGCTAATGTCCTCGCGGGAGTCACCCGCAATCTATGGCGTCTGAACGCCAGACCCTGAATACGGCAATCAAACTCCTCACCGGTTATGCCGGTAATCTAGGGCATCTAGGACACCGACCCTGACCAGCTAGCACACTAAACTCCTCACCGATTAAGTCGGTATTCTAGTGGCTTATTTCAGCCGGGTCCCTAACCACACACACGCATGACCACACTGGCGCATAGCATACAATGGTTGATATTAGCGCATGGCGGCCCAGCCATGCTACCCTTTTATAGCAACAGCCACAGGACCTTCCAGGAACAAGGACCAATGAGAACCTGTTCAGAAGACTAGTAGTAACAGGGCCTTCCTGGCGGGCCAATAGGAGCCGCTGCAGTACCTGAGCATGTGACCCCTGATCTCCAATGAGAGATCTCACTCTGGGCACGCTCAGAAGGAAAAATGCAGGACTTTATCCCAAAGACGTCTGCTCCAGAACTGGCTACAATAGCAGATCCAGGAAAGGCAGCAGCAAGTCACTGCCCAGTAGTGGAGTGGGCAAGACGCCTGGAACGACGTCTCTGCTGAGCAGGCTCCACTGCGGCCGGAGACAAATGGGAGACCGCAGCCGCACTGGTTCGAGACTCCCCTTGTGCAGGAGCGGGAACTCGAACCCTAACAAGCATAGCCTCTAAATAACATATATAGCCCAAGACAGCCTCCAGGTAATATATATAGGCACCCCCGTTTCTCTTTGTTTCATAATGCTCTCCTCCATATGCGGTCTACTTGTGGCATAGTGCTTCTCACCCTATGTGGCCCCCCCAGTTTATGCTGCTTCTCCCCATGTGCCCCCCCCATTTATGCTGCTCCTTCTTTATGTGGGCTGCCTGATTCATGTTTCTTCTCCCCCCATGAGCCCCATTCATGGGCAGCCAAGCATCTCCCCCAGGGGCCCTCAGGGCCCCCCCATTCATGAGCAGCCAGGCCATGCTTCTCCCCAGGCCAGGGGCCCCCCCTCATTCATGTGCAGCCATGCCATGCTTCTCCCCAGGGCCCCCCTTCCCATTCATGAGCAGCCAGGCCATGCTTCTCCCCAGGCCAGGGGCCCCCCCATTCTTGAGCAGCCATGCCATGCTTCACGTTCTCCCCAGGCCAGGCCCCCCCCATTCATGTGCAGCCAGGCCATGCCTCTCCCTAGGCCAGGGCCCCCCCCATTCCTGAGCAGCCATGCCATGCTTCATGTTCTCCACAGGCCAGGGCCCCCCATTCATGAGCATCCAGGCCATGCTTCTCTCCAGGCCAGGGCCCCCCCCATTCATGTGCAGCCTGGCCATGCTTCAGTGAGTTCTCCCCAGGACAGAGCCCCCCAAAATCATGGCTGCCATGCTTCTTCATTTCTCCCCCAGGAGCCCCCCAAAATCATGCCTGCCTCATTCCCAGTCCTTCAGTCCTGCTCAGCTCTGGTAATCTTACCTGGAGCAGGCAGGGCAGGCCAGACCAAGAGGATCCAGCATCCACACTGTCCCGTGTCCGCACTCCACAGCATTTAGGGCACGGGCCAGCACACAGTGACCGTCACTAAACAGTCACACACTGATGCTGGCGATGCGGCTGCAGCCACTGACTGTGCGGCCGGCGCCACACGCACACAGCGACAGTCTGTCTCCTCTCCTCCTCTGCTCCCCCACAGCGGCAGCACAGCACAGCACTGACGCTGCTGCTGATCTCATCTCAATCTCATCTCACCTCAGGGCTGGCCCCTCTGCACCGGCGCGCCGCACTCACATCTCAGGACCCGCTCCCGACGCCTCCCGCAGCGCTGCTCTTCTCCTTGTGCCTCGGCTGCGCAGTGCACCACATGGCTAATTTGAATAGGTAAATAATTAGCCATGCGGTGCTGGAGGCTGGAGGGGCCCCCTCTCCCCTGGGGCCCCCGTTCAATGAACGGGCTGCACGGGCGGTAGGTCCGCCCCTGGTCCTAGCAGCAGACACATCTCTACAACAACTGTTAAGAGGAGACTTTGTGCAACAGGCCTTCATGTTAAAATAGCTGCTAGGAAACCACTGCTAAGGACAGGCAACAAGCAGAAGAGACTTGTTTGGGCTAAAGAACACAAGGAATGGACATTAGACCAGTGGAAATCTGTGCTTTGGTCTGATGAGTCCAAATTTGAGATCTTTGGTTCCAACCACCGTGTCTTTGTGTGACGCAGAAAAGGTGAACAGATGGACTCTACATGCCTGGTTCCCACCGTGAAGCATGGAGGAGAAGGTGTGATGGTGTGGGGGTGCTTTGCTGGTGACACTGTTGGGGATTTATTCAAAATTGAAGGCATACTGAGCCAGCATGGCTACCACAGCATCTTGCAGCGGCATGCTATTCCATCCGGTTTGCGTTTAGTTGGACCATCATTTATTTTTCAACAGGACAATGACCCCAAACACACCTCCAGGCTGTGTAAGGGCTATTTGACTAAGAAGGAGAGTGATGGGGTGCTACGCCAGATGACCTGACCTCCACAGTCACCAGACCTGAACCCAATCGAGATGGTTTGGGGTGAGCTGGACCGCAGAGTGAAGGCAAAAGGGCCAACAAGTGCTAAGCATCTCTGGGAACTCCTTCAAGATTGTTGGAAGACCATTTCCGGTGACTACTCTTGAAGCTCATCAAGAGAATGCCAAGAGTGTGCAAAGCAGTCATCAAAGCAAAAGGTGGCTACTTTGAAGAACCTAGAATATAAGACATATTTTCAGTTGCTACACACTTTTTTGTTAAGTCTATAATTCCATGTGTTAATTCATAGTTTTGATGCCTTCAGTGTGAATGTACAATTTTCATAGTCATGAAAATACAGAAAAATCTTTAAATGAGAAGGTGTGTCCAAACTTTTGGTCTGTACTGTATATAGACTGTATATATGCAGTGTATATATATATATATATGTATATATATATATATATATATACATATATATATATATATATATATATACATATATATATATAGGTGTGGACAAAAGTGTTGATACCCTTTTGTTTAAGTAAGAAAACCTGACAATGGTCACTGAAATAACTTGAAACTGACAACAGTAATTTTCATTTTAAATGTACTGAATTTCAACTAATGAAAACCAGACATTGCTAATAAACCTCTGATACACCTTCCACCACAGGCAACCCACCAGATGGAGATCCAACTTGAAGTCTCCACATTTCAAACAATTGTTTTCAACATCTGCAGCAGTAGCAACAGCAGGCACCGAAACCACCACAAAGGTGGCACTGACTGAAATAATGCGAGATCAATACAAGACACTAAAAACTACAACATCGCCTAGTTTGCTGAGTCTGAGGCTGGGGTGCAAAAGTCATTAGAGATCCATGACTTGTTCATTTTGATGAAAGTTAATCGGTCTGCTCTTATCCGTCAAGACACCACCAGCAGTGCTGAAAACAAGTAGAGAACTCTGGCTGCCGGGCATGACAAAATATCCAAGGTGTGAAAGGTGAGCTCAGGCCAATCTTCCATTTTTGAAGATCAAAATGAAGACCAAAATGTAAAAGGGTCCAAACCCCTCCTGATGGCATTGATATTGAGCTCCAGATACTCCTGCACCATCCTCTCCAGTCATTTACAGTCGTTCTCGCTTACTCTGTTCAACACAGGCTGATATAAAAAAATGTGGTAAACGGCTCACAAAAATTGCTTATGCCACTTACACTTCTGCTGCTGCTGTTTTGAGATGACACCTTGACGTTCCCGGGGTTAGATGTCTAGAACTGGGATGCACAGTATGTGTCTCACTGCTGTCTACAAGTGTGTTTTGATACTCCAGCATTCGCACATCCATCTTTTTTTATGGGGGGGGAAGCGTCTGGCTAACTTTACTCTTGTACCGTGGATCTAACAGAGTGGCAACCCAGTAGTCAGCACTATTACTAACCCTAACTATACAGGCATCATGTTGAAGATAGTGCAGCAAGAAGGCGCTCATGTGTTGAGTGCTTCCATGAGGTCCAAGTCCATGGTGTGATAGTGGTGGGGTAACACTCAAAGTTGCTTCCTCTGTCACCTCCCACCAACAACGGACAACAGAGACCGGATTATTATCTTCTTCATCTACTGACTGTTGCGCGTCCATCACCTCATCCTCCTGCATTTGTTACTCAACTCCTGCATCTTCACTAATAATTTTTCTGGTACCATGAGCCCCTTTCATCGCTGTAAGTTACCCATGGCACCCTCCTGTGCATCGACAGTCCAGAAATTTGAGATGTTGTTTTCCCTTCTGCATCCTCCTCTGCTTCCACCTCTTCCTCTGGGACCACCAACTCCTCATGCAGACTATTCAAAGTGTGCTCCAGCAGGTAGATGACCGGAATAGTGATGCTGATGACGGCATCGTCAGTGCTAACCATCTTAGCAGCCATTTTAAAACTGTGCTGAAGGGTGCAACGGACCTTCATCTGTGTCTACCCCGCAAGCGTGATTTTCACCACCTCAGTACTGCATTGGCTCAGGCTATGCAAGAAGGATATTTTGCACCAGGATTCATTGTTTCTGTCACAATTGTTGCAACATGTGTGGAGTGGAATTCTACCATGTCGTAACATTGCAAATCAAATGGTTAACCCGAAGGAGGGAAGACGTCTATAGCGATGCAAGTCGATGATCTGCGGAATGCGATTGTCAGAAGTGAGCACACAGCTACCGTGCTTACTGCAGGAGCACATCCAAGCCAGGATAGTGGTGGAGATATTGCTGTACCTCCAGGTTGAGGACGTGAGCCAAAGCATGTGTGTGAGGTTGCCCCGGAGTAGGTCTGCCACCAGGCTTGCATCGTTATCCCACATGGCCTTCCCTGGCTCTAGGTTCAGTGGAGACATAGTTCATACTCGGCCTGGATAGCTATTCATAACTCTTGAGCTGTGTGACTGCAATCTTCAAAGCATATTAATTTGCACAGTGCCGTTTGCGGTGTGCCAGGCTGCGCAGTACGGAGGTGGGGTGGATTTTATCTGCACTGTTTGAACGTATGTCTGATTAAGAGAGAGGTTGATGGCACAGGTGGAGGCCATAGTGGAGGAGCCATAAGCAGTGGAGGAACTGTTAGATACAGAGGTTTGTCCAGCAAGCCTTGTGGATTCATAGAATTGCGGAGCAACCTCTTGACCGCCTGCCCCCACAGCCACCAGAGTCACCCAGTGCCCAGTCAGTGAGATGTTATGCCCATGCCCATGTTTGCTTGTCCAGGTGACAGTGGTGAAATTTACTTTGGCAGACAGATTTTTTCAGGCAACAGGTAGTGTGGTCTGCGACATGCTGGTCTAGCAAAGGCACAGCTTTCTTAGAGAAGTAATGGCGACTGGGCAACTGGTACTAGGGGACTGCGATGGCCATCAACTTTCTGAAATTGTCTGTATCCACCAGGCAGAAAGGCAGCAGTTCCATGGCCAACAGACTGAAGATGGTGGAGTTCAAGTTCTTAGCTTTATCATGTGTAGGAGGAAACATTTTTTTCCATGACCACAACTTCTTTTTATCCAAATTATCATCACATACAGTAAAATCCTCAGAGTTGGCACCCCAATTACCTTGGTTTTCACCCGCATCACAAATTTCCAAATGTCTAACCGACTGTGGGCAACCACAGATGGGCCATTCTGCAGATCTGTTCACACATTCTATTTTATGGGCATCAAAGGACTGGAGAATTCACAGAATCCAGAGGAGGCAGCATCTGTACCTATGGCTAAAATTTTTTCATGTTGGATCCAGGGTTGGACGAAGTAGGTCAGAGCATAATCCACACCTTCGTCACCCGACATTAACCACCAGGGCTGGAGGTAATCCTGATGAGACTCAGATACCAGAGGCGAACATGGACTGTACTGTGGTGTCAGTGCAGGAACAAGAGAAGGGTGACTCTCAGGGTGAGGAGTGGGAGAACAGAACGGATGAGAATGAGGTTGTAGATCTCACTTGATGTGAACCCAGTGGTGTGCAGTGGAGTAGCTCAGCAGAGGAGGTGGAGGAGGAGAAAGACAAGGAGGTAATGTTGTGGCTTCCCACAGAGAAACAAAGTGATGCAACCATGAAAACTGAAAACACAGATTAAACAACAAACACAAGACGGATTTTATCAACCAAGGTATCATTTTAATCAGTATAATGCCACCAACCTGACACTGTCTGTCGGTTACTCAGCACAATCCTGCTGACAGGTTACCTTTAAACTTTTTCCCTAACCACCAGGTCTTCATTGAAACTTCAATTTAAAGCTGTAAATGCATGGCTCATGCGGGACTTCTTCTGTGCCATAATAAAATATTTTACTGTGGGTCAATTGATTAGTTAACTATCTGTATTACATTGCTTAAATTTTTCTACCAATAGTACTCTATGAAACTGATGTTGATGCCATCTGAGTGTGGCTGGGAACAAAAAAATAGAACTGTTGCATGAGGTATCAGGGTTCACAGCATAGAAGGTTTATACGGTTCCCTTATCCAAAACATCTTCACTGAAAATTCAATGCCAAGCTGTAAATGCTGGCGCAGACCCTGATACCTCATGCATGGCCCATGGCTTACTGCTGCTGTGCCATTAGCAAATTTTACTGTGGATCAATTGATTCCACTTTTCATGGTGTATGCCCTTATTTTAGCTGTTTTGGATCCTTTTTGTCACCCCTTAAGTAGTTGTGTTTACGTTTGGTTTGGCCTCCTGTTGAATTTAATGGGGTTTGGGTATGTTCATAGAACTGTTGGGAGAACCAAACTGAGCCTTGAAAGGTTTGCTCATCTCTAGGTCCAACACTTTCAGCCATGACTGTATATGCAATGGGTATCGTGTTCTGCTTGAAAAAGGCTTCAAATGAGAAGCTGAAATGTTGCGTGCATAGAGTCCATTTTTTTACATATTTCCATTGGAGTGCTGCTTCCATTCTATTTTTTCCTACATTTTGACGCTTTTTGGATGGTTGCTTGGGAAGTACTGTATTGCACCCACAACATTAGGACTGTTCTGTATATATATAATTGAGCAAGATCTTATTCACTAGCCTCATCTGTAGATAAGTTGCAAAAATATTCCCATACGTTCATTTCATACCATTTTAGAAACTCGTAAGGGAAAGCACTGTGAAGCAATATTCACTTTTTTCTCTAGGTGGTGATGTTGCACTTTTTACAGGAATGGGCTGAAGTCAGACTAGAAAGCAGTCCAGGCAAATATTCCACACAACATCTTTTACGCCGAGACACTATGATGCAAAAATGTTGGGGTTAAGTCATTCTTTAGGTTTTTTTTATGGCAAAATATTGTTCTTGTACAGTACTGAATGTTCATTTTATTGCCTTTGTCTTTATTAAATCCCTCTAGTGATTGTCTGTGTGTAAGCAGGTGTGAGGATGCAGAAACACAGGGATTGCAGAACAATGCTTAACAACAATGTAATTGAATTCATAACAAAGATGATGAAAATGATCTCCTCGCAAAGAGTTAATAAACAGTAACAGTAGAATTTACGGTTAACACAACAGTTTTATATCTAAATTTCACTTATCTTAGTCTTCTCTGGTCCTCATCCACAGTCTGATGGGGGATGGAATACTAGCAATGGCCAGGTTGGTGTCCTCAAATGTAACTCAACAAATCATGGTCCAGCTTCTGGCAGCAATAGGCAGTCACCAGTTCTGCCTGCTGAGCCCCTAGTCCATTAAAACTGTGCAGCAGAAGTGGGGAATGCTGCAGAAGTCTGTCCTAAGCATGCTCCGCTGCATGCCTGTCAAAGATGGGGAATGTACCTCAGGATCCTGCACTGGGCACCTGCTCCTCAGCACGAGCAATGCACGTTGCTTAACTGAGCGCCCAACACACTGCGTACTCAATGACTCTTGGGGCTCTCACATAAGCTCTGCTGGGGCATGGCTCCACTCTGTCTATCTCGCTGCAGAGCATGGCATATCTCTGCTCCCTCTCTCTCTGCCAGCAGAAACCTTCTGCCTTTTTCCCGCGCTTCTTTCTCCCTGCCTGGTCTGGCCATGGCCCCTCTCACCAGGCAATGGGTCCTGTCCGGTTTCAGATTCTTTCCCCCCTGGCAACACTGTATGCAGCCCGGTTCTGGAACTGGCATTACAAAGGTACCTGCAGCCCGGTCTTCCTCTTCTGCCCTCCTTTAACTCACCATTCCACTGATGAGAGCAACTTCATCAGATGTTCACATTCTTCCATGCCTTGAATAATTTCTTGCCAAACAAATTGGTTCTGTTCATAACGAGTGGGGGCACTCCAGCTGTTGTTTGCTCCGATCGGCGTAAACCAGGTTGACTGGTAGGAACACGAGAGAATATTTTGGTCCGACGAATCTGCTGTCTCCACTGCTTCAAGCCCGGACACTTCTCTGGGACCAGTGGACGGTGAATCATTCAAGTCTGGGGCTGAGGCGAGTGTCTCTTCCTCATCATGGTCGAGAACTGTTGGAGTGGGCGCTTCGGTGATGTCCGGCACTCTTTCTCTTTCCTCCGAACCCTGTGACAGACAAGGCCGCATCATGCTGTGATAAACTATTTGGGTAAGCGCTCCTTCCTCCCATTCAGGTTGAATTTCATACACCGGCCTATCAGATTCAACTCGGCATTTCACTCAATGCGGGGTCTTCTCCCATCGATGCTCCAACTTGCCCCGGGGCCGCTTGTCCCGAATCAACACCCATCTCCTGCCCCTCGAATAGGCATAGTTTCATTGTGCTGGCGTTCCCGGAATTTCGTCTGTACCAGCTGATGGAGAGTCTGTAGTAGATGTCGATGTTCTCAGACCCAGGAAGACACCCCCATCCGCGGGTAGTCTTCTTCTGGATCCAACTCCAGCTCTGTGATCTCTCTTCCCTTTTGCCCGAACAGCAAGGTATACAGAGTGTATCCTGTTGTACTGTGCACCCGATTGTTGTACACCCAGACCAATTCAGCCATGAACTCAGGCCACAGCATTCTCCGATCTTCCTCCAATATTCAGAGCATCTGAATCAACGTCCGATTGGAGTGTTTGCAGGCTCCATTCCGCTGAGGTTGATAGGGCATAGTCCTTGACTTCTCAATCCAGTACAAACTCCTCCATCACTTGACTTTGGAAGCAAGCGCCTTGTGTTATGAATGTTCTAGAGATGGTTTCTGAGCAGAGGCTCCCTCTGGTGGTTGCAGACAGTACTGAACCTTTCAGCGAGGAGTGGCAATCTGGAATCACGAACTGGTCTGATATAAAGGAGGTTCCCTCCCATGATGGTTGCCAGTGATCAATTGTTCTTGTCTCAATTGTGGTTCCTGGTTCATTTGGAAGTTTGCTGGAGTCCTGCCTGCATCTCCTGCTTTCAGATAAGATATTTTTTGCTTTTCTTTTTGTGCTTGCTTTTTGCATTGTTTTCTGCAATTTTGTGCAGGTCAGTCAGGTCCCCTCCTGGGACCTGAGCTCCTCACAGTTTTTCTACAGTCACTGTTATTTGCTCATTTGCTTTTTCCTGTTTTTTCAGCGGCTGCGGCTTGGTTTTTGTTCACACTTAGATCTGATTTAGTGGGTGGCGAGATCGTGTGATCTCAGTATTTTTGTAATCAAAATTGTTGGATTTTTGGAGGGTTTTCTGGGTTGCAGAAAGTAATCTCTCCTGTCCTATCCTATTTAGTCAGCTTGTGGCCCCAGTGTTTGCTCAGTCTATTTTCTGCCTATGTTTGTATTTTCATCTTGTCTAACCGCCATTATATGTTTGGGGGCTTCCTATTTTCTTTGGGGATCTGCTCCGGGGCAGATAGCTTTCATCTTTCTGCCTTTAGGTGTAGTTATCTCTCAGGCTGTGACGAGGCGTCTAAGATCAACGTAGGAATGCTCCATGGCTACCTCTAGTTGTGTCGTTAGTTTAGGAATCTGCAACCCATCAGTTTCCAACATCTCAGGTGTTCGGCTGCCCTGCTGTTGTTCCTGTCCTCCTCAGCTACAGAAACATGACAGTATCACCGGCCATAACTGAAAATTATATGGTACTCACAGAAGGGAAAAATAGTGTGGAAAGAAAAAAGTTGTCAGAGTTGTCAGAGATTTTTTTTTTCTGTCTGTTGCATTTTTTTCCCTCTTTTTCTCTGGGTGCTGAGGAGGATTTTTTTTTCTCTCAATGGAGTTTGCACAGTTGTCTGGCCGTGTGGAGCAGCTTGCCGCTGAGGTTCGGAGTATTGCTACCTATCTTGCTGGGTTGCCAGTTGTGGAACCTAGGATTCCCATGCCAGATTTGTTTTTGGGGGATCGGGCTAAATTTCTGAATTTCAAAAATAACTGTAAGTTGTTTTTTGCCTTAAAGCCTAAGTCTTCAGGTAACGCAGCACAGCAGGTTCAAATTGTCATCTCTCTCCTGTGCGGCGATCCTCAGGATTGGGCTTTTTCCCTGACACCTGGGGATCCTGTTTTGAATGATATTGATGCATTTTTTCTGGCTCTGGGGTTATTGTACGATGAACCTAATGTCACTGATCAAGCTGAAAAAACCTTGTTGGCATTAAATCAGGGTCTTGAAGACGCTGAGTTGAACTGTCAGAAATTCCGAAAGTGGGCAGTCCTGACCAAATGGAATGATGATGCTTTGGCAACCCTTTTTCGGAAGTGGCTGTCAGAGAATGTAAAGGATGTTATGGTGGGATTCCCTGCTCCCTCTGGTCTCAATAATTCTATGTCACTGGCTATTCAAATTGACAGACGTTTGCGTGAGCACAGAGGTATGCGTAAGATAGTGTTGCCTTATGAGCCAGCTTCTGAGCCCATGCAGTGTGATAGAGTGACTTCTGGGGCTCAGCGTCATGAGTTTCGAAAGCGCAATGGGTTATGTTTTTACTGTGGTGATGCCTCTCATGCTATTCCAGTCTGCCCTAAGCGGGGAAGACGTTTTGCACGCTCAGTTGTCTTGGGTAGTGTTCAGAATAAATTTCTGTTGACTGTTACCCTGATTTGCTCCCTGTCCACATTTTCTGCTCAGGCTTTTGTTGATTCAGGAGCAGCTATTAACCTGATGGATTTTGACTTTGCCAAACGTTGTGGGTTTCCCATGATACCCCTGCGGAAGTCTATTCTCCTACTGGGCATTGATTCTACCCCTTTGGTGGAGAATAAACCCCAGTTTTCTACTTAGGTGATAATGAGGGTTGAACCAGATCATCAGGAGAGTTGCAAATTTCTGGTGCTGTATAATCTGCATGACATTATTGTACTAGGTTTCCCTTGGTTACAGTCTCATAATCCTGTTTTGGATTGGAAATCTGTGTCTGTGACCAGTTGGGGCTGCCAATGTGTTAATGCCGACACTCCTGTTTTTTCTGCCTCTCCCAAGTCTCAGGATGTTCCTGACTTTTTGACTGATTTTTCGGATGTATTTAGTGAAAGTAAATCTGCATCTTTGCCCCCTCACAGGAGCTACGATTGCGCTATTGAATTAGTGCCTGGTGGTAAATTTCCTAAAGGTCGCCTTTTTAACTTGTCTGTACCTGAACACGATGCTATGCGATCTTATATCAAGGAGTCATTGGAGAAGGGTCATATCAGACCATCCTCTTCACCCTTGGGTGCCGGTTTTTTCTTTGTGGCCAAAAAGGATGGTTCATTGAGGCCGTGTATTGATTATCATCTCTTGAATAAGATCACTGTGAAGTATCAATATCCGTTACCCTTGATTTCTGACCTGTTTTCCAGGGTGAAAAGTGCTAGTTGGTTTACCAAGCTTGACCTCAGGAGGGCGCATAACCTTATTCGCATTAAGCACGGGGATGAATGGAAGACGGCGTTTAATACCCCAGAGGGGCATTTTGAGTACCTAGTGATGCCCTTTGGGCTCACTAATGCTCCTTCCGTCTTCCAATCCTTCATGAATGATATTTTCAGGGATTTTGTGGATAAATTTCTGATTGTTTATTTGGATGATATCTTGATTTTTTCCAATGACTGGGACTCTCATGTGAAACATGTTTGGACTGTGTTCCAGATTTTGAGAGAGAATGCACTGTATGTGAAGGGATCAAAGTGTCTTTTTGGCATACAGAAGGTCTCATTTCTGGGATTCATTTTGTCTCCGTCTGTTATTGAAATGGACCCGGTCAAGGTTCAAGCCATCTGTGATTGGGTCCAACTTACTTCATTAAAGGCTCTTCAGAGATTTTTGGGTTTTGCCAATTTTTATCGTAAATTTATTGGTAATTTCTCCGGTATTGTTAAACCATTGACTGATTTGACCAAAAAGGGTTCTGATGTGGTGAATTGGCCTCCTGAGGCAGTCTCTGCGTTTCAGCAACTTAAGCAGAGATTCACTTCTGCTCCTGTTCTACGGCAGCCTGATGTTTCTCTACCGTTTCAGGTGGAGGTTGATGCCTCTGAAATTGGGGCAGATGCCGTTTTGTCTCAAAGAGATCCAGAGACCTTTAAGAGTAACCCTTGTGCCTTTTTCTCTCGAAAATTTTCTCCAACTGAACGTAATTATGACGTGGGTAATCGGGAGTTATTGGCCATGAAGTGGGCCTTTGAAGAGTGGAGACATTGGCTGGAAGGAGCCAAACATCAGGTGGTGGTCCTCACGGACCATAAGAATCTGGTTTATCTCGAATCAGCCAAGCAACTTAATCCTAGACAGGCCAGGTGGGCCTTGTTTTTCACACGTTTTAATTTTGTGGTTTCTTTTCTTCCTGGCACTAAGAATGTTAAGGCGGATGCCCTCTCGAGGAGTTTCTTTGCGGACTCTCCTGAGTTATCTGATCCTACTGTTATTTTGAAAGAGGGTGTAGTTCTTTCCGCCATCTCGCCCAATTTGAGACTGGCCTTGGAAGGGTGTCAGGAGGATAAATCTGACCGCTGCCCTATTGGGAAATTGTTTGTCCCAGACCAGTGGAAGAAGAGTGTAATGTCTGAGATTCATTGTTCCGCGTTGGCTGGTCATCCCGGGATTTTTGGTACCAGAGACTTGGTGAGTCTGTCCTTTTGGTGGCCTACTTTGTCTCGTGACGTCAGGGAATTTGTGCAGTCCTGTGGGACTTGCTCTCGCTCCAAGCCTTGCTCTCGCTCTAGTGGTTTGTTAATGCCATTACCGGTGCCCAAGAGGCCATGGACCCATATCTCTATGGATTTTATTTCCGACCTCCCTGTTTCTCAGAGAATGACCGTTGTCTGGGTAATCTGTGATAGGTTTTCCAAGATGATACACCTTGTGCCATTACCTAAGTTACCTTCCTCCTCAGAATTGGTGCCTTTGTTCCTTCAGCACGTGGTTCGGTTACATGGCATTCCGGAGAACATTGTGTCAGACAGAGGAGTCCAGTTTGTTTCCAGATTTTGGGGGACATTTTGTTCTAAACTTGGTATTCAATTATCTTTCTCCTCTGCTTTTCATCATCAGACCGATGGACAAACCGAGAGAACAAACCAGACCTTGGAGACTTTTTTGAGATGTTTTGTGTCTGCTGATCAAGATGACTGGGTCTCTTTTTTGCCTTTGGCTGAGTTTGCTCTTAATAATAGGGCTAGCTCTGCCACCTTGATGTCTCAATTTTTCTGCAATTTTGGGTTTCACCCTCGATTTTCTTCGGGACAGGCGGAGGCTTCTGTCTGTCCGAGTGTTGACTCTGTTGTGGAGCGAATGCAGCAGATTTGGGACCAGGTAGTGGAGAGGTTGTCTCTCTCTCAGGAGAAGGCCCAACGGTTTGCCAACCGGCATAGGACTGATGGTCCTCGGTTTAAAGTGGGGACTTGGTTTGGTTGTCCTCAAGAAATATCCCTATGAGGGTTGCATCTCCAAAGTTTAAGCCCAGGTTCATTGGACCTTATAAGATCATGGAGATTCTTAATCCTGTTTCCTTCCGTTTGCTTCTTCCAGGGACATTTAAGATCCATAACGTGTTCCACAAGTCCTTATTGAAGAGGTTTGTCGAGCCAGTGGTTCCTATGGCTGCGCCTCCTGACCCTGTTTTGGTTGAGGACAATCTGGAGTATGTGGTTGAGAAAATATTGGATTCTCGTTTTTCTAGTTTGCTTTGGACATCCATGCTAGGAGACTGATCCGTGCCTATCACCGAGCTCATCCTGATCGGCCTGGTTGCACAAGTGAGGGTTCGGTGGGGGGTACTCTTCAAGGGGGGGTACTGTTATGAATGTGCTAGAGATGGTTTCTGAGCAGAGGCTCCCTCTGGTGGTTACAGACAGTACTGAACCATTCAGCGAGGAGTGGCAATCTGGAATCACGAACTGGTCTGATATAAGGGAGGTTCCCTCCCATGATGGTTGCCGGTGATCAATTGTTCTTGTCTCAATTGCGGTTCCTGATTCATTTGGAAGTTTGCTGGAGTCCTGCCTGCATCTATTGCTTTTAGATAAGATATTTTTTGCTTTTCTTTTTGTGCTTGCTTTTTGCATTGTTTTCTGCACTTTTGTGGAGGTCAGCCAGGTCCCCTCCTGGGGCCTGAGCTCCTCACAGTTTTTCTGCAGCCACTGTTATTTGCTCATTTGCTTTTTCCTGTTTTTTCAGCTGCTGCGGCTTGGTTTTTGTTCACACTGAGATCTGATTTAGTGGGTGGCGAGATCGTGTGATCTCAGTATTTTTGTAATCAAAATTGTTGGATTTTTGGAGGGTTTTCTGGGTTGCAGAAAGTAATCACTCCTGTCCTATCCTATTTAGTCAGCTTGTGGCCCCAGCGTTTGCTCTGTCTATTTTCTGCCTATGTTTGTATTTTCATCTTGTCTAACCGCCATTATATGTTTGAGGGCTTCCTATTTTCTTTGGGGATCTGCTCCGGGGCAGATAGCTTTCATCTTTCTGCCTTTAGGTGTAGTTATCTCTCAGGCTGTGACGAGGCGTCTAGGATCAACGTAGTAACGCTCCACGGCTACCTCTAGTTGTGTTGTTAGTTTAGGAATCTGCAACCCATCAGTTACCAACATCTCAGGTGTTCGTCTGCCCTGCTGTTGTTCCTGTCCTCCTCAGCTACCGAAACATAACAGCCTTGGTCAAAATGGATCCTCTTCAGGCAACCATACACCCGGATGAAGTCTCGGCAAATGGCCTGCGCAGCTGACTCAGCCATCTGGTCTTGAGTCGAAGTCACCACAGCAAACTTGGTAAAGTTGTCAGTCATCACCAGACAATGTTCATACCCAAGAAGTGCTGGGCCTATGGTTAAGTAGTCGATCATCAATAGCTTCAAGGGGGCAGAAGTCACGATGGTCTGCATTGGGGTTCTGTGCTGTGGAGGTTTGGCTAGTTCACAGCTCCCATATCGTTCACAGGCCTCCTCTACTGCAGTCTTCAATCGTCCAGTTGACGGTACTGGACCCCGGACAGGTAGCAGAACGCACCCATGAAAATGTAAGTTGACAGGACGCAAGCCGTCCGCAGTTACCGAATCACACAGTCCTACAGTGGGTGCTAGTCCTATTGTCACAATGGAAACAGCCTTTATTTACATATCCCACAGCACACATAGGAATCACCTAAACTGCAGGCACCATAGAGTCGGCTAACCCGAATGCAACACGACAGCACAACTTATTGGAGGATAATTGACGTTCACACTGCCAGGAAACAGCTGTCGTGCTGTAACCAGGCTGGCCAGGAGTCAGTACCCCTGCCAATTACTTACGAGCAACAAATGGCGGTGTTGTAGCCCAGGGAGTAGAGTTCAGGTGGTAGAAAGATGAACATAACAGGAGACATGGAAAACGTTGCCAAACAGTTATTTAATCTTAAAACGGACAGGCAAATTCAGGTGATATCCATGCCTTGTTCATTTTCAGAAAAGTAAGCCGGTCTACATTCTCTGAGAATAGTCGCATGCGACGGTCTGTTAGTACACCACCTGCAGCACTAAAGACGCGCTCAGATAATACACTGGCAGCAGGGCAAGCCAGCACCTCCAATGCATACTGGCTAAGCTCTGGCCATGTATCCAACTTAGAGACCCAAAATTTGAAAGGGGAAGAGGCATCTGGGAGTACACTTAGAGGGAAAGACAAGTAGTCTGTCACCATCTTACGGAAACGTTGCTTCCTGGTGACTGGAGCCGTCTCGGATGGTGTAGACCTTGCTGGCGCTGTCACAAAACTTCGCCACATTTGTAACATACAGCTCTTGCCCTGTGCAGAGGCGCTGCTTGTGCTCCCTCTTGTTGTAGAGGTGTCTACACTGCCTCGACGCACAGAGCTGCTTTGTAAAGCAGTAGCTGCAGCATCTCTCTCGGCTGGAATGTACAACAGTATGGATTGCACCAGTGTGTCTTGGTACTCCCGCATTTTACGGTCCCGGTTCCCCGGTGTGATGAGGGTTTGTAAGTTGTCCCGGTAGCGAGGGTCTAGGAGGGTGTACACCCAATAATCTGACGTGGTGAGAATGTGGGCGATGCGGCGGTCGTTTCTCAGGCACTGAAGCATGAAATCAACCATGTGCTGCAGACTCACAACTGGCCAACAAAAGCTGTCCTGTGGAAGAGGCGTCATCTCTGCCTCCTCTGCATCACCCCACCCTCGCTCTACATACTGACTAGAGCGTTGTGTACCTCCCTCTGTAGGGATTTCTTCCTCCTCCATTGACTCCTCCTCCTCCTCACAAAGTGAGCCCTGCCCAGCACTTTGTGAGGAACCACGTTGCGCTGACTGTCCTGAAGGTAATAGAATTTGTGACTCCTCATCCTCCACCTCTTCCAAAACCTCTTCCTTTAGTGCTTTCAGTGATATCTGAAGCAGGCAGATAAGGGGGACAGTCATGCTGACTAGTGCATCATCTGCACTCGCCATCCGCGTTGAGACATCAAACGCACGCAAAACGTCGCAGATGTCCTTCATAGAGGCCCACTCAGTAGTGGTAAAGTGTGGACGGCGCAAAGAGCGACTTGATTGCGCCTGATGCAGCTGATACTCCATTACTGCTGTCTGCTGCTCACACAACCGCTCCAACATATGTAACGTGGAATTCCACCTGGTGGGTACGTCACATATGATGCGATGTTCAGGAAGGCGAAATCGGCGTTGCAGAGCAGCAATGCGCGATCTGGCTATGCTGGAACGTCGCAAGTGAGCGCACTCTAGGCGGACCTTCTGCAGCAGTCCAGCAAGATCCGGATAGTCCCTCAAAAAACTCTGCACGACCAAGTTGAGCACATGTGCCAGACATGGTATGTGAGTAAGGTTGCCAAGGCCCAGAGCTGCCACCAGATTTCGGCCATTGTCACACACTACCAAGCCTGGCTGGAGATTCGCAGGCAAAAACCACACGTCGCTCTCCTGCTTGATGGCATTCCATACCTCCTGCGCTGTGTGGCTTAGATTCCCCATTGAAATCATTTTCAGGACGGCCTGTTGACGTTTGGCCACGGCTGTGCTCATATCGGTCGCAACAGGTAAGCGTTCACGGGTCCATGTGGAGGTATACCGTGACGGCTCGTGCAGCGATGATTCTGAGGAACTGGAGTAGGAGGAGGAATCAATGTGTACAGACTGGATTCCTGCAATCCTTGGAGTTGGCAGAACACGTACAGCGCCACTGGCAAGATCTGTACCCGGCTCCACAACATTGACCCAATGGGCAGTGAGGGAAAGGTATCGTCCCTCGCCATGGGTACTGGTCCACGCATCGGTGGTCAGGTGGACCCTGCTACTGACGGCGTTTAGTAGCGCGTTTAATTTTTCCCTCGACATGTTTTTGCAGAGCAGGGACGGCTTGCCTGCTGAAATAAAATCGGCTTGGCACATTATATTGTGGGACTGCCAATGCCATTAAGTTCCTGAAACTGTCAGTCTCCACCAGCCTGAATGACAGCATTTCAAGGGACAGGAGTTTTGCAATGCCAGCATTCAGAGCCTGTGCTCGTGGATGGTTTGCCGAGTATGGCCGTCTTTTATCCCATGCCTGTGGTACCGATGGCTGTTTTGTGGCCTGGGAGTGTGACGATGACTGTGAACTTGCTGCTGTGGGTGGAGTAACAGTTTGTCTATGGACAACAGTGACCGAGGTTCTTCCATGGAGATCCTGTGAGGAAGCCGAACCAGGTGTGTGTGAGCTGGAGGTAAAGGCTCCAACACGACCTGAAGATGTAGGTGCTGCTGTAGGTTGACCTACATCTCCAGTGTGTCTTTGTAACTCAGCTACGTGCTTTGTCCGTACATGTTTCCACATATTTGTGGTATTCAGGTTACTGATATTTTTACCTCTTTTAACTTTTTGCTTACACAGCTTGCATTTAACATAGCAAATATCATCTACAAGTCTGTCAAAAAAGGACCACGCAGTGCAAGTCATGGGAGCGCCAATTTTGACATTTCTAAGAGAACTGCTCCCAACAGGTGCCAAACTGGAGGCTACAGGCAAGCGAGTCTGCAGCCTACCTCTCCCTCCTCTTTGTACCGTTAGGCCAATCTCTTCCTCAGAGCTGCTCCCACCACCTTCCTGCTGCTCACGCCATGTTGGGTCTCGGACTTCATCATCTCCACTACCCTCTTCCAACACCTGCTGCTGTTGGATGGTCTGGGCAGCACCATGCTCCACAAAACCTGGCAACTGAGTCTCATCATCATCATGAGATGCGTTCTGCGGTGTGCTGTCCATCGGCACTGGCTCACCCGCCTCTTCAGATTGAGAGAGACACAGCTGTTGCGCATCACTGCATACTCCCTCTTCTTCAAATTGCAGAATGCTGCTTGCCTGTGCCCGTGTTTGCGAGCCAGCAGATTCTGAGAACAGAAGCAGAGACTCAGCTGGCTCCTGTACAGAACTCTCTGACTGCCTGGGCAATTTGACAGGCGGTGAACAGACAGATGGTTGCTCAACAGTGTTGTGTTCCTGAGAGGAGGTGGAAGGAATTGAAGTCGATGCATTGGCTGCCATCCAACCAACAACGGCTTCAATTTGTTCTTCCCGCAGCAGGGGGGCACGCCGAGCTCCTACCAAAGTGCGCATAAAGGAACGCTCATGGGTAAAACTGGTGGATGCTGTGTCACTGAGGGCGGCAGCAGCCACAGAATCCCCACGTCCTCTCCCTGCTGAAACTCCACGGCCACGTGCCTTACTCCCTGCCTTCTTCATCTTGGTAGATTGATAAAGAAAGTCAGAAAAGTTATAAGGCCTAAGTGTGGTTATTACGCAGAGACTGAAGTGAACAATGAAACACAACTGTTCACAATCTGTGAAAGGCTACTCCTTTGTCTACTTCTATAGTGTTTGCAACCAATGTATTGGATACGGATGGAAGCGCGTCACACTAATAGATTATATTTATTTTAAATGGAATGGAGCAGAACCAATTGGAGAGAAATGAAAAGGATGAGGCACTGAGACACGCTCAGCAGAGTACAAGCAGCAGTGCTTGAACAAGTAACTGGAGCGTGATGTGCACTCAAAAAATAAAAAACACAGACTGAAGTGAACACTGAAACACAACTGTTCACAATCTGTGAAAGGCTACTCCTTTGTCTACTTCTATAGTGTTTGCAACCAATGTATTGATACGGATGGAAGTGCGTCACACTAATAGATTATATTTATTTTAAATGGAATGGAGCAGAACCAATTGGAGAGAAATGAAAAGGATGAGGCACTGAGACACGCTCAGCAGAGTACAAGCAGCAGTGCTTGAACAAGTAACTGGAGCGTGATGTGCACTCAAAAAATAAAAAACACAGACTGAAGTGAACACTGAAACACAACTGTTCACAATCTGTGAAAGGCTACTCCTTTGTCTACTTCTATAGTGTTTGCAACCAATGTATTGGATACGGATGGAAGCGCGTCACACTAATAGATTATATTTATTTTAAATGGAATGGAGCAGAACCAATTGGAGAGAAATGAAAAGGATGAGGCACTGAGACACGCTCAGCAGAGTACAAGCAGCAGTGCTTGAACAAGTAACTGGAGCGTGATGTGCACTCAAAAAATAAAAAACACAGACTGAAGTGAACACTGAAACACAACTGTTCACAATCTGTGAAAGGCTACTCCTTTGTCTACTTCTATAGTGTTTGCAACCAATGTATTGGATACGGATGGAAGCGCGTCACACTAATAGATTATATTTATTTTAAATGAAATGGAGCAGAACCAATTGAGAGAAATTAAAAGGATGAGGCACTGAGACACGTCAGCAGAGTACAAGCAGCAGTGCTTGAACAAGTAACTGGAGCGTGATGTGCACTCAAAAATAAAAAACACAGACTGAAGTGAACACTGAAACACAACTGTTCACAATCTGTGAAAGGCTACTCCTTTGTCTACTTCTATAGTGTTTGCAACCAATGTATTGGATACGGATGGAAGCGCGTCACACTAATAGATTATATTTATTTTAAATGGAATGGAGCAGAACCAATTGGAGAGAAATGAAAAGGATGAGGCACTGAGACACGCTCAGCAGAGTACAAGCAGCAGTGCTTGAACAAGTAACTGGAGCGTGATGTGCACTCAAAAAATAAAAAACACAGACTGAAGTGAACACTGAAACACAACTGTTCACAATCTGTGAAAGGCTACTCCTTTGTCTACTTCTATAGTGTTTGCAACCAATGTATTGGATACGGATGGAAGCGCGTCACACTAAAATTTAAATTGCATGGAGCAGCAAGAATTACACTGAAGAAAAAAAAAAGAGTCTGTGAGTGACACGTGCAGATGCCTACAGACAGCGTTGCATGCAGAGCAAACTGCAGCGTCACCTGCACTCACACACACCTTGCAGAGCTGTTAAAACAACACTGCAGGCAAAAGGAAGCTTTACACAGCGGTTGGTGCTAGCCTGCCTAAAGCACACTACACTAAATCGCAATCTCTCACTGTCCCTCAGAGTCAGCACAGCAGCGTTCTGTCCCTAACTGAATTCACAGCACAGTGACGCTAAAATGGCGGCGGCGCCTTTTATAGTGCATTCTGACATCATTTCAGCATCCAATCACAGCCATGCCATTAGTTAACATGACCGCAGCAGTACAGGATGTGCCCACACTTCTTAGGATTCCTCATTGGCTGACTAAAATCACATTGCCTCTCAAAGAATTATGGGAACTTCCGATTCCGGTATACGATATATGGAAAATATCGGAACAAAGTATCGAAAGGCCGATACAGCTAATATCGGCCGATACCCGATACTTGCGGTATCGTATCGCTCAACACTACTGAGCACTGCATTGGAACTTAGAGATTTTATGGTGGTATTAATTAGAAGGAAACTACAAATCTATACTTTTGACTTATGAGTTATGTCATCTTGCTTTTCAAATCTGTTGTACTTCTTTATTTACTCTTACCAAAGTACTTTTTCCTATGATCAAGATGGAAAATAGTTTTTAAGGTTACCTTTGACTTCGGGTATTAAAAGCTTAGAAAGGTTGAAAAACACTGCTTTACTTTAGACCATTTTTATCTATACTTGATTGGAACTAATGACTTGTGCGTATTAGGATTTGTTCACACTGTGTATTTTTCTTGTCAAAAATGTCCATTTTTCAAGCAGAAGGTGCTTCAGGAATCACTCCTTTTCTCTGGAGGTGTGTAAACCTGAAGCATCATTTTCTTAGCATTTTTTGGCCATTTCATATTTTCTGATTGTGTTTTTGGGGGTGTATCTTTTTTTGTCATATTTACACTTTCTTGTTCCAGATTTTTTACAAATGAACAAATGAACAATGAACAAATCATTTTTTGAAGCTAAACACTCATAAAGAAACTTGAACTTCTACTGGGCAGGCATCTTTTTAGCCTTATCATTGACTTCTATTGTAAGGCATTAAGTGAAAATGCCAGAAGAATGTACATGTTAGTTCATTTAAATGCATGATGTCTTTGAAAGTCTGGAGCATTTGAAATATTTTTTAACCTCTTAACCCCCAACGGGCCAATTTTTACAATTCTGACCACTGTCCCTTTATGAGGTAATATCTCTGGAACTCTTCCATGGATCCTGGTGATTTTGACATTGTTTTCTCGTGACATATTATACTTCATGAGAGTGGTAAAATTTCATTGATATGACTTGCATTTATTTGTGAAATTTGGTGAAAATTGAGAAAATTTTGCAATTTTCCAAATTTGAATATTCATGCCCTTAAATCACAGAGATACAGTACAGACCAAAAGTTTGGACACACCTTCTCATTCAATGATTTTTCTGTATTTTCATGACTATGAAAATTGTAGAATCACACTGAAGGCATCAAAACTATGAATTAACACATGTGGAATTATACATTACACTTTACAAAAAAGTGTGAAACAACTGAAAATATGTCTTATATTCTAGGTTCTCCAAAGTAGCCACCTTTTGCTTTGATTACTGCTTTGCATGCAGAAAAGGTGAACGGATGGACTCTACACGCCTGGTTCCCACCGTGAAGCATGGAGGAGGTGGTGTGATGGTGTGGGGGTGCTTGCTGGTGACACTGTTGGGGATTTATTCAAAATTAAGGGGTGAGCGGTCCAGCTTACCCCAAACCATCTCGATTGGGTCAGGTCTGGTGACTGTGGAGGCCAGGTCATCTGGCGTAGCACTCCATCACTCTCCTTCTTGGTCAAATAGCCCTCACACAGTCTGGAGGTGTGTTTGGGGTCATTGTCCTGTTGAAAAATAAATGATGGTCCAACAAAACACAAACCGGATGGAATGGCATGCCGTTGCAAGATGCTATGGTAGCCGTGCTGGTTCAATATGCCTTCAATTTTGAATAAATCCCCAACAGTGTCACCAGCAAAGCACCCCCACACCATCACACCACCTCCTCCATGCTTCACAGTGGGAACCAGGCAATAAATAAATGTTTTTATGATTGGCAGCTGTCACAAGCTAAAAGATGCTTTTTGTTGCAAAAATAGTTTTTGTATCACCACATTTTGAGAGCTATAATATTTTCATATTTTGTCTCACACAGTCATGTGAGGTCTTGCTTTTTGCAGGACAAGTTGACGTTTTTATTGGTACCATTTTCAGGCACATGACATTTTAGGATTGCTATTTGGGGTGGCAGGATGAGCAAAAACCTGCAATTCATGAATTTCTTTTTTGGGGGGGTTTATACCGTTCTTTGTGTGTTAAAATTCATAAGGCAGTTTTATTCTTCGGATCAGTATGATGACAGTGATACCTCATCTATATTGTTTTTTTGTTTTGGCGCTTTTATATAATACAAACTATTTTATAGAAAACATAATTGTTTTTGCATCACTTTATTCTGAGAGCTATAACTTATTTATTTTTCCACTGATGGAGCTGTATGGCAGCTTGTTTTTTGTGGGACATGATGACGTTTTCAGCTGTACCATGTTTATTTATATCCGTCTTTTTAAACGCGTTTTATTCCACTTTTTGTTCGGCAGTATGATGATAAAGCATTGTTTTTTGCCTTGATTTTTTATGGTGTTCAATAAAGGGGTTAACTAGTGGGACAGTTTTATATGTCGGATTGTTGCGGATGCGGCGATACCAAATATGTGTACTTTTATTATTTATATTTTTTTTCATTCAAATATTTATTTAGAGATAGAATATATATTGATATTTTTATTATTTTTGTTTTTTAAAAATATTTTTACAATTATTTAATTTTTTTTTTACTTTTTCCTAAGTTTTTTGCTTTGTCCCACTATGGGACAATAATTTTTTGCTGGCTGATCGCTTCTATAGCATGCCAATGAAGCAGCATCTGCATGTCATAGAAGCTGTCAGCACTGCACTGACAGGGAGACTTGCTGATCATGCACTGCGCATGATCAGCAAGTTTACTAGCTCTGGTGAGCCGGGTCATGATGACATCCGCTCACCATGGCAACGATTGGGACCGCGCATCACGCCGAGGGGTCTCCGATCCAAAGGCAGAGGGGCTGTCAGCCCTCTGCTGGCTCCCGAATGCTGCAATATTGTTAGATCGCAGTATTTCGGGGCTTAAAGTGCCGGGAGAGGTCTGTGCCGGATGTCCGCTGTCAGAATCAGCAGACACCTAGCAGCGATCGGCTGTGCTCACACTGAAGTCTGAATAAAATCTCTCAAAGGTAACCTGAAATCAACAAATCTGTTATTAATCTTACAAAATAATTTTTCAGGCAAGTAAATGATATTAACAATGGTGTTTGCACTTGAGTTGTAAGATTTTTCATTTTTCTATAGATATTAATTAAAAATATGCTTCTTTGTGTGGAAAACAGTTAATCTGTTTCATCAGGTAAGTACTGCATCTTGGCCGAGTCACCAGGTCATCCTTGGAAACATGCTCATTCTCTTTTAATTGATCACTCCACAGTCTAGTGACATCTTTAAAATCCTACAGATGCTCTTTTAGGGGCTAAGCTCAGAACGCCTCCATCATACGATATGAGCAGAAGTATAAATAACCCCAGTCTCTCCAAGGCTGACCAAGGTGTTCTGAGCCCGAACCCTAAAAGAGCATGTCTAGAATTTCAAAGGTAAAATGAGGTTGTCTCCAAGGATGACTTGGTAACATGGGTAGAATTCTGCACCGCCTCATTGTCTCAGGGTAACAAGGAGGCAAATTTTACTGTAACTATAGTTTTTTTCATTTGTTGCCTTCTTTCTTTAATTTTTCAGACTTATAACATTGAAATCTGCCAAAATAGTATACATTTCACAACATAAAATAATGCTTACTAGAGTTGACATGGGCAGCGTCCACCACCATCTTAGAGAAGGGCATTGCAGTGATTGGCTTGCTTTGGGGGCGTCATAGTGTCTATAAAAGCACTGACCGCCGACCGCCATTTTACTTCTGTCGATCTTAACAGTAGGGAGAGGTTGCTGATGCTGTTTATCAGTAGGGAGAGAGTTAGCGCTGGAAAGAGAAGTTCTTATGTGCTTGTGCTGATAGCAATTGTGCTGCACAGTTAGTGTGCAGTGACAGGGGAGGATTTTCTTGTGTGCAACAGCGCTGGTTATTAGGCTGCCTGCCAGTGACAGGGGTGGATTTTCTTGTGTGCAGCAGTGCTGGTTAATAGGCTGCCTGCTAGCTGTATTGCTGTGTGTACACTGCTGTGCAGACTGCTTTTTACACAGCACTAATACTTTTATTCTTTTTTTCTGCACAGTTACCGAGCATTCATTTTTTCCCACACCGTATAGACCTGTACGCTCCTCACACACTACCGTGTACTGGCTGGTATCACGGACAAATACATGCTGACTATCTGTGTGTGACTCCGGAAATATATACGGAGACTGAAATCTTCCCCTACACTATATACACCTGGTATCTTCTGATACAGTACCTTTTTTCTGCTTTTTGTATTCTGGTCAAATCCATACTGAGTGAGCGTTTGTGTGTGACTCCGGAAATATATACGGAGATTTAAATTTTCCCCTATACTATATACACCTGGCATCTTCTGATACAGTACCTTTTTTCTATTTTTTGTATTCTGGTCAAATCCATACTGAGTGAGCGTCGGTGTGTGACTCTGGAAATATATACGGAGATTTAAATTTTCCCCTATACTGTATACACCTGGTATCTTCTGATACAGTACCTTTTTTCTGCCTTTTGTATAACAGTCAAAATCCATACTGAGAGAGCGTCTGTGTGTGACTACTGAAATATATACGGAGATTTAAATTCTCCCCTATACAGTACTATATTTACCTGGTATCTTCTGACACAGTACCTTTTTTCTGCTTTTTGCATTCTAGTCAAATCCATGCTGAGAGAGCGTCTGTGTGTGTACAGAAGGAGAGAGGACCTTGCCCGCAAGGGCTCACAGTCTACAGGGATGGGTGAGGATACACTAGGAGAGGGTAGAGCTGGTCGTGCGGTGGTTCAGTAGAACGAGGATCACTACAGGTTGTAGGCTTGTCAGAAGATTTGGGTATTCAGGTTCTTTTTGAAGGTTTCCATGGTAGGCGCGAGTCTGATGTGTTGGGGTAGAGAGTTCCAGAGTATGGGAGAGGCACGGGAGAAGTTTTGTATGCGGTTGTGGGAGGAAGAGATAAGAGGGGAGTAAAGGAGGAGATCTTGAGAGGATCGGAGGTTGCGTGTGGGTATGTACCGGGAGACCATGTCACAGATGTATGGAGGAGACAGATTGTGGATGGCTTTGTATGTCATGGTTAGGGTTTTGAACTGGAGTGTTAGGGGTCGAGTTCCCGCTTCTGCACAAGGGGAATCTCGAGCCGTCCCTGCTGTGGTCTCCCATCCGTCTCCGGGAGCAGTGGACTCTGCTCAGCTTAGACGTCGGTCCCAGCGTCTCGCCCAGTCTAACATTGGGCAGAGGATTACTGCTGCTCCTCCAGGCTCTGCTATTGTAGCCAGTACTGGTTAGCGGCGAGCAGACGTCTTTAGGACAGAGTCCTTGCTTACCCCTTCTGAGCATGCCCAGAGTAAGATCTCTCATTGGAGATCAGAGGTCACATGCTCAGGTACTGCAGCAGCTCCTATTGGTCCACCAGGAAGGTCCTGAAACCACTTGTGTTCTGGAGCAATTTCCTATTGGTCCTTATCTGGCAGGCCCTGTAGTTGCTACTATAAATGGGTGGCATGGTCGTGCCGCCATGCGCTGGTATCAATCACATTATGTGCTTTGCGCCAGGGTGATCTTGCACGCATGTGTTAGGGCTCGGCTGAAATAAGCCCCTAGAACACCAGCACCTCCGGTGAGGAGATTGTATGCACGTGTTTAGGGCTCGGCTGAAATAAGCCCCTAGAGTACCGGCTTCTCCGGTGAGGAGATTGTCTGATTGCGTCGCTGATTGCGCTACTACGGACTGCTGTCCGCACAGCAGTTGTGTGCGCATACCTGTGGAGTTAACAGGACACAGTCCATATTTCTGCGTTTCTACCTTAGCGACTCTGTGGCGTAACATGACCCGGAAGAAATCAAAATTTTTGAGAGATAAGTCTGATTTTGAGCAATACAGGGTGTTCAACTGGGGGCACCAAGGAAATCGGCGCCGGGTTTTGGCTGATAACCATACCTTTGCTAGTGGTACTAATTCCAACACAAGGGATCGGTCTTCTCAAGAAGGGCACACGTCCAGTGATTTTTTATCTTCCGCGGCAAGCGAATCCGATCCAGGACCAGGAGAGGGCGCAGGAGGCGCAGGACTGTTTGCCCGGGTGACCAGTAACAGGGGGCACAGACCTCAACGGTATTACCCACGGAGACAACATTGCAAATAGGGGCTACCATACCACCAGTCACCGGTGAGTATAATAGTACCAATGCCATGGATTCCTTTCAAATTATCAATTTGTCCCAACATGTATTATCCTCTGCCGAGCATTCAGTTCTGGCCAGGGGGCTTACTTTTTCGCCTGTTCAGCATGCTGATAAATTCACACTCATCAAAGACTTGTTTCTTTTTTGTAGGAAGATAGTACTTCAGGTACTGCATAACAGGCCACTGGATTCCCCTTTTTGGAACACACTGATCAGAGGGTCTTTCAGGATCTCATGGAGCTTTTACGTGAGAATGATATGGATACTACCAGACCTAGATTTCCACACAGGAATAAATCCCGTATCCCTCCGCCCTTTTCTATTGTACCGGCGGTACGAATTTTCTTTGAGATGGTCAAGAAGGACATAGAGGCCTTACCCTCAAGGATACCATTTGCTTCAAATCTCACATCATCTGAGAAATCTGCATTGGCCAGCCTCAAAGGTAACCAAAACTTTGTCATCAGGGAAGCGGACAAGGGGGGAAATATAGTGTTGTGGCCCCATGTTCTCTATAAGCAGGAAGCACACAGGCAATTGGGCAACCCTGTTATGATTTGGTAGCTGAGGAGAGCAGGCAAAAACGGCAATACACCAGAGAGGTTGGAATCTACTGGATTGCAGTACCCTGACTAACCACCACAACTAAAGGCAGCCGTGGAGCGTCCCTACGTTGGTCCTAGACGCCTCGTCACAGCCTGAGAGGTTAACTACACCTAAAGATAGAAAGAGGAAAGCTATCTGCCCCGGAGCAGATCCCCAAAGAACATAGGAAGCCCCCAAACATGTAATGGCGGTTAGACAAGAGGAAATACAGACACAGACAGAAAATAGTATGAGCAAACATTGGGGCCCAATCTTCCTAGACAGAAAAGGATAGGAAGGACACTTACTGCAATGCAAAAAACCCTAAAAAATACCAACTCTACTAATTGCAAAAACACCTGAGATCACACGACCTCTACCACCTAAATTAGTTCTCTGGTATAACAAAAACTAAGCCGCAGCCACTGAAAAAACTGGAAAAGGCAAATGAACAAATAACAGTGGCTCCAGAAGAACTGAGAGGAGCCCAAGCCCCCCGGGGGGGGGGGGAAACCTGGCTAACCTCACAGAAATGCAGAGAAATATACAAATGGTAAGCACAAAAACAAAAAACAGAAAATATCTTATCTGAGAGCAGGAGAATATCAAGAGAAACCGCTAGGTGGGCACTTACCAGCGGTTTCAGAAGCTCTGACAGTGGGAGCCTGGAGCCTCCGACGGCCTGTGACAGCGGTACTCACAGCGCCCAAGTGCTGGGCAAGACGATAGCAATACAGCAGAGCTGGAGTTAGCAGAACACCAAGTGGTGAGTGTACTGCCAGGACCTGCGGTCATGTGACCCCAGGGGGCGGAGCTTAGCGTCCTGTAGCTGGAGATGAGTGCAGGGAGCTACTGGGACCCTGGAGAATGGAAAGGGGGTCACCGGACACCAGGGAGAGGACGGGGAACCAGAGGGAGACAGAATCCAAGACAAGCCGAGGTCAGTAAACGTGAGAGACAACGCAGTACACAAGGAGCAGGCAAATCAAGAATAGTCAGGGACGTGGCAGGAGTCAGAAAACCAGAGAAGCATATACACAGTACAGAATCAAGAGGCAAAATCACAACAGGAAACAGAACCTGGTCAGAACCATACAAACAAACTAGAACACAGGCACAAGGCACAGGCAATCAGGGGTCAACACACTCAGCCAAGGGCAAAAGTATAACTGACGGGGATTGGAGCTTCCTAGGGCTATAAGAAGCTCTCCCCGAACCAAGAGAGAGGCCATAATAATAAACCCCAGGTGTGCAGGTCAGAGCCCGCACTAGGATCAAGACATTAACCCCTGGTGTGCAGGCCAAACCTGCACTGGGATCATGATAGTACCCCCCTCTCAACGGGGGGCCTCTGGACCCCCAGGCTTGCCTGGGTACCTGGCATGGAAAGCCCGAACCAGGCGATCCGCATGTACCGAGCGAGCAGAGACCCATGAGCGATCCTCTGGTCCATATCCCTTCCAGTGGACCAGGTACTGTAAGGAGCGGCGCACCCGCCGAGAGTCCACAATGTGTCCGACCTCATACTCCAAGTGACCCTCCACTAACACTGGAGGAACAACAGACTCAGAGTCCTCCTTGACAGACCCCACGGGTTTCAACAGAGATTTATGGAACACATTGGTTATTTTTAAGGATGGGGGGAGATGCAACCTATATGCCACAGGATTGACTATCTCCACAATCTCTTCCGGACTGATGAACTTCGGTCCCAATTTAGCTGATGGTACCTTCAAGTTGATGTTACATGTGAAAAGCCAAACCTTCTCCCCCACCTGAAACATGTCTCGCGGGGCTCTCTTTTTGTCCACAAAATATTTATACCTCCCCTGGGCCCGAGATATATTACGCTGGACTTCAGCCCAGATATTTTTTAACCGTAGAACGGATCCCTCCGCCCCTGGACAACCGGAATCCAACCGTGAAAACTCCCCAAAATGGGGATTAAACCCATAATTAATCAGGAATGGGGACATGTTGGTGGATTGACTCACTCGGTTGTTAAAGGCGAATTCCGCCAACGGTAACGCATCACACCAATCCTCCTGTCTGGCGGAGGTCAGACACCTGAGAGTCTGTTCCAGGGATTGATTGGTACGCTCCGTCTGACCATTACTTTCCGGGTGATATGCCGACGAGAAGGAGAGTGAGATGCCCAATTTCTTACAGAATGCCCTCCAAAATTTTGCCACAAACTGCACACCTCTGTCAGACACAACATTCAGGGGTACCCCATGCAAACGGACCACATGCAGCACAAACAATCTTGACAATGTTTCTGCTGAGGGTAATGCTGCCAAGGGAACGAAATGGGCCTGTTTAGAAAACCTGTCCACCACCACCCAAATCACGGTATTGCCCCTGGAAGGTGGAAGACCGGTAATAAAGTCCATGGAGAGATGAGTCCATGGCCTTCCAGGAACCGGTAAAGGTATGAGTTCCCCAGCCGGCCGGCTATGCGAGCTTTTGGAACGGGCACAAACTCCACAAGCAGAAATGAATTTCTTAACATCGGACCCCATTGAAGGCCACCAAAACACCCTGGCTACTGCCTCTCTAGTGGCAGTGATACCAGGATGAGCACTAAGCCTAGACTCATGAAACTCCTGCAGAAGTCTAGGCCGCAATAATTCTGGAACAAACAATTTATCCCCTGGCCTGGCCGCCGGAGCTAGGAACTGAGCCCTCAAAATTTCTTGTTCCAAATCTGTCGAGATCCCCGCCACTACCACCCCCGGACAAAGAATGGAGGACGGTGGCTCGGGGGGAGACACAGGGTCAAAACTTCTGGACAGGGCATCCGCTTTAACATTTTTGGACCCCGGTCGAAAAGTAATGGAGAATTGAAATCGTGAAAAAAAAAGTGACCAACGGGCTTGTCTAGGCGTAAGCCTCTTAGCAGATTCAAGGTATGCCAAATTTTTGTGATCTGTGATAACAGTGATAGGGTGAGCCGCCCCTTCCAAAAAGTGCCTCCATTCTTCGAATGCCAGCTTGACCGCAAGAAGTTCTCTATTGCCTACATCATAGTTTCTCTCAGCGGAAGAGAACTTCTTGGAGAAGAAGGCACAGGGTTTGAGATTAGTAAGGGTGGCCGGACCCTGGGACAACACAGCACCCACCCCCACTTCAGAAGCATCCACCTCCACAATAAAAGGTTTGGACAGGTCTGGCTGAACCAACACTGGGGCGGACATGAAACATTTCTTAAGCGCTGAGAAGGATTCTTTAGCAAGTCTCGACCAATTTTTTACATCAGCACCCTTCTGGGTAAGATCAGTGAGTGGTTTAACCACTTGTGAGAAACCTTTAATGAATCTCCGATAATAGTTTGCAAATCCTAAAAAGCGCTGGAGCCCCTTGAGATCTCGAGGCTGAACCCAGTCTACAATAGCCAGCACCTTCTTAGGATCCATACGAAACCCCACACCGGACACAATCAGCCCCAAAAAAGACAGTTCCTGAACGAAAAACGAACATTTCTCCAATTTCACAAACAATTGATTCTCCCTGAGTCTCTGGAGAACTGTCTGTAGATGTTGCAAGTGAGACTGACTGTCCGGGGAATATATCAAAATGTCATCCAAATAAATGATCACAAAACGGCCTATCAGGTCTGAAAACATAACATTGATAAAGTTCTGGAAAATAGCGGGGGCATTAGTTAACCCAAATGGCATCACCAGGTTTTCAAAGAGTCCCTCTGATGTAAGGAACGCCGTTTTCCATTCGTCCCCTTCCCGAACCCTTATCAGGTTGTAGGCTCCCCAGAGATCTAATTTGGAGAACCATTGGGCCCCTGATAACTGGTTACATAAGTCTAGAATGAGGGGAAGTGGGTAAGTGTTCCTAACCGTTATCTTGTTAAGTTCCCGAAAGTCGAGGCACGGCCGCAAACCACCATCTTTCTTCTTCACGAAGAAGAATCCTGCTGCTACGGGTGAAACAGAAGGCCTAATATGCCCTTTGCGGAGACTCTCAGCTATGTTCTCCTTCATGGCTTGGCACTCTGGCCCGGACAAATTGAACAACCGAGCCTTAGGCAACTTGGCTCCAGGTACTAAATCAATGGCACAATCATAGGGTCTATGTGGTGGCAGCGCCTCAGCCTCGCATTCGGAAAACACGTCTTCGAAATCCTTCAGGTATTCCGGAATACCCTCCAGACCGAAAGACGACACAGATACAGATTTAACAGAGTTGACAAGAGGTCCCAGGTTACAACATTTATCCCTGCATCCCCATTGAGTGATCTCTGTTATGTTTCGGTAGCTGAGGAGTGCAGGTAAAAAAGGCAATACACCAGAGCAGTTGGAATCTATGAGATTGCAGTACCCTGACTAACCACCACAACTAGAGGCAGCCGTGGAGCGTTCCTACGTTGGTCCTAGACGCCTCGTCACAGCCTGAGAAACTAATTACACCTAAAGATAGAAAGAGGAAAGCTATCTGCCCCGGAGCAGATCCCCAAAGAACATAGAAAGCCCCCAAACATGTAATGGCGGTTAGACAAGAAGAAATACTGACACAGACAGAAAATAGTATGAGCAAACGTTGGGCCCAAACTACCTAAATAGGAAAGGATAGGAAGGGCACTTACTGCAATCCCAAAAAAAACCTGAAAAGCACCAACTCTACTAATTTCAAAATCACCTGAGATCACACGACCTCTACCACCTAAATTAGTTCTCTGGTGTAACAAAATCAAAACAGCAGCCACTGAAAAAACTGGAAAAAGCAAAAGTACAAACATCAGTGGCCGAACCAAACTGAGAGGGCAAAAGCCCCCGGAGGGGACCCAGAAGGCCCCCACAGAAGTGCAGGACAAAATGCAAAAATCAAGCACAAAAAACAAAAGAAGAAAATGTCCCATCTGCCAGCAGGAGATGCAGACACGACACAGCAGGCTACAAAGGAAATAAGACTCAAGGATTGAGACTAGAACAATTGATCACCGGCAACCCTGATGGGAAGGCGACTCCCTTATATAAGACCAGTCAGTAACACCTGATTCCCACTCCGCACAATCTTCACTGGACAGTCCAGTACCGCTTGTAACCACCAGAGGGAGCCTCTGCTCAGAACTCATTTCAAGTCCATTCACAACAGTACCCCCCCTTGAGGAGGGGTCACCGAACCCTCACTTGAGCAACCAGGTCGGTCAGGATGAGTTCTATGATACGCACGGATGAGTCTCCTAGCATGGATGTCCAAAGCAAACACCCAAGAATTGTCTTCCTGACCATAACCTCTCCACTTAACCAAATACTGGAGTTTCCGTCTAGAAAAACGAGAATTCAATACTTTCTCAACCACAAACTCCATATTGCCCTCAACCAGAACAGGGTCAGGAGGCAAAGCAGTAGGAACCACTGGCTCAACAAACCTCTTCAACAAGGACTTGTGGAACACGTTATGGATCTTAAATGTCCCTGGAAGAAGCAAACGAAAAGAAACAGGATTAAGAATCTCCATGATCTTATAAGGTCCAATGAACCTAGGCTTAAATTTAGGAGATGCCACTCTCATAGGAATATTTTTTGAGGACAACCAGACCAAGTCCCCCACTTTAAACCGAGGACCATCAGTCCTATGCCGGTTAGCAAACCGCTGGGCCCTCTCCTGAGAGAGGGACAACCTCTCCACTACCTGGTCCCAAATCTGTTGCATACGCTCCACAACAGAGTCAACACCTGGACAGACAGAAGCCTCCGTCTGTCCTGAAGAAAATCGAGGGTGAAACCCAGAATTACAGAAAAATGGAGACATCAAAGTGGCAGAGCTAGCCCTATTATTAAGAGCAAACTCAGCCAAAGGCAAAAAGAGACCCAGTCATCCTGATCAGCAGACACAAAGCATCTTAGATAAGTCTCCAATGTCTGGTTTGTTCTCTCAGTTTGACCATTGGTCTGAGGATGAAACGCCGAGGAGAAAGACAATTGAACACCAAGTTTAGAACAAAAGGTCCTCCAAAATCTGGAAACAAACTGGACTCCTCTGTCAGACACAATATTCTCAGGAATGCCGTGTAAACGAACCACGTGCTGAAGGAACAAAGGCACCAATTCAGAGGAGGAAGGCAACTTAGGTAATGGCACAAGATGTATCATCTTGGAAAACCTATCACAAATCACCCAGATGACGGTCATTCTCTGAGAAACAGGGAGGTCGGAAATGAAATCCATAGAGATATGGGTCCATGGTCTCTTGTGCACAGGCAATGGCATCAACAAACCACTAGAGCGAGAGCAAGGCTTGGAGCGAGAGCAAGTCCCGCAGGACTGCACAAATTCCCTGACATCACGAGACAAGGTAGGCCACCAAAAGGACCGACTAACCAAGTCTCTGGTACCAAAAATTCCGGGATGCCCAGCCAACGCGGAACAATGAATCTCAGACATCACACTCTTTTTCCACTGGTCCGGGACAAACAATTTTCCAACAGGGCAGCGCTCGGGCCTATCCTCCTGACACCCCTCCAGAGCAAGTCTCAAATTGGGTGAAATGGCGGAAAGAACTACACCCTCTTTCAAAATAACAGAAGGATCAGATAACTCAGGAGAGTCCGCAAGGAAACTCCTCGAGAGGGCATCCGCCTTAACATTCTTAGTGCCAGGAAGAAAGGAAACCACAAAATTAAAACGTGTGAAAAGCAAGGCCCACCTGGCCTGTCTAGGATTGAGTCGCTTGGCAGATTCCAGATAAACCAGATTCTTATGGTCCGTAAGGACCACCACCTGATGTTTGGCTCCCTCAAGCCAATGTCTCCACTCTTCAAAAGCCCACTTCATGGCCAGTAACTCCCGATTACCCACGTCATAATTACGTTCAGTAGGAGAAAATTTTCGAGAGAAAAAGGCACAAGGGTTACTTTTAGAGGTCTCTGGATCTTTTTGGGACAAAACGGCACCTGCCCCAATTTCAGAGGCATCAACCTCCACCTGAAATGGCAGAGAAACATCAGGCTGCCGTAGAACAGGAGCAGAAGTGAATCTCTTCTTAAGTTCCTGAAATGCAGAGACTGCCTCAGGAGGCCAATTCACCACATCAGAACCCTTTTTGGTCAAATCAGTTAATGGTTTAACAATAACCGAGAAATTACCAATAAATTTACGATAAAAATTGGCAAAACCCAAAAATCTTTGAAGAGCCTTTAATGAAGTAGGTTGGACCCAATCACAGATGGCCTGAACCTTGACCGGGTCCATTTCAATAACAGATGGGGACAAAATGAATCCCAGAAATGAGATCCTCTGTACGCCAAAAAGACACTTTGATCCCTTCACATACAGAGCATTCTCTCTCAAAATCTGGAATACAGTTCGAACATGTTTCACATGAGAGTCCCAGTCATTAGAAAAAATCAAGATATCATCCAAATAAACAATCAGAAATTTATCCACAAAATCCCTGAAAATGTCATTCATGAAGGACTGGAAGACAGAAGGAGCATTAGTGAGCCCAAAGGGCATCACAAGGTACTCAAAATGCCCCTCAGGGGTATTGAATGCCGTCTTCCATTCATCCCCGTGCTTAATGCGAATAAGGTTATATGCCCCCCTGAGGTCAAGCTTGGTAAACCAAGTAGCGTTTTTTGCTCCCTGGAAAACAGGTCAGAAATCAAAGGTAACGGGTATTGATATTTTACAGTAATATTGTTCAAAAGACGATAATCAATACACGGCCTTAATGAACCATCCTTTTTGACCACAAAGAAAAAACCGGCACCTAAGGGTGAAAAGGATGGTCTGATATGACCCTTCTCCAATGATTCCTTGATATAAGACCGCATAGCGTCATGTTCAGGTACAGACAAGTTAAAAAGGCGACCTTTAGGGAATTTACTACCAGGCACTAATTCAATAGCGCAGTCATAGCTCCTATGGGGAGGCAAGGATGCAGATTTACTTTCGCTAAACACATCAGAAAAATCAATCAAAAAGTCAGGAACATCCTGAGCCTGGGGGGAGGCAGAAAAAAACAGGAGTGTTGGTATTAACACATTGGCAGCCCCAACTGGTTACAGACACAGATTTCCAATCCAAAACAGGATTATGAGACTGCAACCAAGGAAGCCCAGTACGATAATATCATGCAGATTATACAGAACCAAAAATTTACAGCACTCCTGATGATCAGGTTCAACCCTCATTATCACCTGAGTAGAGAACTGAGGTTTATTCTCAGCCAAAGGGGTAGAATCGATCCCCAGTAGGGAAATAGACTTCTGTAGGGGTATCAAGGGAAACCCACAACGTTTAGCAAAATCATAATCCATCAGGTTAATAGCTGCTCCAGAATCAACGAAAGCCTGAGCAGAAAATGAGGACAGAGAGCATATCAGAGTGACAGTTAATAAAAACTTAGTCTGAACACTACCCAAGACAACTGAGCGTGCAAAACGTCTTCCCCGCTTAGGGCAGACTGAAATAGCATGAGAGGCATCACCACAGTAGAAACATAACCCATTGCGCTTTCGAAACTCATGACGCTGTGCCCCAGACACCACTCTATCACACTGCATGGGTTCAGAAGCAGGTTCACAAGGCAACACTATTCCACGCATACTTCTCCGCTCACGCAAACGTCTGTCAATTTGAATCGCTAATGACATAGAATCATTGAGACCAGAGGGGACAGAGAATCCCACCATAACATCCTTTACATTATCTGACAGACCCTTCCGAAAAAGGGCCGCCAAAGCGTCGTCATTCCACTTGGTCAGGACTGCCCACCTACGGAATCTCTGACAGTATAACTCAGCGTCATCAAGCCCCTGATTTAATGCCAACAAGGCTTTTTCAGCTTGATCAGTGACATTAGGCTCATCGTACAATAACCCCAAAGCCTGAAAAAATGCATCAACATCACTCAAAACAGGATCCCCAGGTGTCAGGGAAAAAGCCCAATCCTAAGGATCGCCGCGCAGGAGAGAGATGACAATTTGAACCTGCTGCGCTGCGTTCCCTGAGGACTTAGATTTTAAGGCAAAAAACAATTTACAATTATTTTTGAAATTCTGAAACTTAGCTCGATCCCCTAAAAACAAATCTGGCATGGGAATCCTAGGTTCCACAACAGGCAACCTAGCAAGATATGCAGCAATACTCTGAACCTCAGTGGCAAGCTGATCCACACGGCCAGACAACTGTGCAAACTCCATTGAGAGAAAAAAAATCCTCCCCAGCACCCAGAGATACAGAGGGAAAAAAAAAAAAAAAATGCAACAAACAGAAAAATATCTCTGACAACTCTGACAACTGTTTTTTCTTTCACAAATTTTTTCCCTTCTGTGAGTACCATACAATTTTAAATTTTTGGCCGGTGATACTGTTATGTTTTCGGTAGCTGAGGTGTGCAGGCAAAAAAGGCAATACACCAGAGCAGTTGGAATCTATGAGATTGTAGTACCCTGACTAACCACAACAACTAGAGGCAGCCGTGGAGCGTTCCTACGCTGGTCCTAGACGCCTCGTCACAGCCTGAGAAACTAACTACACCTAAAGATAGAAAGAGGAAAGCTATCTGCCCCGGAGCAGATCCCCAAAGAACATAGAAGCCCCCAAACATGTAATGGCGGTTAGACAAGAAGAAATACTGACACAGACAGAAAATAGTATGAGCAAACGTTGGGGCCCAAACTACCTAAATAGGAAAGGATAGGAAGGGCACTTACTGCAATCCCAAAAAAAACCTGAAAAGCACCAACTCTACTAATTTCAAAATCACCTGAGATCACACGACCTCTACCACCTAAATTAGTTCTCTGGTGTAACAAAATCAAAACAGCAGCCACTGAAAAAACTGGAAAAAGCAAAAGTACAAACATCAGTGGCCGAACCAAACTGAGAGGGCAAAAGCCCCCGGAGGGGACCCCGAAGGCCCCCACAGAAGTGCAGGACAAAATGCAAAAATCAAGCACAAAAACAAAAAGAAGAAAATGTCCCATCTGCCAGCAGGAGATGCAGACACGACACAGCAGGCTACAAAGGAAACAGGACTCAAGGATTGAGACTAGAACAATTGATCACCGGCAACCCTGATGGGAAGGCGACTCCCTTATATAAGACCGTCAGTAACACCTGATTCCCACTCCTCACAATCTTCACTGGACAGTCCAGTACCGCTTGTAACCACCAGAGGGAGCCTCTGCTCAGAACTCATTTCAAGTCCATTCACAACAGATCTCCCCCGTCACTTAATCAATGGTAGGATTATGGCATTGAAGCCAAGGCATCCCCAGTACCAGTCCCGCAGGCAAATTATCTAACACAAGACAACTTAGTTTTTCCACATGAGTGGGACCCACTTTCAGAGAAAAAAGTTCAGACCTGAAATAGATACCGTCCCGGGTAAGAGGGGATGAGTCAATAGCCACAAGTTTAACAGGATCCTGAAGCCTGACTGTCCCTATCTTATTAAGAGTCAATATCCGGGTGTCAATCAGATTAACAGCAGAACCACAGTCAATAAAGGCGGTAGTCTGAACAGGACCATCACCAAGTTCCAGTTCCACCTGAAGCACAATTTTTGCAAGTGAGGAAAAATGTACCTGAAGGTCTGGGTAGCCTCCTCGACTACTACCCAGACCTAGTCGTTTCCCACCACCTTGGAAGATGACGGACAGGAGGGGCAGTCCTTCTTCCAATGTCCAGATTCCCCACAATAGAAGCACAACTGCTTCTCACGGCGGCATCTTCTTTCCTTCTCACAGGTGATAGCATTCACCTCCATAGCCACAGGAGGAGTCCGGGTCTCATCTCCACTGGAGAATAATGATGTTTCCAACTGCATAATGCCTCTAGCCCGCAGTCTGCGATCCATGCGAACCGCTTGGGTCATGGCATCCTCCAGGGAGTCAGGTGGAGGATGAAGTGCCAGGGCATCCTTTAGACGTTCACACAGGCCTCTACGGAACAACCCCCGAAGGGCGGCATCACTCCACGAAACCTCGGCTGCCCAACGTCTAAATTCAGAACAGAACCACTCGGCCGAGTGCTTCCCCTGACAGACACTCATCACCTTGTCCTTAGCCAAACGCACTCTATCCGGCTCATCGTAAATATGCCCTAAGGCCTCAAAAAATGCATGCACACTCATTCTCTCTTGGGCAGAAGAGGAAAGAGAAAATGCCCAGGCTTGCGGGGCCCCCCTAAGCAGGGACATAACCACCCCCACCCTCTGTTTCTCATCCCCAGAGGAGCGGGGTCTCAAAGAGAAAAAAAGTATACAGCCCTCCTTAAATACTCTAAAATTACTTTATTACCAGCAAAAGTATCTGGTAACTTAACCGGGGGTTCGGGTGAGACTAAAAAGACATCTCTAGCCCACTCCTGCTGAAACCCTGCGGATAGCGCCCCCTGAACCGAATCCGCAACCTTCCGTTGGGATTGGGCCAGAGTTTGGTGCTCCAAATTTAGCTTCTGCAGCAACTGAGTCAAGTGTTTCACCAGCTCAGATAAAGCATGCATTGGGTCCATGCTGCAGAGAAAAAAAAAAAAAAAGTTCAAGGTCAGTTATAATATCAAGAGAAACCGCTAGGTGGGCACTTACCAGCGGTTTCAGCAGCTCTGACAGTGGGAGCCTGGAGCCTCCGACGGCCTGTGACAGCGGTACTCACAGCGCCCGAGTGCTGGGCAAGACGATAGCAATACAGCAGAGCTGGAGTTAGCAGAACACCAAGTGGTGAGTGTACTGCCTGGACCTGCGGTCATGTGACCCCAGGGGGCGGAGCTTAGCATCCTGTAGCTGGGGATGAGTGCAGGGAGCTACTGGGACCCTGGAGAATGGAAAGGGGGTCACCGGACACCAGGGAGAGGACGGGGAACCATAGGGAGACGGAATCCAAGACAAGCCGAGGTCAGTAAACGTGAGAGACAACGCAGTACACAAGGAGCAGGCAAATCAAGAATAGTCAGGGACGTGGCAGGAGTCAGAAAACCAGAGAAGCATATACACAGTACAGAATCAAGAGGCAAAATCACAACGGGAAACAGAACCGGGTCAGAACCATACAAACAAACTAGAACACAGGCACAAGGCACAGGCAATCAGGGGTCAACACACTCAGCCAAGGGCAAAAGTATAACTGACGGGGATTGGAGCTTCCTAGGGCTATAAGAAGCTCTCCCCGAACCAAAGAGAGGCCATAATAATAAACCCCAGGTGTGCAGGTCAGAGCCCGCACTAAGATCAAGACATTAACCCCTGGTGTGCAGGCCAAACCTGCACTGGGATCATGACAGAGAAGAGGCAAGACTCAGCAAGCTTCCAAGTGAACCAGGAACCACAGTTGAGACAAGAACAATTGATCACCGGCAACCATGATGGGAGGGAACCTCCCTTATATAAGACTAGTCTGTAACTCCTGATTGCCAATCCTCATTGAATGGTTCAGTACTGTTTGCAACCACCAGAGGGAGCTTCTGCTCAGAATTCATTTCCAACACATTCACAACAGTACCCCCCCTTGAGGAGGGGTCACCGAACCCTCATTTGGGCAACCATGTCGGTCAGGATGAGCTCTGTGATACGCACGGATCAGTCTCCTAGCATGGATGTCCGAAGCAAACACCCATGAATTGTCCTCCTGACCATAACCTCTCCACTTAACCAAATACTGGAGTTTCCGTCTAGAAAAACGAGAATCCAATATTTTCTCAACCACATACTCCAGATTGCCCTCAACCAAAACAGGGTCAGGAGGCACAGCAGCAGGAACCACTGGCTCAACAAACCTCTTCAACAAGGACTTGTGGAACACGTTATGGATCTTAAATGTCCCTGGAAGAAGCAAACGAAAAGAAACAGGATTAATAATCTCCATGATCTTATAAGGTCCAATGAACCTAGGCTTAAATTTAGGAGATGCAACTCTCATAGGGATATTTCATGAGGACAACCAGACCAAGTCCCCCACTTCAAACTGAGCACCATCAGTCCTATGCCGGTTGGCAAACCGCTGGGCCCTCTCCTGAGAGAGGGACAACCTCTCCACTACCTGGTCCCAAATCTGCTGCATACTCTCCACAACAGAGTCAACACCTGGACAGACAGAAGCCTCCATCTGTCCCGAAGAAAATCGAGGGTGAAACCCAAAATTGCAGAAAAATTGAGACATCAAAGTGGCAGAGCTAGCCCTATTATTAAGAGCAAACTCAGCCAAAGGCAAAAAAGAGACCCAGTCATCTTGATCAGCAGACACAAAGCATCTCAGATAAGTCTCCAATGTCTGGTTTGTTCTCTCAGTTTGTCCATTGGTCTGAGGATGAAAAGCCGAGGAGAAAGACAATTGAACACCAAGTTTAGAACAAAAATTCCTCCAAAATCTGGAACCAAACTGGACTCCTCTGTCAGACACAATGTTCTCAGGAATGCCATGTAACCGAACCACGTGCTGAAGGAACAAAGGCACCAATTCGGAGGAGGAAGGCAACTTAGGTAATGGCACAAGATGTATCATTTTGGAAAACCTATCACAAATCACCCAGATAACGGTCATTCTCTGAGAAACGGGGAGGTCGGAAATGAAATCCATAGAGATATGGGTCCATGGTCTCTTGGGCACAGGCAATGGCATCAACAAACCACTAGAGCGAGAGCAAGGCTTGGAGCGAGAGCAAGTCCCGCAGGACTGCACAAATTCCCTGACGTCACGAGACAAAGTAGGCCACCAAAAGGACCGACTAACCAAGTCTCTGGTACCAAAAATTCCGGGATGACTGGCCAACGCGGAACAATGAATCTCAGACATCACACTCTTTTTCCCCGGTCTGGGACAAACAATTTCCCAATAAGGCAGCGCTCGGGTTTATCCTCCTGACACCCTTCCAGAGCCAGTCTCAAATTGGGCGAGATGGCGGAAAGAACTACACCCTCTTTCAAAATAACAGAAGGATCAGATAACTCAGGAGAGTCCGCAAGGAAACTCCTCGAGAGGGCATCCGCCTTAACATTCTTAGTGCCAGGAAGAAAGGAAACCACAAAATTAAAACGTGTGAAAAACAAGGCAACACTATTCCACGCATACCTCTACGCTCACGCAAACGTCTGTCAATTTAAATCGCTAATGACATAGAATCATTGAGACCAGAGGGAGCAGGGAAACCCACCATAACATCTTTTACATTCTCTGACAGACCCTTCCGAAAAAGGGCTGCCAAAGCGTCATCATTCCATTTGGTTAGGACTGCCCACTTTCGGAATTTCTGACAGTACAACTCAGCGTCCTCAAGCCCCTGATTTAATGCCAACAAGGTTTTTTCAGCTTGATCAGTGACATTAGGTTCATCGTACAATAACCCCAGAGCCAGAAAAAATGCATCAACATTACTCAAAACAGGGTCTCCAGGTGTCAGGGAAAAAGCCCAATCCCGAGGATCGCCGCGCAGGAGAGAGATGACAATTTGAACCTGCTGTGCTGCGTTCCCTGAGGACTTAGGTTTTAAGGCAAAAAACAACTTACAGTTATTTTTGAAATTCAGAAATTTAGCTCGATCCCCCAAAAATAAATCTGGCATGGGAATCCTAGGTTCCACAACCGGCAACCCTGCAAGATAGGTAGCAATACTCCGAACTTCAGTGGCAAGCTGATCCACACGGCCAGACAACTGTGCAAACTCCATTGAGAGAAAAAAAAAATCCTCCTCAGCACCCAGAGAAAAAGAGGGAAAAAATGCAACAAACGGAAAAAAAAAATTCTGACAACTTCCTTTTTTCTTTTTCCTTTTACTATTTTTCCCTTCTGTTGAGTACCATATAATTTTCAGTTTGGCCGGTGATACTGTTATGATTTGGTAGCTGAGGAGAGCAGGCTAAAGCGGCAATACACCAGAGAGGTTGGAATCTACTGGATTGCAGTACCCTGACTAACCACCACAACTAAAGGCAGCCGTCTGCCCCGGAGCATATCCCCAAAGAACATAGGAAGCCCCCAAACATGTAATGGCGGTTAGACAAGAGGAAATACAGACACAGACAGAAAATAGTATGAGCAAACGTTGGGGCCCAATCTTCCTAGACAGAAAAGGATAGGAGTCACACTTACTGCAATCCAAAAAACCCTAAAAAATACCAACTCTACTAATTGCAAAAACACCTGAGATCACACGACCTCTACCACCTAAATTAGTTCTCTGGTGTAACAAAAACTAAGCCGCAGCCACTGAAAAAACTGGAAAAGGCAAATGAACAAATAACAGTGGCTCCAGAAGAACTGAGAGGAGCCTAAGCCCCGGGGGGGGGGGAAACCTGGCTAATCTCACAGAAATGCAGAGAAATATACAAATGGTAAGCACAAAAACAAAAAACAGAAAATATCTTATCTGAGAGCAGGAGAAGAGGCAAGACTCAGCAAGCTTCCAAGTGAACCAGGAACCACAGTTGAGACAATTGATCACCGGCAACCATGATGGGAGGGAACCTCCCTTATATAAGACCAGTCTGTAACTCCTGATTGCCAATCCTCATTGAATGGTTCAGTACTGTTTGTAACCACCAGAGGGAGCTTCTGCTCAGAATTCATTTCCAACACATTCACAACACAACCCTAAATTATATCACAGGCTCCCTTCTAATCCTTCTGGCCCATATTCTGTTAAACTGAGATCTTTGATTGACAGGGCCTTTGAATTGGGTATCATTGATCGAAGTGAACGTGATTTCATTTGGGTGGAGCAACCTGTGACCTCCACCTTCTACATGTTGCCCAAAGTCCACAAGGACATGAATGTGCCTCCTGGGAGACCAATTGTTTCCAGCATTGCTAGTTTGTGCGAAAAGGCATGCATATACATTGATTTCTTTCTACAGCCGTAGGTTTTGGGGTTGCCCTCTTACATTAGGGACTCTTCGCACTTCATCTCAGTTAATCAGGGTGCTGCCCTAGCTCCAGGTGAAATAATGATTACATGTGATGTGGAATCTTTATATTCGAATATCAATCATGAGGATGGTATGAGGGCTATCCTCTTTTTCTTGGATCAGCTTCCCAACTCCGATAGGATGCATGATTCCTTTTTGATTGACCTTTTGGATTTTGTTCTGAGGCACAATTTCTTTTTGTTTGACAGAAATTATTACCTCCAGGTTTCAGGTGTGGCCATGGGGGCCAGATGTGCCCCAGCTTTTGCAAATCTGTTCTTAGGATGGTGGGAGGCGACAGTGGTATACACCTCAGAGTGTTTCAAACACAAGGTACGCCAGTGGTCCAGATTCATTGACGATATTTTCTTTATTTGGTCAGGCTCCCATGCAGAATGTTTGGCCTTTCTGGGTGACCTGAACAATAATGCTTTGAACATCTTTTTGACTTATAATTTTTCATCTTCTGCAGTCAATTTTCTGGACCTTACCTTACACTGTCGGAATGCCATTTTATCAACATCTTTATATCGAAAACCCACTGCCACCAACAGTTTGCTGGAATACCACAGTTTTAATCCTAGCCACACTAAGAAAGGGGTCCCTGTGGGCCAATTTCTTAGAGTCAGGAGGAATTGCACAGAGGACTCTGATTTCCGTCGTGAAGCTTGGGAGCTTACTACAAGATTCAGGAGGAGGTGATGCATTCTGGCCAATTATGAGAGAACACTTCAAGCTTCCAACAGAGTTAGATGCGTATGCCTGGGAGACAGGACCAAAGCTAATTGAGCAACTCAGAGAATGGGCCAAAAGCAGACTGACAGGACAAACTCTCAGCCTACATGACATGAGTCAAGACAAGACAGAGTCTGTGGAGAAGTTCCATGACAGAGTAATGCAAGTGTTTCAAGATTTGTGCCTCATTACCCATGATCAGACACACAGACGGATGTTGGCACAGGCTTTTGTGCATGGACTGAGAGAACCAATCAGGAAACCACTGGTAGTAGCCAGGCCTGAGTACATGTCAATAGCAATGGATACCCTGCTCGCAGTAGCAAAAAGGATTGAGTCCGCCGGGACAGAAGGAGTGTCCGGTGTTACAACTGTGGCGAGTTTGGTCATTTCCAGAACCGGTGCAGAACACCGACTTCGCAAAGAAGAAGAAGAAACACAGAAAGCAGTGAAGAACCCCGTCCATAGGACAAGAGCACACCAAGTCCACAGGGAACCCCACCAGTGGGACCAATATCCTGAGAGTGGATGGCGTAGTCAGATCTTTTCTTGTGGAACTCCGCAACCTCACCTATCTATCAGAATCTTCTGCTTCCTGCATGGGAATTGATGGTCAAGTCAGATATTTCCAGATTATGAAGCCCCTGAGCGTGTGGACTCAGCCAGAACACTCCATCATGTCCCAGTTTGTTGTGTCAAAGACCTGCACCCTCAACCTATTGGGAGTGGACTTACTGCAGAAGCTGAAAGCGACCAGAGTGTTCCAGAAAGATGGGACCATGACACTTTCTTCACCCCTGACCCAAGAAGAAACAGGAACAACCACACTGCACACTTATCACAGGAGGTGCTGGACATAGTACCAGAAAAGCCACTCCATCACCCAGAGTCAAGATGTCTCTGACCAACTGAAGGTCTAAGTGAACTCGCCTACGAAGACGGCCTGAGAACTTTGACATTGGCCAGGATATTCAACTCAAGAAGGACCCTACTCGCTTCATGGAATGGCAACACCTCATCAGAGGTTCATCTTTTGCAAGCACCAGGAGGTGCCCCCTGCAATCAACCAGTTCACCCAGGCCCTAGACCGGCAAAAAGCCACTCAGCTCTTCAAACTTGTGCACAAATACTGACCTGAGACCGAGCTGGAGAAAAAGAAACAACTGATGGCCCGTGCTGAGAAAAAAGCAGCTGGTTAAGGAGACGTCCCAACAAGAAGACCCCCTGTGACCAGAGCAAGTGCTAACACAGTGACTGTCTTGGTGGAGAACAAGAATGCCAGCTGGTCGTCATCTCTCATGATATGGATCCTAGTAGACGGCTTGTTTTCCCGCCAGCTCTGCGCCGGCAGATGGGAGTCCCCTGCCGCAAACTGAAGGACAAGGCCAAACTGGGCTGCCTCGCCCATCGGAATCAATACCAGCTTTCCACAGTGAAGAAAAAGACTGTAAACCCCACTGAGTTCAGAATGGTGCAAGGCCTGGAGGCCGTGAAAGAGGGTACAGTATTTGAAACCCCAACAGTGCTGAACCCGCACACTCTGCTCTCAAAAGTCCCAGTCACCGCAACGGTATTCACGGTGATCAGCCTGGCCAGAACCTTCTTCAGTGTTTCTCCTCCACCTGGAGGCCTGCCTTCACGCACCAGTGCAGTGCATATGGACAGTGTTGCCTCAAGGTGCTCAAAACAAGCCCTTCAAGTTTCACCAAGACAATGTCCTCCATCCTCGTCAACTGGATTGCAGAATATGCAAGAGTCACTCTTCTACAACACGTGGATGACCTTCTCTTTTGTGTGGTTGACATCGACACCTGCACAGTCAATTCCTTGTCTCCCCTACTCTACCTGGAAGAACAGCAATGCAAGGTCTGGAAGAACAAAGTCCAGTGATGTCAGAAGCAAGTTACATCCCTGGGACACTGTATTGCCCACCAGACGAAACATATGTCAAAAGACTGGAAGACCACTGTGGAGAAGATGGCTCCCCCAACAACTCCAAGAATGCTGCAGGCCTTCCCTGGTCTAGTGTCGTATTGCAGAACCTGGATCCCTGATGCCTCAGTCCTAATGCAGCCTCTGTGCGCTTGCATCAACGCAACCCCGCTCCTTCTATCAGACGCAGCCTTCAACCCATTCAGGAGATTAGAAGAACTCCACAGTCTCAGCGCCAATACCAGGCCTACCTGACTACGAGAAGTCTTTCCGTCTACCTGATGGAAGAAAGAAGGTCATGCTACTGGAGTCCTAATATGGATTCACGGGGGAAAACAGAGACTTTTAGGCTGCCTCTCAGCCCGTTTGGATACAGTTGCAAGAGGAGCACCCTCCTGCCTGATGGCAGTATCTGCAGCACACACCCTCCTGGACAAGGTTGCTGACATCACTCTTGGAAAGCCACTGGAAACTCTCACTCCACATGACATCTTGGCAATCTTCAATCAAGCTCAACCAACAATAATCTCCCCACCGCCAGACATCTTTGTGGTGCCTCTATCGCCTTTGTCTCATAATGTCACCGTCTCCAGACCTACAGTCCTCAGCCCGGCCACTCTACTCCCACTCCCAAGGGGGATACAATATGGACTTTCCAGAACAAAATTTACAGAATTTATCCTCTACTTGGATGGCTCCAGATTTGCAGATGATGAAGAAGTTTCAACACAGGAAGTGCAGTGACCAGCAATCAAGAAATCCTGTGGTCCAGAAGTCTGTCACCTAGCCTGTCAGCCCAGGAAGCAGAACTGATAGCGCTGACGAAGGCCTGCCAGATGGCAGAAGGCAAGACTGCAAACATCTACACCGACTACAGGTACTCGCATGGCATAGCACACGACTTTGGGCCCATCTGGGCTACAAGGGACTTCATCACAGCAAACGGGACAACCGTGAAACATCATGGAGCCTTCAGGGACCTGCTGGGTGTACTCCAACTTCCAAATGGTGGCAATTTGAAAAATTAAAGTGCATGGAAAACTGAGAACAGAAGAGGCGTGAGGCAATAACATGGCGGACATGGCAGCCAAAGAAGCGGCCAAAGGAAGACAGCATGGAGAAGTGGGAGAGTCGTAGAGCCGGACGGCTACTAGATGACGACTGAAGACAAGAAACCTGACAAAAAGACGTCCTGGCATCTGCTCAAGAAGTTGCAAGACCAAGCTCCAAAAGGAGAAGAGCTGAATGCGAAAAAAGCAACATGTGAAGAAGGAAGGCTATCAATAATAGACTTGAAACTCTTCCTACCACAAAATATGCACCCTATGGTGGTCCAATGGGCACAAGGACCCACACCCACATATCAAAGACACAGATGAATGATCTGATTGGTGCTTACTGGTTCGCTTCAGGGATCTCCACCCTAACAGCCAAATTCACCAGCAGCTGTCTGACCTGCGGCAAATGCAAGCCTGGACGTATGGAAGAAAGTCCCCCTCACCTCATCTGGAAAGACCACTCTAACAGCTTCAAAGGATCCAGATAGACCACATCCAGATATCGCCAAGTGAAGGATTCAAATACGCCATTGTGGTCAAAGAAGTATTTTCAAGATGAACAGAAGCCTTCCAAGTCAGCAAAGACTGCTGCAAAGAAGCTACTTTCGGAAAATAGTGTGCAGATACGGGGTTCCAGAAATGATAGAAAGTGATCAGGGACCCGCATTCACAGCAAATCTGACACACAAGACCCGATTAGCAGTAGGGTCAGATTTAGGCCTACACACTCCTTACCACCCAGAGCAGCAGGAAGGTAGAAAAACTGAACGGAACACTTAAGAATAGAATGTTAAAAATTGCCCAAGAGACACGCAAACCATGGCATGACACACTCCCAATTGCACTGTTTAGCGTAAGGCACACTCCCAGAGACCCAAGTTAGGTACATTCTTCCCTCAGCAGCAGAATATGCAAAATGATATCTTGTTTGCTTATGTGTTGTGAATGGGCTAGAAATGAATTCTGAGCAGAATCTCCCTCTGGTGGTTACAAACAGTACTGAACTATCCAATGAAGATTGTGAAGATTGGAGATCAGGTGTTACTGACTGGTCTTATATAAGGGAGGTTCCCTCCCATCAGGGTTGCCGGTGATCAATTGTTCTGGTCTCATCTTTGATTCCTGTTCACTTTGTAGCTTGCTGTTTTGTGCCTGCATCTTCTGCTAACAGATAAGACATTTTCTTCTTTTAGTTTTTTGGTGCTTGTTTTTTGCATTTTGTCCTGCACTTCTGTGGGGGTCTGCCGGGTCCCCTTCGGGGGCTTGTGCTCCTCTCAGTTTAGTTCAGCCACTGTTATTTGTTCATTTGCCTTTTCCAGTTTTTTCAGTGGCTGCTGTTTAGTTTTTGTTACACCAGAGAACTAATTTAGGTGGTAGAGGTCGTGTGATCTCAGGTGTTTTTGTAATTAGTAGAGTTGTTACTTTTCAGGGTTTTTTGGGATTGCAGTAAGTGCCCTTCCTATCCTTTTCTATTTAGGAAGTTTGGGCCCCAACGTTTGCTCATACTATTTTCTGTCTGTGTCAGTATTTCTTCTTGTCTAACCGCCATTACATGTTTGGGGGCTTTCTATGTTCTTTGGGGATCTGCTCCGGGGCAGATAGCTTTCCTCTTTCTATCTTTAGGTGTAGTTAGCTTCTCAGGCTGTGACGAGGCGTCTAGGACCAACGTAGGTACGCTCCACAGTTGCCTTTAGTTGTGGTGGTTAGTCAGGGTACTGCAATCCCATAGATTCCAACCTCTCTGGTGTATTGCCTTTTTTGCCTGCTCTCCTCAGCTACCAAATCATAACACTTATGTAATTGAATTGGTCAAAAACTAATGTCCATTCTCGAGTTTTTCTCTTCACTGCCAGATTTGATGGTCCTGTCCAAGAGCCCCAGATGACACCAACCTCTGTGTAACTAGAGGGAAAGCCTGTTTGGATCCACGTATCGCATTGCAAGGAAGCTCCCGTACCAGGAGAGACACCTAAGCCATGAAGGATGTCGTGGATGCTCTGACTGACCAAACAGATGACCTACCTGATGAAGAATACACACTTTTTTTTCTGAACATGCAGTTAGATAAAGAGACTATGATTGCAAACACATAAACCCCCGACAGGGACAGTCCTCCTGACCGCCCATTTGCGAAAAGTCTGTATTCGGTGGGGGAGGCATGCGCAAGGCATAGTCTCAACTCGCCGGCAGCACAAAAGAGTTGCAGCGCTTTGGGCCAGGAGCAGGTTTTTAGGGCAAGTGGTATCTAAGGAGGGACTGTCATGGAAATATATATGTATTCCATATATTCAAAGTATATTCACATATATGCATTCACAGTTAGATAGATCTCACTTGCTAAAAATCCTGTGCTCACATATATCTATGCCAGCTATAATCAGTCGTTTTAAACTAATCTGGCCTTCATAAGGAACAAGTACATAGATTCTTATTAGATATCTGTTGTGCTCTTTATAGTCATGCAAGAAAACTAGGGCAAAAGAATATAAAACAATAAATCTGCAACTTCAGCCTTTTATCATAATTATCATAATTATCATACTTACACTAGAACAGCCAATAATCTAGCTGCTTTTAATTGTATGTTAATTGACTAACCAGCCCCTTTTTGTAAACGTATAAAACCTTGAATGAATAATAAATGAGTAGTCTTGACGAACTGCTATACTGACACTTCCTTTGTGGACAGTCTCATTTCGTTCGGAGCGCTCAAAAAGACATTAAATAGAGAATTGGGCACGGCAAGCAGCAAACACTGAAGGATATATTTCTCCTAATTAAATTTCCATAACAGGGGTACCCCAAAAGACACATTTCTCAGGCTTTCCAGAGAGCTAGTGGACAATCCCAAGCAGCATTGCTGAACCCGAACAACAAACACGTGGCAAATCAGACTCGATTTATCACTACCTACAGCACGCATTGGCCGCAGGTAAGGCAGGTATTGCAGAAACATTGGGATATTTTGACTACTGATTTAACAACGGCACAGGTTGTTAGTGAACAGCCCTTGTTAACTGCGAGGTGGGCACCCAATTTGAGGGACATTTTGACTAATAGTCACTATAGGAGACCCACAGTTCGGCTGAACCGTGGTATCCGTCTGAGGGGCTCCTTCCCTTGTGGAAGTTGTAACATTTGTCCATTCATGTTACCAACACGGGATGTTTTCTGTCATCCGGTTACTCATGCTCAACACAAACTCAAAACATACATCAACTGTAAGACGGCTAACGTCATTTATGCCATTGTATGTCCATGCCCTAAGGTATACGTGGGGCAAACTTCACAGGAGATGCGTAGGAGAATACTAAAACATTTCTCTACCATCAGTTTGGCGGCAACGGACGTTCGTAAGGGTAATACGCTTACTTCAGTGGCTTCCCATTATCTCGCTCACCATGCGGGTACACTGTCGGGTACTCGAGTGTTTGGTTTGGAAAATGTCCTTGGTTCAGACAGAGGGGGGTCCCTTGGACAGAAACTATTATAGATTGAGGCAAGATGGATTTTCTTGCTGCAGTCTGTGGCACCCCAGGGCATCAATGAAGATCTGTTATTCACAGGTTTTTTGGGCTAATGTTCATGGGCTACGTTTATCAGGTTTTGGTTAGGTTGATTTTTGGCGATCTCTTTATATCCAACTAGACTGGTGCAAATTCAGGTTATTTTTTATCAGTGCCATTTTGGCTTTTGGGTAGTTTTTAATTTGGTCATATTAATTCCCCCTTTTTTGACTTTTTTCCTTTCAGATTTCCATTTTTTGCCATTAGGTTATTGTCACTGTTTTCATCATGCCCTCTGATCAGTGGAACTGGTATGCAGTACTTAGTGAGGCATTGCCCTAAAACTCTATGGATTTTCTACGTGATCAAGAACGTTTGAAATCACTCTTTATCTGGAACTCTCATCGGCATTGATGTCTTCTGAACATGGGATTTCATATATAGGATCCATATTTACCCTTCGTTGCAACTGACATGGATTGGAATGCATTATGGATTCATCATTTATGGATTTTTTTTTATTTTTTTTTTTTTTTTTGTGTTGTTTTGTTTTATTTTATTTTCTTGATTTATAATTTGTTTATAATTTATACGTTTAATTAATTTTTCTTATTTCTTTATTATTTATTTTTTATTTTTATTTTTTATTCATTTTTTATTTTATATATTTTTTATTTTTTTATTTTTTATTTTCTTCAGTTTTGTCTTTTGTGTTTTGTTTCTTTACTTAGATATTAGTTTTTATTCTATTTTTGACTTTGTCTTCATTTATTCATTTTTTTATTTTATATTTTTTCTTCTTTCTTCTTTCTTTTGTTTCATTATTATTTTGTGTATATATATATATATATTTTTTCTTTACAATAATTTTCCATTATCAAAAAAATATACAGTTTTTTATGCATTTACTTTTTTCCTCATCATTATGGTTTGTTTTTTTTTTTTTTTCTTGTTTTTTTCTCTTTTTTCATAATGAATTATTGCCATTTTTTCATATATGGGCAATCCAGTTGCTTCGATTGTAATTGCTGTTAGTTTTCATGTTATACTTATTTCATGGTGATATTCCATTCCTTGCCACTGCCCCTGACCTTTTTATCTCTAAATCCCTGTTCCTGTTCAGCTGCGCACGTGCCTTACCATTCTCCATATGAACCGCTCTGCAGCGTCTCTTTCAATTTCTAATCCCTTGCTTCTGGGAGCTGCGCATGCGCCTTATTTTTCACCATAGTAACCGCTGTGCAGCGTCTTACTGAGGCTGTCGCAGTGTTTACTATCGGCAGAGACGTCTGCCTGGCGCTCACTTTCTGCTTTACTTCCAGTCTCGTCCCAGTCCCACACACCTGCCAGTTATATGTTGTTACATCAGGTAAATTTTTACGAGCTTGTTAATATAGACTCGTCACTTTCCCTGAGGAAGCCGTCCTTGTAACGGCGATACGCGTGGGGTTTCCCTGCTGCTGGCCTGCTATCATTTCTGGTCTGGGCTCTGCTCCCTTCCACCATTTGGACCCCATTTGTGCCCTTTATCACATGTGAGCCATTTTTTTTTATCCATTGCTGGCATTCTACAGCCTCTGAGGATTTTTTCAGTGGCTAAAGTTAGGGTCCGTATGATTGCTCCACTTTTGGGGGTTAACCTCACCTTATATTGGACCCCTTGTTTGGATCTATTAGGGTCAATTCTTTTGGCTACTTTTGGGGTGCTTATTCATGTGTTAAAGTATTTAACATCTGTGAGTACTGGCCATTAGGACTTATTTTTTTGTCTACTATTTAGCAAGGTTGGTTATTTAGTGCACTTTACTAATTTATGTATTTATTTATTGTACAATTTTTTTGCAGTTTTCATTATTTGCAATTATTTCGCATGTTTTATATTGTGCACAGATTCCATTTGAGTCATTCACACACATATAATATATGTAATATATATATATATAAAATAATATATAATATAAAATATAAAAATATATTATACAAACTTTTTACCTTGCATTGTTATCTATTTTACTGGTCCTTTGTTGCATTTTCCAGGCTATGTGCTTTGGCAAATTATACAATCGTTATAAAGTTAGCAGGGGTCCTAGCAGGGTCCACATTGTTTTTAGTTTTTAATATGTGTTAATAAAGTTTTCCTTTTTTTTG